>OY856411.1:1162702583-1163902583 GCA_963693085.1 Alisma plantago-aquatica | reverse complement strand
AGTTGGAGTGCCAGGTCAATTGGAATGAACATTAGTTGATCAATTGTTCAACCATGGTGTGAAACAAACAGTTCACATAGTGAACTGACTAGTTTGCTGGTCCCAACTGACCGGTTCATGAGATGAACTACCCATTTCAATGGTCAATTTGATTGAATCAGGGATTGGTGATGACATCATGTTGTGCTTTAATCATACAATGAATGCCAATGTGATTCAGAATAGGGAATTGTATGAACTGATCGGTCTTTGGCACGAACCGACATGTTCATGCATGAACCAACTAGTTGGGCATGCAAACCGACTACTTCATTGTGCAGAGGTTCTGGAAAATTTGTGAATCTAACCTTTTCGACTCCCGCACAGATTGGAAACCCTGACTCTGGCCTCTCCTATAGATAGAGGGATACTGAGGGCATATTGGAACACAATCGTTTCTCTGACAATTGTTGTCCTCTTTGGTCATGGTAACCAATAGAGAACATGAGCAAGTCCTACCCGATAATGGGAGGGATAGCAAGGGAGAGACAATTGTGGGAGAGCATATCAACTCTAGTAGGTTGATGTTCAAAACGGACAACTCCTTCATGTTGTCTTTGGTAGAACAATGTGGAGTTCCCGGTGGTCTACATGTACTACTCTAGAGGATGGAGGTCATTTTTTTCCGCTAGGAGGATACTGTCAAGCACTGTCCGTGGTGTTGCACCAGGAGGCCGGTGAAGACGATTGTTCGAGTGTTGTTTCTGAAGAAGGAGCGAGCTGCATCTTGAAGAAGAAGCACGATGCTACTACAAGGGTAGTGTCGATGGACTTGCTCCAGTACAAGGTATAACCTTGCAACCTTTCCTTCCTAGATACATTGTTGTTGACGCAATCTTTATGTTAAGGGTAATCAGGCTTTCAATTTTGTTTCCTCTACCTTATCTATCACCATGATTTCACTACAGTGGTATCAGAGCCATGTCAATTTATGGTGTATTTGAATCGATTGATTGAATCTACTTTTATTGCAGACAAAGAGAATATGTAATTGGTTAATGTGCATATCCAATTAAATACCATATACGACTCCACAAACTTATATATATATATATATATATATATATATATATATATATATATATATATATATACAATTCACATGCATTGCCTTAAAATTAGTTTTTATGGTGGATGTGAAGCATGGTTATGGCCAATAACCCTAGATCTATATGTGCATGGTTGTGGTTGCTTTTTCCTATTTATATCTCAGTCTACATGTTGAGCCTCTCTCTCATTTCCAAATGCAAATTAATACTCTTCTCCCTATTTCCCCTTGAATGTAACTTGAGGTTTTCCCTTATAAAATTTAATAAGAAATAGGATAGTTTTAATCTGTATTTCATCATGAGAAGATGTTCTGCATCATACAAACCGTTTGACTGGAAGACCAAGGAATCTAGATGACAGGAGGATGAACTGATCGACTGGAGGAGTCCAGACATCAATTGAACCTGAGAACCAGACGACCACTTTAGGAGACCAACTGAGAGACCAAGAGGCAAGACGACCGGTTCAAGAGTTGAACTGATCAACCCATATTGGTTCAAGTGCATATCTTCATCAAAAACATGTTGCATATGATGTGGACCCTAGGTGGTAGTAATTCCTTGTGGCTCTAAGGAATTATAATAGTATGGCCATAACCATCGCTTGTGTGTTTTATATTGCATGTTTTCATTGTGGTTATAGCATGTATATGATATATACTATTAGTATGTGGTGATTGGATATGTATATGTATTTATATATAAAATCCCTCAATATAATGTTAAGTCTTAGATGCTTTCCATTAGCAACACACATGAAAAGCTTGATCGACTAAGCGTGGACACCCCAAGGGTGGTGTGTTGTCTATTTTGTGGAAGTGTGATGGTCATAATGTGGGCATGCCACGCGTGGTACATTATTATTGTGCTGGCTTTTGAGTCAGGCTTAACTATGTATCCTTAATGAGATTAAGCACCAGAGGCATGCATATGACTACGGCAAGGAGTTGAACATATCATCTACCCAAGAATTGCATACGATGCAATTGGCAAAAGTTTCCTACCTTAACAATTGACTATGGACGTTGGCGTTGGCCGGGTAATAGTTGAGTTGTTTTGATCTTGGCTCACTAGAAGATTGTACGTTGTAATTTTCCCAATTGATACAAGAGGATTATCAGTTTGAAAAAAATACTAGGAGTGATAATTAATTAAAGGCCTAATTAATATCGTTAACTTATCAAATCAAACAAATTAAAAATGTTTTGAAAAGTTGCAATATTTATTTATAGAATCTAATGTCAAACACAAATGTGATAAGTCCTTGAGAGGGACAAACTAAATGGGATAAAGTTCCACAATTGGTTAAGGACTTTGAGAAATGTTCTCATCAATGAGAGAAAGCTCTATGTCCTTGAAATACCAGAGCCAGAGGAACCCATTCCTAATATGCCTGAGGCTGAAATGGATGCTTACTTGAAGCATGTCAATGATGTCATAGACATTGAGTACATAATGCTATGTAGTATGAACTATGAGTTGCATAAGCAGCGTGAAAACATGAACATTCTCAAGATGGTAACACATCTTAAGAATCATGTCTCTGAAGCATTATATGAGTGTCCACTAATAGAGGGAGATCCAGTAGAGCCCCGTGTGCTCAATATGATTGGGCATATGGAGTGACTCGAATTTCTTCTTAGGTTAAGGGTTGGCCACATATGTGATTTTGCAATTGTTGTATGAATCATATAGCCAGTTTATGGAGTGTTATCACTTGAGTAACTTAGACAAACCACTATCTAAATGTCTTGGAATGTTGATGTCTAAGCATGAATGAAGAAGGAAAAATCTATGATGGTGATTAGCAGAAGTGAGTCCAAGGGAAAAGGCAAGGACAAGAAGAGTTCTGAGGCTAAGCTGAAGTCCAAGTCTTCTGCATCCAAGATAAGGAAAAGGGTAAGTGCAAATAGGACTCTATCCTTTTCATTTAAGAAATAAAGGAAGAATAAAGGGATAGAGACATGTACTTGAGGACCCAATAAGAAGTAAGCTAGAACTGTATGGAGCAAGAGTTGTTGCCACCACAGTTGGAATCTATCATTCGTGAGCATGTAATAGAATTAAAGAATTTATCTTATGTACCTACCATTGATGAAAACATCATGTATCTTGTATGAATAAGAATTTATGGTAATGCCCTTGGTCTCATAAACTATACATCATGGTTCTAAAGACAAATGTATATTACACTGGTAACTTAAACAATGATTACTTATAGCACTGTCATCGAGAGTGCATAAATGAGAAATGCATTTCTAGAAATACATAATGGTTAACTAGACAATGTTGGTTATCAAACCAATAGAGACATGCAAGTCATATTTATCTGGAAATATGACAAAAGCATCTTCACTTCATGTAGTGGGAGAGCGACTATTCTATTAGGGCTCATACATACTAATGTACATAGACCTTTTAGTATTAATGCTAAAGGTAGTTACCAGTACCTCATTATATTGACTTATGCTCTCAGTAGATACGGTAATTTTTATTTAATGAAATACAAGTATAAGATCTCTTGAACTATTCAAGGAGATTGAGAATCAAATATGTAACCAACTTGGTAAAAGTATTAAGATACTTCGATATGATCGATGTTGAAATATTTTAACCAAGAGTTTGAGAACCTTCTGGGAGATCATGATAATGTATCATGATGAACTCCACCTGAAACATAGTGATAGTGTATCATGAGAGTGTATCATAAATAAGGAATCACACCTTATTAGACATGGTGTGATTATCAATAAAATTTAGTTGATCTTTCCATTTCTTTTAGGCACATGATTTACACTAAAAATATGTATCGTCTAAAATGGTTTAAAAGACACCATATGAGATATGGCATGGAAGGTGTCCTGATATGTCTTTTTAGTGATTAGGATTGAAGGATTATACAAGAAAATAGCTTGTTAAAAGGCTTTGTTCACAAATCACATAAATGTTATTTTGTTAAAATGCTACTCATATCCCAATCCAACAACAAAGTCATTTGTTGGTCAGGATGGTTGTAGTCTTGAAGAGGAACTTAGTTCCAAAGGAATCAATGGGAGTAAAAGTAGATTTTGAAATGTTTGAGACAAATAAGAAATCATTGAACCTAAAGAGGTACAATTGGAACATAGAGAATCGCAAGATGTTGTCGAATCTCAAATTCCTTATGTGACACACAAGAATGGTAGTTCTAGTATAAAACGCCTTGATCTTGAAATATTATGACAACATCAAGAAGGTAGTGATTCGGTCATATATGATGAGTCAACTACCTACCTTGAAGCTATTGAGGAACCAAAATCTGAATCAGTGCTTGAGACCATGAAATCCAAGATGGACTCCATGTACACCAACAAGGTATGACCTTGGTGGAAAGAGGTAAAACATATAGGGTTCAATTGTGTCTTTAAGAAAAGACCAACATGGAAGGGTAGATTGGTTACAAAGAGTATCAAACTAATTTAAAGTGTTGAACATGACAAAATCTTTTCACCAGTTACCATGGTTAAATCCATCAGGATCATGCTTATTGTTGCAGCTTATTATGACTATAAGATTTGGCATATGGATGTTGAAACTGCATTCCTTAATTGGAATAATTATGAGGATGTGTACATGACACAGCCTAACAGTTATGTAAATCCAAGAATGTAAATAAAGTCTATAAGCTACAAAACTCAATTGGAGGATTGAAGCAAGCATCTCAGAACTAGAATCATCAATTTGACAAGATAGTCAAAACAAATTGACTTGAGTCAGAATGAAAAAGAATTCTATGATTACAAAATATTTAGTGGGAGCATATTTATATAACGTCCTTATCTTACAAATATTAAAACCTATAAAGGAAAGTACCTTCTATATGAAGGGTTTAAGTGAAGCATCCTATGTGATAGGAATTGAGATCTATAAAGACAAATCTGGAAATTTTGGGTTTAATATTTTGGATAATATACATTTTTTAATATGAAATATATGTTGGATAGGAGAATTAGGCTTTCTCAATCCCAGGGACGTGATTAGGTTTTCCTCAACCTAGAGAGGGGAATAAAATCTTATCTAAGTGCAAGGTAAGTGGTTCATGCCAATTGGACATAAGTAATGTCTATTTTCTTTATGTATGTATGTATGAAATACATGCAGGTGTTAATTATTATTTTAATTTCTTAAAGTCCATGAATTTATGATAAAATGAATAACATGTTTTATTATTCATATTATTGTATCACCTTAATGCACATTAAAGTTAATGTTACAAATAAGATCTAAAGGAAAAGTTAAAAGTTTTATGAGGAAGATAATGATAAAAGGTAACTTATATAGATCTTCATCAAGAGTCTCCTCGGAGCAAAACTAAGAGGCACTTCGGTGCATAAGAGAAGTGGTACTTTGGTTCATAAGAGAAAAGGCACTTCGATGCATAATACAAGAGGCACTTATGTGCAACCCGAGGATTCTTATATAGGCCAAGATAAAAGAAACTAATTTATGAGCAATGTTGTCTCCTTTTCAACATTTAATGCTAAATGTCTATTTTTACTTTACAAGTTTTCTTTAATATATAATATGTCCAATTTCACTTACTATTTGTTTTATGCATGGCTGGGGGAGTGATGCCCACAGGTAAGGAGCAAGCTCAGGAGGGAAAAGCCATCTAAAGTGAAAACCCTAGCTCGAGGATGTGTAAGGGTAAAAGCTTTAGTGGGGTTCCAAGTATACCTAGATTAGAATTTCCTTTCTTTCTCCATTCAAATATATATATGTGTGAACTTTGTTAAGGATTTGATAATGAGAATTGTGATTATTTCCCTGTGATGGTGTATATAAACTTTATTTTGAGCTATGAGTATCATATTTATGACATTCCCCTTGAAGTTAATAAAATTATATGCTTCTGCTCTATGTTGTGAATATTTTTACAAGTGGGGTGTTATATACCCCCTTGGATATGTGTCCATGGTTGAACAATTTATTTCCTACCTTTTTATAAAATTTGGTTTGCATACTGAGTCTCTCTCTCTCTTTCTCCATATGTAAGTTAATGTTTTCCTCCCTATACTACCCTCAAATGTAACTCGGGGTTTCACCTTTTACAATGTAATAAATAAATAGGATTATCTTTAATTTTTGTTTCAGAAAAGATAAGACATTATGAACCATGCGATTCGACTGACTAGGAAGTCGAGTTGATTGACCTGAGAACCGAATAGGAAGCATACTAGGAAGAGCTAATTGATTGATTGGCTACCCAATTGATCAACTAGAGGAGTCCACATATCCATTTGAAGCATGAGCCAGTCAACTGATCGAATGGAGGATGAATCGATCTACTAGAAGAAAACAATTGAATGACTGGCTTGTTTCCAAAATAGATTTTTTCCTTTACATGTTGTAACATGTGATTTTGACCTAGTTGGATAGAAGTTCTTTGTGGATCCAATGAATTACATTAATGTGGTTATCACGATAGCTTGTAATTTATTATTGCATGTTTTGTTTGAGGATATAGTATGTACATGATATATATTATAAGTATGTGGTGATTGGATATGTATATGTATTTGTATATAAACAAAATGCCTCAATTGAATATTAAGTCTTCTATGCTTTTCATAAGCAACACGCATAAAAAGCTTGTTTGAATGAGTGTAGGCACGCCAAGCGTGGTGCGTCATCTACCTCGTGGAAGTGTGATCATACTTATGTGGGTTTGCCTTATCATGTGTATTTCTATCGTGTTGCCTTTTGGGTCGGGCTTAATTAGGTGATCTCAATGGGATTAAATGCCTAGAAGTATACAGATGGACTATGGCAATGAGTTGTGCATACCATCTATCCAAGAATTGCATGAGATGCAATTGGCAAATGTTGCATGCCTTAATAATTGGTTATGGACATTGGCGTTGGTTGGGTAATAACATAATTATTTTGTTTCTTGACTCACTGGAAGGTTGTACGCTGCAATATTCCAAATTGATAGAGAGGGCTATCAATTTGAATAAAATAATGGGAGAAATAATTAATTAAAGGCCTAATTAATATTGTTAAAGTTTTCTTTTAATCAAATCAAAAGGGTTTTAACAAAATGTAAATTTATTTTATAGAAACAATTGGCAAATAGAAATAGGTTTTGTTTGCGATCAATCCTTGAGAAGGACAGACTAAATAGGACCAACTTCCATCTTTGGTTCATGACCTTGAGAAACGTTCTCATTCATGAGTGCAAGCTCTATGTCCTTGAAACACCAATACCAGAGGAACCCCTTCCCAATGCGTGTAAGGTTGAAATGGATGCTTATCTGAAGCATGCCAATGATTTCACATAGATAATAGTATGCTAGGTATATGAAATATGAGTTGCATTAACATCTTGAAAACATGAACATTCCTGAGATGATAACACATCTCAAGTATAGTGCAAATCAGGAAAGGTATTATATCATGAGGGCATTGTTTGAGTGCAAGATGACAGAAGATCTAGTAGGGCCCATGTGCTCAATATAGTTGGGCATGTGGGAATCCTAGAAAGTTTGGGATTTACTTAGGCAAAGAGTTGGCCACGGATATGATTATGTAATCATTGTCTGAATCATATAGTCATTTCATCAAATGTTGCCACATGAACAACATGGCTAAGTTTTTGTCTGAATTGCTTAGCATGTTGATAAATGTCAAAGCACGAATGAAGAAGGACAAACCTAAATCTACGATGGTGATCAGTGCAAAAGATTCCAAGGGTGAAGGCATATCCAAGAAAAGTTATGAGGCTAATCTAAAATCCATGTCTTCTGCACTCAAGATGAGGAGAAGGGTAAGTGTAAAAGGAATTTGTCCTTTTCACTTAAAGGAACCCAGGAAGAAGAAGCAGAGGATAGAAATCTCCACTTCAGTTATATATGTTATTGAGGGAATATTTCTACTTACTCATATTGGGCACTGGATACAGGATGTGGATCTCACATATGTTCAAATATGCAGGATCTAAAAAAAGTAAAATGTTAAGAAAGGGTGAGGTTGAACTATGTGTTGTAAATGGAGCAAGAGTTGTTGCCACTGTATTTGGAACCTATCATTTATCTCTGCCAGTGGGCTTGGAATTGAGTTATAGAACTGCTATTTTGTACATGCCATTAATAGAAACATCATTTTTGTATCTTGTATGGACAAGAGTGGATTCGAATGTCATATAAAGAATGGTCCATGTTATATTTCTAAAGATTATATATTTTATGGTAGTGCCCCATTGTCCTATGGTCTTTACCTATTATATTTGGAGACAAATGTTTATAACATAAATACCAAAAGGTTAAAACTAAAACAAAACATATCTTTTTTGGCATTGTTGTCTAGGGAATACTAATGAGAAACGCGTTTCTAGACTCCATAAAGATTTTTATCTATACTCTTTTGACTTTGAATCAATGGGGACATGCAAATCTTGTTTGTTTTTTAAGATTACAAGCACTCATTTCACAGGACATGGTGAGAGAGTGAGTGAGCTATTGAGACTTGTACATACTGATGTATGTGGACTATTTAGCACAAATGCTAGAGGTAATACCGGTACTTCATTACCTTTACTAATGATCTTAGTAGGTATGGATATGTGTATTTAATGAAGTACAAGTCAGAAACCATTGAAAAGTTCAAGGATTTCATGAATGAAGTACAAAACCAACTTGGTAAAAGTATTAAAGCACTTTGTTCTGATCATGGTGGAGAATACTTAAGCTAAGATTTTTAGGACCTTCTATGAGACTATGGTATTATATCATAATGGACTCCACCTGTAACACCACGTCATAATGGTGTATCAGAAAGAAGGAACCGCACATTACTAGATATGGTGCAGTGAATGATGAGTTTTTCTAATCTTCTAATTTCCCTCTAGGTATATGCTCTAGAAACTACAGTATTTACACTTAATTGTGTACCATCTAAATTGGTTCAAAAGACAACATATGAGATATGGTATGGGAAGTGTTCCAATGTGTCTTTTATGAAGATTTAGGGATGTAAACCTTTTGTGAGAAAGCATTTTCCCAAAAAGTTTGGACCCAAATCGGATAAGTGTTGTTTTATTGTATATCCTAAGGAAAACAATGGATACTACTTTTATAATCCATTCGGAAACAAAGTGTTTGTTACTGGGGATGATGTATTCCTAGAAAAGGAATTTATTTCCAAAGGAATCAGTCGAGGAAAGTAGAACTCAAAAAGGTTCAAGACCAACAAGAAAACATTGAACATATAGAGGTACAAAAGGAACGTGGAGAGTCACAAACTGTTGTAGAATCTCAAGTTCCTCGTGTAACACAGGAACCTCATGGGTCTAGTAGGACACACCTTAAGCCTAAAATATTTGGATATCTTATGACTCAAGAAGGCGGTGAGTTGGTCATAGATGTTGAGCCAACAACCTACCTAGAAGCTATTGAGGGACTAAAGTCTGAGAAATGGTTTGAGGTCATTGGATCTAAGATGGACTTCATGTACACCAATAAGGTATGATCTTGGTGGATCCACCTAAATGGGTAACACCCACAGGGTGCAAGTGGATCTTCAAGAAGAAGACCATGATGGATGGTAATACACAAAACCTATAAGTGCATATTGGTTGCAAAGGGTTTCATATAAGTTTTAGGTGTTGAACATGACAAAATCTTTTCACCAGTTGTCATGGGTAAACTCATCAAGATCCTACTTGCCATTGCAGCTTATTATGACTATGAGATTTGGTAGATGAGCATTAAAACCACATTCCTTAACGGGAGTATTCATTAGGATGTGTGCATGAAATATCCTAAAGGTTTCATAAATCCAAATAATGCAAATAAAGTTTGTAAGATACAAAGGTGAATCTATGGATTGAAGCAAGCATCTCAGAGTTGGAATCTTTGATTTGACAAGGAAATCAAAGGGTTTGATTTTATTCAAAATCAAGATGAAACATGTGTTTACAAAAGGTTAGTGGGAGCATATATGTATTCCACATATTGATGGGGAATAACATCCTTATCCTACAAATGTTAAAAATATAGCTAGGAAACTACCTTCTTTGTGAAGGATTTAGGTGAAGCATCCTATATCTTAGGAATTAAGATCTATAGAGATAGATCTAGAAGGCTTCCTGGCCTAAGTAAGAGCACATACATTGGCAAGATGTTGAAGGGGTTCAGCATGCAACACTCAAAGAGAGAAAATTTGTCCATGTTCCATGGAATTAGTCTCTTAAGATCCTGAAGCCCTAGTCCATGTAAAGAAAGGAACGCATGAGTAAGATTCCATATGCATTCACTATTGGATCTATCATGTCTGCAACATTATGTACTCATCTCATTGTCTTGTATGTATTGGCCATGATGAGTGAATATCAGTCAGACTCCATTGAAAGTCACTAGACTTTCATAAAGAATATTCTTAAGTACTTGAGAAGCGTTAAGGATCATTTCATTGTTTATGGTGATAAGGTAGAGTTGGGTGTAAGGGATTACATCGTTGTAAGCTTCCAAAGTGATAAAGAAGATTAACGATTGCATTCCAAATTTGTGTTTGACCTTAAATACATAAATTTAAAAAGGAAAAGTTTTGAGCAAGAGACAGTTGCTAGTTCTATAATAGAAGTTGAGTACCTTCTTATTTTGAACACACTAGAGGATATTGTATGGATCAAGAAGTTCATTTAGATGATTTATAGGAGGTTCCAACCATCGATGACATGGTAGAAATACTATGACAACAATAGATAAAGGAAACAAGAAAGCATATTATAGCATCTCCATCTCATATGAGAGATTATACATCGAGGAGACATGAAGACTTGCAAAGTAATGACTAGAGGCAAATGTTACTAACCGATACAGAAGTACTTGCTAAGTGCAAGTGGGTGTTTGCTGGTATGAATACCTAGAGAGCCAGTCAAATGATGATTACAATGTGGCATCATGTACTGGGTTGATTGATAATAAAGACAAATTTTGTTTGTATGGTTGTTCATTATGCGATTATGGTATAACATGATTGATGTCTAAAAGAATTATATTATTCAATGGCATATGTATTTAGGTTGAGGACCTAAACAATGAGATCATACGTATGATAAGATTATATACATTCTTATATTGTGGAAACCATATAGACAGCAATAATACATAAGACTAGAATGTGTGTTGACTGATGACAGAATCTCATTTGTCATGATATATGATATCAAGCCAAACATATAGGTACTCATTAGAGAATAGTGTACCAGACAAACCCACCTTGAGAGTGATACATGGAAACCATTTATTGATAACTAGAATTAGCTCTCATAGTGATAGTGGTGATTGTGTTTCATATACCTGAAGTCACTACACTCATCACATGTCTCTCAATGTACTTTGACACCATCCAACATGAACTTGAATAAATATTACCATAAAGGTGGTGCACATATACAATGTGACACATGGGGATTAATAGTTAGTGATGTAGATGGTTTGTCTCTCCTTCTGGAATTGATATCCTATCCACTTGATAAGTGAGATTGAGAAATGTACAGACATACTCATGTGAATCAATATGTGACACGTGATCTCACATGCATCTCAGACAGACTTCTCTAATTCAAGGAACATGGATTGAATATTAAGAGGATGACAATTATATGCCTCAAGTTCAATCTGGATATTAGTGACAAAGGAATTATACGATCATGATAACACTGATCATAGATGCAGATTGAAGTTGTTCTCCAACTTTCCAATTACTTGGGTAGTAATTATGTGTTGCTAGATACCACTCATTTTTTGTGATGTCGTGATATAGTTATGGACATTTATTGCCAGTGTAATTTGGGACTTGATATGTATAGTAGTGCCCTAATCAAGATATATGTGCATAAAATGAGTAATTCACATGTTTGTACCCTAATGTGTGGATAATGATTAACCCAAATGTGAACCCTAATTATAGTTGTAGATAAACCCTAACATATGGTTGCATACGAACCTAGCCACGCTTTGGACCACAATGTGATGATATGTTGAATGTATGTAACATGAACCCTAGGCTTGGAGCACAGGTGATGACGTGTATCACATGATGGTTTGACCTCATCCTAACATAAAGTCAATTAAACACTATTAAGATGTTGAATCGGATATATTTAACCCAACCCTAGACTTCATGCATGCTAATAAGGTGTATGTGATGTATCGTGATTGTGTTGACCTAAACCTTGAGTTATAACCAACTAACCCTAACATATGCATCCTTGGAATTAATTATAATACATTATTAACATGAGGTGTTGAGATCACATGACATGTCTTAATACATATTGAATGGATCCAATTATCAAACCATGGCTCAATATGTAAATGACTTCATGAAATACCTGATATATGCCACATTGTTTACTAATACACATATAATGACCTAAATGTGACTAATAAGGATTAGATGTGTATCAACATGTATAAATGTTTGGTATGGTATCTAATGTGCTTACTATGTGTAAAAGAATATGAATTAGACTTTTCATGTAAATAGAATCTGAATTGATGTTGAAATTAATGGAGTTATTGAGTAATTGCTCAAAATAACCTAAATTGTGTAAAACAATATATTTCATTGCAAGATAATTTAATATAGCCATGATGATAAGAATTTTAGGATAATTGTAAGGACCCTGGCCCACATTTTGGGATAACCCTATTTTCTTTGCTTAAGTATGATGCTAAGCTCCTTGCTTTAATCATCTAAGATGTAATTAGGGATGTTGGAGGCTTGAGTTCCTTGTTTGAGCTTGTTTGGTTGATGCTTATGTTTTGTGGAGAGGTCTTTGTGCAAATTGCAATTTACCCAGGATAAGGGTTGATGTGCAAGTTTGCCACCTCTAGAGTGTTCCTTCTCTCTCTTAGCATCATCTAGAGGAAAGAGAAAGAGATGGGTGTGTTGTTTGGACCTTGGTTGTGTGGTGACATCCTTGGTGGTGTTTTGGACACATGTTTGAGGTGTGCCTTGCACCTAGGAGTGTCTCAGGCTTGAGAGCCTTGGAGAAGCCTTGTATCAGTTTGTGGGTGTCTTGAGAGACATCCCATTAGTTTGTGGGTGTCTTGAGAGACATCCTATTGATTTTTGGGTGTCTTGAGGGACATCCTATCGGTTTGTGGTATCTAGGGTTTACCCCTATCGATTTGTGAAGAGGGGAAGAGATGTGTATCGGCCTTGATCTAGGAAGGTGACCTAGTGGGCGAGACATAGATCTTATCACCTTGTTGCATGGTGTTGCATGTGGCCCTTTTTCATGGACAAGTGTCACCTAGGGTTCTAAGGTGGTGACATCTTCCCCTTGCTCTCTCTTTCATCCCTCTTGTATATATACCTCTTTCTCTCCATGCAATAGAACCCTTTTGGTTATCCTTGCATTCTCTCTTTGGTGGATGACCTTGATCTAGAGGAGTCTCTCCCTTGGAGCTTAGAGGATGAGCCCCATGCTTGTGGTGCTCTCTTCATCCTCTACCTTGGTAAGCCATGATCCATAGCTTCTCTTTCTTTCTTTCTTTCTTTTTCTCAACCATGTACCTTGGTTACTTTCCTTTCCCTCTCATGCTCTCTTAACCATGGTTTCATCTTCTTCTTTGGAGGTGTTGTGGTGATCAAGCTTGGAAGTCTTCTTCTAGCTTGAGCTCGTGAAGCTTGGAGCTTGCCCTTAGAGCTTAGAGCTTGGTGGTGATCCATGAGGTGGGTTATATAACTCTAAACCCTCTTTGTTATTATCACCCTTTACTTACTATCTTGTTCCTTATCTTCTGCCCATTATCTCGTGCATGCTAGTAATCTTTTTGGTAGTTTTGCGTTATGTTTTTTTTGGAGAAGTATCTTGCTTAGTTCTGCCCATGTGTTGCATCTTTTTGCCTTGCTTGTAACATTGTTGTAAGGTTGAAGATGAGTGAACCAATATGCATAGTTAGGTCATTATATATGCTGACCGATAGGCATGTAGGTTGATATGCCTTGAATGGTCATCACAACCTGAGATGCCATTGACTGCCACTCTTTGTGATAGGTTGTCACGACCTTGGCTAGGTCTAGGTTGACACATTCTGATGCTGCTTAGATCATCATGCCTCAGGTATGAGTAGGTCGATATGAGATGAGGATGTTAGTTTGCTTGGGGGTGTTGCTGCCCGACATACCTGCAGCCATCACGACTTGGCATCGCGACCATGAGAGTTTTGCCTTAATGTGTGTTGCCTGTCAGTGCCCTAGCTGTCACAACTTAAACATGTTGATGGAATCCTAAGAAAACCATCCCCCTTTCAATACTCGACATATGAGAGTTTCTCGTTACTCCGAACGCCTGTCACACCATGTGATGGTGTTTCTCGATAGGGTAGGTTGGATGATACCCTTTCCCTTAAGCGTTGTTGCCCGACACACCATCTTAGATGATAAACTGGTATGCCTTGTGGCCTAAACCGATACACATCTTGGGTAGTTGGCCCAATTCCATGTTTTCTCACCTAACACATCCTAAATCGATACCCTACCTTGGAGTGGTTGCCTGACACATCTAGGGTTAATCTGATACCCTATGTTGTGACCCTAATCGATACCTTGTGATGGTGTCTAAGTTACACTATGTTGATGTTAGGGTCACATGGTATGATGTGGTACCCTATGGAGAAGTTGTACAAATAATGTTGAGAGTTATGTTTCTATACCTCATAACATGTTTTATAATGATAATGATAATCATGTATATATGCCTCATAACACACCTCATAACAATGATGAAAGTGATATTCTAAGGGTGGTTGTTGATCCAACCTTGTAAAACCTAATTGAGTAAAGAGAAACCCTAATTTTAATGATGTGAAATGTATGGCATGAGTAATATGAGATGATAGTGTTGATGATGTATTTCTTTCTTGTTATCAATTTCTAACCATGTAGGCAACACTAGTTGATATACATATCTAGGTATGAGCTATGGTGGTTATGATATGGTTGAATAAACCTTGTGAGGCACATGTGATGTGGTAGCATAGAAAAAAGAGAAAATGGTCTTATGACCTGATGATGGCTTGATGCCTTGTATAAAGATTTCCTCAGTGATGAGAGAAGGGATTGTCACCCTAAGATATGTAGTCCTTGTGATGGACACATGTTGAAAGATAGGAAGGGAGTGATGATGTGATGAGATCACACCTTATATGTTTTAGTATATTCTGTTGATGAGTTATGCTCTTGTTTATGTAGAATTTGTTTATAAGTTGTACATTTTAACTTGGTTGATGCTAAAGATGTTTAAATTGGCCTAATTAATCAAGTAAAATCTAACAGTGTAGTTTTCCATGTGCCATAGATCCATTCAGTGTCAGCATTTGTTGAATGGTGAAACGAGTTTAACTCGAAGCGCATATTTTTGAATATGTGGGGTACAAGTCGAGTAATTCCTTATATCCTTAACTACAGGATGTGTGAGACGACCATGTGTGAGTCAATTTTGTTGTGGTATGGATGGCCATGTGTGAGCCACTCCTTCTTATTAGAACTGCCATGAGTGAGCCTATTCTTATAGCACCGTACATGTACCAAGGTGGGCTAGTTTATGATTATCTATGTGGTTGGCCATGCGTGAGACAATCCCCAAATTTGACTATATGTCATTGTGGCAGTTGACTGATATGTCTCTATGGTGTTTTCTCTTGTGCTGACCAAGAGATGTGGTGATGTCGTGGATTCTGGATCTTCCATTAGACCTTGTATGGCAGTGATTCTGACTCATCAAGTGGTCGACTGGATTTGGGTGGTACAACTCAAATCCTCAAGGCATAATAAAATGCATAATCAGTTGTGTAGTATACTTGTGTAGAATCAAAATATGAAAACATTGGATGGGGCCTTGCTTGATCTTTATACAGTATTTTTGATAGGAAATATACATGTTCTTCATATTCCTTTTAAATTGTTAAGATGTTTCATAATTCAAGAGTAATGGCTCTTCCTATTTATAATCATTACATATTGTACATAGTTGTAATCATATTGTTGCTTTGTCTATCTTATCTGTGATAATAATAGAGTTGGTGGTGAGTTATATCTCTTGATGAGATTTGGAAATCTCACCTTGTGGGTTTCCCACACCCTTTTTAGGTGGACAAGCATGATGAGGTAGAGATTGTGCAACAGAGGTTGAGCAGTAGCCAGAGGAGCAGTAGCTAAAAAGGTTGGAAGTGTTGTTGGATGTATTTTATTGATGGAGTGCTAGAGTTTTCCTTGTACACTTGGGTATTTGAGAAAGTTTTGTAGATGTTTTGTGAACGTGCTTATTTATATGGCTGACTTGTATAACTATTATGTACAGATGTAGAATAATCATGTATATATGTTTAATCAATATTTTAAGTCAAGCCGATACACTTTTTCTAAGGAAACTTGTTGGCCATCACACCTCACCTCCTTGAGGTGCTTTGCACGATATGGCCTTTGCCAAAGCTCTCAAAATGATATGGGACACCTCCTTGGGTTCCTTGGTCGATAGGCACTCATATATAAGCTTTTCAACTTGATACTACTCAAGTTAAGCTTTCATATTCAACCCTTTTCTTGGTCATTTCATCACCAAGATTACCATCACTCATAAGTTATTCAAACATGGTGTATCATTCATTATCTCTCCTCTAAATGATACTAGGAGGGAGTAGGGACACTCTAGAGGTGGTGATTTGCATATTAACCCCACATTTTGGGTAAATTACAATTTGTACCAAAATTGGTGTACAATGCACCAACATTGTTCAAACAAGTTCAAACTTGGAATTTAGGCTTTCCACAAGCCACCACTCAGCATCATTTTCTATATTATGATGCTAAAACATATAAGGCACGTTCAACATGTGACATATTGCAATATAACCCCTCAACCTGGGTAAATTGCACTTTGGTCCAAAACAAAGAAAAAATTGCTCAAATAACATTCAATCGGGACCAAACTCGAAACATAAGTGTGTCACATGATAACAAAGCACCTTAGAGGATTATATTAAAGTTCTAAGTAACTTTATTAGACAAAACAAATAGGGTTACCTCATAACCCAGGTCAGGGTCATTACATGCTCATCATCCAACGGCTGTCATTTAATCTCAATCTGATCCGATGATGGAGAACTCATCTCCTACCTCCGACCGTTCGACAGCCGAGCCTCTCTGCTTCCCCGGTCTCGTTCTCCATCTATACTTAACCTTTTCACTCGATTCTTCCTCCACACAATTCATCTATCCATTACACATCCAGCAAGGGGCTGCTCATCTTCTACCCTTCAATGTGCAATAAACGCCCAACTGGGCTCATCTCCCCTTCTCCGCCGTAGGTTCACAATGGGGTCTAGGCCCTTCCTCCCACCTATAAATGGGCTCATAGAGCACCCCTAAACCACCATAACTCCGTATTCTCCTCCAATTCCTCCTCACCTTCCCTGGAGATTCTCGACCTACTCAGTTTGTGCTTTGGTGACCTTGGTCGTGTTCTGACTTTCTCTGCCTTCTCATGATCAATTACTGGTCGGGTAAGCATCTAAGGACCTTCTTCTTCATTTTACCGTCGTCTTTGTGGCTCGAAATTCCCCCAAGTGTTGGGTCCTATAGCTCGCCGTAAGGACCTCCGCCTGTGCATATCATTTTCCATTTCTGATCCACCTCCGCCTGTGGAAAGTGGTGCTTTCGACTCAACCTGACTCTACGAGTGTACTGACGACCATAGTTTGGGTTTTCTCCTCGATTCAATGGATTTCAATTTCATTTTCTCCTTCCTCTATTCCAGCCATGTCTAGTTCAGTTTCCTCCATTTTGAGCACGCGACGACTAGTGTTTGTGATCTTCGTGTTCAGGGGGAACTAGGGAACTCGTTCCCAATGTCCGTTCTCAAGTGCGCGTCCTGATGGTGATTTGAAGCAAAGGAGTCGAGCTCCTTTAAGCCTGCTCGCGCCATGACCTTGGTTGGAAGAAGCCAGGTCATGGAATGACCAAGAGGGTCATGCGCGGGCAATGGAACAATTTACTTTGCTTGGGCATTATCGTCTTTTCCCACTTGTTCTTTCTTTCTGCCGCAAACAATTGATAGTTGTAAATGACTGGACTGCCCTCACAGCTTAATTATTTTGTTTTGGCGACCAGGGATATTTTGGTCATTTCACCTACTTTTTACATCGATTTACATTTTCATTTAAAATACTGTCACGCTATGGGTTTCTTGCATTCTGATTGGTCAATTTTACTTAATTCATAGTAAATCGATCCATGCTCAGAAAAATGCAAATAAATACTCGTTCGAAAGATAAAATTATTTAGAATCCGAATTTCTAGTTTTTGAGTCCTGTTTCTAAATGCTTTCTCGAATTTTATCTTAAATATCATGTTAATCACCTTAAATGATCTAAAATGTGTAATTAATTCATTTTAACTCCAAATTGGGAAATAAAATATGTTTTCTTAGCCAGGAGAATGTGATTAATTGTTTGGACTAGGTTTTGAGCCTTAAATCGTGGTTTTGAAAATAAGTTCCAAAATTAGGGTTTTCCTAGGGATTCTTTTTTGCTTGGAAAGTGCGTTCCGCGCTCTCTATCCTCTCTTTTTTGAGGACTCCATGAACCTTAGTATTCGTCTTATAGGTTGATAGCATGCCTTGTATATGCTTTGAGGCATGAAAAGACTTATAAGTGAAGGTTCTTGCTGTTTGGCAGTTTCATGAAAATAGTTTTCATTTTTAATTTTTTTTTATAATCTATTTGTTATTCTTTCTTTTGCGGTTATGTTTTGAGTAATCTTGCTTTGTATGGCACATGATGCCACCTTTGCGACAGGTTGGTATCAGAGCTTTAGGTTCTCTGAGTCTACATGGACCTAGGACTAGGGTTTGTGTTTGTTCTAGTGTCCTCCAGTCTATCTTATAGTCACTTCTGCTTATGCAGAAGAAGAAGAGAAAGTTTAAAGATGTCTGGAGAACACGAAGAACATGTTGCCAAAAGTAGTGTTGCTGTATAAGGTGGTGGTGCAAGGAACCAGGCACGAGAAGATCAGGTATCTAAAGTCCCCCAGTTTGACCCATACATGATAGAAAACCATGCCTTTCAATCACATTTTGGGCAGTTTATGGCAACGATGACTCATATGGCAGACAGGATGCTTGCACCTCAACCTAGGACATCGGTTCCCCATATTGAATCTTTGGGTATTGGGAAGACTTTTGAGCAGCTTCGCCATGTTGGACCAATTGAGTATGTGGGGACAGTTGACCCGGCAGATGCGGATTTGTGGCTGACTGAGCTTGAGAAGACTTTTAAGATCTTGAGTATCCCCGAGGCAGATAAGGTGAAGCATGACGTGTATCTCTTGAGAGGGAGTTTTGGCCATTAGTAGGCCATAGAGGAGGAGAAGAGACCCGATGTTGTTGTTGGTTGGGAGGAGTTTTGATGCGAGTTCATTAATCGGTACTTTCCTCAGACGTATCTTGATGAGAAGATCAACCCGTTTGAGAGGGTTCGATAGGGATCCATGATGATCAACGAGTATGAAACAAGGTTTATATAGTTGTTGAGGTTCGGTCCTCACATGGTGGTGACGGATGACGAGCGGATTCATCATTTTGAGAAGGGGTTGAATGTCGAGTTATCTACCCCATCTACTTCTTTGGATAATCGAGAGAGGTTTGCCACATTTGTGGAGTTTGTTCGACGGATAGAGTAGTTTGTGAAGGAGAAGAGAGAGGCAAGTGCCAAAGATGTTTGTGTAGTACCAAGGGCATTTTTCAAGAGGCTTTAAGAATTCAAGTTTTTCTGCACCGCCAGTTTCATAGAGGTTTAGTGTTAGAACCCGTTACACTAAATGAGAATACTCAACACATAAAACACAATCAATCACCAATTAATCACATACCCAAAAATATGGGTAAATTAAAACTAATTTCAACGTCAGCACCTTCTCAAAAACATTTGCATAAGATCACAACATATTTCTTATATCCATACTATGCCAATAATTTGATACAAGTTGTTCTATCATCTTAGCCACAGCATATATACATAGGAGAACAATATTTGTATATGCCACACAACAAAAATTAATTTGCTAACAAAATTCTGATTCATTTGAAACACCATATACAAACTTTTTCTGCCTGGACCTGAGAGTACAGGGACGACTCTAGGACACACTAGACATCTAATCAACTTTTTCAAGGATTCATTACTATAGCTCCTCTTTGCTGCCACATGTTTGTTTTCGTCACTTCCGATTACCTAAAAAATTGTGGCAAACCACAAGAGTGAGACCCATGTCCCAGCAAGAGATATAACCTCCAACAACACTTATTGATTACAACATTTTAAATAGTAGATAACTAAGTAGTTGGAGTATTTAATAATGTAGATTGAACAATTCAAGTATGCTAAACAAATTAAGCAATTAATTTTAGCAACAAGTATGATCATCAATGCATATATAGATAACAAATAAATCCATTTCTTTGAATAGATATCTACTCAAATATCATCAAATTGCATCTAATAACAATCATTATTATTAATCTGACTATCACCATATTCCTTGCTAACAACATAAGAAATCTAGTAGCATAAGCATCCCTAACATCATGAATATGTCAAGTAACATAGCATGGCTATCAATATTGTCATCTCAAATAAAGGGAACAGATCTATATCATAAGTAGAACTAACATCATAACACAATGAACTACATAGGCATGATTAGAAGTTTAAGCATTTCTAATTACATAGGCATGGCTAGAAATATTAAACATAACTAGCAGCATCTTAACCATCAGTGTCAGTATATTTGACAACATAAGCATGTTTACAACATGAGCATAACTACATCATAAGCATATCTATTATCTCTTATTGTACTATACATGATCTCACATCAAATATGAAGCGTTGTGTATAACCCTAAATAGATATGCTACACGGCTGTCTTATATCTTTTATTATGCCCTAAGGAATTTGAGGATACCACTCAAAATCCAACTGACCACTGCTAAGTCAAAATCAGTTCCATACAAGATCAAGGAAGAGTTGGACTCCTAAGATCTTCTCCACCCCCAATCAGTACGAGTCTGCCACAGCGACACATAAGGTCAAGCTTCTAATAGCCTAGTCCATCCTTGGTACAGGTCACGACACTAGTGAAAGGAGGTGGGTATGCATACCCTACCATATGAGGTACAACTGCAGTTGTCCTCCAATATTGTCACATATATAATCACCTAGACACGACCACAGCTATTCTCAAACTGAGGGCTAGGTATGATCGCAGTCATCCTCCCTAAACACTTGAATTCAGGATGACAAGCACCCTGCATACTCATCAATATGCACTTCGAGTTTACCTTAGGAATACTCATTTCACCATCTGGCAAGTTCTGACACTCAGATGGATCTATGGCACAGGGCACTACATGATTAGAGATTCACTTGATTAGTTATGCCAATTGGGTGAATTAAGGCTGCATCAAACAAGTGGACATACAAACCCTAATTCACTTCTAACAAGCATATAAATATCACAACTTCAAAAGATATAAAACATGTGACACATAATTTCTCATCTCATCATCACATGGTACTATTCACTTGCCATTCATGAGGCTACACTAGTCATCATACTATCACAAGATATAAATCATTTTCACAATATCACAGGGCATCAACCATTATCAACACAAGAGGATTACACCTCATTCAGGGCTCAAGCATGCCCTAAGGTCATTAAGACCATCATACTATTCCCTGTAAGATCATAATTATCTTTCCATGCCTTATAACAAGGCTCAACAACATCACTTACATATAATACACCAGATCAGCACAATATTTCCTTAATGAGCTAGGAGATATTCATAAAGAGTCATAATAGGGTTATAATAACATTAAGAACATTCCTTTATTACATCAACATGCAAGGAATCTAGATATGATTAACACTCATCATATTCATAATGCACATTTTTTGCATTAGAAAGTATCAACCATATGACTATGATAACCACCAATTAATACTTTAAGGTTATGATCATGTTAAGGAGGTTATTCCACCATCATTCCATCATATAAGAATGTTAAACATGAATACTCCTATTTATCTATTTGCATTAGAATTAGGTTCAACATGATAAATTATATGAATGTTACCAATCAGCACTTATACCCAAACCCTAACTCATGGCATCCCCATTGGATCATGGATGCATTAGGTTAAGCATCATCATCGCATTCCATACTATTCTCAAGTATAAACCCACACATTAATCAAGGTGTAACCATCATGTTATAGAATACTAGGGTTTCAACAACAGTAACAGAGTACTCCATGATTGTATTAGTTATTCAAGGACTATTCATATCCAATTACCATCATTTAATTATATTAAAGCTAGGTATAACAAACTATACCTCATTAGGGTTACATATCAATACAATATGGTTATCATCCCTTCTATTAATATTCGGCCGTTCAGTTAAAACAAGCCATCCATTGTCAACAAGTATGCTCCTTAAGTTGATCATATAAAGGAAACCATATAAATCACATTATTAGGATCAACATATTACATTATTCATCATTCCACTTTATTGGAGGAATAAACATTAGATCTTGACCATTGGGTCAAGTTCATATGTTAAAACCATCAATTACAGTATAGGTCCGACCATTGCATCAAGTGACCCAAGAAACCATTGGTCTAAGGCTTAATTGATGCTAAAAATATATGATTAACTCACCATAGGTTTTGGAGATCTTATCCACCATCATTAGTGACCATTAAGTCACCATAGGTTGTTAGATCAGCACTATATTCATTAATCAGCATCAAATATTAAGCTAATGTCATCATTGAATGATGACATTATTAGAGTACTTAATGGTTGATCATTAAACTTCTAATTGATCCAAAACCTACCTTAAGGGGGTGACAATAGGTTGTCACCATCATCTGACACCTTTGATCCCGACCATCATTTGTCATGAATACAACACCATAGGGTTATTGCAATGGTACCATCATTGGGTCATGGGTTTATAGAAGAATTCAGCTTTAAACCCTAAAATTGACCATTGGTTGATAGGTGCTTAGCACCATAAGTTACCAAACCAACCTGATCCAAGTCATATTATACCTGATTAATAACATAAACATGATCACAGGTTCATATATAACTGAAATTAGAATAGGGAACATTATAAAAATAGAAATCCAAGTCAAGCATAGCTTTTTAGTGCATGGATCATCATTTTCAAGCAAGAACATGATCTAGAAAGCTTATGGTAAGCAATAAACGTGGAGCAAGTTATAAAACTTAAATCTAATGAGAATATGAAACCCCACACAGAAGAAAACTCGAGCAGGTAGGGTAGAAAATTCAAGCATAATCTATGAACTCATCCATCTAGCACCTTTCTTCATCAAATGAGCAAACCCTAAGCATAAGGAGCAAGAAAGGTAGGGTTTTAGAGCTTTAGAGCAATTTATACCATAGAATGGCAAGGTTCAAACCTGGAGGAAGGTCTAAGGAATAGGTAAATATAGCCCATGGATAAGGATGGAAGGAAGCAAGAGGTGTAAATGTAGCTTCCCTGTGTGTCTATGGCGTTAAACTATTAAGAATATACAATCACACACACAAGAATCTCCCTCACCATCCATGTAGACCTACTTAGCTTTCCTTTTTCGAATTTCCAAGCCAATCAAATAATTCATTAGTTGATAGCTACTAAAGGTAGCTCATCCGTGAAGGGGTAAACCCTAAAATACCCCTAGAGAAAACACCTTCAAACCAAGGTTTAAATAGGTTCCCCGTGGCTCAAAAAGATCAAGAATGATGATATAATATCCAAGGAACATAATGCAAGTGATAAATTGCAAAGAAAACCTCTCAATTGGGTAAATTGCATAAAGTCCAAAATGTGCATAAAACTGCATAACTTGCTCGAACAGTGTCCAAATTGGACCAAATTTGAAACTTAAGCTTGCCTTATAATTTCAAATCTTATAACAAGGTTATATTAGAGTTATAAGAATTAAGTTATGTGAATTAAGCTTATTCAACTCATTAAGCAAGTTTAGGGGCCTTACATTTAGTGCTTCGACACAGTGGTCGCCAAGCAAGGGTAGAGATCGTAGTTTTGCACCTGCAGGAGCCTAAAGTGTTGCATCAACATCAGTGACAAGACCACCAATGCCTTGGTATGAGAACATGATGTGTTATAAGTGTGGACAAGTTGGGCATACCAAACCGTTCTGTCTAGTGAAAGAGGATGAAGTGACCCAGTAACTAAGGCAGAGCTTGCATGGCTCGCAGAGATAGAAAAATAGTGGCGTAGGAGGATGAGGATGTGGCCAACTATCACAAGTCAGAATGTCTACTCAAGGATGTAAAGGATGGGGGTAACAATATGTTATGGCTAGATTCTATGCTATGAGTCAGTAGGAGGCGGTGTTCAACCCACGAGTGTTAACAGGTCAGATGGAGTTATTTCATTCTGATTTGTCTTCTTCTTGCTTTATATCTATTTTGGTTGATCTATGTGCTATGCACTCTTTTATCGCACATGAAGTGCTTAGTAGTTGTCCTTTTCCTGTTAGTCGTAAGAAAAATAGTTTGTTGCTAGAAACCCCATCGGTCGGTTCTATAGTGTTGCAGGATGTGTGTCCTTCCTGTGTTCTCTCCTTTTCAGGACACAGCATTCAAGTGGATCTCATACCACTTGACATGCATGGATTTAATGTGATCCTAGGAATGGATACCTTGGAGAAGTATAGAGTGGTCTTGGATTGTAGTTCCAAGCATGTGACATTTGTGGATGGTAGTGAAATGTGGATCTTCCAAGGAGATAGGAAGATTCTCCCAACATATTTGGTATCAGCCATGGTAGCTAGGAAGATTCTAAGATAGGGTTGTGAGGCATTCTTGGCACATGTGCTGGATACAGAGGTGAGGAGTCCTAGTATTCAGGAAGTGTTGGTGGTTAGGGATTTTTAGGACGTGTTTCCTTAGGAGTTCCCAAGTGTTCCCCCACCTCAAGAGATTGATTTTGAGATCAATCTGGTCCCCGAAACGCAACATATAACTCATACACCATATAGGATGGCACCAATAGAGATGGAAAAGTTGAAGAGACAGTTGCAAGAACTGCTTGACAAAGGTTTCATCAGGCCGAGTACATCACCGTGGGGTGCTCCAGTGTTGTTTTTCATGAAGAAGGATGGGTCTATAAGGTCAGCAGCATAAACAGCATCTTCATTAGGCATTGACCGTGCTGAAACAGCACTAGCTTTATGGTAAGTTTAGAAAGTGCGAGTTTTGGTTGAAGAAGGTAGATTTCTTGGGGCATGTTATATCTGCAGAAGGAGTGCATGTGGACCCTAAGAAGGTAGAGTCTATGATAGAGTGGGAATAGTCAAATACACTGACAAAAGTGTGCAGTTTTCTAGGTTTAGTAGGTTATTACATGAGATTCATAAAGGATTTCAGTTCTATCACCCTACCCCTAATAAAGTTGACGAGGAAGGATGTGTCATTCATTTAGGATGATAGGTGTCAATGTGCTTTTCATACATTGAAGGAGAAGTTGACGAGTGCACCAGTTCTGGTCTTGCATGAGCAAGGAAAAGGATACATCATCTTTTATGATGCATCCAGGAATGGGTTGGGATGTGTGTTGATGCAGAACAAGTGGTTTCTTTTGCTTCTCGACAGCTTAAGAAATACAAGGAGAATTACCCGACCCATGATCTGGAGTTAGCAGCGGTAGTCTATGCTTTGAATATTTGGAGGCACTATCTGTATGGGGAGAAGTGTCATATTTTCACGGATCATAAGAATCTAAAGTACATCTTCTCCCAACCAGATTTGCACATGAGGCATTGTTGTTGGATGGAGTTGATCAAATACTATGAATGCACGATTAATTATCAACCGGAAAAGGTGAACATTGTAGCAGATGTGTTGAGTAGGAAGTCTTCATCCTCATCCATGGATAAAGCCCAGTTGAGTTCTTTGATGTGCCACAAGCGAGACATGTTGGTCTCCTTGCATCAAATGAATGTTACGTTGGAAGTTTCCTTGTTATCCGAATTGTTGGCACAGTTGCAAGTGAAGCATACATTGAGATAGAAGATTAGAGAGGCACAATAGATAGATATTGTGATACAGTAGATTAGATCAGAGTTTGGCAGTGAAAAGCATGATGGTTTTTATGAGTCTGGTGATGGGATAGTTTGTGATCATGACAGGATAGTGGCTCCTGATGTTGATAAGCTAAGGAAGATGGTGTTGGAGGAGGCTCCTTCATCCATGTATGCTATGCATCTAGGTAGTACCAAGATGTATCAAAATATGAAGGATATGTATTGGTGGCCAGGCTTGAAGAAAGATGTAGTTGAGTTCATTAAACGATGTGTGGTATGTCAACAAGTCAAAGGTGATCATCAAAAGCCTGCAGGAACGTTGCAACCTTGCCTATACCACAGTGGAAATGGGATCACGTGACTACGGACTTTGTGGTTGGTCTTCCTAGGACAGCCAAAGGTTATGATTCCATTTGGGTGATCGTTGATAGGTTGACCAAGTCAGCTCATTTCCTTCCCGTGAAGCCAACGTTCACAGTAGAGAAGATTGCCCAGATTTATGTAGATGAGATAGTGCATTTGCATGGTGTACCAACTACTATCATATCTGATAGGTGTCCTTAGTTTACAAGTCATTTTTGGGAGCGACTGCACACAGCTTTGGGTACGCAGTTGAAGTTCAGCACTACTTTTCACCCACAGACAGATGGTCAATCTAAAAGGACCATCTAGACCTTGGAGGGTTTGTTGAGGACCTATATTCTTTAGTTTTTAGAAGTTGGGATGTACATATCACTTTGATAGAGTTCACCTACAACAATATCTATTAGAGTAGCATTGACATGGCACCTTATGAGGCGTTGTATAAGAGACATTATAGATCTTTGTTATGTTTGTATGAATTAGGTGAGTATCAACTTCTTAGTCCTGAGCTTGTGCAGCAGATGACAGAGAAGACTAAAATGATATAGTAATACTTGAAAGCAGCATAGAACAGATAGAAGTCATATGCAGATAATCGTCGTTGACCCTTGGATTTTTAAATGGGAGATAAGAGGTCTCTCCTTGGAAGGGTATTCTGAGGTCTGGGAAGAAGGGTAAGTTGGCTCCCAGGTTTATGGGACCTTACCTAGTTGTGGCATGATTTGGGAAGGTGGCTTACAAGTTGAAGTTTCCACCTGAGTTGCACAAGCCACATCCAACGTTTCATGTCAGCATGTTGAGGAAGAGTCATCCAGATACAGAGTTAGTGTTACAACATGTATAGGTGGAGCTTGATGAAGATATGATTTATGTGGAAGGTCTGATGTTGATCCTTGATCGGAGAGTGAAGAAGTTAAAGAGGAAGGACCTTGTTCTTGTGAAGGTTCTTTGGCATCACAGTGGTGTTGAGGAAGCCACATGGGAGCTCGAAGAAGAGATGAGGAGAAAGTACCCCTCCTTTTTCTCTTAGGATTTTAGGGGGGAATCCATGTTAGGGGTTTATGGCTTTGAAGGACCCTAACCCACGTTTTGAGATAACCCTATTTTCTTTGCTTAAGTATGATGCTAAGCTCATTTCTCTAATCATATGAGATGTAATTAGGGATGTTGGAGGCTTGAGTCCCTTGTTTGAGCTTATTTGGTTGATGCTTCTATTTTGTGGAGAGGTTTTGGTGCAAATTGCAATTTACCCAGGATAAGGGTTGATGTGTAATTTTTCCACCTCTAGAGTGTTCCTTCTCTCTCTTGGAATCATCTAGAAGAAAGAGAAAGAGATGGGCACCTTGTTTGGACCTTAGTTGTGAGGTGACACCTTGGTGGTGTTTTGGACACATGTTTGAGGTGTGCCTTGCACCTAGGAGTGTTGTCTCATGCTTGAGAGCCTTGGAGAAGCCATGTATTGGTTTGTGGGTGTATTGAGAGACATCCCATCAGTTTGTGGGTGTCTTGAGAGACATCTTGTCGGTTTGTGGGTGTTTTGAGAAACATCCTATCAATTTGTGGTATCTAGGGTTTACCCCTATCGGTTTGTAAAGAGAGGAAGAGATGTGTATCGGCCTTGATCTAGGAAGGTGACCTAGTGGGCAAGACATAGATCTTATCACCTTGTTGCATGGTGTTGCATGTGGCCCTTTTTCGTGGACAAGTGTCACCTAGGGTTCTAAGGTGGTGACACCTTCCCCCTTGCCCTTTCTTTCATCCCTCTTGTATATATACCTCTTTCTCTCCATGCAAGAGAACCCTTTTGGTTATCCTTACAATCTCTCTTTGGTGGACAACCTTGAGCTAGAGGATTCTCTCCCTTGGAGCTCAGAGGATGAGCCCCATGTTTGTGGTACTCTCTTCATCCTCTACCTTGGTAAGCCATGATCCTTAGCTTCTCTTTCTTTCTTTCTTTTTCTCGACCATGGACCTTGGTTACTTTCCTTTCCCTATCATGCTCTCTTAACCATGGTTTCATCTTCTTCCTTGGAGGTGTTGTGGTGATCAAGCTTGGAAGGTCTTCTTCTACCTTGAGCTCGTGAAGTTTGGAGCTTGACCTTGGAGCTTAGAGCTTGGTGGTGATCCTTGAGGCGGGTTATATAACTCTAAACCCTCTTTGTTATTATCACCCTTTACTTACTATCTTGTTCCTTATCTTTGGTCCTTATCTCTTGCATGCTAGTAGTCTTTTTGGTAGTTTTGTGTTATGTTTTTTTAGAAGTATCTTGCTTAGTTCTCCCATGTGTTGCATCTTTTTTCCTTGCTTGTAACGTTGTTCTAAGTTTGAAGATGAGTGAACTGATATTCATGGTTAGGTTGTTATGTATGCTAATCGATAGGCATGTAGGTCGATATGCCTTGGGTGGTCATCATGATATGAGATGCCACTGACTGTCACTCCTTGTGACAGGTCGTCACGACCTTGGCTAGGTCTAGGTCGACACGTTCTGATGTTGCTTAGATCATCATGCCTTGGGTATGAGTAGGCCGATATGAGACGATGATGTTAATTTGCTTGGGGGTGTTGCTGCTTGACATACCTACGGCTGTTACAACTTGGCATTGCGACCATGAGAGTGATGCCTTAATGTGTGTTTCCCATCTGTACCCTAGTCGTCATGACTTAAACACATTGTTGGAACCCTAAGAAAACCATCCCCCTTTCAATACCCAAAAAATGAGCATTGCTCATTACCCCAGACGCCCGTTACACCACGTGATGGCATTGCCCGATAGGGTAAGTTGGCCGATACCATTCCCCTTAAGTGTTGTTACCCGGCACACCATCTTAGATGATAAACTGATATGTCGTGTGGCCTAAAATAATACACATCTTGGGTAGGTATCCCGATGCCATGTTTTCTCACCTAACACATCCTAAACTGATACCCTACCTTAGAGTGGTTGTCTGACACATCTAGGGTTATCCTGATACCCTATGTTGTGACCCTAATCGATACCTTGTAATGGTGTCTAAGTTACACTATGTTGATGTTAGAGTCACATTGTGGTGAAGCGTTCATACAGAACGTCATTAACTAAGCCATCAACAGTGGAATTACTAAAAATCAGTAAAAATTAAAACCATTTCAAAGATATCCAAACATAGGAGAACTCTTTCAAAAATAACCAAAGTAATTTAATTACATTCTAGTTCACAAGTACATATCTTGTGCCATCTCTTCTCGAGGATTACATACATCAACTGCCCTGTTAAAACTGTACATAGGCAGCATAAGAATCTCGAGGCATCAAGCCAAAATCTCAGATCGATTTATTATACTAACTACTAACTCTGAGGACCTGAGAGTACAGAGACGACACATAGGACTCTCTACACAAAGCATGACAGCCAGTGTCTCCACCTGAGATATGACTGATGTCCTTGTTGCTGCTATTGTTGCTCTTCCTCTGTAGTAGGGTTTCTACCTCTTCTTCTGCATCTACCTACAAAGTTGGATCCCACGGGGGTGAGACAATTGAAATTGCCCCAGCGAGAGATATAACTCTCCGCCAGAAATATTATTATTGCAAACTAATGGAATAAAATTGAGTAGAAGAATTATAAGTATTCAACAATAGATAAATCAATTGTTTAAGCATATTAGAGCAATGTTCTTATTCAAAGCATTTCAACCTGTAACTTGATAAAGTAGTATGTCATTTATCCAATAAGGAATATGAAGAACATGTATAACATTTATTCATTTAAAACAAACTAAGCAAGGTAACATCAACCAGTGATTCTCGTATTTCAACCTTAAGCAAATACGCTACACGGCTGATTACATTTTACAATCATACTTAAGCCCTGAGGAGATGAGGTATACCGCTCATTCTCCAACCAACCATTGCAAAATCGAAATCGGTACCATACATAGGTCAATGGAAGAGTCGGATTCCCATGCCCTCATCTTCCTCATTCAATGTGAGGACCAAATGCAGGACATCTTGTGTCTCTACTAAATAGCTTTCTAGGGTATACTGGAAACTTCTCTATAGAGTTACAGTGGCATGTTGTACTCTCTTCTCAATTGAGAGATTTCATGTTTATCTCACATTGATCTGGCATTAACATCATCGGGAGATTAGTGATACATCCATCCCGGTATTCGGGAGATTAGTGATACATCCATCCCAGCATATATAATGAAGGATTGAGAGATTTAATGTTTATCTCACATCAATTCCTCCATTAGGGCATAAGGATATTCGTGCCTATAACCCCCCACATACTCAATAGTATGCCCTCCAGGAGTTCCTGTAGAAAAACCTATTTCACCATTACTAACTAATGACGATGATGGATCTATGGTCAGGGCTCTACATGATAAGATTTCACTTGGTTAATTAAGTACATTACCATACTCTTTTAGCGTCAGTCATGTTTTCAAACATAATTCATTATAACAAATGCTATAAAGAATGTGTAATACTTCTATCAAGTACTTTTCAAAGCTTTATTAAACATTGGGATCTTAATCCCTTGTCACATCAGGGGCATTCTCATCCCTTAACATCTCATCATCATGATTATGGAATATGGGTATTCAAACCCTCAATTCATCAAGAACACTTGTTACCACTTATCAGGTAACTAACACCTTCAGGTCATCTGACCAAGGTAAACATGATACTTGCAATACAAGAATTTCACATGGCTCTTAAATCCCATTAATCTTTTGTTACCTCTTATTAGGAAACAAAGCATATTATGGCTCACAAGGCCCATAAAACAATTTCAATAATAAAACATCATAGCTCATACATGGCTATGTTCAACATCTCATGATACTTGCATGATTAGTGCACATGATAACAGTTATATCAATTACATATTAGCACTATGCAATGTAAGAGTAGCATCACTATTCCCTTATTAGGGTTAAGATTTCCAAATTTCATATCAATTAGGGATACTCATCCCATTGCCCAAAATTAGGGTTATGGTCTATCATCATATTACCCAACATTAGGGTTTCATGCATTATATCCCAAAATGATGATTTCACATACCTTCACCCTATATTAGGGTAGGATTTCATATAGCATTACATAGCATCACCCTGAATTGAATTTCACATCACATCTCTGTATTAGGGTTTCACTTTACATCACCCTTGATTAGGGTTTCACATTACCTCTCTGCATTAGGGTTTCACATGGCATCACCCTTGATTAGGATTTCACATGGCATCACCCTTAATTAGGGTTTCACATATCATCACCTTTAATTAGGGTTTCACATGGCATCACCCTTGATTAGGGTTTCACATGATATTACCCTTAATTTAGGGTTTCACATGACATCAGCCTTAATTAGGGTTTCATCATTACCCTAGATTAGGGTTTCATGTAGCATTGCCCTAAATTAAGGTTAGGGTTCATCAACATTCTCAATTAGGGTTTCATGATTTCTTTATCAAGGATCATACCCTAATTACATGTTTTATTCATATTGACAGTGTAGAGGCTTTAACTAGTTACTTGATCATGTATGAATTCCTCTCTCTCTTATCCTCACTAGGATGTTGATCACTTCAAACTTGATTAGATTAGGTCAACCCCATATTTAAGTATACACACTTAGGGTTAGCTTAGTGTGTTGAGATGTTGCTTCCATAAGCATCAAAGGTTAACCCCTTAAAGGGTACTAATCACCCTAGTACCTTAAAGGTACAACCATTGTAATTACCTTTGATAAACATCATTAACAATCATGGGGTTGATTGTACCTACAAGATTTAAATCAATTAAACCTTCAAATAGTTTTGAGGTATTAGACCTTCAAACGGTCTTGAAGTATTTTTACCTTCAATCGGTCTTGATATTCTTTGATCTTTAAATGGTCCTGAACCACACCTTCAATCAGTCTTAAGACCGTTAGACCATCAAATGGTCTTGATCTCAAAGTCCCTAAACGGTTTGAGACCATTTGAATAAAATATAAATAATCCCAATCGGTTTTGAAACCGGATTAGCAACTTATCATTGAAACCAATTGAATCATCAAACGGTTTGAGACCGTTTTCCCTCCAAACGGTCTCAAGACCATTTGGACTCAAACGATCTCAAGACCGTTTGGTCCAAACCATCTTGAAACCGATTGGACCAATTAGGGTTTCCTCCAATCAATCAATTGATTTTAGGGTTTGCTTTATTGAATCAATCATCAATTGAACCAATGAGAGTACATCAAATTACAGTCCTTGGATTTCCAACCATCCATCACAGCCTTTGAACTCCAAACGGTCTTGAGATCCATTACCCATTCGGTTTTGAACTCAATTACCCATTTGATCTTGTAATTAATTACCCAATCGGTCTTGTACTAAATTACCCATTCGGTTTGAAGTAACTTACCCATTCGGTCTTGGGTCCAATTGCCCATTCGATCTTGGTTTCAATTGCCCATTCGGTCTTGGGTTCAATTCAACATTCGGTCTTGAAACTGAATCAACTCATTCGGTTTTGAAATCGAATCAATTCAATCGGTTTTGAAAACCGTTTGCCCCTTCCTTTGTTGAGGTGTGTGATTAAGATGAAATCATCATCTTCAAGCTTCAAACCTTCAAAATCAGTTGTGATTCTTATGGTTATTTCAACAATTAATCAAAAGGAAATTGAGAAAGAAGAAAGGTTCAACACATAGTGAATAAATTGCAAGCAATAATGACATTTAAGGGTTCAAGTTATATAACCTGCCTTCAAAGCTGAATACAAGCTTCAAGCTTCACGTCCTCAATGGTGATTTAAGCTCTCTCAACTATCCAAGGCCCATTCTCAAGTCTTTGAGTGAAATGAATGGCTAGGGTTGAAGATTGAATGAAGAAAAGAAGAAATTCAGCATTGAATTTCGATTTCCACCATGAAATCAAGGTTAAAGATGACTATGGAGCTTACCTACAGGTTGGGGCACGTCCTCCTGTTTCTCCTAAGATCCTTTGTGCACAGAAAAAGTAAGGAAAGAAATAAGGGTCGAAAAAGCCTTTCATTTGAGTTGGAAATGGGATGTCTATAAGGGAATTTCAATGAGAGAGAAAGTGTTATAAAAATATTTTAATTCCCAAAATTGATGACACATACTCCCCTCCATATCTTGCATACTAATCCATCTCCCCCACATTGTAATTACTCTTCATTATCCATGAATTAAAAGAAAACAAATTAAGCACCTTAATCAATATAATAATAATATCCAAAATTGAGTGGATATTACTTTTTAGTTATCTAATGTGAGTGGGCTCTCCACTCACTTTAGATATTTCGTGGACTTTTCAAGGAACAAGGACGTTCACACTTATGAAAATTCAAACATCTCATTTTTTGTTGAAGGGCACTTCCATTAATATATTTATTTTTGCATTAAATTGAATTAGGGTTTCAATTATGCTTAAATCTTGATTATTTTAATATCATGATTCTCTCTCCTCCAAAGAGATTCAAATGAGACGCCCCTCTCATTTTATTTTCTCTAAATGATTCCAAGAAACATGAGGGACTCTCTAGAGGTGGTATTTTGCATATTGAACCCTAGGTTTTGGGTAAATTGCACATTACATCAAAACTAGGTTTTAATGCACAAACATTGCTTAACAAGCTCTTTCTTGGTGATCAGGCTTGCACAAGCCATACCTTTGCATCATTTTCATTCTTATGATGATTCAACACTTGAGGAACATTTTATCATGTAACATTTGCAAGTTAACCCCTCAACTTGGGTAATTTGCACATTAGTCCAAAACAAACAAAACATTGTTTCAACATTATTCAAAAAGGACTAAAATTGAAACATAAGTTCCTCTTGAGCCTTAATTACTTTTCAAGAGATAAGAGCAAGCATATAATTAACTTTATTAAGCAAAACATCTAGGGTTAAAGCATAACCCAGGCCAGGGATGTTACACACATAGTATGATGTGGTAACCTATGGAGAAGTTGTACGAATAATGCTGAGAGTTATGTTTCTATACCTTATAACATGTTTTATAATGATAATGAGAATCATGTATCTATGCATCATAACACACCTCATAACAATGATGAAAGTGATATTCTAAGGGTGGTTGGTGATCCAACCTTGTAAAACCTAATTGAGTAAAGAGAAACCCTAATTTTAATGATGTGAAATATATGGCATGAGTCTTATGAGATTATGGTGTTGATGATGTATTCCTTTCTTGTTATTAGTTTATAACCATGCAGGAAAGACCAGTTGATATACATATCCAGGTATGAGCTATGGTGGTTATGATATGGTTGAATAAGCCTTGTGAGGCACATGTGATGTGGTAGCACAGAAAAAGGAGGAAATGGTCTTATGACTTGATGATGGCTTGATGCCTTGTATAACGATTTCCTCAGTGATGAGAGAAGGGGTTGTCACCCTAAGATATGTAGTCCTTGTGATGGATACATGTTGAAAGATAGGCAGAAAATAATGATGTGATGAGATCACACCTTATATGTTTCAGTATGTTCTGGTGATGAGTTATGCCCTTATTTCTGTAGAATTTGTTTAGAGGTTGTACGTTGTAACTTGATTGATGCTAAAGATGTTTAAATTGGTCTAATTAATCAAGTGAAATCTAATAGTGTAGTTTGCCTTGTGCCATAGATTCATTCAGTGTCAGCATTTGCTGAATGGTGAAATGAGTTTAACTTGGAGTGCATATTTTTATATATGTGGGGTACAATTCGAGTAATTCATTGTATCCTTAACTACAGGATGTGTGATACGACCATGCGTGATTCAATCTCATTGTGGTACGGATGGTCATGCGTGAGCCACTCCTTCTTGTTAGAGTGGCCATGAGTGAGCCTATTCTTCTAGTGTCGTGCATGTACCAAGGTGGGCTAGTTATGATTATATATGTGGATGGCCATGCATGAGCCAATCCCTAAATTTGACTATATGTCATTGTGGTAGTTGATTGATATGTATCTTGAGTGTTTTCTCTTGTGCTGACCAAGAGATGTGGTGAGTTTGTGGATTCTGACTCTTCCATTGGACCTTATATGGCACCAATTCTGACTTATCAAGTGGTCGGTTGGATTTGTGTCATATGACTCAAATCCTCGGGGCATAATAAAATGCATAATCAGTTGTGTAGTATACTTGTGTAGGATCAAAATACAGAAACATTGGATGAGGCCTTGCTTGATCTTTATATAGTATTGTTGATAGGAAATCTACATGTTCTTCATATTCCTTTTAAATTGTTAAGATGTTTCATAATTCAACAGTAATGGCTCTTCCTATTTATAATCATTACATGTTGTACATATTTGTACTCATACTGGTGTTTTATCTATATAGTATGTGATACTAATAGAGTTGGTGGTGAGTTATATCTTCCGCTAAGATTTTGAAATCTCACCCCGTGGGTTTCCCACACCCTTTTTAGGTGGATGAGAATGAAGATGTAGAGATCGTGTAGCATAGGTTGAGTAGTAGCTAATAAGGTTGGAAGTATTGTTGGATGTCTTTTATCGATAAAGTCGTAGAGTCGTCCCTATACACTTGAGTCTTCAGGAACATTTTGTAGATGTTTTGTGAACGTGCTTTCTTTATGTCTCTTACTTGTATACCTATGATGTACAGATGTGGCAGAATCATGTATATATGTTATGGAATAGTTCTTTGGTTACAGGTTGATAGCACACCTTGTATATGCTTTGAGGCATGAAAGGACTTATAAGTTAAGGTTCTAGCTGTTTGGCAAGTTTTATGAAAATAGTTTTAATTTTTAGTGTTTTCTGATAATCTGTTTGTTAATCTTTCTTCTGCGGTTATGTTTTGAGTAATCTCACTTTGTGTGGCACGGGGCGTCACCTTCACGGTGATATATGATATTAAATGCAAAGATAATTGAGTTAACCCTAATTGTACTGGAACTCATACAAGATAATTTCAAGAGATGGATCCAACCTTAAAATTAGATTACTTGGGTCCGAATTAGTCTAGACATCAAGTTTGAACCCATTTGGATAATGTTTGCTAATCCCTTTTAAATAGAGAAGATAATCTTGATTAATATGATTCAATCTTAATTGGACTTTGGCATATTCATTATTTTCCTAGATTTTGTCTCCTCTTCTATAGTCTTTATGTCACGTAAGCAATTCTATCTTGTGGATTTTAGGCTCTTGTCATCGGATTTGAATGCATGCATATGTCGTTCTCTTCTTCCTTGTGTGTGTGTATGCTTGGACTCTCCATCCTCCACTTCTTTCACTGCTCCTCCCTTGATTCCCTCTCTCTTGTATCTCCTCCCTCCCCTCATCTCTCAGTCTCTTCACATACGGCTCTTGATCCCAAACCCAAAGATCCCTTTCTCATTGGATTTCCACCGCCTCTTATCCCAACAAAGTCTGGCTTCATCCTTCCGTTGATCTGACCTATTTCTTCTTTCCTCTCTTCACCTGGAAGTTGTGGGACTTTGAACCTCTATAAATACTTCCCTGTCTACCAGTAAACCACATCCAGAAACTACCCTGACACCTTGATTGACTCCAAGGATCCTGGAGCATTGCTACCTTTACTCTGCTTTTTCAATCAGTGAGATGTAGTTCACTGTCATGCTTGGGAAGACCTTGAGTGTCTTTGACCATTTGAGTCAGCTCCTTGTGTTTGTGTAAAGTTGCCCATGCCTATGATTGCATCTTTGAGGTACTATCTTTGTTTCCCTCTTTTTGGGTTGTTGCACCAGTAGTATGAACATATCATGGATTCTCACACTGTGTTTGCATTTTTTCTCTGGTTCCATTTCCTTTGTCTTTGTTTGGACTTAGCAAATGTGCTTCGATCCACCAGTTTCTCTATTGAACCTTTTTATTACTCCAATTTTGGGCTCCAGTGCTTCACATGGTGATAGCCACGGTGAGGCCTATTATTAGTTCTTCTTCCCTTATGCACCAACTGGTGGAGGCCTCCAAGTTCGATATGATTTCATGGAGACAATGAGGCTAATTGTGTTCCTCATCGCTAACTGATATGAATTTTTTAGTTTTGGTTTCTAGAGCATTAATTGTGGTGTTTCTCTCCTAGGAAACAAGGCAAGGTGGAAGATGATCATCGACATATTTATGCTTTTACCCTTGAATTAATTTGATATTTATTGTGCCTCAATGGGCATTATTGACTTTCGCCTTTCGTTTGATGTTTTGCTCATGTAGATTCTAATGAATGTTAAATAACCCAAAATACCCTATCACACAACAATGATCGATGTGTGATGTGGGGGGTAGTTTGGTCACTATACACTGGTTTGATTTGAATAAAATCAGATAATAGTTATATCTTGTAAAATTTGTAATAATTCATTGGAAAGTTAGAAAAATAAAACAAGACATTTAGAATCAAAAAATTTATACCTATCATTTGGTATTGTTTTTGTGGTCTAATTATACTATATAAAATGCATGATTTTTAGGATTTTCCTAATTGTCCTTAATTTGTAAATCATATCTAATGATATAGCAGTCAAAAATTGATATATAAATATGTTTTGAAATTTTTGAAATCATAATCTATCTAATCATGTATTCTCATAACCCAAATCGGTAATGATTAAAAACTGTCATTTTTAGGGTTTTGTTTATGGAAGCCTAAACCTAATTTATCTGAATATTTAACATGTAGCTTCAAACCCTGGTTTGGATCTAGGTTTGGATTTTGACTGTGGATACACATTTTTGAGGTATGTTGCTTCTCATTTTGGTCATATTGGACAATGTTTTATAATTTCTCTCTCTCTCTCTTTTGACTTGATTGTAGCATATTGCTTTGTATGTCACTTGGTTATACATGTTTGACCCCATTGGGTGTAATGCATTAACATTTAACTTATTCACTTTTGAGAAAGTAAATTGAATCTCTTTTATTTAATCTTGTTGATACTTATTCAATTTGCAACCTTTATGGCATTATTTCATCTTATTGTTCTATTTCATAAGGAAATTCCTAATTTGATCATTTGCTTGGACTGAACTTACCTTGCCTCTCTATATATACATGTTGGATAGTTGAAATGATTATTATCTATTATTAATATACATTATGGGGTTGGATCCCATTGTATAACTTTTCCTATATATGGGATCTTGGTGCTCTCACCTAGCCCCAGGTGCTCTCACCTAATATATATAACATTACACAGAGGATTATGGGTTCTCTCACCTCCTTCCTAAGCATGAAATGTGAAAGTGTTTTGCTCCTATTTTTATATGGTTGTAGTCTAATATTTAATTTGCATGTACAATTCTTCATATTTATTTGTTATTCTCTAATTTCATAATTTAAAGGTAAAAATTGGTAATTATATTTTTTGTTTCTTCGTATAAACTCTTTTTCTTATTATACGAATATATCTCTTGATATCCATTTGGACGATTATTTCGCTCTCTTTTGTTTAAGAAACATTGTTATAATATTTGTCTTTTCCCTAATATTGTCCAATCATCATTATATGTACATATCAGCTTTTATGCTGACAACATCTAGTTTGTCTTCGAGAGCGAGGTGGTGGACCAAATTTGACCATGATTTATCCAAGTGTAGCTGATCTACTTTAGGTAGATTGAAGTGGTTGGTTTACCCTCTGTAACATATTTTCTATTGTCTCCTTTGATGTATACCCTGCATGATGAAGAACAATGTTAGACGTAAATATTGTAATAGTTAGATATTTTTTATCTTCCACTATTACAATGATACAATACATATTTGAATTAGTTTATCATCCTTTGTAAAAAAAATATTATCGAAATTGGCATTGGATGATTTTTTAATATTCTCTCAAATAAGTGAGTGGCTCCCGTATCAGGTGCCACTCCTTACAATATTTGAGTTAACCACTTGGTGAATCAGTTATAACCAATTTCTGATCCCCCTACTCTTGGGTTTCTCCCTTACTTTTGATCTAACTATGAAATTTTGTATTGTAAAATACGGATTTATCACTTACATAGCAAGCACAATAACGATACATTAAAACAAGTTTGGCATCAAAATTATGATATTTATGTAGTCCCGGTGTTAACTTAAAATTGCCTAATCAAAATTGGATACAATCTAAATATTCAATCTAGTGGATGAAGTTTAGAGATAAGTCTCGAGGTCAAGAAATATGCCAAAAATGATGGGAGAAACGGGATCCATTATGAAGCTTGGAACGAACCATGCTATTAACAATTCAATTGCATTTTAGAAATTACGTAGTGCAAGAAAATCCTAGTGGAATCTGAAGAACAACTTGGCACGTCAAAAAAGTAGCCCTGCTGTTGTAAGCCAACCATGAGTCAATCAATCAATGATACGTGTACAAGAACAAAAGGAACAGGATTGTCTGTACATGTCCACGCATATAAAAGTATCAAAAACTTTTAGCAAATGATATCTTTTTCTTTGAATTCCAGGTTCTACTTTTGAGGAATCCCAATATACTGCCTCTGTCGTCACAACAAGGAAAAAAGATCCCTAATTAGTGAACCATCCTTTCAAGAGCAGCATTTATTTTTATTATTATATTCTTCCTGTAATTTTTGTGCTATATAGCCTCGAGTATCAATCAATGACGCGTGGTCGCACAGAACTATATATTCAGTAGCAGATTTTGGTTTAGAAAGCTGGGGTAGATCGGGTTCTTTTGAATCACGAAGAAAGTTGAAGTACGTATAGGTTGATAAAATGTTGGATTCCATCTACTGCCATACCTAGACAAAGGTCATCGGGTTCGTTTTGAGTCAGTTCAGATCAAAATCTCGGTTAACAGAAAATAGTTCTTAGACACTGTCATAATTACTTTAGCCAATGACAAAAAAACGTAAAAGAATAAACGAAAACAAAAGAATTGGCGAACAAGCAATGAGAGTGACTAAGATAAACAAAAAGAAAAGAAGAAAAACGTTGTTCGCTGGTTTGACAGCATAGAAGGCTTGTTATATATTTGATAGTGTTTTTGTTTGTTTTATCAAAATATGGTGAAAGGGGCGTTCTTATGCAGTATAAAACTCATGAAAATGGGAGGTATTGTTTCAGATTTGATTTCAAGTTTCTGTAGCTTGGTGGCCAAACAAGCAAAGAGGAAGCTGCTCCTTGATTGCCCAATGATGTCCCGTCTAGCACTGCTAATGTTTGATTATCATTTTGTTTAGACTTTTGATGTAACTTTATATGCGGTTTATCTTATAGGCGATCCACTCCAATTAACTAAAACACTTTATGATGGCTAAAGAAGGCCGGCCCAGTCTTTGGCAACTATCTGTTAGTTGGTTAACTTCTATCGTGTTCGTGCTTCATTCTTCAGTACTCAACCCCGGTGGTCTTTATAACTTTGTACAATACTTGGACGTTTAGCCTCTTTTTCTACTCCATGTTCTGTATTGCATTCCCACAATACTTTGCTGATTCCTTCGCTTCTAATGTACTAGTGAGGCGTTATCAAATATTGTAATCCAGCAAATAAACCTGCAGACTGCGATAAAATATCCACTAATAAATATCACTCAAAAATCCAGGCATAACATCATGAAACTCATATATTGTGATGATTTTGCGAAGAAGGATGATTTTTGGTATATCTCAAGACCCATTAATTGTCAGGACTAAATAACCATTGTATAACCCAAGCTCAAACAACAATTTCTCGATATGACATAATCATGTTACAATCCCAAAAACAAATTATACTTCAAGTGGAGGGTTAAACAAGCTGGCATCTTTATTTAAGGTTCAAACAAGTGACTAAAATTCCTAAGTAAAACATTAATGGTAGTCCCACTTTCGAAGTGTCCCTCAAAACCATAATAGAACTTAAAAGCCTAACTCTCGATGATATTCATATAGGAAAAACCCATAATACGCAAATATGCCAATAAATCATCTAGGAAAAATCCTTAATTCGCCAGTTTCTGCAAAAATCTGCTGCTAAACTAGAATGATTGGTCAACTTATTCGCTTCCCATAGCCATGAGAAATTCACCCTCACAGACTACGTCACCACCGACGTATGCTTTGCCTTCCATCTTGGCAATCCCAAAGCGTTTCTGTAGCTTCACCAATGTCATCCTCATGACCAACGTGTCTCCTGCAATAACTGGCTTCCGGAACCTCACTTTGTCTATTCCAGCGAAGAAGAAATTCTCACGTGAGCCACCGACCTCTGGTTGCAGCATCACAATTCCTCCAACCTGTGCCAAAGCCTGGCAGAGAGAAAAGGGCATCAGTCACACCAGGTGGACTCGAGGACAGTGGACCATAGTATCTCAGAAGATATACGAAGAAGATAGTTCTATAGTTTGTCCATATAGTAATATCATAATAACACTAAGCATGTAACATAGAATCAAGTAGCACTCAGAAAATTTTATCTCCACAATTCATTCAATCACTACAAGGATGAAAATTGTAGCATAGCTTGCATGTAGAGGGAATTATCATCTTGATACAATTCAGAGAAGATTATTTGCAGCTTGTACACAATAATATTGTAAAGAGAAGGTTTCAGGTCTTTACCTAATGATGGATCAAATCCAAGCCATGCAAGTAGTCATGAATCAAGAGAGCATTACAAATCATGAAAGGTACAGTTAAACAGGACAGACACTTCACAAAGTTGTAAACTACACGAGGCAAATCACGCTTTTTCTATATATGATCTCTGCTCTAGGAACCATTGTTCATAAAAGCAGTATACAGTGTACGGGCGGAGAGGGCACTGCATATAGTATATGTGGTATGCGGGTGTATATATGGTTTTGGAACTTCTGGATATATAGGAGTATACGTGGTTTTGGAACTTTTAATCAATTAATTATAAAAAATCATGAAATGACAGTGAGTTTATCAATAATAAATTTAATATGAAGAATATGCAATCCATATATTTTGATGTAAATGTATAATGTGCATGTATGAAATGTTTATATATATATATATATATATATATATATATATATATAGGCCATTCATTCATTGCCCGCGCGGGTAGCCTGGATTTTGGCTACCCGGTAGCCCAAAAAGTAACTCTCCTGGCTAAGAAAGTAACTCTGCTGTAAAAAAAGTAACTATGGTATCAAAAAAGTAACTCTGCTGGCCAAAAAAGTAACTCTGTACAAAATATACAGCAGATATATATAAGGACAGATTTTTTGATTTTGGAGGGGCAAATGATATTATTTTTGGCTAAAATTTTTTGGAGAGCTTGACAAAATAGTCCTCTACAATTGCAAAAAAAAATTTTGAAAAAAAATGATTAGAAGGGTGGGCGGGTAGCTACCCGCGCGGGCAATAAAGATGGGCCCATATATATATATATATATATATATATATATATATATATATATATATATATATATATATATATATAGTCAGGCTAGAATACACTCGAGTGTACAAATCACACGCTACACTCAAGTGGTCGTTGCATACCAAGACAATTTTTTTGTAAAATGTAAACCAATGATCTTCATTGTATATATATATATATATATATATATATATATAGTCAGGCTAGAATACATCACACACTACACTCAAGTGGTGTTTGCATACCAAGACAATTTTTTGTAAAATGTAAACCAATGATCTTCATTGTCATACTATAATTAGGCTACATACAAATTTTGAGCCCATTTGGATGAGTGTAAGTCACTCATCCGAGGGAAACAAAATCGACGCACGAAACTAATTTGAAATGCATAATTTTTTGTGGTCTTTATAACGTGAGCTACAAATGTCCAAATGGGCTCAAATTTTATATATGAGCTATTCACAAGATGTTTAAGAAGATCAACGGATTAGATTTTAGAAAAAAAATGTTGCATCATGAAAAACTACTTGAGTGTATTCTGCTCCTAATACACTCGAGTGTATTCTAGCCTCTTTCTCTCTCTCTCTCTCTCTCTCTCTCTCTCTCTCTATATATATATATATATATATATATATATATATATATATATTTATATATATATATATATATAGTCAGGCTAGAATACACTCGAGTGTAAAGATCGCACGAATACACACAAGTGTGTTTGCATATATATATATATATATATATATATATATATATATATATATATATATATATATATATATATATATATATATGAAAATGATCCAGTGAGAAACATATCTTGGTGAGAGCATGAGAGGCATTTGAATAACTTTTCACAATGATCAAATTTTCATAATGTAATCGTATGGATTGAAAATATACCCTATTAGTCACGTTCCCAGAAAATCTCATCATCATAGGACTTGTATCGCACATACAACAAGCAAATACTTTTCAACGCTCAATATTGAGTTTTAGGCTGACCGTTGGATGTAAAATGTGTATACTGTATATATGGAGATGTAAACGATATCCGATTGTGGTGATTTTTTTTGTGAAGGTAAAAGTAATGATGTTCTTCCCATCCATAAGGTTGGATATTGAAAATAAGCTACAACTTTATAGTTATTCAAATGTCTCTCATGTTCTCACTGTAGAATGTCACTAGATCGCTACCTATATATACATTCAAAAAAAATATTGCATCATGAAAAACTACTTGAGTGTATTCCGCTCCGGATACACTCGAGTGTACGGATCGCACGAATACACTCAAGTGTGTCTGCATATCAAGACTATTTTTTGCAAAATGTGAACCGTTGATCTTCACCGTCATACTATAACTAGGCTACATACAAATTTTGAGCCCATTTGGATAAGTGTAAGTCATTCATCCAAGGGCAACAAAATCGACGCGCGAAACTAATTTGAAATGCATAATTTTTGCGATCTTCATAACATGAGCTATACATTTCCAAATGTGCTCAAATTTTGCGTATGAGTTGTTCACGAGATGTTTAAGAAGATCAACGGATTAGATTTTCAAAAAAAAATTGCATCATGAAAAACTACTTGAGTGTATTCCGCTCCGGATACACTCGAGTGTATTCTAGCCTGACTCTATATGAGTCAGGCTAGAATATACTCGAGTGTACGGATCGCACGAATACACTCAAGTGTGTCTGCATATCAAGACTATTTTTTGCAAAATGTAAACCGTTGATCTTCACCGTCATACTATAACTAGACTACATACAAATTTTGAGCCCATTTGGATAAGTGTAAGTCACTCATCCAAGGGCAACAAAATCGACGCGCGAAACTAATTTGAAATGCATAATGTTTTTGGTCTTCATAACATGAGCTATACATTTCCAAATGTGCTCAAATTTTGCGTATGAGTTGTTCACGAGATGTTTAAGAAGATCAACGGATTAGATTTTCAAAAAAAATATTGCATCATGAAAAACTACTTGAGTATATTCCGCTCCGGATACACTCGAGTGTATTCTAGCCTGACTATATATATATATATATATATATATATATATATATATATATATATCTGTTGATCTTCTTAAACATCTTGTGAATAGCTCATATACAAACTTTGAGCACATTTGGACATTTATAGGTCATGTTATAAAGACTGCAAAAATTATGCATTTCAAATTAGTTTCGTGCGTCGATTTTGTTTCCCTCAGATGAGTGACTTACACTCATCCATTTGGGTTCAAAATTTGTATGTAGCCTAGTTATAGTATGACAGTGAAGATCAATGGTTTACATTTTGCAAATATATATATATATATATATACACACACACACACACACACTCAAGTGTATTCGGAGCAGAATACACTCAAGAGAGAGAGAGAGAGAGTCAGGCTAGAATACACTCGAGTGTATACGGAGCAGAATACACTCAAGTAGTTTTTCATGATGCAATATTTTTTTTGAAAAATCTAATCCGTTGATCTTCTTAAACATCTTGTGAATAGCTCATATGCAAAATTTGAGCACATTTGGACATTTATAGGTCATGTTATAAAGACTGCAAAAATTATGCATTTCAAATTAGTTTCGTGCGTCGATTTTGTTGCCCTTGGATGAGTGACTTACACTCATCCAAATGGGCTCAAAATTTGTTTGTAGCCTAGTTATAGTATGACGGTGAAGATCAATGGTTTACATTTTGCAAAAAAATAGACTTGATATGCAAACACACTTGAGTGTATTATATTTATATTTATATATATATATATATATATATATATATATATGGGGGGGGGAATGCATGTCTATGTAGGTATATAGTGTATGTATGTATAGATATGAATATATAAAAATGTATACATATAAATGACAAACATGTGTTAAATATGTTATATATATTTAAATATATGCATATGAATATATGACTATATATCTAAATATAAAATGAAATGCATATATCCATCTATGTATGTATGTAAGGGCATTAGTGGGCTTTTCAAAAAGCGAAGCTTAATCGGCCGCTTAATCATTCAAGCAGTCGCATATGCGGCCTAGGACCACTTATCGGACCGATTCGTAATATATGGTGCAGCAGGACAACCGCTTAAGCATATGTGGCCGCCCGCACGGACTGCTTTTTGAAACGGTACTAGGAACTAATACGTGGATGGTGCCATGTCCACTTCAAAAGCATGACCCACCTCAGCTAAAATTGTGCTTCTAAACATTTTATCTTTTAATATCAACACTTGTCAACACTTCACAAACCTGTCACAACAAAGAGTTCAAATCTGAGCTAGAGCAATTCATGAACAGTTGTGTTATGGAAGCCAAGGTCTCAATTTTGTTAAGAAAAGTGTCAATGCACGTCTCGCATTCATTATATTATATACAATAATTATGGGTCAATTTTGTTGTGCTATAGAACCTATCACATTTTATTCTTTTAATCATTCAAATAAACTAAAACACGGTCCTGTTTACACTTTGTTAATCAGCACACTACCTATATAATCCCCAACTTCGTGCAAATCTACGAAGGTGTCTTCAGTGTTAAGCCAATTTTGCCTTTTGACTTAAATATATCCATTGTGGTCACAACTATGTAAGAAAACTTAGGTGATGTCCGCGTTAAGAAGATATGAAAGGTGTTTCTAGATTCATGGTATAGAAAATCTTGCCTATATGCACTTCAGAAGAGACGCTCCCATTTGGGACTCGAGGCTTAAGCCTTAGCGTCAAATAAATGAGGCTTGTGACTAAAAATGCATGGGGTGCACCTCAAAGCAACAGGACTTTGAGGCTTACACGTAAGCCTCACTTCTAGATAATAATGTCTTCCAGGAGGGGGGGTGCACCTGGAGACCTTCATAGATACAAAATTCTGACCTTTTTGTTAATGCTCTAGATTAAGTAGCGAGTGAAAATGTATGAGGTGCACCTCAAAGCAACAGGACTTTGAGGCTTGCACGTAAGCCTCACTTCTAGATAATAATGTCTTCCAGGAGAGGGGTGCACCTAGAGACCTTCATAGATACATAGTTCGTTCCTTTTTTATTAATGCTCTAGATTAAGTAGCATCACAATTAAGTGGTCACAGAGTAAATTTTCACAAACACAACTAGTATCATCTTTTTTTTCATTTTGACTAGGTAGTTGCAACTTGTAACATCAAAGAGTATTTGGATATGATGAGGATGGCCAATTATAAGCTATAGATAGGCATTGGCTCATCTACGCTCGCATCTATACAAAATCCACATGTGTGCATCAGCACATAGGACATGAGTCACATGATGAAGATAACATGAGTTTGACTCAATATGTCAATCATATAACACAGCTTATATTTGGACAAGAACCATCAGGTTGGGGTCATGGGCCTGATCAACCATCACGCCACTCCAGTTTCAATTAATTAATTCAATTATCTTTATTATGCTACACTTGATTGATATTCAATTGTGTAAGTTGTACTACACCATGTTTAAATTTTTTATAAGATAATTCTTCATGCCACCGAAATTTGAATCGATATATCCATCGAAACAGTTCGGCTTCTTTTCATTCACACATATAGGATCTTGTCTCCAACATCAGTATATGATTTTATTCCATAAATAGTTGTATTGTTTATGGATAAGTTGTACATTTTTAGTAATTTGTCAGTTCCTTAATACTCCCTCACAGACTAGCAAAGCTTTTGTACAACTTGTCATCCGACCTAGAGGTCCTACCATCCTAGACCATATTATTTTGCATTAATTTGTCTTTAAGTCTACATATTGTGCTTGCAAACTATAATGATTTTATTTATTCATTTGTCTACCAAATTTGACATCGGAATCCGCACTGTAACGGTTCAACTTTCTTCACTCACGCATGAGGAGAACCCCACACAATCACACATCCGATATGAAATGTATTGCATATTTGAGTAGATCATCCTAGGAAAATTTTATTATTAATCCGTTCATTTGGCCGTCGAAACAGCAGGAATGTATCTGTCAATGTTTCGTCGAAATCAGACATTTATACCCTCTCTCTCTATATATATATATATATGTGTGTGTGTGTGTGTGTGTGTGTGTGTGTGTGTGTGTGTGTGTGAGAGAGAGAGAGAGAGAGCATCTATATGTCGATGTATACATATATATGCATGCATACATACATATATAGATATATATAAGTGTGTGTGTATAAATATACATATGTGTGTGCGCATGCCTCACACAATCTCAAAGCATGCACCTCGAACACACCTAGACTTAAGCCTCACCTTGATATGAAGAAAACACCTCATTACACCTCTCCTTGCATACTATAAAACATACTTTGAATTTCTAAAATTTTATAATAATCTTCCATAATAAGTTTTAAAATTTTAACAATTTAACTTCCAAAACATATCTAAAAAACATGACTAGACATCAAACCAAGGAACTAGGTATTTGATTTTGATATTGTTTAAATAGTGTAGAAATGGAAATTTAAGGAAATTACAATGAAAATTTTGGTAAATGCAACGTTGGTTGTTTCGACACCAAAATGAACGAATTAAGCCATGAAATTTTACATGCATGATCTCAACACTTGAGTACACTCATTAATGCAATAAAATTTTATATGGTACACTCATTTATGATCTCGATGTTGGAGTACACTCAGCCCATATCTGTGTTATAGTTATGAATGAGTTGACAAAGCATGTTCAAGATAATATCCCTTAGTGTATGTTATTTGTTGATCATATTGTGTTGATTGATGAAAGAAAAGAAATATTGAATGATAATAAAATTTTAACAATTTAACTTCCAAAACATATCTAAAAAACATGACTAGACATCAAACCAAGGAACTAGGTATTTGATTTTGATATTGTTTAAATAGTGTAGAAATGGAAATTTAAGGAAATTACAATGAAAATTTTGGTAAATGCAACGTTGGTTGTTTCGACACCAAAATGAACGAATTAAGCCATGAAATTTTACATGCATGATCTCAACACTTGAGTACACTCATTAATGCAATAAAATTTTATATGGTACACTCATTTATGATCTCGATGTTGGAGTACACTCAGCCCATATCTGTGTTATAGTTATGAATGAGTTGACAAAGCATGTTCAAGATAATATCCCTTAGTGTATGTTATTTGTTGATCATATTGTGTTGATTGATGAAAGAAAAGAAATATTGAATGATAAAGTTGAATTTTGGAGAAATGCATTGGAATCTAGCAGATTTATGATGAATAGTAGCAAAACAGAATATATGCATTGCAATTTTAGCCAATCTAGAATTGAGAATAGTGGAGTCAAGCTGGATAGAATGGATGTACTAATATGTGATAAATTTCGTTTCTTGGGTTCTATTATTGAAAAGGAGATGAGGTCCAAGATGATGTTTGTCACGAAATTACAGCAAGATTGTTAAAGTGGAAGAGTGCAACCGGAGTATTATGTGACCCGAAGGTTCGTCTCAGATTAAAAAGTAAGTTTTATAGAACAGTTATACGGTCAGCCATGCTATATGGGAGTAAATGTTAGATAGTACAGAAACAAGATCTCAACAAGATGAATGTGGCTGAAATGTGTATGTTGAGATGGATGTGTGGGAAGACAAGAAAAGATTATTTGAGGAATGACTATATGAGGAACAAAGTAGGGTTGGTGAGTATCGAGGACAAGTTGTGTGAAGGTCACCTAAGACGGTATCACGGAATGGACATGTGTAGTGAAGACGGACAAACGCACCTATTCAAAGCAAGACTATTGAGTCAAGCACAATTAAAAGAAGCAGAGGTAGACATAAATTAACTTGGGAAGAGCCTATAATGAGAGATTTTGAATCTTTATATCTTGATCAGAGTATGCCCCATAATAGAGCTGATTGGAAAAGAAGGATCCATGTAGCTTACCCCAACATGGTTGGGATTGAGGCTTAGATGATGATGATAGATTGGGGGTTCATGTGTGTGTGAGGCATGGAAACTAAGTTGTATCCTAGGGATTTTGACGAGAGTTTTCGATGCTCAAATGAAGGATTAAAGTTATGAAATTTTGTAACCATGACCTAAGTACATTCATACACATATTTTGCTATTATAATGCATCCCCAACATATTTTACTTGGGTTGATAGCTTGCAGTTGATATCGACTCGATAATCAACCATTTAATCGAGATCACGGGAATAGCCGTGCAATGTTTCCAAGCAAAATCATTATATTTTAGCGTGGTTGTTGTCTAGCACTCCCCATTGCCGCTTAAACCACCACCAAAATACATGAAAATAAAAAACAACATAAAGTGTGCATTGCATTAGTATTTATGCCTTACATAGCAAATATTAGGGAATACATTACAATTATGATATACTTCCAAGTATATACTAGGTATGAATACTATAGAATCAATCACACAATTTTTAAATTTTTTATTTGTAGGTCTGATTTTTTTAATTAAAAAATAAGCACTAAATCTTTTTATATATAGTTGTACTAATGTGTTAGGATACTAATTAAAAACTAATATCACATTACAAGCACATTTAAGCGATGTATAAATAATTTCATATTTTTATGTACTTTTCAAATTATAAACTAATAAATAAATAAGATATAATAACTTTGACCAAGGTTGTAAAATGTGTGAGGCGTAATGAGGTGTTTTTGTCTCAGTGAGGCGATGCGTAAACCTCAAAATATGTATAAGACTGTCACAAAAAATAAAGTTATACATATATTTACTTATATATGTTTATATATGTTATGTATATGCATGGGTGTATAACAAAACTAGGTATATACAAGCACAACCAAATGGAATAGAAATAATTGTGAAACTTAAAAATAATAATCGAGACTAAAGGCCCACCACAAGACTAAAATAAATATGTAGAAAAATAGTGAGATATCAATTCTTTATACTATTAGAATAAAAGATGTCATCAATAGAAAACAAAAGGAGATAGAATTTCAAATTAGTAAGAACAAGGAACCAAAATTAGTTAACACAATGATGTGAAATTCACTGATAATTAGTAAAAAATAACAATTAACTACTAAGACTTTGATTCTTTTTGAAGAAAGTGTTTGTAATAATCTTATAAGTAGACAATTTGGTGGTTAGCATAAGACATTATCATTCAGAATTAAGGTGTGTGCCTCAGCTAAGCCTTGGAGCCTCAGTGCTTTGAGACGGGCCTCAGACATTGTGAGGCGTAAGCCTCAGTCTAGGACACCAAGGCGTAAGCCTCAAGGCACATTTGGCATAGTGATGTAGGACATATTAGGCTTTATTTTATTTGTTTTTGCTTGAATTTTATATTTAGGGACCTAAGTGCAAATTATCTAGTTAATGTACTTAGTCGTAAATGTTTTATGCTTTTCTTTATTTTAGATTTTATTTAATTCCGAATTTTGTTAAATAGGATTTTATTTCCATTACTTTATAGTCAAGTCATGTAGTGTTATAAAAGCCAGCCTTGGGGCCTTTGTCCATGCAGTTGAATATGAATTGAATTTTGAGAATTTGTCATTTATCTTCTTCTTTCTTCTTCTTCAAGATGTGTTCCACATCAAATGGTATCAGAGTCAAACCCTAAATTATTAGGGCACGGCCTTCTTTTCTTCCCTCCTTTTTCTTTTCTCTTTGCCCCTTCACCGGAGAAACGGTAACTCTGCTTGTCATATCCCCCCTCTCCCACTTCCGTCACAGCCACCCACCTGCATCTTCACACAAATACCCCCACAAACCTTCTGCCATTACGCAAATCCCTCCCAGGTCTTTCTCCGCCATTGCAAAATCAGCATCCGCTTATCATCCATCTTCCGCCCCCATATTTCATAGTTGATAGTTGTATACCCATCCACTAAACACCCGTCTCCCAGCCACCAACCCAAAAGTCGCCTTCCCCTTTGCGGCCAGCGACCCATGCGCCTGAACCCCCAACCCCAACTGTCCGCAATTCATTGTCACAAGCCCACCACCGCCGCAAACCTTTTCACCCAGCCTGATACCCTCACAGCGTTGCACCCCTCTATTGCTTTCCGCCAATCCATCGTCCCTTTTCTGTTGTTCTCAGAGTCTAATACTGCTTTCCCAGTCCACCAACCACAGCAGCCCCTGCTGGCCAAATCTCGTCCGCCTGATCCCTTTCTTCCGCTTCCCACTATCCCGCCTACACTCCTGCTTGTCCTTCTACCCACCATTGTCAACCAGCGACAAGGACAACAAGCATCGATCTACAAGCAGTCAACGACCCTCTAAGCTGCTAATAAGTAGCCCCAAAAATTTTTACGGCGGCTCTCGCCCTCAAACCCCCAAGCAAGGGGTCGCTGACAACCCCCAGCCAACTCACATTGGAGTTGGATTCGCGTAGGGTCAGGGCACACTGGATCAACCTTCATTCCGAGGCACCTCCATCTACATCGACTTTAAGGAGGTTTTCTTCTCCAAAAAATCATGCTGACTCTTCAAGATGTTGACAATAAGATGGACACAATTTGTTCAACTTTGGCAGATATTCAACGTCGACTAGATAACTTTGCATAGAAGCAAGATAAATGTCTGCAACTTTTGAGCAAGCACAACAATCAGATTTTTCCGTCCTACAACCATATCAAGACACAACGCATGAAGATACCAGAGTTCTATGGTGAATGTGCCCCCAAGATTGTGTTTGATTGGTTGCACTGTGCTGACAAGTATTTCCAGATATCCAAAACCATGGGTGATGCAACCAAACTCTTGATCGCCACTGCTAAGTTTTCAAGGAGCTGCTTTAGCATGGAGGAACAACCAACAGCTCGTCGATCCCGTCTACACATGGACTGAACTGCATCCTTTGTTCGTGCAACGATTCTTACCTTCGAGTGACCAGAGCTACAACAATGTAGACAAGGTTGATGAGAAAGATGAGGGAGATGCACTCCCCACTCATGATTCAACGATTGACAAGGATGAGTCAGAGACAGTGCCTCCTCTACCACCCCCAGCAAAGGATGTTGTCAACAATCCAATATGTATAGATCTCATGCATGTGCATTCCTCGATGCCTCCTTTAGCAGATGATGTCAATCTAGCACCACGCCAAGTACCAAAGCCCTTAATCAACATGTATGTTCTTCCGGTTGATGATAGCTACACTGCCACCTTGGTAGTGTTGATGCTTACATATGCTCCAAAGATAAAGTCTCTACGACCGTGTGAATATTATGGCATTTTGAGGTTGACAATGCCCCAACTCTGATCGTGCGGCGTCGTCCAATCCATTTATTCTACCATCGGCCACTATTGGGAGAGCTTGTGTAGGATATGTACATGACTCACCGGTGGCTCGTCTTTAGAACCATGGGGGAGTTGATGTAGGACATATTAGGCTTTATTTTATTTGTTTTTGCTTGATTTTTATATTTAGGGACCTAAGTGCAAATTATCTAGTTAATGTACTTAGTCGTAAATGTTTTAAGCTTTTCTTTATTTTAGATTTGTTTTAATTCCAAATTTTGTTAAATGGGATTTTATTTCCATTACTTCAGAGTCAAGTCATGTAGTGTTATAAAAGCCAGCCTTTGGGCCTTTGTGCAGGCAGTTGAATTTTGAGAATTCGTCGTTTATCCTCTTCTTTCTTCTTCTTCAAGATGTGTTCCACATTAGATGGCCTCGCCAAGAGGCGTAACCTCGAGAGCCTCGAGGCGGGTTTTTTATTACCATTATTTTGACATTATAATATTTTATTTGTGTTCTCACTAGCGTTTATAACAAGTTCTTCTAAGAAACCTAAGTGAAATAACTAATAATAACACCAATATATCGATTATTCTAATATTAGTACTAATGATCTAAAAAATATTGTTATCGTAGCTATTAATGGAGATCTAGTAATTATATATGAAGATTTATGTCTTATAGATGTGTAGATCTGTGTCTAGAATACATAATTGTTTAAGTATCAAAATCGATCAAAGAACTAGCATGTATTAACATGTAAAAATTGGATTTCTAGGTGAAAGCATGGAAAAATAGAGAAAGGGGTTGGAAATGATGGAGAATGAAAGAATATATAATTACTTACCTTGATCTAAGAGGATTTGAGCTCTACATGGTGACATCACCCAAATCCCCCTTTCTCTTCTTCAAACAACAACACCAAGGATTGTAATTGTTTAAATTTCCATCAAAATTGTTGAGTTGTGTACAAAAGAACCTTGAAATCCATCAAAATAGGCAAAATTCAGTGAAATCATCAAAAAATTGAGATTCCCATAGATGCATTCCTATGGACACGGTCGCATGATTTCGTAGCAGACCCGATCACAATCTTCTTTTTATTTAGGTGATTTTGACGAAACCTAATTCCTTGCATCAAACATGTCAAACTAAAATTCATGACCAAAATTGTGATTGTTAATGATATACATAATAAATGCAAAACACTATACATTCTTGTGCAATGTAATATGGAACAAGTGTTATGATGTATTGAGGGTTGAACATTTACAAGAAACTTTATAGATTGCGCCAGTTATGGGCTATATCTTATTTGGGTCTCATACAATACCAGAGTGTACATACTCTATAAAAATAGTTTTTGAAGATATTCAACTTTTCCGATTTATTGGGGCTTTTGGATGGTTCTGGATATAAATGTACTAAGACCAATGAATGGAGGTACTCAGGTAGTGCGTAGAGGAGAAGAATCATGTGGTAAAGTCTTGCAAGGAAAGAAGAAACTGACATGATAGACAGCCAAGAATGACCCATCTAGCCATGATTGTGAAGTTAACGTTGATGTAATGACATAATTTACTTTAAATTTTTGATAAACAAATTTTGCAAAGGTGGTGGGTTTCTTTTTTTTTGGCTTTACAAGAGAACGACCCCCGTAGACGAGCCACTTGTGACTCCCCCAGGCAGTGTAAACCCTCGGCCCCACCCTCAGCTACCCGCACTTTGGGGGGGGGGGGGGTAAATTCACACTGTGGGCCACCCAGCGTGACGGGATAAATCATTTCCGAAGTGCACAACCGGGGAGTCGAACTCGGGTCCCTTCATTGGGGAGTCGGTTATTTCGCCATCCGAGCTACACCTCACTGGCAAGGTGGTGGTGATGTAGGGCGCATTAGACTTTATTCTACTTGTATTTGCTTTGTTTTAATATTTAGGGACCTAAGTGCAAATCATCTAGTTTGTGTGCTTAGTCGCTAGGTTTTGGAAAGCGCGAAGCGGGAAGCGTGCGGATTGCTCCCCTTGAAGCGGAAAGCGGACTAAAGCGGACGCTTTTTGAAAAAGCGGTCCACATTGTTTTAAAACATTTAGAAAAATTTAGTGATTGTCATACTACTAACAAAAAGAAATATTACTTAACAATCAAGCATTCTGAATAATGTTTCACTACATCAAATTTAGTTGTTTCAAACAAACATGTATATTCAATAAGAATTGATAACTAACAAGCAGGTACTGTAACATGCTAGAAAATTACAGACCATCAAATTACTTTGTATATTAGTGAGTATTGACTCATGTTACATTGTACTGCAATATTGTTATATTGTATCATCGTATGAAAAAATTACATATCATGCAATTCTTATACTTATATTATGAGTATATGACAAGATTACAGAGCGTCAAATTACTTACTATACAAGTGAAACACATGTTACTTTACAAAATTGATACACTTCAATATGGTACCGATACAGAACATGCAATTAGTAATGCTAAAAGAATATAAAATGACAAATTACAGACCTTCAAAAAACTGAGTATACCAATAAGTGTTGATGGATGTTAATTAATGATATTGATATACTAAGTTACAATATTAGCTAAATAACTACTGATTTACGACAACCAATAAAAGAATTCAGACATAAATCTTAAGCAACTGCTACAATCGATGTATTAAAAAGGATCACATGCTCGTTACACCATACCATTTGGTAAGCTATCAGGATGTTTTGATAAGCATTTCAATATGCGATCATTTTCTATATGTATTTTAGTAACATAACAGTAACAGTAGTCAGTTCCTATATGTATTTTGATATGAAATGCTAGCAGACAAGAAATGGTTCTATTTAAATAGTAAAACAACAATTATAAATTTTTGCATGTGAGCAACAGTAACGCATAAAAATCTGAAAGGAAACAGTAAGCTTAATGTAGAAATGGTGATAACTGCAAAATTGATGATGTTTAATAAGATAACACAATACACAAAATTGAGAACAGGACGATAGAGTACTACTGTTTTATTTATTTCACTTAACCAACACATTATGAAATATTCTAGCCTGAAGCGGACAAAGTGGGCCGCTTAAGTGGGTCCATTAAAGCGGACTGAAGCGGGCCAAGGCGAATCAAAGCGACCGCTTCCAGTAAAAACGCTCCAGTAGCCGCTTCAGGTGAAATTACTACCGATCCTACTGTTGGGCGCTTAAGCAGCCGCTTTTTTAATCACTGCTTAGTCGCAAATGTTTTATGTTTTTCTTTATTTTAGGTTTTATTTAATTTTGAATTTTATTAAATAGGATTTTATTTCCATTGCTTGTGGGTCAAGTCACGTAGTGTTATAAAAGCCAGCCTTGGGGCCTATGTCCGGGCAGTTGAATATGAATTGAATTTTGAGAATTGTCGTTTATCTTCTTCTTTCTTCTTCTTCAAGATGTGTTCCACATCAAGTGGTATCAGAGCCAAACCCTAAATTCATTAGGGCACGGCCTCTTCTCCTTCCCCCTTTTACCTTTTTTCTCGCCGTCCTACCTTCCCCTCCCAAACCCAATCCCATAACTCCCGCCCAGGTACATCTGTTCCCTGCCGCTTCCGCAAATCTGCCCATTACCCTCATTCTTTTTTCATTCCCGTCCATCAACCCCCATTTTCCTCGTCATGCATCCAAAATCATGTTTTGCCCTTGATACTTCCACCCTCTCTCCACGCAAACCGCTCTCCTTGTTTCGTCAAACAAACAGGCGCCTTTCCCCACACAGGAACAGGCTCCCCGCTCAAGCATACCCCGCCGCTTCACAAACACGACGCCCAGATCAGTCCCGATACCCACCTTACTGCTTCCGTAATCGGCCGCCAACCACCCTACACAAACTTGCCTGGCTCCAACAACAACAACACCCCATTATTCCCACCAGTAAGCGGCCGCTCGTTCTATCCACTTTCGACGGCGGCCAATACCAGTACGTCCTTCAATAGTTATGTGGCCAACGGCCCACACCCCTCCGCAGTCCTCCTGGACCCTAGCCGCTTCACCGTCCTCTCACCAGATCCCCCTCTTCCGATCAGCCATCTGCACATGCGCTAACAGCAACGTGCGTCAAGCCGTCTTCCTCTCCAATCAGAGCCACCTTTCGTCCGTAATCAGCCAGGTACCGTCCACTTGACCCGCCTTGGTTTCGTCTCCGTCGGCCTCCAGATCCTCCGGTCTGAGGGCACTCCATACCTCCACATATGTTTCTCTTGTACGTTTATCTCCGCTTCTGCTCTGAAGAACAGAAAAACGTCCCCAACAGGCACCGGCCACAACAAATTACGCTCTCAAGCTACTAGCACTACATACTCCATCGCATCAATCGGCGTTTGGACTGCTAGTAAGCAGCCCCGAAATTTTTTCCGGGGCCTCTCGCCCCCGAACCCCCAAGCAAGGGTCGTTGGCCCCCTGCAACCCCCGGCCAACTCATCGTGGAGTTGGATCGGTGTAGGGTCAGGGCATACTGGATCAACCTTCATTCTGAGGCACCTCCTTCTACATCGAATTCAAGGAAGCTTTCTTTCTAGCAAATCATGGTGACTCTTCAACTAATCCATGACAACATGGATAGGGCTGGCAAAAATACTGCAACCCGACCCGACCCGACCCGAAAATAGGGTCTTTAAAGTCTGAAATATGGTTTGGGTCTAAGTCGGGCAGACCCGAATCGGGTCTTTTAACTCCGGGTCGGGCATAGTTGTGCCCAGAAAAAGTCTTAAGACCCGAGGGACCCGAGTTTGGAGGGCGGAAGACCTAGGGCAAGGTGACCTTTGGCTTGGCGGCTGCTCAGCAGCTCAGTGCTCATCTTAAAACTCTCCCTCACTAAAGCCCTAAACGGCTAAACCTAGCCGCCGCAACTACAAGGATTCGGAGATCGCGACTGCGACCGCACTCCTGCAAAGAGACGAAGAAGAGATCGAGACGATGAAGGAGTTCGAGACGTTGGTAGCTGATCGCTGCTTCCTCATCGGCACGCATCTTCTTCTGCTCGAGATCGAGATTGGGATAGTGTGCTTCGGCTTCGCCTCTCTGTCTTTGGCTCACATTTTCTAGCTGCAGCTCGTTCTTCTCCCCCCGGCCGCCCCACTCTTTCCTCCCCCCGGCGCCCAACTTGCAAACACAGCAAAAATAAGTTGCATACCTGTCGTCGCCGTCTCATCCAATGTCATAACGACTAATTCATCCAGCTACGTCTTGTGATCAGATCGAAAAACGGACGGAATCGACCTGTTCATCTTCTCTCTGCTCCTGGTAAGATCCCCGCCTATCATATTGTTTTCATTTTTTTGCCTCAACCCTTTTTTCTTCTTCATCGTTTCTGCTTCGAGCTTTGTTCGGGCATGATTTTCCTTTTCTTCTTTTTGTGTTTCTTTTTTATTGATGTGTGTTGGTTTCATGTTCGTTGTCTGGACGATGATCCAATCTGGCCATTCATCGATGATTGTCTAACATAGACCCATGTCTGTCATTTCCCAATTCGATATTTCGCCAGTAATTAATCTTCTTCATCTCAACTTGTTGTTTTCTTCACCTATTATTTAATACATCCGAACTTATCTTCTGGCCTTTTCCCTTTTAATGACTCTGTTTGATTGCGCTTTTCACCAAACGCTTGATACAAATCTTTATACTTATTTTAATGATGTACACAACCGAAGTGGTGTATGCATAATGAACACAATGAGCCGACCATATTTCTTCTTTCAGGAACAAAGAACTAACCACATTTGCTGACAAAATCAAAGATTCATGCGAGTGAATGGCCAAAGGTTATCCATCATGACTGAACTGTTGAAGATGCATTTCTGGGGTGGCCCAATAGTTCATTTTGTTTGTATTTTGATAGAATGCTTTGTAGCTGGAGATATTAGTGTAAATTGCCGAAAATTTATTGGGTTCATTTTGGCTTGTATTTCGGCAGACTGGTTTGTAATTAGAGATTCATTTGTACATTTGCCACATTTTGGTTGGTATTGTATCTCTACATTTCAATATTTCTGTATAATGGGTGGTTAATCTGGATATGTGACCGCAAATTTTGGATTTGAATGGAAAACTAAACCTTTTTAGGTCATGGACACCAAGTGGTAGTTGCAAATTAACAATATGTTGTTGACGAAAGATAGCGGCATAACAATATACACAGACAGAAGACAGTATACGTATCTGATCTGTACAAGTTTGGGTCTAGTTTTCTGGGTCGGGCCAAAAACGGGTCTAATTTTTGGATTTGGGCCAAAATCGGGTCGGACCAGTACAAATATAAAAATGACATTCGGGTATTTTGGGCCGGGTCGAGTCTAAACGATTTGGGTCGGGCAAAATCGGGCCGGGTAAATTTCGGGTCTTTGTTATCAATCATTTTTCGGGTCGGGTCGGGTCTGGACCCTGAGCCTGTCGGGTCTCGGGTCGGGTCCAAGAAACCCGACCCATTGCCAGGCCTAAACATGGATGACCTCATGGCCAACATTACTACCACCTTGGAAGTTATTCAACAACGATTAGACAAGATGATGAAGCGACAAGCGGATATAGCTAAACGACAAGGTGATATAGTTCAACAACTGAACACCCTGATGCAACTCTTGAGTGTTCAAAGGCACAACAATGTAGACGAGGTTGATGATCAAGATGCACTCCGCACTCATGATTCAACAACTGGCACAGACGAGTCTGAGATGATGCCTCCACCACCTCCGGTAAGGGATGGCGTCAACAGTCAAAGCAATATTGATATGGTGCCCACCCATTCCTCAATGCTTTCGTTAGTGGGTGACAAAGTCAACCTTGTACCATGCCAAGTACCAAAGCCCTTAAATGACATATATGTTCTTCCAGTTGATGATGGCTACACTGCCACCTTGGTTTTGTTGATGCTTGCAGATGCTCCAAAGATAAAGTCGCTACGATCACGTGAACATTATGGCCTGCTTGAGGTTGATAATACTCCAACTCTGATCGCGCGGCGTTGTCCAACCCATTTATCCTACCACTGGCCACTATGGGGAGAGCATGCATAGGATATGTACCTGACTCACCGGTGGCTCGTCTTTTGAACCCCAGGAGAGTTGATGTAGGATGCATTAGACTTTATTCTAGTCGTTTTTGCTTTGTTTTAATATTTAGGGACCTAAGTGTAGTCGCAAATGTTTTATGTTTTTCTTTATTTTAGATTTTATTTCATTTCGAATTTTATTAAATAGGATTTTATTTCCATTGCTTGTGGGTCAAGTCACGTAGTGTTATAAATCCAGCCTTGGGGCCTATGTCCAGGCAGTTGAATATGAATTGAATTTTGAGAATTGTCGTTTATCTTCTTCTTTCTTCTTTCTTCTTCTTCAAGATGTGTCCCACGTCAGGTGGGTTTCATCAAAAGGAGATATGGTAGCAAAACAAGGTTTTTTTAAAGCTATAAATCTAGAAAAGGGCAAACAATAAGAGTTTGAGTATGCTTTGCAAGAAAAAGACTAAGTAGTCAATGAGGCTAGGTCTAGATTCTTTAATACATATATAAGAAGTTTGGATACTTGAGAAGGGTCAAGGATGCATGTGCATTAGCCCCGAAAGAAAAACGCATACCAAATTAAATGCAACAGCAAAAAGATGCTTGTAAAAATGCATGTATCTAGAAAAGATGATGATATCAGGATGGATGCAAATATTGCTTAGACAAACTAATCAACTGAGACCCCTCAAACAATGTTAGGTACTTTCCTACGTTGTCTTTTACACATCCTAGGTAACATAATAAGAGGGAAAGAATGCTTATAAAAAACGGAAACAACAAAAACGTGTGACCCAGACAAAATCCTTATTGATAGGAAGCATAGTAACAAAAAACGGCGTTTTTTTGAAAAAAAACGCGTTTAAAACGCGACTTTTTCGCCCAACGTTTGTTACGGCCGAATTATACTTGAAACCGTATAAAACGTTTTATACGCGTTTTATACGTACTTTTCGTTTTAAACGTGTTTTTGTCGTTTTTTTCGCGTTTTGAACTGTTTTGAGCGGCCCACTAGTTTTTTTTTACTCAGTCGTATTCAGCCTTATTCAGCCCACTAGCAAAACCCTCGACACTTCCCCGACTCCCCCGCTTCCGCTCGACTCCCCCGCTTCCGCCCGACTCCCCTGACGAAACCCTCTTCCGCCCAAGGCTGGAGCAGGACCCAACGTCGGCTGGAGCAGGACCCAACGCCGGCGAGGAGCACCTTGTGCCGGCGAGGAGCACCGCTGATAGCTGAAGAAGATGAGCACCTGACGTCGACGACGCTTGCGGCTTTCAACCACAACAGGTATGTCCGCTTTGTATTTTTTTTTGCTTCATCTTCTTCCCCACCTCCGTCCCCTCTTCTTCGTCCGCCGTCATCTCTCCATCATCCTAGCCGCCCTCCTTCCTTGCTTCTCCCTTCTCCATTGCTGCAACCGCCACCTTCCCTCCCCATTGCTGCATCGATGTCCCTCCATTGCATCACCCGCAGCCCGACGCCATGTTCCTATGTTCCGGCCACCCCCGACACCCACAGCCACCCTCCACCATCCTCTTCCAAACCCCCTTGTGGCCATCGTCCCCTATCGCCTGCTGCATCCTTGTGATTCAACGACACCCAACACAAGCCATCTTCCATCCCTCCCACTGTAGTCGTTCCGCCCAACTTGTGCCTGCCACCCACATCAGCCACGCACCCTCCCCTGAACCTTCCTTAATTTTTCCACCAAGCCATCACATTTCCCCACTTCCTCCATTGGCCCCTATCAATTTCCAAAGTACTGTTTCGTCTTCCTCCTCCTCCATAGTGACCCTCCCCTTTTCTCCTTTACCTCTAGTAATCCAACAATAGTAGACTGTTTTATAACTAAGTCGTGTGGCTGAAATGTCCATGATCACAAGATTCACAACAATTAATATTTTGAAATCTCGTCCATGATTACTGTAATCTCCATGAGTAATTAATATTTTGTTGGCTGATCATGATATTGTTGTACATTAGGGTTATTTAATGACTAAGTAATTATTATTTGGTGGATGATTTTCTATCTAATTGCGTGATGCATGTAGCAAACTAGCAAGCTTCCATAGAATTTATGTCTAATTAATATTTGTTGGGCAATTTTATTAGGATCAACATGCCAAGAGGCAAGGATCCTATTTGGGAGCATGTAGAGCAAACAAATGATGGCAAAAATAAGTGCAAATTTTGCCATGAAGTATTTAGTGCAGGGATCACTCGTCTCCGCTATCACTTTGGAAAGTATCCTGGAAAGGATATCAAACCTTGTCCTTCGGTGCCAGACGATGTGAGAGCCTTGGCTCTTCAATCAATTGGGGACTTGAATGCCAAGTCAAAGAAACAAAAGGTGTCAGACTTCTGGAGAACGACTAGTTCTCAAAGTTCTAGCCCGGCAGGTGGGTCTACAGTTGTGGATGTTGTTGATGCTGACAAGTACAACAAAGAAATGCTTGGTCAACAAACTTTGTATAGAGTGGTGAAGAAAGGGGAGAAGAAGGATGCAGATAAAGCAATCTTGAAGTTTTTAGTTTCTAATAACATTGCATTTCATGTTCTTAGGACTCCTGAATTCAAGGAGGCATGTGCTGCTATTGCAAATGCAGGTCCTGGTTATGAACCACCTAGCAGTGAAACAGCTAGGACACGCCTTCTAGATGAGGTGAAGGCTGAGGTGGATGCATATGTCAAATCTATGAAAGAGAGTTAGCAAATTTCTGGTTGCACAGTCATGTCTGATGGGTGGAAAGATATGAGGAGTAGATCTCATTTGAACTTGTTGGTTCAAAGTCCAAAAGGGGTGGTGTTCTATAAATCTTTGTGCACAGACGGTCATGCTAAAGATGGGCCCTATATATCTGATTTTATCTCATCATGCATTGAGGAGATTGGTGTCCAGAATGTTGTGCAGTTTGTGTCTGATAATGCAAGTAACTATAGTAGTGCAGGAGTATTATTAGAAGTAAAATATCCTCAGATTTTCAAAACAAATTGTGCAGCACATGGCATGAATTTGATTTTAAACGATCTTAGTAGTCTTGCTACAATTTCTCCTGTACTTGATAATGCCAAGAAGATTGTCAAATTTATGTACAAGTATCAACATGTCTTGGATTTGATGAGAAAACACACAGAGGGTAGGGAATTGAAGAAACCCGGTGCCACTCGCTTTGCTACTTATTTTTTGTGCTTACAATCTATACTTGCACAGGAGCAGGGTTTGAGGTCCATGGTTGCATCCTCCAGTTGGAGAGATTTGCCACAATCCAAGAGTGAGGATGGACTTGAAATATGTGATACTATTCAAGATAATAATTTTTGGGAGTCTGGCGGGAAGGTCATCCGTGTTGTCGAGCCATTGATTCGAATTCTGAGAATGGTGGATAGTGAACGTTCTACTATTGGATACATTTATGAAGGATTGGATAGAGCGAAAGAGGCAATAAAGGATATTTTTGAAGGAGTTGCAGATAAATACATGCCCTTCTGGAAGATAATTGATTATAGATGGGATAGAAACTTGCATAATCCCCTTCAAGCTGTTGCTGCTTACTTGAATCCTATGTTGCACTATCAAAAGAGAGTCACAATGGATGCTGAGGTAAAACAAGGTGTTGAAAAAGTTGTGATGAAGATGGTTGCCGATGCGAGTACTAGGAGTTTGATATCTAAGGAGCTTCGTGACTATCATTCCAAGTCTTCTCAGATTTTCTCTCCTTTGGCGATTGATTGTCTTACTACTACTCATCCAAGTAAGACTCAAACATCCATTTATTTTAATTCTTAATGTTTTAACATGAGTGGTTGACCAATTTTGTTCCATTTTGGTAGGAGTTTGGTGGGATATGTGGGGTGGAAATGTCAGCTTATTGCAAAAGTTGGCCATTAGAATCTTGAGCCAACCTTGTAGTGCTTCTCCTTGTGAGCGCAATTGTAGTGTTTTTGATGCTGCACATACCAAAAAGCGTAATCGCCTTGATCCAGAAAAGTTGGAAACATTGGTCTACATTAGGATGAATTCTCGTTTGATGAAGACTACTGTTGCAAAGGAGGAGGAAGACAGCTTGCCGATTGAGTTGGAGAAGATAGATGCCTTTGTAGGTGATATCAATGATGGTTCTTCAAATACAGACGATGATGAACCAACTGAGGAAGGGGGAGATAACCATCAAGCTGAGAATGTGACTACTACAACAAATGTTGAATTTGATTCTGAGCCTTTCAATCTTGATTTTATGTCTCCAGAGGTGTAATAGACTTAAACTTGATTGTTGTGTGATGTTAATGTAATGGTCTACTACTCTTTGGTCCTAAGATGCCTTCTTTTTTGTAAGCCAAGATGTGGCAAACTTTAATTTACATTTATAGCACCTTAATTTGCACTCCATATCTCAAGTTTGTTGCCCAATTAATATATTTTTGCAAACATGTATATATATGTATGTATATATATCCGTTTTTTTCCCGACTTTTTCCCGAATAGTTGACCGTACTTTTACCGTACGTTGACCGTTTTTTAAGCCGAATTTTCCGCATAATTGCCGAATACCGAATTTTTCAGCTCGACCGTACGTATCCCGAATACCGAATTTGTTACTATGATAGGAAGAGGCACATTGAAGAGGAAGTAGTATGGTTAAAGATATAATTATTAAGCTTATGAGAACAGGGAAAATGCTTGATAAATCAAGTACCAGAATTCCAACCTGCAAAAGTAAGGTTGGTATACAAGAATACATAAATTGCAGAGGTATTATTCTCATGAGTGAAATTATGAAGCTCCGCAGTATTAAGTTCAGACAATCCATTTGGTTTTATGCAGGGAAATTGACTATGAATGATATTTTTCTGATATAGTAGACCAGAAAAGGCATCTTTATGTGATTTTCATTGATTTAGAAAAGGTTAATGCATGAAGTTTCTTTGGTGAATTTTGGAGAAAAAAGGTGTCCATATCTAACATCCTAGTAAACACAGACACTTCAGAATAGGTGGTGTACCCGTAACTAGACATGTATTGGAGCCAGTTTATATACAGCCCATGCCAAAAATAAAGCATGCTAATTTGCATACCTTTATTTCCAATCTCTCGATTCTTGCATCTATTCTTAGGCTTGGGCCTTCATCTATATGTGCCTAATGGATCAGCTACATTAAGGTAATTGATCAACCTTTAAGCCTTATTTATTCTAATAGATGAGTTTAGTACAGTCTGATATCTTAATCCTAAGCAATGAAGACATTCACCTTGTTCTTCTACTGTTTCTTTATATCTCACTATCTTCAATGTTCATTTGTGAATTTATCTTAACTGAATTGTTGATACCTACATAAAATTTTCTAGACAGGTATCAAAATTAATCTGAATGGTCAATTATGTTCATTTTTATTGATAGATGTGCAAATATTTTATACCCAATTCGGTATTCCAATTGGAGCTGCTAGTTTCTCATCAAGCTTCCATGTAGTAGATCTTGAGGTCATGTAGAAGACTAGTCTAGGCTGAAGCCTAATGATTATGTCTACTATATACAATACATGACAAAGGGTAGCATCCTACTCAATAATCTTATTACACGATTAAGCATTATACATGAAAAATGGATGACTTTAAAAAAAAACTGTAACTTGTATTAGACAAATGAAAGGTCTCTTTTATGGATATTACTCTTCATTGTTGTAGTTAACAACTTCCATTGTTATAAATTAACCTTAACTAAAAATTAGATCGTCTTAATTTGCAAAGCAGCAAACCGAACTATTTATTCCATCACATGACGACAAACGAATAGTGTTGATTCTTCATAATGATTTCAAAAGAAGTTATCGCCTTGCAGATGCATTAACTAGACTGAGACTAAACATTCTGTACGTCTGTGGTAAGAATCTACTCGTGCTGATGCGAAATTCAATTTTTCCAGTTGTTCTTTTGGGAATCTTTATGGCGGGTGCAACATTATAGGCAAGAACGAGGTCCATGTTTGCATGGTAGATAAATCATTGGACAACATCCAGCATACATTTCCCCAACAGCGTTGCCAAATGATGCGCACAGGATCGGCGCAAGAGAATGCAACGTTAGGTTCACTAGTGCACAGTGTAACCGAAAGACAACCTGATATGCGTTCCGCTAAAAACTTGTCATCGTCGTCCAACAAGAGAGGAACTCAATTTCATCCTTAATTTTTTTGGAACTCAAGAACTAAACCCTATTTATATTTCTGAAAATATCACAGAACTAGTTTTCCGATAATACGGAAAACCGATCACATAAAACTTATTTTGGAACTTTAATTCCTGAGTTATTTCCCTCACTTACATTGAATGAATCGGAGCCATAGTGAATGTTAAGCCATGAAAAAAGTATTCACAACATAAGCCCAGCGGCTATGAGAATGCCAAGATGGATGGCTGGAAAGACAAGGAAAGATCACACCAGAAAAACTACAAAAGAAACAAAATGGTAGCAGCAAGCAGTAGGGACAACCTAAGAGAAGGTCACCTCAAATGCTTTGAACAACAGATGAGAGCGTTGCCTCAAACAGTAGGCCAGGTACGGAAACATTTCACAATAATTCTATTCATTTGAATAGTATTAGAAATATACAAAACAATGACTTATGTAACTTAGGGAGAGCTAGTAAGGAGTGGTCTAGCTTCATAAAATCTCAGCCAGAATATGATCCAAAGAAGAGTTAAACAGATTATGCAGATCCACATAACCGAACCCAACGTGGTTGGGACCATAGTTGTCTAGGCGACTAGGTGATCGTTCCCTCCCAAAGGGCGCCTAGGCGTTTTTAGGAATATTTTTGTTTTTGTTTTTTTTTACCATTTTATAGTTAAATTTACATATATCATTAGCTATATATAGATATATACATTACTATATATATTTATAATGGTTATATCTAAGCTATAACAATCGTAACTTGACCTAAATCATACCTAACATAACCTAAGCTGGACCTAATTGGACATAATGTGATCTGAACTAGACCTAATATTACCTAGTTTGCCCAAGTTTGGTCTACATCCAACATTATTCTGCATGATATGACCTAATTAGACTGAACTTCCGCTAATTTTCCCTATACTGACTTAAATGAGACCTAATTTCCCAAAACAGACCTAACTCCCCAAATCAGACCTGCTTTCCCAGATCAGACATGATTTGCCCAAATCTGGCCTCATTTGGCCTAAATCAGACCTATTGTAACCATGAAATGACTCAAGTTGATGAAATTCGACCAAATTTAGACATAATGCAGGCTAGCTTAGCCTTTAAGTGGCTTAATTTAGGCTTAAAAGGTCATAGGCACTCACTTAATTCACCAAAGGGGCTGGGCGCATTGATAACTATGTTTGTGATCGAGGTTTAAATGATAACTGTGATTACCACATGCCGCAAAAAATGTGAAATATTCATCAGATAATGCTAAAAAGCTAGAGAAACAAGTAGCAAGCCATAGTATAATAATATAAGTACATTCTGTGATAGGTTGATAACAGTACTTACCTTATAAAAATCTCTTATTGCAAGAAGATTACCGCAATAGAAAACCTTTGACGTGTATAGTTATTATATGCATGTGTGACACTAATTTCTCTAAGATCCAACAATTGAAGTTTATGCAAATAACTTCTAAGTATTGAGATGCTTAATTTAAGCTATATTCAACTAGTGAAAAGCTTGGATTGAGAATTGATTTCGCCAATAAAGTTGATGTGGATTGAGGATTTCATTATGCTAGATAAGGCACCTAATGTAGCCCAACCCATCGTGACTGGGATTGAGGCTTAAATGATGACAGTGACGACCACATGCCGACAAAAATGTGAAATATTCATCTGATAATGCTGCCAACAAACTAGAGCCTAAAAGTATCAAGCCACAGTACAATAATACAAGTATAATGTGTGATAGGTTGGTAATGTTAGTTACCTTGGGAGAAAATCCCTTATTGCAAGAAGATTACATGTAAAAGTAAAGCTTGCACAATTATTGTTATCATACACATGTGTGACACTAGTTTCTCTGAGATCCAACAATTGAAGTTTATGCAAAAACCTGTATCTTAATAATGAAATGCTCAGTTCGAGCTATGTTCACATTGCTAAAAGCCCGGATTGAGAACTGGTTTCGCAAATATAGTTGACGTGGGTTGAGGATTTCATTATGCTAAATAAGACACCTAAAACCATGGTGGCCCGGTAGGATTAGGCTAGTTTACACTAAATTTCTATGGCTATGACGGCAGGAGAGATGGCATCTTGCAGCCAAAGGAGTAGTGTTATTGACTAATTAGAGAAACTTCATTCCGAAAACGAGTATACGTCAGTCCGAAGAGTAGGTATCCTTTCAACTAACAGTCATTGCGCGGCAGGAGGATCTTTTTTGTGGCAAAATATAATAAAGGCATGGTTGACCGGAGCTAAGCAGACATCTGGGCGGAAATGGTTACACAGAGCAAGCAAATGGACCAAAAAGTACCTCAATCATGAGGACCCCGGGCATGATTGGACGCTCGGGAAAGTGTCCTGGGAAGAAATTATCATTGATGGTGACGTTCTTGATGGCCACGGCGGATACTCCGGGGGTGTACTCAATCACTCTGTCCACCAGTAGGAACGGGAATCTGCACTCACGCAACGGGGGAAAAGGAACTTTTATGTACTGCGAATAACTGAATTCGAGGCACGATTCCAACTAGTTAACAGAAATCATCTATATTGCAAATATAAGGGCAAAAACGATACCTGTGAGGGAGGATGTCGCGGATCTGGTTGATGTCCAGCACCGTGGGGAACGCCGGGAACCCTGAAAAAAACACGGGCAGCATGCCATCATCCTCGATAACAGTTACAAGATCGAACTTTGGACACAGATAAATGAAGTTAAAATCCAGAAATTAGTTATGGACTTGCTCTTCTCGATAGGCACGGCATCCTCCTTTATCTCAGCAGCCACGGCTGCGGCAGCAGCACCATCGGCAGCGTTACAGCGGGCGGCGAAGCGCGTTTGAGAAGAAAGGGAGGGGGGACTTGATGAGAGAAGGGTCCTCCTCGCTCTGGGGAAAAGCGGTAGAAGTGAAGAGGAGGAGATGGCAGGCAGCTCCCCTGGATTACGTGAGGAGGAAGGCGCCGCGGCTAAAATGAGAGATCCCGCTGCTGTTGCTGCGGCCATTGGATATCACAAAATGAAAAAATGGAGGGAGTAGGGGTGGGGTGAGGGGAAGGTGATAGGACGATCGAGCTAAAACCCTCTTCAAGCTCAAAGCACCCGCCTTGACGACTGGGCTCCTCGGCTGGCTTTGGTTTCTCCGCTCTAATTCGATGGTATCAAAGTGATCAGTGGATCGGCCAAGCTCTGAGCTCTGACCACGACTAGCACTTGCAGCATCCGTCCAGGGTCTAGCCTGACTCGACAGCGGCTGGTATTTCTTCCTCACTCTTTTCGTTTTCTTTCATGGGCTAAACTATGGGCTTGTTCTGGGTCGAGTGCAAAGCGTGATGTACTCCAAAATCACAAATCCATACTACATCAGACTTGTGGTAGGTTTACTTTTCCCATTATATTTTAAATTCATAAACCGGTTAATGTGTGTATAAACTATATTTTTGTATTTATTTATTAGAATTATATACTACTATATAAGAAGAGTCATTTGTATTATATTAGAAAACTGGTGGATGGGTAGTGTAATTTTTTCCATTATTTTTTTGATACAATTTGGTCCCTGTTGTATTTAAACTACACATTTGTCTTTACTTTTAAAATAATATATTCATCTATATTATATATAAAAAAACTCACACGGTTTCGCTCTCCCCTCTCTAGGTTCCCCGGCGGCTACCGCTAGGGGAGGGAGCTTCTCCCCGACGCCTTCCTCCCCTTGGCCCTCCAATAGCTTATGGTGTCTCCGATTGTTAGCGCGAAGCGAGCGATGGGGTATCGTGTTGGGCGCCATCGGGTGTGTTGGTTGGAGTGGAGATGTGCAGCGATGCGCATTCAGCGTCTGGGCCAGAGTGGCGATTCGTCTAAGGCGACTCCTACTGTTCAAGTGAGATGGTGGGAGAGTGCCGCTCCCAGCCAGATCTGCTCGCGTTCGTGCTCCATCGCGTTGGTGCTGATAGGGTTATCCCCCATCCTCACCATCACCTCCTTCTTCTCCTCCCGAGGGATACCTAGGCTAGCCTAGGTGGCGCAGGCTCGACTCCGTCCAAGGTCGTGGTGGAGTTTCGGATGCGGGTGGTCATGGTCGCTGGGTGGCTCGGCGATATCCAGTTTCATGGTGTCGCCGTCTGCATCTGATGAAGCTCTGGCGTCCTAGGTGGAGCTGGCTCCTCGACGGGGGTCTCGGTTGGCTTCTGCATTGTTTCTGCCACAGGGCCTCTCCATCGACATCTTAGATCTGTCCTCATGGGTTGGCGGCGTCCTCAAGGCTCGATGGGGTAATTCCCCAGGCTGGCGGCATCCTCCTCGCCCTACAGGCGTCCAGTGAAGATCTTCCAGGTGGCTGATTGAGTCTGCATGATGGTGTCCTCGAGCTGGCTTCCTTTGGTCCTCTCATGCTGCTTGCTGGACGCCATTCAATTGTTCAACGTAATGCTCTTGTGCAAACAGGGGCATCGAGCTCTTGAAGTGGATAGCTTTTGTTGCTGCGAGGTAGAGCACTCTACGTGTTCGACCTTTTGCCCCTCGGAGCTTGCTCCTGATTAAAGTAAGGAGTTGTTAGGCCTCTTTGCAAGAAGTTGGTTGCAGTTCCTAACTGGATGGTATATCAGATCAGTTGCAGATGATTCAGTAGCAAGTGGCAGTCCTATTTTCTCCTTCTTGGTTTTTTTTGTGATCCAACTATCAACTTGCTTGAATTGGGACAGAAGATGGTTGCTTCAGTGGAACCTAATAGTCAGGCTGTAGTTTCATATAGGTGATCTTTGTGGGTGTTTTCTAGTGCTTCTTGTATGTAACTTCATCCCCCCTGATAGGTTTTAGTGTCTTGTTATCTGTCTTGTTCTCTTTCCGAACTTGTTGTTCAGCTTGGAGTTTCCACCTTGGCTGGATCCTCTTTTCCCACTTTGTGGGGTTTACTGATCTAGTTTGTTTCTTGGGGGCACTAATTTGTACCCAAAGTTTTTGGTTTTATAGTAACAGGATTTTTGCGCAACCAATATATATATATATATATATATATATATATATATAACTCACATGATGATGATTGTAATGTGGCATCATGTACTTGATTTGATTAATAATAAAGACAATTTTTGTCGATATGTTTGTTCAGTTATGAGATGATGGGATAACACGATATATGTCTTAAGAATGACATTACTCGATGACATATGTCTTTAGGTTCATGACTTGAACAATGAGATCATATGCATGATAAGAGTATATACATTCTTGTTATGTCCCTAGTCGGAAATTATTATGGAAAAGATTTAGACAACAATAATACATAATGTTGCATCCAACTCACAAAACAGAATTAACTAATGCGGAAGCGTATTATTTGCAGCGGATTACTGAAAATCACTAAAAATTTAAAACCATTTATCAAGAGATCCATTCACAGGAAAACTCTTTCATTCAGAACCAAAGTAAAACATTACATCCTGATTCATATATACATAACATGCATCATTGCATCTCGAGGCATACATGCATTGACTACTCTATCTCAACTGTACACATGTAGTATAAAAATCTCAAGGCTAAAAGCCCAAAAATCTCAGATCGAAGTATCAAAACACTAACTCCTAGGACCCGAGAGTACAGAGACGACTATAGGACTAACTACACAAAAACCTGACAGCCAATGTCTCCACCTGATGGATCACTGTTGTCCCTGTGGCTGTTGTTGCTGCTCTTCCCCTACAGAAGAGTTTATGCCCGCTTGTCTGCGTCTACCTAAAAACGTTGGATTCCACAGGGGTGAGACAATTATAAAATTACCCCAGCGAGAGATATAACTCTCCGCCGTAACATTATTATTGCAGTTTAATAGAAATAAACTGAGTAATGGAATCATAAACTTAACAACAGATAATTCAACATCTAAACAGATTAGAGCAACATTCTTATGCAAATATTTCAACTATAACTTGATAAGCAGCATGTCTAATTTTCAATAAAGAATTGAACAACATAAATAACCTTTATGCATCAAGAACATGCTAAGCAATATATCATCAACCAGTTATTCCCGTATTTCAATCTTATGCAAATACGCTACATGGCTGATTACATTTTACAAACATATCTAAGCTCTGAGGAGATGAGGTATACCGCTCATACTCCAACCGACCATTTCTAGAATCGAAATCGGTACCATAAATAGGTCAATGGAAGAGTCAGATTCCCATGACCTCCCACATCCCGGTCAGTACAGGACAACAAGTAGGACTATGTCGACTGCTCAAAATAGCATTCCAGGGTATACTGGAAACTTCGCTATAGAGTTACAGCGTCAACTGCACTCTCATCGGCAATCAAGAGATTTAATGTTTATCTCTGTTGACCCCACATTAAATAACATTGGGAGATTAATGATACATCCATACCAACCATCGGGAGATTTGGGATACATCTATTCCGATACATGAAGGATTGAGAGGTTTAATGTTTACCTTCCCTCAGTCTCTTCACAAGGATGTAAGGATATTTTCGCCCATTTACCCCCACATATTCAGAATATGTGAACTCCAGGAATTCCATAGGGAAACCTGTTTCACCATCATCAACTTTTGACGATGATGGATCTATGGTCAGAGCACTACATGAATATATTTCACTTAATTAATTAAGTACATTTTCATATTCTTTTAGCATCAGCCAAGTTCTCAAGCATGACTTATTTTTAACAATGCTATAAAGAGACATGTACTATTTGCATCAGATACTTATCAGTCTTTGAAGATATTGGGAACTCAGTTCCTCTTTTCAATACTGGGAATTATCATCCCTTCACAATCTCATCACCATATTCATATGGATCTGGGTATTTAAACCCTTGACTCATCATTAAGCATTTTCACCACTTTTCCAGGTAACTATCACCTTCAGGTCATCTAACCAAGGCAAACATGATACTTGCTATTACAAGCATCACTCATGGTACTTGAGGCCCATTAACTCTCTTGTTACCTCTTACCAGGCAACAAGGTATATTATGGCACACAAGGCCCAATTACAATAGTCAATTAAACATCATAGTTCATACCTGACTATGATCATCATTTCAGAATACATGCATGGTCAGCACAATGATAACAGTAATATCAATTGCATATCAATGCCATGTAAAACAATATCAATTCACTATTCAAGGGTAACACCACTATTCCCTTACCAGGGTTAGGGTTTACCATTTCATGTCTTTTGAGGATATTCACTATATTAACCACATCAAGGTTATAGTATATCCCCATATTTATCAAATTAGGGCTTCCTAAAGTAGTGCATAGTATTACCCTGGATTTGAGCTTCATATCACCTCAAACATTAGGGTTTCTCATGAAACCATTCTTAGTTAGGGTTTCACATAAATTGCACCCCATAAAAGGGTCTACATTCCATAAACCATCATTAGGGTTCACTATTCATTCCAATTAGGGTTTCATGTTTCATTACCCATAATGAGGATTTATCACTCTTCCCAATCAGGGTTTTGGATCACATTACCCTTAATTAGGTCTACACACATCATCACCCTGAATTAGGGTTACATCCATACCTTGGATTAGGGTTTTAATAAGAATTGCCCTAAATTAGGGTTATGGTTCAACAACCTTGCTAATTAGGGTTTATACTCATGATTAGGGTTTCATGATCTCTTTATTTAAGGATCATACCCTAGATCACCACATGAATCATACTCATGTATGAATTCCATTCTATTATCCTTTCAACTTGATTAGGTCATATCAATCCTTCCATCAAGTACATACAACTATGATTAACATAGTGTACCCAATCATTGTTATTATAAGTAATTAGGGTTCATCCCTTAATTGGCACTAATCACTTAGGTACTATTAGAGTTTCAACCTTTGTACCTTCATTGATTACTATTACTAGAAATCATTGGATTATTGGAACAATCATTACCTTCAATATCCACATGATTGAACCACATCCAACCTTCATTCAGTTTCAAGGATTTATCACCAAACGGTTTTAAACCGTTTAACACCAAATGATTTTGAAACCGTTTGACCCCAAACGGTTTTGAAACTGTTTTCCCCCAAATGGTTTCAAGACCGTTTGGTCTCAAACGCTCTCAAGACCGTTTGGGCCAAATCAATCCCAAAACCGCAAGGGCTCATTAGGTCATTCATCAATCTAATCAATTGCAATTGCACCATTGAATTGACTATCAGTTATTCAATTGTAGGATTCATCAATCAGCACCATTAGATCTTTATCCAACAATCAAGAATCAGCCACTAACCCATCAAACGGTTTTTAAACCGTTTGGTCCCAAACGGTTTCAAGACCGTTTGGGCTCAAATGGTCTCAAGACCGTTTGACCCAAGTTGTCTTGAAATCGTTAGGACCAATCAAGGATTCTTCAATCAACTTGATTAGGGTTTCCAATTGAAGGATTGTACACATATTGTGGCAACACATCCCATTATCACATAGATAACGAGGTGTTACGCGAAAACGTGCGGAAATCACCATAACCACAGCTTATCAAAAACACGAGTTAATTTAAACCGATTGCGGAAAACTGATAAACTGAGAAACATATTACATTCCAGTCCATATCCTGCAAGAAAACATGTTACATACATATCCATACAAGCCTAAATACATGTCCACAGCTTAGAGCAACAGCTGTCCTGTCGTAACATAAGTTCATCACCTGTTATATACATAAAGGCCCGCATTTGGCCAGCAGCAGGATATACAAACGTCATCGGTCGTACATCGTAAAACAATGCCAAAACACCGCCAAGGACCTGAGAGTACAGGGATGACTCTAGACTTTACAACAAAACATCCAAAACAGCAGCATCTCCAAAAGCTTGCCTTCTACTGATCTTCTTGCTGCTCAGCCGCAACTTTGCGACCACCACCACGACAAGCTCGACCACCTAAAAAGGTGTAAACCAGCGGAGTGAGACAATTGAACATTGTCCCAACGGGAGGCATAACTCCTCACCAAACTACAAAACCTCAAGATCATATACATTAAGCAGCTATCTGATAGAAGATATAGCAAGAACAGTTTATTGGAATAAAACTAACTAAACTTACCAGATATATATTCAAGTATTACATGTGAGACACAATTGATGAGATAGGATACCCAAATTCTACTGCATATGAAAGACATATGAATAACTGCAATATATATAAAGAGAGTAACTACACAAACAAGGCCTCAATCAATGTTTTGTGTTTGCCTTAAGCAGTATATACTAAACGGCTGGATTACGTTTTATTATGCCCTGAGGAAGTGAACCGTACCGTTCAATTCCAACCATCGGCTGCGAAGCCCATAACCGGTGCCATACAAGGTCAATGGAAGAGCCGAAATCCACGACCTCACCCCTCGTGGTCAGTACACGAGAACACAAAGCAGGATCGCAGTCTCATGCTCAAGTGGTCTAAAGCCACAGGGTCAGCTCCTCAGGCTACCCTTCCTCTAGCCCACTTTGGTACAGGTCACGACGCTAGTAAAACTGAGCCACGGGTCTCAACACCGTTCTCTGAGCCATGAACGCATTCATGCTCATCGCATATCACATATCCGGAGCCATGGGCCATGTTCACCATGCTCATCACATATCCGAGTCTGCAACCGCAGCTGCACTCGTTTCACCTCTCTATTTGAGGCTAGGAGAAACCTTGCATATTCAAAAATATGCGCTCCGGGTTAACCTGCAGGAGAACCTGTTTCACCATCACCCTATCCTGACTGATGATGGATCTATGGCCAGGGCAACTACATGATAGATTTCACTGTAATTAATTAGTATCTTTTAGATGGATTGCAAGATTCAACCAAGTTGTATAACATGCAAACTATAGAAGGAAACAAATAAAATAAACTCAACATTATGTTATTATTACAGTCACATCAACCTGATCCATATCAAGGATCCAACATCACATGTTATCACTTGGACTCTTGCCAACCATCTAGATCCACCTCAAGGATCATCACAAAACATTGGATCTCAATCCCTCATCACATAGTGCCATAGCCTCTCAAGGCTTTCATCATCATTATGGAACACCATTCATAATACACCTGTCATCACAGTATTCACATATAACCATTCCTCATAGTCTTTCATTTGGATAAGCATTACCTGCATGGTTAGCATCATTCAACAACCATATGAATAATCAAGAGACTCATATTATTAACATAAGGTGACAATTGGGGTTAAGTATATTGCCAGCACATAATGACAATGATAATTACATCCATGCCTCATCTTAAGGTCACATATGTAAGCACATTATTAAGCAACCCTAAAGCATGCTTAACGATACTCTTAGCATTACAGATATAACCATGGTAGTCACACTCGTACACATAGGCTTTACCTTGCTTCAACATCACGCTCAACATAAAAACTAGCATTATTACTATTGCTACCACTGTCACTATCTTCATCATTAAGAGAACAAGGAGTCACCAACGATATCAAGGCATATATAGTTCAAGCCGTTTTCATGATGCAAAGATCCCTCACAAAAGGTACCCAAAACCCTCACCAAAAGGAGTGTGTCGGGCAAGGCTCACTAACACAGTGTCGGGCACCTCTACCCTCACCCAAGGCCATGGCGGGCAGCCTAGTCAGGCGTGCAATGCGCATCACTGAGCATGTAGCTCTGTCGAGCGTGCAGCCCCAAGGCGTGCAAGGTGTAACGGACGTGTAGGGTGCTACTCAGCATGCAACTCTGTTAAGCGCGCAAGTGTGTTGGGTGTGCAGGGTGAAGTTGAGCGAGCAGGGTTGGTATCGGGCGAGCATAGGGATGTCGTGCGAGCAGAGTGTGTCGAGCGACACTGGTTGATGCCGGGTGAGCAACATGGTGTCGGGCGAGCAGCATGGTGTCGGGCGAGCAGCCCCAAGGCGTGCAGCTTGCCGGGCAGAACTAGCTCAAGGCGTGCAAGGTGAGAATGCTCACCCGCCTAAGGAACAAAAGGGATACATTGCTCACTCATGCCGTGCAAGGGCAACTAAGACATGAGGGTTGTCGGGCAACACCTCTACAAGCACCAAACACTCAAGATGCATCTCGTCAAGGTCATCTAACGAGCTCACCTTCTTGCCCAAGGTGAGAAGAGAGTCTTGCTCAAGCCACTAAGTCATAAGCTCACCTCAATCGACTAGGAAAGAGGGGTATTGCTCATGGCATTAGGACCCAACTCACTCTTCTAAACCAAGAGGAGAAAGGAGTGTTGCTCCCTAAACCCTAACTTACATGGATCGACCAACATGGATACTAGGCAAGAACTAAGCTATTCACATGCATATACACAAGATTATAGATTTAACATATATGAAAAGAGAGTAAAATAGCTAGGGTTAGAGTTATGCAACCTGCCTTAAGCTCCAAGCTTCAAGGTATGTCGACCACCAAAGCTCCTTCTAGGGGGGGTGTCGACCTCCAAGCTACTCCTTCAAGGGTGTGTCGGCCACCACTCTCCTTCTCTAAGGGTGTGTCGACCTCCAAGCAAGGAAAGGAGGGAGTGTGTCATGCACAAGAGGGAGAGGAACCAAAGGGTCCTTAAGCTAAGGAAGGAACCATCTTTTATAGAAAGAAAGGGAGGAGAAAACAAGGTGGAACATGGCAAGGTGTCGCCCCAACAAGGGACACTTGTCCAAGAACTCAAGCCACCACTCTAGCAAGGCATAAGACACTTGTCCAAGACATGCACCACGTGTTCACCAAACAAGACCAAGCACCATGGGCAACACACCAAGCTTGGACTAGGGTGACACAACTCCTTGTTGGCTGACACAAACACCCTAGGTCGACACACTCTTCACTTTGGGTGACACAAGGCTCAACCAAGCCCAAACAAGGCACCTCAAGGCCCAAACAAGCTCAACTAAGGCCCAAAGAACTCAAGCAACAAGCCCAAGCCTTCCCCTCAACTCTAGAGGAAGCAAAGAGAGAGAAGAACACCTCTCAAGGTGGCAAACTTGCTCACAAAACCCTAGACTTGGGTTATTTGCAAGTAGCAACTTCAACTCTCAACAAAGCACAACCAAACCCTAATCACCATCAAAGGTGATTAGCAAGCACCAAAACACCAGGGTCAAAGCAAAGCAAACAGGGTAAGCCCAAAACGAAGGTCAGGGTCCTTACACATATTGAATCAATAAATTAGGTCCATTGGATCATCATCCAACATGTAATTAGGTTCAGACCTCAAATGGTCAACTAAACCAAATGGTCAACCCCTTCATTCGGTTTGGAGTCCAAAGTACCAAACAGTTTGCAAACCGTTTGGTCTCAAACGGTTTGGTGAAACCGTTTGGACCAAAGGTCCAAGACCGTTTGCTCTTGTTCTTGGTTGAGGTGTGTTCTTGTGAATAGTTTATTATCTTCAACCTTTATACTCACAAAAACTACTGCCATTTCCATGGCAACTCCATCAATCATGCAAAGCTATTGCAAGAATAATAATTAAATCAATTGTATTGAGAAATCGAATTCAAAAACAAAGATTAAGGGTTCAAGTTATATAACCCGCCTTCAAATGAGATTCAAAGCTTCAAGATCCATGGCTCCAATGGTGGATGAATCTCTAGAAACCTCCCAAGGTCGTTTCTCAAGCTTTTGGAGTGAAAGATTCGGCTAGGGTTGAAGATGGAGTGAAGAAATGAAGGAATTATACATTGTTTTATGATTTCCACCATGAAATCATGAAGAACGAAGGTCAAGGACTTACCAACAGGTTTGGGGTCGTCTTCATGTTGTTACTAGCTCCCTTGATCGTTTTTGCAAGCAAAGGAAAGAAGTAGGTCCGAAAAAGTCCTTGGTTTGTGTGGTAAAGGCTCTTTTATAAGAAAATCCATGAGAGAGAAAATGTTTTTATAAAAATCATTTAATTCCAAAATTGTTGCCACCTCTTCCTCCTTGGTTTTCTTGCATGCAAAGGCAACTATATCCCACCGAGCTTCCTTCCATTATCCATGAATTAAGGGAAAAGAAATTAAGCACCTTAATCCCTTATAATATTAATATATATTTTTGAGTGGAAATTCTTTTCCTTATAATAAGGTGAGTGGAGTTTTCACCTCCTTAGGATATTTCGTGGTCCTTGCAAAGCTCAAGGACGTCCACACACATCTGAATCCAACCATTTTAATTTTGGTTGAAGGCCCTTCAATTATTTTATTTATTTTTGCATTAATTGGAACTAATGTTTCCATTATGCTTAAATCTTGATTATTTTAATATCAAGATTCTCTCTCCTTCAAGGAGATACAAATGAGATGCCCCTCTCATTTTCTTTACTCCACATGATGCCAAGAAACATTAGGGACCTTATTGAAGTGGTAATTTGCATATTTCACCCTAGGTTTTGAGTAAATTGCACATTACACCAAAACTAGGTTTTCATGCACAAACATTGTTTTACCAGCTCTTCCTTGGTATTCAGGATATCACAAGCCATACCTCTACATCATATTCACTCTCATGATGCATCAACACATGAGGAACATATTATCATGCACTATTTGCACTTAAACCCTTCAACTTGGGTAATTTGCACTTTAGTCCAAAAGAAGCAAAATATTGATTTCAACAATATTCAAAAAGGACTAGAATTTCAATATAAGTCCCTCTTGAGCCTTAATTATCTTTCAAAAGATAAGAGCAAGCATATAATCACTTTTATTAAACAAAACACCTAGGGTTAGAATATAACCCAGGTCAGGGATGTTACAAGTTATCCACCCCTTACAATGATTTCGTCCCCGAAATCATGAAAAAAACATAAGAGAAAAGAGTAAGGTATTTCCTCCTCATCTCTTCCTATAATTCCCATGTGGCTTCCTCAACACCACGATGATTGTAAAGGAGTTTTACAAGACTAATGTCTTTATTTTTCAACTTCTTGATTCTTTTGTCAAGAATCAACACAGGTCCTTCGACATAAGATATGTCATCATTTAGTTCTACCTCCACAGGTCGTAGAACTAACTCAGTGTCAGGATGACACTTCCTCAACATAGATATATGAAACACTGGGTGAAATCTATGCAACTCAGGTGGTAACTCTAGCATATAGGCTACCTTTCCCATCCTCTCAATGATCGGATAAGGCCCCATAAATCTAGGAGCTAACTTCTGTTTCTTTCCAAATATCAGGATACCTTTCCAAGGTGAAACCTTGAGGTACACCCTGTCTCCAATTTGGAATTCTAAGGGTCTACGACGCTTGTCAGCATAGGATTTATGTCTATCCTGGGAAGCTTTCAACTGTTGCTGTATGACTTTAACCTTCTCATTTGTTTGCTGAACCAGCTTAGGACCTAAAAGTTGATATTCACCAGTTTCATACCAACATAGGGGAGATCTACAACGTCTACCATACAAAGCCTCATATGGTGCCATGTCAATACTGTCATGATAATTGTTATTATAAGCAAACTCTATCAAGATCAGATGTAGGTCCCAACTCCCTACAAACTGAAGGACACATGCTCTCAACAAGTCCTCCAAAGTTTGTATCGTCCTCTCAGACTGTCCATCAGTTTGGGGATGAAAGGTTGTACTAAACCTTAATCCCGTACCCAAAGATTTATGGAGTCGCTCCCAAAAATGACTCGTAAACTGGGGACCTCTATCAGAAACTATGGTAACTGGGACCCCGTGCAAACACACTATCTCATCTATGTATAATTGTGCCAGCTTTTCAGCTATATAGGTTGTTTTGACAGGTAAGAAATGTGATGTCTTTATCAACCTATCAACTATCACCCAAATGGAATCATGACTTTTGGCTGTTCTAGGAAAACCAACCACAAAGTCCATAGTTATATGATCCCATTTCCATTGTGGTATAGGTAGAGGTTGCATTGTTCCTGCGGGCTTCTGATGTTCAGCTTTAACTTGCTGACACACCGGACACCACATAACAAACTCAGCAACATCCTTCTTCAAACCAGGCCACCAATACATAGCTTTTAAGTTATGATACATCTTGGTGCTCCCTGGATGCATAGCATACATTGAAGAATGAGCTTCTTCCAGAACTAACTTTCTTAAGTTATCAACGTCATGTACTATCATCATGCCATGATAACATGCTACCTGATCATCTGAATCATGGAAACCATCTCATTTCTCACTATCATACTTTGATCTAATCTACTGAACTACAACATCAGCTTGCTATGCATCTTTAATATGCTCCCTCAGAGTAGGTTTTATGTGCATCTCAGCTAGCAACCCAGATAACAATGATACCTTGAGTTGTACATTATCTTGCCTTAAAGAGATAAGCATATCTCTCTTAGAGCACACTAAGGAGTTTAGGTGTGCTTTATCTAAGGCTGGTGTTGCTGATTTTCTACTTAGTGCATCAACAACTACATTGGCCTTCCCTGGATGATAATCAATTGTACAGTCGTAGTCCTTGATTATCTCCATCCAACGGCGTTGCCTCATATTTAGTTCATGCTGAGAAAAGATATACTTTAGATTCTTATGGTCTGTGAAAATCTGGAATGTTTCTCCATAGAGAAAATGTCTCCAGATCTTCAAGGCATGTACCACAGCATCTAGCTCTAGATCATGTGTCAAATAATTCACCTCGTGTTTCTTAAGCTGTCGAGAAGCAAAAGAAATCACTTGTTTATCCTGCATCAACACACATCCTAAGCCATTCTTAGATGTGTCACAGAAGACTATATACCCCTTTCCTTGCTCAGGTTACACTAGCACAGGTGCACTGGTTAACCTTTCCTTCAGCAACTGAAAAGATTGTTGACACTTGTCATTCCAGACAAAAGGAATCTCCTTCCTGGTCAACTTGGTCAGGGGTAAAGCTATAGAACTAAAGTTCTTAATGAACCTCCTGTAATAGCCTGCCAGTCCTAGGAAACCGCGGATCTCCGTAGGTGTCTTTGGTTGTTCCCATTGTAGGACCGATTATACCTTTTTAGGATCAACACGAATACCTGAAGCAGATATTACGTGTCCAAGAAAAGAAACTTATGATAACCAGAACTCACATTTGCTAAACTTAGCATACAACTTATGCTCTCTTAGCAAAGTCAAAGCTTGGCGAAGATGTTGCTCATGTTTTTGAGCATCTTTACTATATATCAGAATGTCATCTATGAAGACGACAACACATAGGTCGAGAAAAGGTCGAAAGATTCTATTCACGAGTTCCATAAATGCAGCTGGTGCATTAGTTAGTCCAAACGACATAACTGTGAACTCATAGTGACCATACCTTGTCCTAAAGACAGACTTGGGTATGTCACCCTTCTTGATACGCAACTGATGGTATCATGACCTCAGATATATTTTAAAAAAGATAGTTGCACTACGCAACTGATCAAACAAGTCATCAATCCTTTGTAGAGGATGGATATTCACTATATTAACCACATCAAGGTTATAGTATATCCCCATATTTCTCAGATTAGGGCTTCATAAAGCATTGCATAGTATTACCCTGGATTTGAGCTTCATATCACCTCAAACATTAGGGTTTCTCATGAAACCATTCTTAGTTAGGGTTTCACATAAATTTCACCCCATAAAAGGGTCTACATTCCATAAACCATCATTAGGGTTCACTATTCATTCCAATTAGGGTTTCATGTTTCATTACCCATAATGAGGATTTATCACTCTTCCCAATTAGGGTTTTGGATCACATTACCCTTAATTAGGTCTACACACATCATCACCCTGAATTAGGGTTACATCCATACCTTGGATTAGGGTTTTAATAAGAATTGCCCTAAATTAGGGTTAGGGTTCAACAACCTTGCTAATTAGGGTTTATACTCATGATTAGGGTTTCATGATCTCTTTATTTAAGGATCATACCCTAGATCACCATATGAATCATACTAATGTATAAATTCCATTCTATTATCCTTTCAACATGATTAGGTCATATCAATCCTTCCATCAAGTACATACAACTATGATTAACATAGTGTACCCAATCATTGTTATTATAAGTAATTAGGGTTCATCCCTTAATTGGCACTAATCACTTAGGTACTATTAGGGTTTCAACCTTTGTACCTTCATTGATTACTATTACTAACAATCATTGGATTATTGGAACAATCATTACCTTCAATATCCACATGATTGAACCACATCCAACCTTCATTCGGTTTCAAGGATTTATCACCAAACGGTTTGAAACTGTTTAACACCAAACAATTTTGAAACCATTTGACCCCAAACGGTTTTGAAACCATTTTCCCCCAAACGGTTTCAATACCGTTTGGTCTCAAACGGTCTCAAGACCGTTTGGGCCAAATCAATTCCAAAATCACAAGGGCTCATTAGGTCATTCATCAATCTAATCAATTACAATTGCACCATTGAATTGACTATCGATTATTCAATTGTAGGATTCATCAATCAACACCATTAGATATTTATCAAACAATCAATAATCAGCCACTAACCCATCAAATGGTCTCAAGATCGTTTGACCCAAGTTGTCTTGAAATCGTTAGGACCAATCAAGGATTCTTCAGTCAACTTGATTAGGGTTTCCAATTGAAGGATTGTACACATATTGAATCAATGAATTAGGTCCATTGGATCATAATCCAATATGTAATTAGGTTAAGACCTCAAATGGTCAACTAAACCAAATGGTCAACCCCTTCATTCGGTTTGGAGATCAAAGCACCAAACAGTTTGCAAACTGATTGGTCTCAAACGGTTTGGTGAAACCGTTTGGACCAAAGGTCCAAGACCGTTTGCTCTTGTTCTTGGTTGATGTGTGTGCTTGTGAACAGGTTATTATCTTCAACCTTTAGACTCATGAAAACTACTGCCATTTCCATGTCAACTCCATCAATCAATCAAAGTTATTGCAAGAACAACAATTAAATCAATTGTATTGAGAAATCGAATTCAATAACAAAGTTTAAGGGTTTAAGTTATATAACACGCCTTCAAATGAGATTCAAAGCTTCAAGATCCACGGATCCAATGGTGGATGAAGCTATAGAAACCTCCCAAGGTCGTTTCTCAAGCTTTTGAAGTGAAAGATTCGGCTAGGGTTGAAGATGGAGTGAAGAAATGAAGGAATTATACATTGTTTTATGATTTCCACCATGAAATCATGAAGAACGAAGGTCAAGGACTTACCAACAGGTTGGGGGTCGTCTTACTACTGTTCCTAGCTCCCTTGATCGTTTTTGCAAGAAAAGGAAAGAAGTAGGTCCGAAAAAGTCCTTGGTTTGAGTGGTAAAGGCTCTTTTATAAGAAAATCAATGAGAGAGAAAATGTTTTTATAAAAATCAGTTAATTCCAAAATTGTTGCCACCTCTTCCTCCTTGGTTTTATTGCATGAAAAGGCAACTCTATCACACCTAGCTTCCTTCCATTATCCATGAATTAAGGGAAAAGAAATTAAGCACCTTAATCCCTTATAATATTAATATATATTTTTGAGTGGAATTTCTTTTCCTTATAATAAGGTGAGTGGAGTGTTCACTTCCTTAGGATATTTCACGGTCCTTGCAAAGCTCAAGGACGTCCACACACATATGAATCCAACCATTTTAACTTTGGTTGAAGGCCCTTCAATTATTTTATTTATTTTTGCATTAATTGGAACTAATGTTTCCATTATGCTTAAATCTTGATTATTTTAATATCAAGATTCTCTCTCCTTCAAGGAGATACAAATGAGACGCCCATCTCATTTTCTTTACTCCACATGATGCCAAGAAACATTAGGGACCTTATTGAAGTGGTAATTTGCATATTGCACCCTAGGTTTTGGGTAAATTGCACATTACACCAAAACTAGGTTTTCATGCACAAACATTGCTTTACCAGCTCTTCCTTGGTATTCAGGCTATCACAAGCTATACCTCTGCATTATCATCACTCTCATGATGCATCAACACATGAGGAACATAGTATCATGCACTATTTGCACTTAAACCCCTCAACTTGGGTAATTTGCACTTTAGTCCAAAAGAAGCAAAATATTGATTTCAACAATATTAAAAAAGGACTAGGATTTCAATATAAGTTCCTCTTGAGCCTTAATTATCTTTCAAAAGATAAGAGCAAGCATATAATCACTTTTATTAAACAAAACACCTAGGGTTAGAATATAACCCAGGTCAGGGATGTTACACATAAGACTACTATGTGTCTTGATTGATGACAGAATCTCATTAGTCGTGATATGTGATATCAAGTCAAACACATAGGTACTTATTAGAGAACAATGTACCAGACAGACCCACCTTAAGAGAGATACATAGAAATCATTGAATGGTATTTAGAGTAAGCTCTTTTAGTGATAGTGGTGATTATGATTCTTAGACCTGAAGTCACTACACTAATCACATGTCGTTCGATGTACTTTGACAACATCTAATGTGACCTTGAATAAGGATTACCATACATATGGTGCTCGGGTACGTTGTGACACATGGAGATTGACTTCGATTGATGTAGATGGGATTTATCCTCCTACCAGAGTTTATATCTTGGCCACTTGATAAACGAGACTAAGAAACATATGGCCATACTCATGTGAGTCAATATGTGATATGTGAGCTCACATGCATCTTAGACAGACTGCTCTAGTTCAAGGAACATGGATTAAATGTTAAGAGGATGATGATTCCATGCCACGTGTTCAATATGGATACCAGTGAGAAAGGAACTATACAATCATGATAAGACTAATCACATATGCAGATCAAAGTTGTTCTTCAAATATCCAATTACTTATGTTGCAATGATGTGTTGCTAAAATACCACTCATTGTTTGTGATGTCATAATCAAGTTATAGACATTCACTGCCCACTTAATTTAGGATCTATAGGGCCACACACATAGGATGTACTTAGAATAGGAGTTTAATCATGAGTAAGATTTAACTTGGTTACTAAAGTGTTTAGGTAATCATGTTAAACAACATTGGTTGTCAGTTGGCTGACAGAAGTGTCCAATTAATTGTTTGGGAATGTCAGTCGACCGACTAGAGTGTCTAGTCAACCAACTGAGAAGTCCAATCAACTGAATTGGATGATTCATATGACTGGATCAAGGAATCAATGTCGACGTCATGACATGCATCAATCATCGCATTAAAAGCCAGTAATTTTGTAAATAGAAAAAATTGCCAATCAACTAACTAGAATGTTCAATCGATCGACTGTCATGCGAGTCGACTGATTGTGTGTCCACTTAATCAATTGGTGATTTGCAGCAAATGTAAACATATGAAATATGTTCCATCGTGTCTCTGGGTTTGTGGAAACCCTAGCCCATCCACTCCTATATAAAGGGGGGGGGTGCCCAAGGCTCTCACAACAAGATACTCCTGATCTCAATATTGTGGTAACATGAGATCCAAAGGCATCTTACCCATAAAAGAGAGAGATAGACAAAGGGGAGAAAAGTCAATGCTAGAACGTTGATAACACGAAGGACAAATTCTTCCCGCCAGTTCTAAAAGAACGACACAGAGTTTTTGATGGTCTGTGTGGACTATATAGAGGCGTTGAGGTTGTTGCCACTATCCTAGGAGGATTTCGTCAACCATTGTCAGTAGTGCTACACTAGGAGGCTGTCACAAACTACTATTTGGGTGTTGCTTGAGAATGAAGCACAACTCCGCATGAATTTGCATTGGACTTGCTCCAGGACCAAGTATATGCCCTACACCTTCCTTCATGTTCATAGTTGTTGATGCTATCCATTGGTTTATGGAGAATATGGTAAGATTTTTTTTTATTTTTGTTGTCACATCTGTTGTCATATTTCCCTACAGTGGTATCAAAGTCAAGTTGATTTACTATATTTTAAGATTTAATAAATATGATCAATTTTAGTTTTATCATTTATTTTCATATATACAATGCAAATATTTAAACGATTAATGTGAATATTTGATTGAATACCACATACACTAGGGAATGTTCCGTAGATCCTATATATATGATATGATATATTCAATTTATGTGTGTCATCCTAAAATCTTTGTGATGGTGGATGCATGTGTGGTTGTGGCTAACACCCCCTGGATATGTGTGCATGGTTGAATGGTTTATTTCCTATCTTTTAAATTTGATTTGCATACCAAGCCTCTCTCTTTCTCTTCAAATGTAAATTAATGCTTTCTTCCCTATACTCCCCCTGAATGGAACTCAAGATTTCACTTTTACAATGTAATATATAACAAGATTAGTTTTCATTTTTGTTTCAGCAAAAGAGAAGATGCTCTGCACCAGGCGAGTCGATAGACTAAGAGTCAAATCGATTGGTTGGAGGATGGAAGAGGCTATATATTGAAGGAATTAATCAATTCACTGGAGGCCCAATTGACCGGCTAGAGGAGTCCATACAACTGCTTGAGCAAGGAGCCAGTCAACCGACCATTGAAAACCAATCGACTGACGAGTAGATGAATCGATTGACTAGAAGAGTCCAATCGACTGAGCGACTTCCAGGAAAACTTTTTTGTTATAGGTTGTAGCATGTAATGATTGACTTTAGGAGGATAACATTTTTTCTGGTTCCAAAGAATTACATTAGTGTAGCCATAAATATTGATTGTATTTTATGATTGCATGTTTCATTTGTGGATACGGTATGTATATGATACATATTATAAGTATGTGGTGACTGGATATATATGTATTTATAAATAAATAAAATACCTCAATCAAATAATAAGTCTTAGATCATTTCCATAAGTAGCACACATAAAAAGTTTGATTGGCCAAGAATGGGCATGAGGATATGCATCATTTACACACCAATTCACTAGGAGTTGATTCCTAGAGGTTAACCTTTTGTTTACGAAAAAACAACCAATTGAAGTTAGTTTATTGGTATAGAAAGGGTCGATACCACATGATAACTTATTTAAGATTCAGATAGAACCAACTTGCTTTGAGCAGATTTTTTTTGTATGTGGAATGAAAAATTCCGTTTTGTGAAGGTTTGATTACACTAGAAAAAAAAAGGTTACACTAAAACATGAATTAAAAGTTAAATTAAGAACAATCAAAGAAGGAGTTATGCTAGGAAGAATAAAAGAGGAAATTATGCAAAAGAGTAGGTATGACATATTATCTATGAATTGGAATAAATTGCAAGAAAGAAAGAGAGTGATTAGGAAACAAGTGTTTGGAAAATGAGACTAATTCGATGATAAAAGATATCAAGTATGGGTTTGCACCCACAACCTTTGTTAAACATTGATAAATATATTTTTTAGAAAAAAAAAACTAGTTAGATAAGGGCATGCGAAGACGTTCAACTCATTTACAAATATCAAACTTCACACAAACCCATTGATGGTGTTTGCGGATCTGTGCTCGATATCCCAAAAGAACTCCTTCTGTGATCAGATTTAGAGTTCTATGCATTTTGTTTGGTGTTCCAGACCTTGGGGTTCGAGGTCTCATTGCCCAAGACTAACAATCAGTAGAAATAAGGGGTCAATTTGTTTAAACCAATGCTAGATCAAACAAAACACTATCTAATATTAATGTCATGGAAACCATATCGATCAAGTAACTATTCTATATGGGGATACTCCCCATGTTTGATATTAAAGAACTACTCACTGTCCATGGAGATAGAGGAAGGAATGAAGACGGAAAGATGAAGAGACATAGATTAGTAGAGAAATAAAAAATCCTATAGGATCTTGATCTAGTGACAATTAAATGGCAGATCCTCTTAAACTCTTGTCTGGGTAAAAGAACACAAGAACAAAGATTGAAACTAAAATTTTATCGAAGAACAATAGTATAAGTGCAAGATTCCCAAAGAAATAAAGTAACAAGTGCTAAAAACTAGAGTGCAAGGTAAAAAATCATTTCTTTGTGGAGTCCCCCCCTTTTATAGGGGAAGGAGGGGTGGAAACCTTAAGGATGGAGGAGAAAAATGGGTTGGCGACTGTTGAGAAATATTGTTTGTGAGCTGTGAATCGATCGGTTCACTGTGTGGATCGCTCATTTCAAATCTGGACGCGCACGGTCCAAGGGAGCAAATCAAAACCCTAAGGAAAGGTTGGCAACATTGTTTGACCAAGCCTTGGCCACTAAGGAACATGAATTAGTCGCTTGGAGTTCTGGAACGCTGGTTCAAGGAGTGAAGTTGGTTGGTTTTGATATTGGAATAGCTGGTTCATACGGTGGATTGGTATCATTGAGTCAGTGAATCAGTACTATGGCATGGCTGGCTGGAACTCTAGAGTACGACATTCTAAATGATTGAATCGATCAGTTCATGAATGACCTGCTCAATTCAGGTACTGGAATGATCAAAAGTTTTTAATTAAATTCCTTGCACTTTTGATTTCTAAGCATGGAAGTAGGCCCTTTTTCTCTAAGGGAGATAAATTGTGCATTATGGTTAAATCTACAAAATATGAGTGAAAATGATAATAGTTTGAATTAATGGTCAAGGAGCAAATAAATTGCAACTATTTCTGTGAGAACCCATCACACTAAATGAGATTACTCAAAACTCAAAACATGATTGATCACTAATTAACCACATAGCAAAAAGGAGACAATTAAAACCAATTTGTTTCACCAACATACTCTTGCTTGTATTCATATATCATGCCAAATATCTTTTACAATTAAATGTGGGCTCAACCACAACATATACATATAGAAGAGAATTATCCACACATACCACATGTACAAGCATCAAAATGTTACCCAAAGCTCGAGTCAATTAAAACATCATATGAAAACTTTCCCACCCAGACCTGAGAGTACAGGGACGAATCTAGGACGCACTAGGCATCTATACAACCTTCTATAAGGTCCATCACCACAGCTCCTCCTCATTGTCACGGGTTTGTTGTCACTATTTTTGATCACCTAAAAAGATGTGGTGACCCACGAGGTGAGACCCACCTTGTGACATCTTGCTATCACACAGACAATGAAATGCCACGTGAAAACATATGGAACCGTCATCAACATCGTATCACCAAAAACACGGGTTAATTAAAACCGATTGTGAAAAGTAGATAAGAAAGGAACTATTACAACCAGATACACATCCTGCAAAGAAACATGTTATATAAATATACATCAACTTGATACATGTCCACCATTCATAGGATCCAGCTGTCACTTATCCATAAAGGATGCATCACCTATTTATATACATCATAGACCTAGCCAGGTCAACAACAGGATAAGAATTCCATATCAACTATACATCGTGAAACCTCGTCAAAACACCTCCAAGGACCTGAGAGTACAGGGATAACTCTAGGACTCTACTACAAAACACCCAATAACAACAACAACATATCCAACCTTGCCTCCTACTATTTTTCTTGTTGCTCAGCTGCAACACCATGACCACCACCACATCTCGCTCGATCACCTAAAAAGGTTTTAAACCAACGGGGTGAGACACACAGTCCCAACAAGAAACATAACCCCAGCCGAAACTATAAAACCTCAAAGAAGAGATAAAATAGATAAAACATGTAACTGATATAAGTAGATCATATATGAGTAGCATACTGAGCAGAACTAACTTGTTACAACAACTTAATGAGATACTTTATGAAGTATATGCATAGATAATAATATGGAACATGATTGACAAGACAAGTCTAATAAGAACTTATCATAACATCTAAGGAACATGTAATTAGATGTAAGATAAAACTAGAGCAACTATACAAACAAGGCCTCAACCAATATCTGTGTTTTTCCCTAAGCAATATATATTATACGACTGAGTTACGATTTATTATGACTTGAGGAAGTGAGTTGTACCACTCAGATCCAAACTGAACACCGCTTGGTCGCAATCGATTGCCAATGGGAGAGTTAGGTTCCATAACCTCTTTCCCTTGTGGTCAGTGTACAAGAACCAACAAGCAGGACCGCAGTCTCATGCTTTAAGTGGCCTCAGCCACACAGGGTCAGGCTACCCTCTGCCTAGCCCATCTTGGTACAAGTATCGATGCTAGAAAATCGAGCCACAGGCATGTTCACCGTGCTCCATCATCACTGAGCCATGGGCCTGTTCACCATTCTCTATCATATATCCCAAGCCATGGGCCTATTCACCATGCTCTAACCACACTAAGCCACGGGCCTGAAACTGTGCTCTAAACATGAACTACTACTTAGGGCGTAGGCACACCCCGCATATTCAACAATATGCGTTCCGGGTTAACCCACAGGAGAACAAATTTCACCATCACCAAACTCCTGATGATGATGGATCTATGGCCAGAGCAAACTACATGAAAGATTCATCTATAATTAATTAATGCATTTTATGCAGATTGCAAGATTCAACCAAGTTATGTAACATGTAAACTATATCACAAGTAAACAACATAGAACTCATTATCATGTGTTACATTATCACTCTTATTCTTAAAGCCATCAACATCATCCTGATCCATCACAAGGATCCAACATTACATGTTACCGCTTGGCCTCTTACCAATCATCAAGATCCATCTCAAGGATCAACATCACAGGGACTCAATCCCATCATCAAGGCACACATTTTCCATTCCATACATCATATATCACTGGGTTCCTCATAACCCTTGATGTTCCACATCATGTTACTATCGTGCCATTACCATGGCCTCGTCGTACAACTGTTATCTGCATGGTTAGTGAAATCACAAGGAGCAATGATACTTGTACAAGGAACATTTATAACCCTTTCCTTTATTATGAGAGTTAACCATGCAACATAGATGAGTGTATCAAAGCATAGCAATCTTATATATATCAAGCATAACAGCCTCATATACCAAAGCATAACAAGCATTAGGGTTGCCAACCAAACATAAGGTACAATCCTCACTATAAGTGTATCGGGTAAGGAACAACCCTCACCAAAAGCATCTCGGGTAAGAGATAGCCCTCACCAAAGGCACAACGTGTCTCACCAAAGAGTGTGACGCCTATCACTATATTGGTTAAGCATGCAACTCTTCACCACATGCTATATCGGCCAACACCCATCTAGGGCTACAACCATATCAGCCAACCACTAACACTTAGGTATCAGGCAACACCAGAGCAACACCTCCCCAAGACACCATATCGGGCAACAGATAAGAACCAACCTGTGACGCCCAAGCGTGCAATGCCTAAATAACACACCCATGTCGCCCATGAAGCACGGTGTCGGGAAGCACACCATAACGTGCAAGAAGATCACCTCACAAGGGCAAAACAACCAAGGGATATAACCTGATCATCCCCAAGGTCATCACAACATAAGCATCCATATCGAACAAGGCATCATCCAACAAGGTGTTAGGCAACACCATCCAAGAGGATGTCGTGCAAGGCACCAACATGCCATGACACCCAACACAAACCACCTAATGCCCAAGGGACAACACAACAACTAACACCCTTCTCGGGTTACTACTCATAACGGGCTACCTCTCAATAGGTTGATAACGCCCAAAGACAATGACTAATGTTGTGTCACCTCATCAAGCTGATAACGACCACAAGGCATATCGGTCAGCCCATCATATCAGGCAGCAAGACATCTTGGGTTGTCAAAGGTATCAGGTTGATCATCTTCAACCTCAAGACTGCCACCAAGAAACCCTAATCGATCAAGAGAGTTGGCTCACCTCTCAACAACCAAGTGAGAGGGGTTTTGCACAACTTCCATCACACATCGGGCAACAAGGTGGGTCATCACCATATCGGCCAACCCTCCAACCTCAACAAGGTTAACACCAACCAAAGGCTCACCTCTCAAGTCCATGGTAAGAGAGGGGTATTTCCCAAGCAACTATAGAGTATAGACTCACCTCTCAACAACCAAGTGAGAGAGGGGTTTTACCCACACAACTAGCGCTTAAGCTCACCTCTCAAAACCAAAGAGAGAAAGGGATTTTGCCCCAAGAACACACCACACACACCATTGAATTAGGAGACCTGATAACACCATATTTTACACCACTTTTAGTATAACTTTAGTTAAATTTTCACATAATCTCTCTATCTTTTTTACTAAAGCCTTATTTAATGATTTTAGGAATCAACACAACTTAGGTCGCAATCTTGGAGACCACGACCGCGGTTATTCAAAAGACCGTGACCACGATCATCTAGAGACCGCGAAAGTGGTTCTTCTCCTCACTCACTCCTCTCACAGCACCCACAGTTTGCATCGCCTCAACGTCATGACCGCGGTGACCACGGTTATTCTAGAGACTATGACTGTGGCTATCCAAAGGAATCGCGACTGCGAGAATTCAAGGACCGTGGCTGAGGCAACCCAAGGAATCATGACTGTGATTATATGAGGACCGTGACCAAGCTGGATCGCGACCAGAGAAGAATAAGGCAGAGACCGTGACCGTGGTCTTTCCCTCACTTAATAGAAAAACTGCGACTGTGGTTCTAAGTCGGTGGAAGGCACCTATAAATAGCACCCCCACCTGTCTTGTCAATTCATCAGATCATACAGATTAGATCCTGAGGACACGAAGTGCTGCTGCGTTCTAGACTCGTCTCCAACCATCCGTCCATCAATCTTGGATCTCCAAAGGCAGAAGTTGAGGAGAGAGAAGACTGCCATCCACCCCTTCTTTGATAGGTGAAGGCCGTCTAGGTGGTAGATCCAGATCTGAAGAAGTAGTGTGTAGTATTACATTCTCCTCTTCCAGATCTATCGTTTCATCCTGTTGTACCCCTTCCCCTCTTTGTGAACCTTATGGATCTGTTTGTATGTAACACCGTCATGTTGTCCGCAAGCATGAGCGGCTAAACACCTTAACTTGGGTTGGGAGTAGCCACTAAGGCTCTCCCAACATGTATATTCTCTCTTTCTTTTGAACATACATATTCTTATCAAGATTATCTCCATGCACCTATTTTAATGCTTCACTTGTATGCTTAGCTACCATCTTGTGATGTTTGATTGTTGATATCTCGAGAGAGTAATATCGCTTTATCCCATATCATGGAGTGGTATGAATGCACGAGAGTGTTGGAATGCTAAGGCTTTAACCATATGTTTTGCTGCGAGGTTTTTGAGTTGTCATCTCAAGAGAGAGGCTTATTTTGGACTTAGATCTATCCACATCTCGAGAGAGAGTGGAATGGATGTTTTTATGGTTGCTTGTAATCTTGATATGGGTACGCAAGAGAAAGAGATAGTATCACGTGTTGGTGAGGTGCTTTAGTTGGTGAACCCCAACCTGAGTTTTCCCTATATACTTGTTTACAACATGTTTCTTTTTCTTGTTTGTTTTTCTAGTTCTCGTTCTTGTACTACCGTTCCTTAGGGAACATCTCTTTATACCCCTTTTCGACTAGAGTATAAGAGTGTTGATTATGCATTCTTGAGACAATCATCCTTGTCCCTATGTTCAACCCCATTGCTACATTGGACCCCGTTTATCGTTGCGGGGGCCTGAGAGTCGAGTTATCTCTTTAAAAGTCTGACTACTTTAATCCACTCCTTTTGGACATGCAATTTAGGCCGGTCAACTTTTTGGCGCCATTGCCAGGGACAAGACAAAACGGTACCATTAAGAACCCTAGTCCGCTTACTATACTCCTGTGCCTTAAGCTTAGCAATAAGCTTGACAACACAGTGATTTTTTTAGCTTTCTAACCTGAATTTGTGCAAGATAGTTTGTGTTACCAGATCGGTTTCCTAACTTGACTGTATGATCTATTCAAGTATCCAAGAAGAAGCGATTTGTTCGACTTAACTCCTGTTCATCATGCTGCCTCGCGTGGAAGGTCCCCTTTCAGCAGACGAGCAGAACGCAAGGATTGGACAACACCAACCTCTGCCAGGAACCGATGAAGACATGAATGCCCGTTATAATGACGATCATCTCTTTAAAGAACAAGAAGAACCTGAACGAGAACAACCCGAAGATGATCATCACCACGAAGAGAGTCACCATCGCCGTAGGCACAGAAGAAACCACCACAACCAAGAGCGAAATTGTAGGGACAACGCCAACGAGGATGACGAAGAGGAAGAAAAGACTCTTCGGGAGTTGGCAGCTACAAAAGCCAATAACTCAAGATGCCCTATGATCATCCCAAGGTTCAATGCAATGAACTTCAAATTGAAGCCAGTTGTAATCTCTATGATCCAGAACAAAAGCTTTCGAGGGAATTCAAAGAATGATAACCCTTATCATCACCTCGATGCTTTTAAGAATATATGTGACACCATCAAAATGTGGGGAGTTCTGTAAGAAGTCATCTATTGCAAAGGTTTCATTTTCTCCTTAGAGGACAAGGAACTATCCTGGTACCTTGGGCTACTGCATCAAGCTTTGAATGGATGGAACGCATTGGCAGACACTTTAGTAAACAAGTTCTACCCCACCGAGAAGATTGTTCATAACAGGAAGAAGATCACATCTTTCACGCAAAAACCAGGTGAGAATTTGCATGAAGCCTGGGAAAGGTATCAGGAATACCAGAGAGATTTCCCTCACCACAATTATAAGAAGGGGTTCTTGATAACAACATTATATAATGGTCTAACTCCTGAAGAGAGTGTCTCATTAAATGCAGCAGCAAGAAGCGACTTTCTCGATAAAAAGCCCAGTAGATCTAAAAAGATCATAGAAAACATGGTTGAGTTACAAGATGGGACTGGCTATGACATGACCGACAGAGGGTATGCTAAGAAAGCCACCAATGAAGGGCCATCGATTGAATCAAAGGCTCTCGAAGCAACCACATCTCAAATACAAAAGATAGTGACGGATGTCAAATAGCTAAAGGAATCAGGAGGGAAAGGAAAGAAGCAAATTGAGAAGGTGATGAAATGTGTCACTTGTGGTGAAGGTGGGCACAGAATAGATAACTGCATATACACCCAACCCAGAGAATCAAGTGAAAGTGAGTCTGAGGAGGAGGAAGCTAAAAATGTCTCTTATGCTAACTTCAAGAGGCCAGATCACCTCCGTTTTAGTTATGGCAACAAAGATGCTGTAGAAAATTCACATCAATTGAATAATCCACCCAAGCAACCACCAGGTTTCAAGAAGAAGAGCGGACAAGGGTAGTAAACCAAGACAAGCACTTTCCAGACAAACAAAACCAATTATCAAGGTCAAGGGAAGTATCAAAACCTCCAAGCTACTAACACAAGTCAAGGACAAGGACAAGCTCAAGGACAGAGTCAGACAAGGAGTAATAGTCAACCTGACTTAGTGAACCAACTATTAAATTTTGTCAAGAGACAGGACATGATAAACAGTCAACTAGCACAAAGTGCATTGTCCAACTCTGGCGTTTTGAACACTATGCAGGCACAAATGGTGGATATGCAAACACATCAACGACAGATAGACCAACAGCTCGTTCAGTTGGCCGAGCTCATGAAGAACCCTTCATGGAAGATTCCTTCTAACACAGAGTCTGCCAAGATGGCAATCCTTAGATCGGGAAAGATAATAGAGAGCCCTGAGGTGACAAGACCTGAAGAACTAGAGCCAGAGAATGTTACAGAGAACCCAGTCAAAGGAGAGAACTAGCATGCTCAAGTTAGAGAACCGGAACCCGAGGAGGAAATATTAGCCAAAAGAAGTCAATACTCCTCGAGATTACCTTTTTCGTACAAACTTATAAAAGCGCACCTTAAGAAGAGGTATGAGAAGTTTATGGAGTTGGTGAAAAAGCTTCACCTCGAGGTGCCATTTCTAGATGCTTTAGAAGAAATGCCAACATATGCCAAGTTTTATAAGGACCTAATCACAAAGAAAAGAAGAGGAGGAAGGATTGAAACAGTGCACCTTGCCAGTATGTCAACTGCCTTCGTAAAAGTAGAATTACCTACCAAAAAGAAAGACCCAGGAGCCTTTACTATACCTTTTGCTGTAGGGGATAACATCAAAAGGAAAGGTCTCTCCGACTTGGGGGCTAGCATTAGTTTAATGCCTTTAAGCCTCGCACAATGATTAGGACTGACTGATATGGTAAGGACTAATATGAGAATCAAGTTAGCGGATCACACCTTCAAAAGGCATGTGGGAGTAGTCGAAGATGTTCTGATTCACGTGGAGAGATTCTTCATCCCATGTGATATTGTTATCATTGACACTATTGAAGACCCTAAATGCCCTATCATCGTCAGACGTCCTTTCTTGGCGACTAGGAGGGCACTGATTGATGTCGCTGAAGGCATCATAACTCCGAGGGTCGGAAACGACCACATTGATTTCAAGGTGAAAGACGCAATGAAAGGACCATCCTTGCTCGAATCTACTTACTTTGTGGATAGCTACAACCAATATTGCGAAGAAGTAGAAGAAGACACAACAATGGTAGACACTCTTATGAGGGCGTTAAATAAGGAAGATTCAGAAATCGATGACCCTGAGGTTGCTGAGATCCTCGAATACCTAAATCAAGACAAGGGAGATTTGAGCGAAGAAGAGGAAGTTGTCGAGACATTCAAGTATGCTTCTCTAGAACTGACAAAGGGAGAAGATAAAGTACCAAAACCCAAACCAGAACTAAAACAATTACTGAAAGGTCTGAAGTATGAGTTTCTTGATCCTGAAGAAAGGAATCCTATCATAGTCAATGCCAGTCTGACTGAAGAGCAAATGGAAAGACTTCTTATAGAGCTAAGGCTCCATAGGCAAGCTATAGGGTATTCGGTGGATGATATCAAGGGGCTAAATCCTGCCCTATGTATGCACCACATAAATCTGGAAGAGTTAGCCAAACCCCTTGTTCAACCCCAGAGGAAGTTGAATCAGATGTTAAAAGAGGTTGTAAAGAAGGAAGTTATCAATCTAAGGGACACATGTATTATTTACCCAATCAGCGACAACAAGTAGGTGAGCCCTATTCATGTAGTACCAAAGAAAGGAGGGATGACAGTTGTCTAGGGTGATAAAGGAGATGAAGTAGTTGTCTGTACCACCACTGGATGGAGAATGTGCATCGATTATCAAAAGTTGAATCAAGCAATGAAGAAAGATCACTACTCTCTTCCCTTTATCGACCAAGTGCTAGAAAGACTTGCGCATCATGAATATTTTTGCTTCTTGGATGGTTATTCTGGATTTTATCAAGTTCCCATCCTACCTGACGATAAGGAGAAAACTACCTTCACCTGTCTATATGGTACCTATGCCTTCTGAAGAATGTCGTTCGAATTATGCAATGCTCCTGTAACATTCCAACGTTGCATGATTTTGATGTTCTCAAACTTTCTGGAGGACATTGTGGAGGTTTTTATGGATGATTTTTCTGTCTATGGAAGAGATTTTGATGGTTGCTTGAAAAACCTATCATTAGTCCTGCAACTCTATGAAGAGAAGAACTTAGTCCTCAACTAGGAGAAATGCTATTTTATGGTGCAAGAAGGCATAGTCCTGGGCCACAAGGTCTCAAAGAGAGGAATTGAAGTACATGTCAGCAAGGTCGAGGCTATCTCTAGACTGCCTCCACCCAGGTCCATGACAGGAGTGCAAAGTTTTCTTGGTCACGCTGGTTATTATCGAAGATTCATAAAGGACTTTTTGAAGATTTCAAAACCCTTGTCAAATCTGCTGATCAAAGATGCAGAATTTGATTTTACAAATGATTATTTGAAAGCTTTTCAGACTTTAAAGGAAGCACTCATAACACCACCTATTCTTCAAGCTTCGGATTGGGAGTTGCCCTTTGAGCTAATGTGCGATGCTAGTGACTATGTCGTGGGGGCAGTCCTAGGGCAGAAGAAGGACAAGAAACATCATATCATCTGCTATGCCAGTCACACTCTTGATGAGGCACAAGTAAATTACACTACCATGGAGAAAGAAATGCTCGCTATTGTTTTTGCTTTTGACAAATTCAGGTCTTATCTGATGGGAGTGAAAGTAAGGGTTTATACAGACCATGGAGTTGTTAGATACCTAATGCAGAAGAAGGACACAAAGCTTAGGTTGCTAAGGTGGGCCCTATTACTCTAGGAGTTCGATCATGAGATCATTGATAAGAAAGGGGCGAAAAATGTAGTTGCCGACCATTTGTTAAGGATTATCATCAAAGATAAGAATGAGCCACTTGTAAATGATATCTACGCAGATGAGGCTTTGCTCATGATGGAAGCCGAAGAACAAAACTTGCCATGGTTTGAAGACATTTGCAATTACCTTTCTTGTGGGGAGTTACCACCAGAAATAACCTACCATCAGAAAAAGAAACTCTTCTCTGATATAAAGAATTACTATTGGGATGATCCTACACAGGTCATGTGGTTTGATGTTTTCTGCACTAAACCCAGATGCCCGCAATGGAGATTTGGATCCTATAGGGCGATCATGCGAAGATTTCCCACAAGGGACATAATCATTAAATGGGTTTTAAAATGTGATCCCATTTGCCTCCTTTATTATAACGCGCCTGAATCACATAAACATATCTTTTTTGAGTGTGATTTCTTGGCTTATCTGTGGAGAAGAGGGTGCCTTAAATGTGGGTGGGGTGGTTTGACTCCTCTTAACTTGGATGAGGCTGTGGAATGGATGATCGATAGAACAAGGAATAATCTCAAGAACAGATTTTTGGGAGGGATCTTCATTACTTCACTCATTTTCCACATATGGGGTGAGAGGAACTATAGGCTACATGGTAAGAGACCAAGGGATAACATGATAGTTTTTGATGTAATTAGTAATAACATTTTGTGGTTCTTCAAAGCTAACTCGAGGAGCATGGCGGGTATAGATAGCATGGCTCTGAGGAGTTAGGGTCTCTTGTAAAACTTATTTAGTATACAAGATTTTTGTTGGGTCCCCTATACTTTGTTGTTGAGATAGTAATATTTTACCTTATCCAAAAAAGAAGAAGAAGAGGTGTCTGATATTCTGAGGGAATGACATTCCTCACCCTATGGAGGACATCTGGGGAGTGACAAGACAACAACCAAGGTCCTATAGTTAGGTTTCTACTGGCCTTCGCTATTCAAGGATGCCACAACATATGTAAAAACCTGCAAGGAATGTCAGATGACAGGGAATATCGGGAAAAGAAACGAAATGCCTATGGCATAGTGGGTTGAAGTTGAAATTTTTGATGTATGGGGGATCAACTACATGGGACCTTTCTTGCCATCCCAAGGGTACAAATACATTCTCGTTGCTGTAGATTATGTTTTAAAATGGGTGGAAGTTGTTTCCACCCAAACTTGTGACTCCAAACCTGTCATAAGGCTATTTGAGAAAACTATTTTCCCAAGATTTGGTGTGCCACAAACTATTATAAGTGATGGAGGGTCCCACTTTGGAGAAAAGTAGTTTGAAAAGTTACTAAAAAAGTATGGAATCAGACACAAGGTTGCTACACCCTATCACCCGCAGACCTCAGGATAGGTGAAAGTGTCAAACAGACAACTGAAGCAAATTCTAGAAAAGACCGTTAATAGAATGAGAAAAGATTGGGCTATGAAGCTGGATGATGCCTTTTGGGCATACAGAATAGCCTACAAAACCCACATTGGAACTACACCCTATCGACTCTTATATGGGAAATCCTGCCATCTACCTCTAGAACTCGAGCAAAAAGCCCTCTAGGCCATAAAGTTTCTGAATATGGATATGGAGAAAGCTGGTCAAGGACGCTACTTACAACTGCAAGAATTGGAAGAATTAAGATTGCATGTCTACAAAAATGCAAGAATCTACAAACAAAGGACAAAGGTGTGGCACGATACCCACCTGAAAAACAAGGATGTCCATGAAAGAGACAAGGTGCTTCTTTTCAACTCTAGTATTCGTCTCTTCCCTAGAAAGCTAAGAACCAGATGGTCAGGACCCTTCACTGTGGTAAAAATCTACCCATATGGGTGACCGGACTAAATCACACGTCCTAAATTTGGAGGCGGATTGAAGGTAGTCGAGCTTTCATATTTATAACCTGAATCCTTCTAGGCCCCCACAACTTTGTTTACGGGGTCGAAGTAGATATACGGGGTTGAACACAGGGACAAGGGTGGTAGTGTTGAGAACCCAGAATCGACATGCTACTCTCCGACAGGTGTAAAGAGATAATAAATTCCCAAAAGGGAAACACCAAGTTGTCACAAACAAAGTAAAGAAAACTATCTCCAACTGGAGCTACAAGAAAGATTTAAGGTTTTAGTCATTTAGCAATTTTTAGGGGTTTTCACGCAACAGAAACAGAAAGATAAAACTAGAGCTAGAGCAAGGTACGAAGGATAAGACTTTAGTAAAACAAGCGGTAGCAGTAGCATCCTGCACCCCTCCTCTCAGAGCGGGTACCTCTAACCAAGCATCAACACCCCTCTCGAGGTTGCTGGACTTAAGTTAGAGTGGAATGTTACTAAAACAACTTCGTTCCAGGTACTCTCGTACTCCAGAATCAGACCAAACACTAGAGAAACAATACAACTCTGGAAGTTGTTGCGACGGGAAAACACGATTCGGTAGCTAAGCGAAACACGATCCAAACATGCAAGCTAGAGTTCAGATATCAAACATAGCAGTCATCCAACATTTTGCACCAAGCATAGAGCAGCAAGTAATTAAGCTTTTCCATTCCCATAAACAATAAAGGTCTTAATACATTGCATAAGTAAGGAATTAAATAACATAATTAAAGATAGATGTCGCCTTCTTGATGTAGAAGGGCGACAGGCTACTACGGCTCTCCAGCCCGATACTGGTCAGGAGCCTAGCCCGATACAGCTGTGTCGGGCGGCACACCCTCTCAGGTGACACACCGTGATGGCCGACTGTATCGCTCAAGGACCCTGGCCGATACGCTCATGTCGGGCGGTGCACCCTCTCGGGTGGCACGCATGACGGGCGAAGCGTATCGGGTTCGATATCGTGTCGGGCATGGAGCGACGTGTTTTACTGTCGGATACTTGTGTCGCTCATCAACATTGGCTGATATCGGCCCGTAGTGTCACCCGAGACGGTCCTAAGTGAACTATCCCCTCCCTCTCGGGATGAGGAAGAGCTCACCTAGAGTTTCCCGAAACGAGCACTGGTGCACGATACTCTTGCTCTCGCATTTTTCCTCCAAAGATCGCTCAAAGTCTCCAACTGTCCCTTCAGCTTCATGTAGCTGCTATTTATAGGCAGTGGTTGGGGGAAGTTATGGTGCTCAAAGCGTCACGTGTCCTCCTTATTCGTGGGTCGGTGGGCGGCCGATACTGGTATCGCTCGACACGGGGGTGTCGACTATCGGTCACGTGACGGGCAGCGTGCCTGCCGGTGGGTGGCTGTGTCGCCCGACAAGCTTGTGTTGTCATGGCGAGTTTGGCTCCCTGTCAGGTAGAAGACGTATCGTCTGTCAGTTTCTTCTTGCACGACATCCCTTTGTCATGCGTCATTGTGTCGCTCCACCCTATCGGGCGGAGGTCGTATCAGGCGTCAGGAAGGCCGAAGCAGACTTGGACTTATTTGTGGGTCGGGACGACCTTATTGTACCAAAATGAGGAGAAACTCTACAAAAGATGGAAATATTGGATTAAGAGCGTTGTTTGGCCAATTATTGCGAAAGTACTAATAAAAGAGAGGAAAATAGCAGAAAAGGGCAGTTTTGATAACAGAATAAAGGGCAAAAACATCACAAAAATTGGTATTATCAACTCCCCCAAACTTAGCATTTTGATTGTCCTCAATCAATATTTAAACTTTGTTTAGTGATGCTTCTTCTGCTCGGAGTAGCTTTCAGGCCAAGAGGTGAAACAAGAATCACAATGCCTTAGAGATAATGCTGCCTCACTACGAACAAAAGACTTTGTTTTTCATGCCTTATTGTTTAAGTAAGATTCTTCTCTACAGCTTCGGTGAGACTTTGTTGTATGATTCCGAAGTTAGCTTACACACCAAACAACTTTATTTTTGGGGCAAAAAGTTGTGTATAGGGTAGGCTGAGGCTTTTTTGGGTTTTTCTTGTTTCCCATCAGTCCATCCAGGTAAGGGTCCGTTAGTGGGCAAGTGGTCCCTGCAGTCCAAGCCAGTTGGCTTTAGAGCAGTGATTTCACATCCTACATACCACTGCCCCAAATCTACCATGCCTAAAGATGGGTACTTTTGGAAAACAAGTGTGTATATTTTTTTTTCTTTTCTTTTATTGGGCACAACTCTCATGCTTTTATTCACACTCATAAGGCTGCTTTCTCTTTTTGGGATTTTCGTTGGGTACGGAAAAACAAAGAGATTTCTGCTGTTTGGGCAGCTTTTTCCTTCTCCATACTCGTCTCTTAGCTGTTTGCGAGATTATTATATTTTTCAAAATTTTTGGCATGGCAAAACATAATCTTTTATTTGTTTGAGGCAGCATTATCAAAAAGATATAACAGAACTTGTATCTCGTTAAGCACATAGAAAACAAACCTTGCAAGAAGTCGCAACAGGTTTTCACTAATGTGGCGATTTTGTACATATGCATGGGAATGATATATAAACAAAAAGAATTTTCAAAACTTTGGTATGGACATATATATGTACACAAAGAACAAAAGAATAACGAATTTAAGACAAAAGCATAAAGAAATTGAGTTAGAATTTTTTTAAAATTTTGTACCTCCCTCACTGGTACATGGTACCCCCCCAAACTTACTCCACACTCTGTCCCAGAGTTGTGAAGTAGATAAGGTGAGGTAATGTTTATTCTAGTGAGGTTGCGCCTGCGTCAGACATAATCTCCCACACATATTCCCCCCTTTTGCTGTGATAGAATGTGTGGTGGAGTTGGTCAGGTGTTTCTTTGTTCGCCATCCATTCCAGGACGTAGATGCTGCAGTCGTTGGATAAGGGAAGTTGATGCGGACTATGGTGGCAGAACTGGAGTTCATGCCATTTGCTTGCTTGTGTATTCAGGAATGGTTGGATCAACTTTGCCACCTCGTCGTAGTATTTTCGGACCAAGCGTTCGATGAATGTCAAAGGTTCTGATGTACACGACACCGGATAGTTCTTGTTGCTGTCTCAGCTATTGTAGAAAATTCCTGCTCATTGCCGGGTGTACACTATTAGGAGCGTCCAGTGGTTGTAATGTAGGATGGGGAGGAAGATCTTGCTGGGAACTTTTCTCGCCAATTCCTACAGGAATGCTTGCTTCGCTCCTGTTTCATCAGCGAGGCAAATGTCATTGAACAACATAGGATGGGCTATGTATGCATGTTCTAGCCTTGGCTGTATATATTGGATGTAAGCGACTGCCACAGATACATCCAGGCATCCTCCTTCCTTTACCATGTCCCTTAGATCATCGAATGGGACTACGACATCACCTGCCTTAAAGGTGACAACCGATGGGGTAGAATCAGCTAGCTTCAACTGGATTACGTTGACCTGCTCCTGTGTGAGAGTTGCACATGAGAAACGGTCGAAATTTTTGATCAGCCCTTCTGAAGCTTTAGGCGAAGCAGCATCTTCCATCCCGTGCATTTTCTTCAGGACTTCCAACTTCTTGCCTGCCCCATAGGTATCAGTTGCTATCTCCTCTTCTTTTTCCGAAGAGCTACTGGATTGAGAAGAGTCTTCTTCCAGGTCACTGTCCAGCAGCTGCTCCGGTACCCCTGCATCTCGGAAATAGCGCTTGTCCTTGATCAGCAACATGGCGTAAATGCCCCTTTGTTGATAGAAGCACCAGCCTTTGAGGGCTCCCAAGTTTCCAAATGTATTGAGCACCTCAATGGCACTCAGGATGGCGAAAGTGTTGTTTCCACTCCCCTCTTCTGCCTAGACGGGGAGGTCTCAGAGAGTAAAGAAGTTCCAAGGACCTTGGTGATGTTGGCTTCCTTGCTTTATAGCTCGTAGCAGACGTAGTGGCAGGAGTCTCAGCTTCTTATCCTCCGGGTGGCAGAAAACACCCCCGGAGCGTGGCACTTCATCATTGCTGCAACACAGCAGCTGGACGTCGCGGTTTCTGAGGTCTACTATGCAGAGAAACCACACGTTCCAGTGCTTGTACGGGGCCAACACCAGGTTCGGCCTATGCTCTTCAATGTGCTTCAGCATGTCGACCACCGCACGGGAGTCTGGATCTCCCTTCATTAGCCTTCTTGTCAAGGTCAGGGTGGCTGTGTATAGTGCCCTCCGACCTGTCCTGCTATCGATATTTTCTATTATCGCATTCTCCAGGACCCTGAACAGTCTTTTGCTGACCACGTCCGGTGTACGGAACATACTTCGAAGAACTCCCCATCGCACGGAGAGGTAGCCATCGGTCCAGACGACGTCATCTTCATCTTCCTGCGATCGTAAGACCTTATTCATCAGCTTCTGGTCTCTGATCGTCAGGTATCCGATGGCTCTTCTGTCGAAGTCAGCCATTTCGAAGGAGGGTATCTCGGATGGCTCCCGGAATCTATATGCCATCGAGCACCTTCCTCGGGGTAGATGTCTCTTATTGACTATGTAGACATCCCCCTTCTCTCCCTCAAACTCATCAGAAGAGTCTCCCCCGATGCTAATATCTACGCTATCATCTTCGGCTTCATCTAGGGGGACGGAGATGTTTGCTTCTCCCAAGCCTAGGGAGCTCTCCTGTCCTGCTGGAGAGCCTTCGGCTGACCCTTGTTGCGTCCCCTCCTCGGGTGTTGAAGATCGCCCGCTGGAGGAGGGAGATGCTGATCCCGAAGGGGAAGCTGACGAAGAAGGGGGAGAGCCACGGCTGGGGGGTGACATCGACCTTCTCGGCTGCCTTCGGTGTGGATGGTCATCACTTCTGTCCAGCCTCTCCTCGATCTTGTCGAGTCGTTGGAGAACTTGCTGCATCATTGCATTCAAGGCCTCTAGTCCACCAGGAAGGCTCGCTAGAGTCAACAACTCTCTTTCTTGGCTATTCAGCCTGTCTTGGAAAGATGCAAGTTTGCAGGTTAGGGAAATGCAAGTAGTAGAGTTGGTATCCGTTACCTCCCGCAAATAGTCGAGCTCATGCCCGAGCATCTTTCCGAGCGATGGGGGAGTTCCGGTGGGTCTCCCTTCCATCCACGCGACATTTTGCTCGCGCAATGGTCTGCCAGGCGAGGTAGAATCTATCAGAATCGTTCGTGACCCAGCTGTCGCCAGGCCAGGCGTCGACACTTTTTCAGGTGCCACTGCCTTGCCTTCTCGTCTGGGTGGAGATAGCCGAGGTGAGGGTGGACTGTGCTCCACCTCTGCACTGTCGGCGGTCTCCTCAACTGTTGCAGGTGGGGACTTCAGCGGCGGTGTCGGTGTTCTTCCGAGCTCCCTCAGGATTTCATTGAACACCCCATTGCTGTCGCCCTACTGAAATTCCTCTTCTGCCTCTGTAGGCTTTGAAGCAAAGACGGGGGCTGCGGTCGTTTCTCCCACGGTAGCTCCCGTAGTCTCTGTCTCGGTGACCTCAACAATCACTGGTTCTTTCTCAGCTATCATCGTCTTTGTTATGGCGGTGGCTGATATAGTTGGAGCGACGACAACTCTATCAGTAGTTGTCGTTGGTAGCTCTGGAACTGCCCTCTCCGGGGCCATGGTGGTGGTGGCGTAAGCTGTGTTGTTCGCTACAACTTCAATTTCGGCGGCAGTGAAGACCAGTTTCTCTGCGTCATAGGCGGCACAGCGAGGGAGCGGGAGGAGGATGTCCGTCCTTGAAAACTTGTAGAAGAAATTCCTCCCCTCCTTCCTAATGATGCTGGTCCTCATCAGGTACTTGGTGTCGATCACCTCATCGCCTTGCGTCCTCGAAAGGCTGCACGGCTCTTTTGGGTACCCAAGCCCCACTGCTATTAAGTTGACTATTCCGCCCATGCAGTACTCTTTTGTGGCTTCTTTCATCGGGTGCAGTCTGTTCAAGAAGACCCGCTCGAGGTTGATCACTCGACCCTCCATTATGTGCCACATGACGTAGAGTTCTTTTGTATAGATGTTACTGGACTCATTCTTGCTGAACAACAAGCATGCCACCAATTTGTGCACTATCCTCCAAAAGTAGGAGTGCACTGCCACCACCTTTCTTCCTGGCTTGAACGAAGATTCGCCGGTTGGCTTGCTCTAGAGCTCCAAGGGATTGAACCTGTCTCCCTCGGTGATTCTCTCACCGTTGTCCATGAGATTCCTCTCCTCCTCTTTGGAAGAGAAGATCTTATTCATCATCTTCTCAGAGATGGGGTGCTCTGAGTTGTAAAGTCGAGCCTGGAGTCTGTCTGGCCCGCCAAATTCTTCTCTCTCCACCGCAGAATTCTTCACCCGGTGGAGAGAAGACATAAACTCCATTATTAGTTTGGTGTAAGAAGAAGACCGGCTGAAGCAGATCTTCTTCAGCCCTGCCGCAGCGAGGATGCCCTTCAGCCTCCCCATGATCCCTAGTTCAGCGAACGAGGCCTGATGGTAGAACCTGCTCGGTCGGTAGACCTTGGTCACTAGTTCAGCATATCGGTGAGCGTGCTCGTCGTCCCTTGGCTCAAAACTTCTCGACAAGAATTCTGGGAGTTCTGCCGCTGCTAGAGGTGTTGGTGTTGGAGTTGGAGCCGCCACTTCTCCAACCCTAGCCCTCTTCTCTGCTGTCGACGCCCCGGCTGGTCCTGGGTTTGGGCGCTTAGGCCTGGCAGTTTACCCTTCAGCAGTAGTCTCTAGGTAGATTCTCCTGCCTTGTGCGTCAACAGGGACAACAGTTGTCTTGATGCGGGCCATTTATGTAAGACAATAAGAAAATACCTCGATTAAATATGTTGATGCTTTGAAAAAGTAAAGAATAAATGTGCAACCAGGTAATTCTCTGTACAAAGACTGTCCCGCACCCCGTATCGGGCGACACAAGGGTTTCAAAGGTGAAATCTTGTGCCCGATATGGGAGATGGATATCGCCAGTCACGTCAGAAAATCAAAACATGCGATAAGAACAAGGCGATAAGGCGAAAAACACGCTTCAGGTCTGTCGCTTGATACGAGCGTGTCGACTAAGATGCCCGATAAGGTCATCTTGAAAGGAAAGCAGCGTGTCGCCCGACAACAAAATAGGCGAGGTGGTGCAAAGATGGGCGACACGGCTACCGCCTGACATGGTGTATCGGGCAATCGTGAATAAAGGGTGCGTCGCGCGACATCCATATCGGGTGATACAAGGCTGCTCAGCGCAGGAACCGTAAGACCGATAAGCTACTTGCTTGAAGAAAAAAGAACGTGTCGGGCAGCATAGTCTGCCGGGCGATAGGGTCTGTCGGGCAATACCTTACTGTGATCTAAAATTCCGCGTGATATGAGAGCAAAAGCACGAGGTCTTAGTACGATACGGGAGCGTGAAAACAGTAAGGCAAGGAGCCCGACACGGTAAAAACTCGTCCCTTTATATAGCAAACTCAACCGGGGTGAAACAAGAAAATCTGGGGGCACGTGTCAGCCGTTAGGGCAACTCGTAAGTCAGGAAAGACCATCCGTCAGCACGACCCTTGCGATCCCTGAAATTCCACTACCCGATATGGGCGCATTCATAGCACCAGTTGGGTTGCTATCCGATACGTCATGAAAACAAAGCGGTTTTAAACTGCGGCTGATGAGTAAAACATCATTGGCCCAGAGCTAAGACTTTCGGCCTCAGATAGTATTACCCATCTCGGTCTATAAAATACTGCGGTGGCTCATAAAACATAGTCAGCGCATGTGGCGCACGCACTGACTCAGGCCTTATTACATCCCAAAATGTTTGTAGTGTTTTTCATGCAGAAAAGTAAAAGTGTCCTATTCTAGGAATTTAAAAGGCAGCTTGGGTTGCCTCCCGAGAAGCACTACAATTTCCATCTACAGCTGGATGCATTCATCTTCTTCTTCCTGCATCTTCATCTTTGCCTCTGTGGTCACAGATCTGCCTTCTTGGCAGTCTCGGTATTCGATGGTATCATCCCTGAGGGGTTCTTTACGATCTCGGCAAGCTAAGCTAGCTGCTGGTCGATTTGGCATTGATGTGACTGCATGTCTGCCAACTGTACCTGCAATGAGTTCAAAACACCAGAATTAGACAGTGCACTTTGCGCTAGTTGGTTATTGATGGTATCCTGTTTCTTAACGAAATCAAACAACTGGCCAATCACATCAGATTGACTTGCTCCTTTGTCCTGTTCTCAGTTTGGGCCTTGGTACTTTCCCGGTGCTTGGAAATTGCCTTTTGCTGGTTGGAATTGGTTGTTCTTGGTATATTGACATGATCCTCCTCTCTTCTTAAAAGTTTGCACTGGCTTGGCCGAGGTGTGCAGCTGATGCGAATTTTCAGCTGCATCCTTGTTACCGTAATTAAAGCCAGGGTGATCTGGCCTCTTGAAGTTCATGTAGGAGACATTCTCTGTCCTTTCGTCTTCCGTGTCGGAGTTGCTGTCCGCTTATAGTCAGGTGTGGACACAATTGTCCACCCCGTGACCTCCTTCTCCGCATGTAACACATTTCATCACTTTTTCAACTGGCCTCTTACCTTTACTGCCAGCTTCCCGCAATTGTTTAACATCAGTAGCAATTCTCTGAATCTGCGAAGTGATTGACTCCAGCGCCTTAGACTCAGGGGTGGACTCTTCACCTACCTTCTTTGCTTGTCCTCTATCAGATCGATCAAACTCAGCACCGGCCATTAGCTTGACCATGTTCTTGATAATCATCTCAGACTTCTTTGGCTTCTTCCCTAGGAAGCCACTGCCTGCTGCCGCGTTCAGTGACACCCTCTCATTGGGAGTTAGATCATTGTAGAAGGTGGTGACGAGGAAGCCCTTCTTATAATTATGATGAGGGAAATCCCTCTGGTATTCCTGGAATCGCTCCCAGGCGTCATGGAGGCTTTCATTCGGCTTTTGCATAAAAGAGGTTATTTTCTGCCTGTTTCCGACAGTTCTTTCAGTGGGGTAGAACTTGTTAACGAATGTGTCAGCCAAAGCTCCCCATCCGTTTAGAGATTGGTGGGGTAACCCAAGATACCAGGATAGGGCTTTGTCCTCCAGGGAGAAAATGAAGCCCTTACAGTAAATCACCTCTTGGGGGACCCCCTCATCTTTATGGTATCACATATATTTTTTAATGCATCCAGATGGTGGTAGGGGTTGTCGTTCTTTGAACTCCCCCTGAAGCTCTTGTTCTGGATCATTGAGATAACAGACGGCTTGAGCTCAAAATTTGCCATGTTGAAACGTGGTACAACGACGGGGCATCGGGAGTTGTTGGCCTTCGTGGACGCCAACTCCCTCAATGTTTTCTCGTCTTCCTCTGAGTCATTGTTGTCGCTGGCGTCATGCCGTCATTCTTGATTGTCGTGATTCCTTCTATGTCTCCGGTGGCGATGACGTCTATCGCGGTGATGTCCTTCCTCGCGCTCTCCTGATTCTGGATCTTCCCATTGAGCGTTACCGTCGTACTAGTCGTCGCCTTCGGGTGGCGGTGAGTCAGGCCTCCTCCCTTGGTGTTTCCCTCCAGAATGCTGGGGTTCGACACGAGGAGGAATATTAGTGTTGGTGTTTGGCAGACTAGATTACCGTACTTCAGAGTTCCTGAAATGGCACGAAAGATAAAGTCAGAAAATAGAATTATAAATTTTTATGCAAAGGATAACAATAAGAAAAAGAAAAGGAGTGCTGTCAAACTCATTTCTAAGCTTGAGGCACGGGAGTGTAGTTAGTGGATTCGAATTCGTCAACAGTGTCATTTTGCATTGTCCCCGGCAACGGCGCCAGAAAGTTGACCGGCCTAAATCGAGCGTCCTAAATTTGGATGCGGATTGAAGGTAGTCGAGCTTTCATATTTATAACCCAAATCCTTCTAGGCCCCCGCAACTTTGTTTACGGGGTCGAAGTAGATATACGGGGTCGAACACAGGGACAAGGGTGGTAGTATTGAGAACCCAGAATCGACATGCTACTCTCCGGCAGGTGTAAAGAGATAATAAATTCCCAAAAGGGAAACAACAAGTTGTCACAAACAAAGTAAAGAAAACTATCTCCAACTGGAGCTACAAGAAAGATTTAAGGTTTTAGTCATTTAGAAATTTTTAGGGGTTTTCACGCAACAGAAATAGAAAGATAAACTAGACCTAGAACAAGGTACGAAGGATAAGACTTTAGTAAAACAAGCGGTAGCAGTAGCATCCTGCACCCCTCCTCTTAGAGCGGGTACCTCTAACCAAGCATCAACACCCCTCTCGAGGTTGTTGGACTTAAGTTAGAGTGGAATGTTACTGAAACAACTCCGTTCCAGGCACTCTTGTACTCCAGAATCAGACCAAACACTAGAGATACAACACAACTCTCGAAGTTGTTGTGACGGGAAAACACGATTCGGTACCTAAGCGAAACGCGATCCAAACATGCAAGCTAGAGTTCAGATATCAAACATAGCAGTCATCCAACATTTTGCACCAAGCATAAAGCAGCAAGTAATTAAGATTTTCCATTCCCATAAACAATAAAGGTCTTAATACATTGCATAAGTAAGGAATTAAATAACAAAATTAAAGATAGATGTCGCCTTCTTGATGTAGAAGGGCGACAGGCTACTGCGGCTCTCCAGCCCAATACCGATCAGGAGCCTACCCGATACAGCTGTGTCAGGTGGCACACCCTCTCGGGCGACACACCGTGACGGCCGACTGTATCGCTCAAGGACCCTGGCCGATACGCTCATGTCTGGCGGTGCACCCTCTCGGGCGGCATGCATGACGGGAAAAGCGTATCGGGTTCGATATCGTGTCGGGCATGAAGCGACGCGTTCTACTGTCAGATACTTGTGTCGCTCATCAACGTTGACCGATATCGGCATGTAGTGTCGCCCGAGATGGTCCTAAGTGAACTATCCCCTCCCTCTTGGGACGAGGAAGAGCTCACCTAGAGTTGCCCAACACGAGCACTGGTGCACGATACTCTTACTCTCACAGTTTTCCTCCGAAGATCGCTCAAAGTCTCCAACTGTCTGAACTGTCCCTTCAGCTTCCTGTAGCTGCTATTTATAGGCAGCAGTTGGGGGAAGTTATGGCGCTCGAAGCGCCACGTGTCCTCCTTATTCGCGGGTCGGTGGGTGGGCGATACTGGTATCGCTCGGCACGGGGGTGTCGGCTATCAGTCACGTGACGGGCGGCGCGCCTGCCGGTGGGTGGCTGTGTCGCCCGACAAGTTTGGGTTGTTGTAGTGAGTTTGGCTCCCTGTCGGGTAGAAGACGTATCGTCCGTCAGTTTCTTCTTGCACGGCATCCCTTTGTCGTGCGTCATTGTGTTGCTCCACCTTGTCGGGCGGAGGTCGTATCGGGCGTCAGGAAGGCCGAAGCAGACTTGGACTTATTTGTGGGCCGGGACGGCCTTATTGTACCAAAATGAGGAGAAACTCTGCAAAAGATGGAAATATTGGATTAAGAGCGTTGCTTGGCCAATTATTGTGAAAGTACTAATAAAAGAGAGGAAAATAGCAGAAAAGGGCAGTTTTGATAACAAAATAAATGGCAAAAACATCACAAAAATTGGTGTTATCAATGGGGTAATGGAGATCCAGGGAGAGAAGACTGGAATCTTCAAAGTTAATGGACACATGGTAAAAAGGTTTTATGAAGATCAGGCTTTTGTGAGAAGATCAGAGATTGATTTGGAGGAACCAAGCCAGACAGAGGAGGGAAACAAGGAGAAATTGCCACACCCTGCTACAATGACCAAGGAATGAAGTTTTATGAAGTCTAGCTAAGAGACTTTAAAGCAAGCACTTCTTAGGAGGCAACCCAAGTCTTTATCTCTTTTTCTTCTTTACCTTTGTTTTCTCTTTCTTTCTCTCATTTAGTTAAAGTTTTTCTCCATCTTCTGACCAATTTTGTTTTCATTATGAATTTTATCACTTTAAGTTTATATCTCATAGAAACTGACTCTTCTTTGATATGGTCGTTGTTATAACCGCGACCACAATTTTGCTTTTGCTTAAGCAAAACCGTGACCGTGGTTTTCCTTGTGTTCTTGAAGAATCGCGACCGCGATCGTTCCCTTGCAACTGACAAGACCGCGACCACGGTCCCTTCTAGGAAAATTGTGACTGCAATCATAACCACGACCGCGATTCCTTCAAGCAAAACTGCAACCACGCTCTTTTCTCTCGTGTAGTTTGGTCGCGATCCGGATGCCTATAAATACCTTTAAGAACCCAAATGTTTGATTCTTTATGCTCTCATCGCTATCGTCTAAACCCTAAGACCTCTGTGCCAATTCGAGACCCACAGCCTGCTGCCGCAAGTCCACTATTTGTCGTCTGCGATCGTCGCCGCCGTCACAGCCACACCCATCGATAAGGTAACTGCTCGTTTTCTCTATGCTTCACGTCTATGAACTTTTTCCTTGATCTTGAACTTTTCCATCGTCACTACGGCAATCCGCTCCCGTAGTTTAGCTGGTGATCGCCTCACCGATGCTTTATTTCTGAACACATGGTTATGTGTCTTTTTGTCCCTAAAAAGGAAAAAAGAAAACCTAAAAACCCTAAAAATGGAATAATGGACGCTCGTAAGGATGAAGAACAAATAGTTTGAAAAACTGAACGAACGGAGAAGACGAACCGCGATTGCAGTCATCTTAATCGACGCAAGATGGAAAACCCTAAGGACCACGACCGCAATGTTCGCCCTACCCCCAAGAGCTTACTAGTTTAGGCTCTTCTGAAGAAACACCATGACTGCGATTATAATCGCGATCACAATTACTATCACGACCGCGGTCTTTCTTTAGGAAACTACAATCACGGAAATAATTGTGATCGCGGTCTTTCTTCAGGAAACCACAATTGTGATCTTTTTAAAAAGGTCACGACTGCATCTTGCTCTGAGGTGACAATAATTGCGACCGTGATTAAAAACCGCGAACACGATTCTTATTGTCTGCTTAATAAAATTTGAAACCTAAATTTTTAGTTAAGAAAGATAACCTATAATCTGATGTTAATTGTACCCAGAACAATATAGGCGATCTTCGGTAAACCTTACTAAGACCTAAACTTCTTTAGTGTTTTGAATTTCATAGAATGTCTTCTCCAGCAACCAACGACCCCCTTTTCAAGAAGGTTACTTCCCTAAAGGAGGTAGAGATGATAATGAAGGGCTTGACAGAACAACTGAAGAAGAACACCTCTATACCAGTGCCCAAATGCTTGGAGATACAGCTAAGATTGGAGTAGTATAAGAGGATATTGGTGGGGGTACCACAAGAGGAGTCCCAAAAAAAAACCGAACAAACAAAGGAGACAGAGACCTCCGAATACCGACCAGAAGAGTCAGGGAGCTCGGTGCATGGGAGGAAGCAAAAAGCTACATCAAAGGAACCCAAGCCTAGCAAGAAGGCAAGGTCGGAAGAGGTAGTGGAACGAACCTATAACCAGGAAAGGGAGTCGATGTTCGTGCCCCGGGACATAGTTCACCAGTCTGCTTACGACTGGATGTCCGCAAACAAAGAATGCAGTCTGACACGTTACTTCAATGTGGAGGATTTCATGAAACTGGGGATTTATGACAAGATAGTGAAGTTCCTGGAGGGCGCTAATTTATGCACCATCTGCACACCCAAAGTAAACTCCTACATGAGGTTGACCCTAGAATTCTCGTCTTCCTCGACGAAGATCGCCTTTGGTAGCAAGGCACGAGCAGTGAGAGGTGGGGACTTCATGCTCCAAGTACGGCTAGGGGGCGAAACCCACAGGGTGACAGAGGCAGACCTGAATAGGATATTCACTGCAACAGAAGAAGAAGCCAAAGTCTATTCAGCTGCTCCAACAGAAAGAGAAATTGCTGAATACGACAAAAACAAAATGTGGGAAGAATTAACTGGGGAAGAAAAGCACAACCCTGAGAATTCAAAATCCTCCCAGATCAGCTCCTGCTTCATCAAGATAATATAGAAGATCACCGCCTTCACTATAGATGCCAGATCAGAGACTAGGATAGTCATCAAGGGGGACATTTTCCTCATACGGTCAATGATCAAGAAACAACCAGTTAATATAGGTAGAATCCTAATCAGAAGGCTGTCGGCGGCAATAGGTGGTGATGTAAACAAAAATCTACTTTCTACATTGGCAGTCAAATTACAATGATCGTCGATTACCTACTGGAAGAAGGAGAAGTCTAGAAATATGAAGAAATGCAGGGACATCAAAGCATAGACATCAAGTCCCTCGCCAACATGGGAATCCTGGAGCTGAAGGGGGAGAAAGTATATTTCAAACATAAAGGATCAAGGAAACCACTCCCCCTTCCTGAAATGGTGTTTTATGCATGATGCTCATAAACTGCGGCCAACTCTCGATGACATCGAGAAGATGAGCTCCGGGGCAGTGCATGCTAGCACACCAATGGATCCAACACCGACAATAGGGGAAAGCAGTGCCCCAACGCTAAAAACAAAGAAGAACTAGGAGCCTAGAAATAAATTGGCGATGGAGAAGAAGAAGATAGACACCACCATCAAGCCAGCTAAGAAAGAGATGGTCACAGATCATCAGTCGGATGCAAAAGTTGTAGGTTCTGCCTCTCACAAGCCTAAAGAGGAAACAATTCCAGCAGAGGGAGAGGCAGAAAAGAACAAGGCTACAAAAGAGGTCCCACGACCCACCAGCATGCCGGAGGCAGAGCCAAAAGGACAAGGCTCCCAAGTCGTATCGGAGGCAAGAGAGGGTGAACCTCAGTCAATAGCCCCACAACCAGTAGACGTACCAGAGGCGGGGCCAGTAAGACAAGGCTCCCAGGCCGTACCATAGCGGCAATAGAGAAATTAGGGGATATGCCCCCACTGCCATCACCGAAGTAGTCGGTCGTGCCGAGTTCATCGGCGGTACGTGCGGAGTAGAAGCTGCATCAACAACAATGACAAGCACCCTCTTTTGGGGGTGCTTTAGGTACAAGGTTTGATGCAATGTGGGAACACATGCATCAAACCAATGCTATAAACGATAAAATTTCTACATCTTTTTCATCCATAACAATGCAGGTACATGCATTGGATGAAAGGATGACAACATTCTCGGACTTCATCCAAGAAGTTTTAAGTAACCAGTGGATGATGATGGGGATGTTGAAGAATATGTAGGAGGAGATGACGATCCTGTGAAAGGAGGGACATGCCATCTACGCAGACAACAAACAAATGCATCGCAATTACGAAGAAGCGATGGCTACCCTCGAAGAAGAGCACCATGGCATACAAGAAGACTGCCAGAAGCTCGAACAGGAGTGCGAAGATCTCGAAGCCCGATAGGAGCAAAAGAAGACCAAGCACCCAGCCAGCCCAGCATGCTCATTAGCCAGCCCCTCCAGCCACGACGACAACGTGAGGGGGCCGGGTGCGGGAGCCGGCACAATAGGAGCCGGTACAATGAAAGTCGGGAGCACAAGCAAGAAAGCATCTCCCGTAACTGAACAAGAAGGGACACAACCAGTAAAAAGGCCGAGCCCCCAAAATAAGAAGCACGCGGCACAATCAAGGGGGTTCGACCTCAACTGCGGCCCTGAGGAGGTGATGGATGAAAATGACGATGAAGATAAGCACCAGGCGGCACATCACCTCTCTCCTCCAGCACACACTCTGACTATAGAAGAGCGGATAGTAGCTGCTCATTGGGAGGAAGTGGTCGTAGAGCTCAGCTTGGCCAGAGCAGCAAAAATAGACATGCTGATAGCTGAGTTGGGAGCTAGGATCGATGAATCTAATGACTTCCTCCTCTTCCCACCTCATGAAGAGCACCACGACTACATCTATGATGGGAAGATGGAGGCCATTCTAAAGATGATGGCAGACACCAAGTTGGGACAGACCTCTAAGGAGAGTCACTCCAGAGACAACGCCGCTGTAGAAGCCTCCTCAGAGGAAGCTAGACCAACAACCATATCACAATCTACACATAAAACTATTGAGCAAGTGGTAAAGGCTATGCTGACAATCCAAGAAGCATCAACATCGATTGCATTGGAGGCAACATCTGAGGATGAGGATGGTGGGCTAGCAACCTTCTTCACGGGTGAGCCCGCCAAGGAGAGACAAGCTGAAGATAGGATAGAGATACCTATAGTAGCTCCTCCTCTGCCATGCAAGATGAAGGACATGGACATGACAACCATATCGCACATCTCCTACAGAGATGTCCATGTCCTGGCAGATGTCCTCAATGACGATCTATCCGGATCGGACATACTATACATCAACAAGGGTATACGTCTGTCCAGAGATGACTTACGGAGGGTTTTCATAAAAAGGTGCAAGTACGCAAACGAATGTTCAAGGTACTTTACACCACCCTCCTGGAAGAGTTCCTACATCCAGACAAGCTGCAATCGGTTTTCAACGGCACCACACGTCTGGCTGGCTTGCTATACAAAGAAGAGTACTTGGTGGCAGAAGTGTTGGAACTACATGCGGCGGTCCGGAGAAAAGATACCAAAACTATAGTGTTGCCCATCAGAAATGCAAAGCATTGGGCACTAATAGTCGTTGATCTACACAAACGAAAGACAACGATGCTCAATTGCTTCACAGCTGAGATGGACAACACATTTTTAATTTATAAAAGGAAGGATGTCAGGGATGCCTTGAAGATTCCAATACGCCTACAACGAGCTATCATAGAGGCAAGCATAAAATTTCAAGGGTCCTGGAAGTTGTTCTCCATCAACAAGAACGTTCCCCAGGAAGAAGCTGGTTTGGGGGATTGTGCCTTCATCGTTCTGTGCATGATGGAAGCCATCAACAAGGGCATTCCCCTGGAAGATCTAAGCGTGGAAGACCTGCATGGATTGTGGGGTGTGTACGTCATGGAAGTCATCTACGATTGTCGGTTCTTCAAGGATCCGATGATGGCTGCAGATACCATACCCCAAAGGCTCCATATGGACACCCCTCTCCCCGAGAAGATATCTAGGAGGGAACAGCTCAAGACTGTGTGGATCGACCCATCTGAACCGGCCAGAGCTACAGCTTGGAAAGCGGGCCGGTCTGCGAAGACTGAATAAGCTATGAAGAAAACATAAGAAGAACAACAACCTTCAATAACAGAAGCTCCCAAAGTTCCTCCTACAGAAGCACAACCCGCATAATCAGAAGCTGAAGAAGACCCGGGGAACGATGGACCGGATGGGCCGGCAGGAGAAATAGTGCCTTCTTTTGAGAACTTCGACAGATTGAGATGCTTCAGTTTATCAATGGAAGAACTCACAATAATTATGAGTTCTCTGAAAGAAGATGACTCATCGGGAGATGTCATATTTTCGAGAGATGACATTTGCGTATTAAAAGACGACCTCCACGAAACTTTGAAAATAGGAGGGTATCTTTCTATAAGCATGATGTCGGCCTTCTAGGCTCTATTAGGGGACTTTATGTCAAACTCCCACATGGCATATTTCCTACTAGTAGATGACATCCTCAAGATAAGAAGACGGGAGAAATGGAACGGCTGCAATGATAGCTTCAAGCGGCCACACCAGAGCACATTTCTTTGCCAATTCTTCATGACAACCACTGGACTTTGCTACACATCAACCTTTTGAAAAGGATTGCAGTTTTGTACAACAGCTCCAACACAGCCTTCTCACTCAAGAAAATGACCAACATGACGACAACAAAGTCTCCTACAGAAGAAAAGGCAAATACCTGCATCGAAGCTATCATCGAGATGATAAAGCAGCACTGTAGAGGGTACGTAATGACAAAAGGCAAGGACTTCAAGAAACTCAATATTTCCACAGAAGCCCTCAGACCTCAGTAGGTACCCTTATCAAATGACTGTGGGTTCTTCTGCCTATCATGGATGGTAGCTATCACAACTATCAGCCTCAAGGTGGAGAATATATAGTACGAGCAATATCATTCACTTAGGGGTATCTATGCCAGCATGCTCCTGGAGTCCAAGTGGGCTTTCCCCGCCAAATAAACAACAAAGAAGGCCCATTTATACAACTTACTCAAATTTTAACACCTTGGGATGGGGTGCAGGATAAGTTTGGGGGAGGAGTCATAAATGGGCCACAGAGGTACTTGTACCTCCCTTTTTCATTTACTTCCTTTTTCATTTCACTTCCCCTTTTATTACACCATCAAAAATTTTGAAATTTTGAAATTTCATTACAACTAACCTTTTAGAAGCTCGCTTTCTCTTGCTAAAAATTTCTAAATGTAGTATTCCAGCTCTCAGAAAGAGAAAAATATGAGCAACATACACAGGAAAGCATGAGTAAAACAACATCCATAACAATACTGCTATATCTCATTCTCGCAATAAGACATTGTAAATGTAACACCTTAACTCATGAAACCACTGCACACTAGAGAACCTCAGTCATACTCCTAAACAACCACCCCCACCTGAAGCTTCTATCCAGAAAAATCCTCATATGTATAGAATGGAAAAAGCTGCCCTGTTCAAGGAAAATATCCAAAAAGAGTCTTGACCGCCCAGAAAACCAACTAAAACCCTCAAACCCAAGCCTGAAAGGAGTGATAAAAAGTAAAAAAAAAAGAATATGAGAGATGTGCCCTAAAAGATGCCAAAAGTTTCTGCCTGGCCGGTATATTGCTGCACTCATGAATGAAGATATATCGTGCCTATAAGTGGAAACTTGAAGCCAAGATTACACACCTCCAATCCTGAATGGAACCCCACATACCGCCTAACTTAAAGTCAGAATCCCAGAAAGGGAAACATTGTTCTTATGACAGTTGTGGGTGAGGAGTTCAGGGGGGAAGAGGAAACACCTAAAAGCTTCAAGCCTACCTATACACATTAACATAGGGCCCGCTAAAAATAAAGAATAGGTGTGAAAGCTACCTTTCAAAAAGATGTGGCATTAGTATGGATATTAGCTAAGGGAGGGGTGATGAGTTGAGAAGGAGAGCCTTTTACAATATAAGGTTATGACAGATAAGATGAGGTTATGCAACTCCAAGTCTAAAGGGGGAGATTGATACCTAAGGAATTGAATACACGCTACAACAGTCTTGATGCAAGGATGAGATATTTCAGTCATGCTTTTATGTTGTTTCTTAAGTTTGTTCATTCTTTCTCTCTCTGAGTTCTTGGACCTACACTTAGCCTAAGGACATGCTTGATTCTAAGTTTGGGGGAGTTGATAACACTGTATTTTACGTAATTTTTGTATATATTTTACACCACTTTTAGTATAACTTTAGTTAACTTTTCACATAATCTCTCTATCTTTTTGACTAAAGCCTTGTTTAATGATTTCAGGAATCAACACAACTTAGGTCGCGATCTTGGAGACCGTGACTACGGTTATTCAAAAGACCGCGACCGCAATCATCCAGAGACCGCAACCGCGGTTCTTCTCCTCATTCACTCCTCTCGTAGCACCCGTGGTTTGCATTGCCTCAACACCGCGACCGTGGTTATTCCAGAGACCGCAACCGCGACTATCCAAAGGAATCGCGACTGTGGGAATTCAAGGACCACGACCGAGGCAATCTAAGGAATTGTGACCGCGATTATATGAGGACCGCGACCAAGCTGGATCGCAACCAGAGAATAATAAGGCAGAGACTGTGACCGCAGTCTTGCCCTCACTTAATAGAAAAACCGCGACCGCAGTTCTAATTCGGTGGAAGGCGCCTATAAATAGTGCCCCCACCTATCTTGTCAATTCATCAGATCATACAGATCAGATCCGGAGGACACGAAGTGTTGCTGCATTCCAGACTCATCTCCGACCATCTGTCCATCAATCTTGGATCTCCAAAGGTAGAAGCTGAGGAGAGAGAAGACTGCCATCCGCCCCTTCTTCGACAGGTGAAGGTCGTCCAGGTGGTAGATCCAGATCTGAAGAAGTAGTGTGTAGTATCACGTTCTCATCTTCCAGATCTATCGTTTCATCCTGCTATACCCCTTCCCCTCTTCGTGAACCTTATGGATCTGTATGTATGTAACACCATCATGTTGTCCACAAGCATGAGCGGCTAAACACCTTAACTTGGATTGGGAGTAGCCACTAAGGCTCTCCCAACATGTATATTGTCTCTTTCTTTTGAATATACATATTCTTATCAAGATTATCTCCATGCACCTGTTTTAATGCTTCACTTGTATGCTTAGCTACCATCTTATGATGTTTGATTGTTGATATCTTGAGAGAGTAATATCATTTTATCCCGTGTCATGGAGTGGTATGAATGCACGAGAGTGTTGGAATGCTAAGTCTTTAACCATATGTTTTGCTGCGAGGTTTTTGAGTTGCCATCTTGAGAGAGAGGCTTCTTTTGGACTTAGATCTATCCACATCTCGAGAGAGAGTGGAATGGATGTTTTTATGGTTGCTTGTAATCTTGATATGGGTACGTAAGAGAAAGAGATAGTATCACGTGTTGGTGAGGTGCTTTAGTTGGTGAACCCCAACCTGATTTTTCCCTATATACTTGTTTACAGTTCGTTTCTTTTTCTTATTTGCTTTTCTGTTCTCGTTCTTGTACTATTGTTCCTTAGGGAACATCTCTTTACACCCCTTTTCGGCTGGAGTATAAGAGTGTTGATTCCGCGTTCTTGACAGGACCATCCTTGTCCCTGTGTTCGACCCTAATTGCTACATCAGACCCCGTTTATCATTGTCGGGGCCTGAGAGTCGGGTTATCTCTTTAAAAGTCTGACTACTTTAATCCACTCCTTTTGGACATGCAATTTAGGCCGTTCAAGACCCTAGGCTCACCTCTCAACAACTAAGAGAGAGGGGTTTTTCCCAAGGAACCCTAATCCAAGGTACGACCAACAAGTTCTAAGAACACATCTAAATGACATAACCATGTCATCATATCCCACAACATCAAGAGCACATACTAGAGCAAAAATATTACTAACAAGATAAGCATGGCCGATCAAGATAGCATATAAACAAGCAACATGAAGAGAAGGTAATATAGCTAGGGTAGGAGTTATGTAACCCACCTTAAGCACAAATCCAAGCTCCAAGCACCACCTTTGGCCACCTCAAGAAAAGAAGGGAACCTATCACCTCCATGGCCGAACAAGTAAGGAAGAAGGTGGTACCAAGGAAAGAGAGAAAGATACTCACCACAAGAGAAGAAAGAGCAAGGCACACTATAGGGTTTTGGCCACCACTAGAGGAAGAAGAAGACTCCACCAAGGATATCAGCCAAGCCACCAACTGTATCGGCCTCCACTCTTGCTGTATCGGCCACCACTTCCTCTTCTCTTCTCCTAACTCAGCCACCAAAGGAAAGGGAGCAACTAAGGGTACCAAAGAGGCCTAGCAAGCAGGAAGGGTTGCTTATATACTAAGGGGTGAAGGGGGAGAGCATGGCAAGGTGGTACCCGACCATAGCACACTTGTCCAAGGGTTATGCCACATGCTAGAATCCCAAACCACATGTCCAGAACTTGCCACCCACTAGCAAAGCAACAACCACTTGTCCAAAGATGGTGACACAAACGAGTCTAGGTCAAGAGGGTGTGTGTCTCCCAACATGGCAACCTGACACACTATGGCTGATACACCACTTGGCCGATACAACCCTGGCTGATACACAACTTTCCCGATACAAGCAAGCACTCTTGGCCGATACACCAAGGTCCAACCTGATACAAGCTCCAACAAGGCTCAACACAACTCAAACAAGGCTCATAAAGACCAAATCTATTCAAGCAAAGAGCCAAACCCATCCTCTCAACTCTAGAGGATGTAAGGAAAGAGAAAGACATCTCTCAAGGTGACAAACTTGCACACCAACCCTAGAACTTAGGTAAATTGCAAGTTGCACCTCAACCTCTCAACAAGGCACAAACAAACCCTAATCATGACTCAGGTGATTAGAAAACATCTAAACACAAGGTTTAGGAAAAGCAAACAACATAAGACAAAAATGGAGGTCAGGGTCCTTACAAGCCATAAACCCCTACAAAAGGATTTCATCCCCGAAATCCAAAGAGAAAAGCAAGGGATACTTTTTCTTCATCTCTCCCTTGAGCTCCCACGTGTCTTCCTCAATGCCATGATGATGCCAAAGAACCTTCACAAGAACCAAGTCCTTCCTCTTCAGCTTCTTCACTCTTCTATCAAGGATCAACACCAGACCTTCCTTGTAGGTCACATCTTCATCAAGCTCAACCTCAACTGGTTGTATCACTATCTCTGTTCCCAGATGACTTTTCTTCAGCATACTGACATGGAACACTGGATGTAACCTATGCAATTCTAGCGGTAGTTCTAACTTGTAAGCTACCTTACCAACACGTGCTATTACCAGATATGGCCCCATGTACCTGGGAGCCAGCTTTCCTTTTCAGCCAAACCTTAGCACACCTTTCCATGGAGAGACCTTGAGATACACCTTGTCTCCCACCTAGAACTCTAGAGGTCGTCGATGATTATTTGCATACAACTTCTGTCTATCCTGTGTCACTTTCAACTATTGTTGTATCACCTTGATCTTTTTCTATCATCTGTTGTACTAACTCAGGACCCAAAAGTTGATATTCGCCAGACTCATACCAACATAAAGGAGATCTACACTTCCTACCATATAAAGCCTCATAAGGTGCCATGTTGATACTCCATTGGTAACTGTTGTTGTAGGCGAACTCTATCAAACTGAGATGCACGTCCCAACTGCCTAGGAACTGCAAAACACAAGCTCTGAGAAGATCCTCCAAAGTGCAAATAGTCCTTTCAGACTGTCCATATGTCTGTGGATGGAAAGCGGTACTGAATCTCAACTGCGTTCCCAACGCTCTGTGCAATTGTTCCAAAAAAAACTCGTGAACTCAGTACCTCTGTCAGAGACTATCGTTGATGACACTCCATGCAAACGCACTATCTCATACACATACACCTGAGCAAGCTTCTCTAATGTATATGTCATTTTCACAGGTATGAAATGGGCAGACTTCGTCAATCTGTCCACTATCACCCAAATGGAATCATGATTCCTAGCTATCCTCGGCAAACCAACTACGAAATCCATGGTTATATGATCTCATTTCCACTGTGGTATCGACATAGGTTGCAATATACCTTCTGGCTTCTGATGTTCTGCCTTAACCTGCTGGCATACCGCACACCTATCCACATACTCGTCCACATCTCTCTTCAAGCCAGACCACCAATATAGGTCCTTAAGATTATGATACATCTTGGTGACACCTGGATGCATAACATACATTGGTGTGTGTGCTTCCTTGAGCACTAACTTCCTCAGATCATCCACATTGAGAACCATCATCCTGTTATGATAACAAACTAGTCCATCCTCAGACTCATGGAAACCATCACGCTTCTCGCTGCCAAACTTTAATCTGATCACTGAACTACAACATCTGCTTGTTATGCTTCTTTGATCTGCTGCCTCAACGTAGGCTTCACTTGCATCTGTGTCAACAGTCCTGCCAACAAGGATACTTCCAACTGCACATTCATTTGTGGCCTGTTTGTTGGCTGATATCAATGGATGTCATAAACCTACAGTTCAGTTCCACTGAACTGCAGGTTCTCATCCTACGACCATCCATAGAAGGCTTGCAAACTGATAAGAAAAAAAAATCAAACCATAGGCGTCAGTTATTTGTCTAAAACCGACAACAAAGGCTTACAACGTCGGTTAATAGCAAAAAACCACCACCTAATGTTGCCAGACAGCCTAGACAACACGGCCATGGCAACAGGTGATATGGCGTCAGTTATTAGTAGAAAACTGGCGTCGTGCTTGCCAGTACAGCTGTGCTGGATAGCACGGCCGTGGCAGTAGATGATATGGCGTCGGTTAGTAGTAGAAAACTGACGTCGATAGCATCCTAGATGGCGCCCTTTTTGTGGCATGGATGATTATAGCGTCGGTTTAGTTACTTATAACCGACGCTGATGGGGGCCCTGCTGGCGCGTTTTCAGTGGCGTGAAGCATTTTGGCGTCGGTTGGAAAACCGACACCGAAAGGGTTTGACTTTTAGCGGCACCCACATAGGCGTCACTTGGAAACCGTCGCTAAAAGGGCTTAAATAACCAATGCCAAAGGATGGATATGTAGTAGTGCAATACAATGTTTTTCCTATTTGCCTTATTGTACAGATATGACATGTATGTATATGAACATGTTACCGCTTGTATAGGTTGTGGCCAGTGATCTAGTGAACATATAATGTAATAATTGTTTTGATATGAGATATGATACGTGAGTCTTTTATGGACTCAGATGTAATACGTTTCTGCTTAAGGTGGATATATGATATCAGTTTTACCCTATTTTGTGGTAATGTGGTTTGTTAGTGTAAGGACCCTGACCCACGTTTTGGGCTAACCCTCTTTGCTTTGCTTATTAAAGGTGCTTATAACCTTAATCTAATCTCTTAAGATGTTTTGATATCACGTGACAAGCTCATGTTTCCAGTTTGGTCCCGTTTGGATGTTGTTTGAGCAATGTTTGCTTGTTTTGGACCAAAGTGCAATTTACCCAAAGTAAGGTGTTATATTGCAATATGTCACATTTATAGCATGCCTTTAGTTCTCTAGCATCATTATAAAGAGAATGATGTTTTGGGGCGCCTTTTGGAGGACCTATGTTCCAAGTTTGAGCTTGGTTAGTTGATGCTTGTGCTTTATGTGCTAGTTTTGGTGTAAATTGCAAATTACCCAAAGTAGAGGGTCAATATGCAATTTATCAGCTCTAGAGTCTTCTTTCTTCTGTTTGGAATCATCTAGGACGTGGTTGGAGGTTGGGGCACCTTGTTTGGTTGATAGTAGAGGAGTGACGTCTCTATATGGTCCTTATGTCATATATGTGTCACATATGCCACCTTGTCCTTTAGTGTAACGACTAGGGATTGAAGGTGTGTCACCCAAGAGGGGTGTATCAGCCATGGAAGTACCCAGATGCATGATATACATTCTATAGTGTATCACCAGGCCATGCATGAGCAGCAAGGGTGGCAACAAGTGGCGTTAAGTGCAAGAGCAAGTGGCACCTTGGTTTATGTGGTTATGACACCTCTCCCTTGCTACCTCTCTCTTCCTTGGTGTATATAACTCCCTTCCTCCTTGACCAAGTACTCCCTTTCGGCCACCTTCCTTCCCCTACCTGTATGGGACAAGCATGGAAGCTATGGAGCTTAAGGAAACTGTAGGGTTTTAGGGGAGGCAGCGGAAACAAAAATTTTCTCTCCCAAACCCAGAATAAGGAAACGTGTCAACGTCTATACAATAGGAAAGGATGGTTTGTGGAATCATACCTTGTCCCGAGGCTTGCTCGGTGACAATACCTCATGCCTTGCGCGGTCTTCACCTTCGGTCTTGGATGATGTCTGTGCAGCTCTTGGTCGCACCGTGACTGACGACTCCTCCTCTCACCGGGACTGTCGGGGTTGACAGTTGTCCTCCTGAGCGGCAGTAACCTCCTGCCTCTGAAGTAGTCCACACAGACCACCTGGAACTCCACACTCCTTATCCCACAAGGAGTTGGAAGGAGTAACACCCTCCTATTGACGTACTAGTCGCCAACACACTCTCCTGCCTCCAGTTGCAACTGCAATTGTCTTTCCCTTGCTGTGCCTCCCTTTGCGGGTAGCACTTGCTCGGGCTCTCTCGGTTACCAAAACCAGAGAGAACGACAACTTTGCATAGCAACTGGTTGCACTGAGTTGTACTTTGAGAAGCCCCCAATACCCCTATATATAGGAGGGTCATGGGACATGGTTCTCTATCCCGGGCAATGCGGGACTAAAAGTAGGAGTAGAAGGGTTCGAGATTTTCCACAAAAGCAACCAACTCGCAACCTGAACCGATCGTTTCATTTCTGAAATGGTCGGTTGGGGATCTGAGCCGGTCGGTTGACACTCAACCGATCGGTTGGGACCCATGAGCCGGTCGGTTCACTTTCTGAACCGGTCGGTTCGTGGTCCTGATCAGTTCCCGATTGACTTTCCAACTTTTGTTTCTAATTGGTATCAAATACCAATCCTTGTTCCAATCAAATTGGCAAGTGAAATGCAAGGAAAATTCTCACCAATCCTACTTTCCCAACTTTCCTGGTTGCAACAGTTGAACCAATCGTTTCAACACTTGAAGCAATCAGTTCACCCTGATCTTGAGCCGATCGGCTCAACACTTGAGCCGACCAGTTCACCAAGCTCAGCCGATCGGTTCATCACATGAACTGATCGGTTGGGAGTGCAGATTGTGTAGAATCAGTCAATTGCGATTTCAATCAATCTGATACTCTAATCAATCTGTCCAACACCTTGAACACTATGATTTTGAGCTATCAATTAATTGAGTGTTTAATTGAACTACTAAACTCCTTTAGTAATCAATCTAAACCTTGTTTGTGGACAAAACTCCTCTTCCAGGTTAAATCCTATGTGTGTGACCCTGCAGGTCCATTTCACGTTGGTAGTGAAATTCCATAACACTTATGACTTCACAAGCAAAGAGCGGTGTCTATTCACACATCAGTGCTACCCAAGTGAAAGTAGAAAGTTGGAGAACAACTTTCAATCCTACAATCCATGAATGGTGTTATAGTGAATGTATAATTCCTTTGTCGCTGATATCGCGAATGAACTCGAGGCATGGAACAGTCATCCTGTCAACGTTCATTCACTTTCTTGATCTCATAGTAGATTGAACGAGATATGCATGACATCAATATCACATACTGATTCACACATGCATGCGCACACCTTTCTCAATCCTACTCATCAAGTGGCCATGGATATCAAACTCCCTTAGGAGGGACAAATCCCATATCTATCACTCACCCCTCAAAAGCCCCATGTGTCAAAGCCACCCAATCATCACCTTTATAACAACCCATGTTTCAGGACTGCGTTTGATGATGTCAAAGTGTGTCCAATGACATGTGTTGAGTGTAGTGATTTCAAGTCAAAGAATCACACTCACCACCATCACTGTGAGTACTGACTGTGACTACCATGTCATGGTTCCATGTGTCAAACTCACGGTGGGTCTGTCCAGTACACTTGTTCTCTAACAAGTACCTATGTGTTTGGTTTGGTATCTCTATATCATGACTAATGAGATTCTGTCATCAACCAACACCACAATCTAGTCTTGTGTGTCATTGCTGTCTATCTACCTTCCACAATGACATCTGACTAGGGACATAACAAGAATGTACAAACTCTTAGCATCCGTATGATCTCATCGTTTAGGTCCTGAACCTGAAGGCATACGTCATTGAGTATTGTCATTCTCTAGACATTCAATCTGTTCTATCACTATCTCATATGACTGAACCAGAAAGAATCAGAAGCTTGCCTTTGATGTTTATCAAACCAATCTTAATGTATCCCACCAATCATCCCATGATTGGCTCTCAGGGCATACACACCAACAGAAACTCCCATGGAGCTTGGGAGGACGAGCACCTTGGCCATGGAGACTCCTTGCTCAAAATCCGACCTTGGTGAGCCATGCTTCTTTGCTAGCTTTTCCTTGTGATTTCTTCTTCATCTTCCTCTTCCCCTCTCGTCCAAGGATAGGCCCTTGATGTGAGAAGGCAAGGCCGTGGTTATCTCCCCTCCTTTCTTCTTCTTGAGCTATACATAACCATGGTATCTTATTCTTCTTCTTCCTTTGTTTCTTGAGGTGATGATGATGGTGCCGAAGGCATATTTGGAGCTTTGGATGGGTGATGTTCTTGGAGAAGAACGTGTGTTTTCTGCTTGGATCAAGGACATTTGTGTCGTTCATGGAGAACCTCTTAAGGCGGGTTACATAACTATTAACCATCTCTATTATGCACACTCTCCATATATGCATATATTGGTTCTTGTACTTAAATCGATACATTTCTCCATGACAAATGTATATATGGAACTTGAAATCTTATCTAATGGGAATTCTATGCTTTATTACTGTCTTTAGCTTGTTTTCCTTGTGCAAGATGGTAATGGGTGGCTAAAGGTTGAAGATGTCTACCCCGATATGGGGATTTACCTGATACAACTATGCTTTGCCCGATACAACACCTTTCTTAATAAGTTATGCTTCGGTTGATGGTTTGTGGCAATACCCCTTTCTCTCCTTTGGACTTGAAAGGTGAGCCTATGGACTAGATGTTTGTGGCGATATGATGTGGTGACTGATACCTCTTTCCTACCCTAGGGTTAGGTTTGGGCGTTATGGTTGGTGGACACCTAGTTGGTCCCTTGGCTGATATATGTTCTACATGGTGGCTCCTTGAGGTTGTTGCCCGATACCCTCTTCTAGAGTTGAGCCTTGGGTGATATGATAAGTGAACTCTTTATTGACCTTGTGATCGATATGCACATCTACATTTCACCCCTAACCACAACTCATATCTATGACTATTTTTGTCCCTAGCATGACCACTTGATGAAATGTGGAGGCATGCACGCATACGCACGCAAAGTGAAACCCTCATTCATGAAAACATTGTTAAAATACTTCTATAGGAAGGTTTTATTGAAAACATTAGAAAACATCGGGAAAATAATAATTATTTGATGATGGTGGGTGATATGGTGGTTGGCCGACATAAAACCCTAACCTTAGTGTCTTGGTCGGTATGGAGCTTCAACCCTAGCTTGAACGATAGGGTTGCCCTGGGCGATATAGATGATCTACCCTTGTTGCACAACATGCTCTTGGAGTTGAACCCTTGGTTAATATCTTGGGCAATATGGTGGCGATGTCTTGGGAACCGCTAAGCTGATCCTTGGTGTGGGTGATAGCCCTAGAAGTGGTGCCTTGGGCAGTACAGATGCCCTAACCCTAGTTTGGGGCGATATGCTTGCTTTGGCCGATAGGATGATCCTAACCCTAGATGCCCGACATGGAGTCTTGAACGATAGGGTTACCCTAACCCCAGTTGACCAATAATGTGCTTTTGAGTATTATGGTTCACACCTTGATCCTTCACTGATATGATGTTGGGAGATGTGGCCATGATATGCTTTGCACGATACTCTTGGATGAGAGCCCTACCCTTGAGTAAGCTTTTTGGTGAGACTAAGTATCCCTGCCTGATATGCCTTGGTGAAGGACCTAGGTTGACACCCTTGCTTGCCCGAAACACATCTATAGGAGGTCTTGGCCGATATCATCAGCCCTAACCCGATATAAGCATGTCGTATACATGATAGCTTGGGAACACAAGGATGAAGTGTTTGGCCGATACCCTATTTGGGGATAAGATACCTTGGTCGATATGCCTTTCCTGATACATGTTCCCTCTTTTGGACATGAGTATATGCTTGATAGCTTGTATGGCTTTAGAGTTGGGGTTTGGTCGATACATGTGTGGAGCTTGGATAGTACCCTGGACATACAAGTGGGGGATGGACAATACAGTGTCTTTGCTGTTATAGGGTCTCAAACCCTAGTTGGATGATAGGGTACCATGGGTGTCATGGCAACATTGAAGTAGTGCACCTTGGGTGGTATGAGAGCCCCTTGAGTATCTTGATGTGTTAACCAAGTGGGTGTGCTTTTTGGGTGCCATTATCTTGGCCGATATGGCCTTAGGTGGTAGAGAGTTGAGGGTTGCCCAATATGGAACCATAACCCTAATGGGCGGTAGGGTTTTGGGTGATAGGTGATGCCCATGTGCTGCACAACACGCGCCCTTACACTTGGTTACCTTATATCGATCTTGCATGGATGCATGATACACAGCTCTGGATCAGGTTGCACAACACACCATAGATCCTGGTCGACACGATACCCCCTTTGTGCATGAAGGTATAACATGCTTGTGGCCGAAAACCTTGGGTGAGAGTTGGTACTCTATCCGATACCCCCCTTTAGTGAGGGTTTGCGGTTGCTACCTAGTTTTGGTAAGGGTATGCGACACTTTTAGTGAGGGTTGTGCTCTAACCCAATAACCCTATGTATGTTATATTGAGCTCACACCTTTGATTATGATGAGATGTGACAAGATAGGTTGTGAACCCTTATATAATGGTTACCTATGGTTAATGATAGATGAACCTCTGATTAAGTTGGATGATGGATCATGGTGTATGATCCCTAAAGTTAATCCTTAAGGATGATGCACATATTACTTGAGATGCAGGGTATGGTGGGATACCCCTGACTTAATAGCCGTGGTGTGTATTGATTTATACACCAGTTATGACATTAATCTGCATATGTTCATAATGATGGAAGAACATTACAATGCTATAAACCTTAATCTTGATGACATGATAATCAAAGATATGTTCATGAGATATGGGGCATGATGGATGCTCACCATTTGATAACAATAATATAAATTGACTACAGACACAACTATGAACATGGATGTTGTTCCAATCCCGTGCACCTAAATTCTTGATAGCATGATAATCATAATATGTTCTCTAAGATATATGTTCTATGTTTGGTGATCTAGTTATCTCTTTCTTATGCAAGCTAACCATGCAGGTGTATTGAATTCATAGCCAAGTAAGAGCTATGGTGATTATATGATTATGTTCTTTGTATATCACTTGATATATGTGTAATATCTAAGTAATAATGATATGTCTTGTTGATGAGATAACATATATCAATAGTATGATGAGAAAGGCTTGTTGAGGTGTGATCCTCTAGTGATGACTTGAGGGATTGATATTCCCTAATGATGTTGATGATGCCTTGAGAGGCACTGGAGTAATGTGATGAACTCAGGGATTGATATCCCATGATGATGTGTAATGATGAAGCCTTGAGAGGCAATAGCACTATGAGATGATGTGAGGGATTTATATCCCATGGCAATGTGATGATTGTTGAGGGAAATGGAAATAGCAGTAGCAATATGACACCAATGTAATGAATCTAATGTTTTTCATGTTTTATATGTGGTTGATTAATACAACTTGATTGCACCAACAATCTACTTAAAATACATTAACTAATTACAAATGAATCTCTCATGTAGTTTGCCCTGGCCATGGATCCATCATCGTCAGTAATTAGGTGATGGTGAAATGGGTTCTCCTACGGGATTAACCCAGAGCGCATATTGTTGAATATGCGGGGTTTCTCCTAGCCAAAAATAGGAGGATTAGAATGCAACTGTGGTTGTAGACTCAAGATGTGTATAAGAGCATGGTGAATAGGCCCATGGCTCAATGTGATAGAGCATGAATGTGTTCATGGCTCGGGAGCATGATGATTTGGCCAGTGGCTCAGATGTATACTAGTGTTGAGACTTGTACCAAGTCGGGCTAGAGAAAGGGCAGCCTGCGGGACTGACCCTATGGCTGAGGCCACTTTGTTGGTTATCGTGCACTGACCACAAGGAGGAGAGGTCGTGGAGTCCGGATCATCCATTGACCTTGTATGGCACCGGCTTTGAGCTTCACAACCGAAGGTTGGAATTGAGCGGTACGACTCACTTCCTGAGGGCATAATAATTCGTAATCAAGCCATATAGTATCCTGCTTAGGGCAAATATGGAACATTGGTTGAGGCCTTGTTTATACAGTTGATCTAGTTATAATATGTAGTTTATCATATGAAACTTATATCATGTGATGAGTTCTTATAAAGCTTATCTTGTCAATCATGTTCCATAAAGAGTACTTGGTTATAGGCCTCATAAATATCTTGGTAAGATTGGTGGTAAGATTAGCCTTGCTCAGTATGTTGCTCTTATAATTTGCTTATATCAGTTATCTATGATCTAATAAAGTTGATATAGGGTTATGTTTCTCACTGGGACTGTGTGTCTCACCCCGCTAGTTAATAACCCTTTTAGGTGGACGTGCCTGGCGAGATGAAGATCATGTGGCTACAGATGATATGCAGAGGTATCGTACCTGGTGGAATAGACAGTGTCTAGCAGTAGAGTCATATGTGTCGTCCTTGTACACTCAGGTCTTCGGGAGAGCTTTTCGATGTTTCTTGTATAATGATCGATGAACGGTTTTCGGTATGTATCCTGATGTAAGCAGCATGACAAACATTTATTTCATGTAAAGAGATGATGGGAAATTATGTTGTAGCACCCTAAAAAGATGTTACGAAATGAAAAGTGTTGGCTCAATATTACGTCTCATCTTATGGTGCTTGTTATAAATCGGTTTTAATTTCCCGTGATTTTCGGTAATCCGCTGGTTAGCATGTAATCGTGTTTTGTTGTGGATGGGGTGTTACAGTGTTTGGTATCAGAGCTCTAGGTTTGCCGAGTCTATAGGGATACTAGGACTAGGTTTAGGATGGTATCTAAGGTTGGACCGTGACATAAAATATGGTGCATACTACCTAATCTCAGTACTTGATGCCCTGACCAGGTATTCAAATATTGAAAACAAAGGTAAGTATGGAGCATTAGATTGTTTCCTCCTTGATTACTCTGATCAAGTAGTCATTCTGGAGCAATCTAAAGAGCATAACAAATCAAGAATATGATGCTAATGCCTTCATCTTGTTATAAAGGAAGTTAATGAATGCACCATAACCTCTTAAAACATGGATGCTTGATAATCAAAAGAGGAAGAAATGGTTCTATGAAACCTAAATCTATATAAGAATATGATGAGATAAGTTCTTGAAACTGTAATCTTGAGAGATGTACGTGACAAAAGACAGATTAACTTGTGATAACAAGGTAAGTTCAAATGTAAAAACTTACACAAGATGAAGAAAATACCTGAAAGCAAAGATAAAGATAGAAGAAAGAGGAGAACAAGTGATGAGTAAATAAGATGGAACCTGAGATAATCTCAGACCAACCAATGAACGTAAGCAAAAATGAGAAAGTATAAAGTGCAAGTTCGTGATAAGAAAAAGAGAACAAGGGATATGATCCTTGTTCAATAAAGAATATGTGAAGAATAACGATCTTTTACACAAAGAGAAAATGAAAATCTGATATAATCAGGAAATAATCATGATCATGATGAAATAGTAACAAGAGATAGAGAATAATAACACGTAATGGTCTTGATGATTCCTGTGCTAAATGCAAGGAACCCAAGAAGAAACGAGATAAAACCAGATGGAACAAGGTTTAACGATGCATGAACAGTTGAAAACTCATGTAAGGATCAAAGAAAGTGATAATATCCTCCCCTTTGATATGAAACCATAGGTGTTGATGGGAGGAGTTTGTTCCTTTGCATCCCTTCCTTTCAAGGAAGTGGCAGTCAATTGGACCTTGTGTCACTTGATATGTGTGCTTTTGAAGTGATTTGAAAAGTATCAGCTGATCTTGGACTTTGGTTTCTAAGATGGAGATGCTGTGATAGATGATAACAGTAGGATCCTCTTGGCATGCTTTCTGAGAAGGGTTTGAGAATCAAGATGCCTAGATCGTAGAAGTAAGATGGTGAAGTGTCTGGATATATCATCCTTGACCTTGAACCCACAAGTTGAAGCTTGCTTTGGAGTTTGGATCTATGTAGTGACCCTCGAGGCAACAGATCAACATCACAGAGGAACGCTGATAAGGATAAGCAAGTAAGGACCGGATGGTTTGACCAGACAACAGATGACAACATGCAACAGTTAGATCTCGAGGCATGAGCTGACCAGAAATGATGAGATGACCAGGGTGTGCTGGCAGGTTGAATGGAGTCACTCCATTCTGCTTTGTCTTCTTCTTACCTCTTATCTACTCTAGTTGATCCAGTTCAAGATGTACCCTCCTATGAGCACTTGTAGTACGTTTTGTAGATGTTTCCTTCCTATTAGTCAGGAGAGAAATAGCCTTTTGTCGAGCACCTTGTTGATGACCCGGTTGTGCAGGATGAGGTATACCCTTCTCGTATCCTTCCTTTTCTTGAGCTTGACATGTCAATAATCGAGATAACCCTGGGAAAGGATAAATGTGGGAAGATGTGAGGTTGTCTCAGATGGAGAGGATGGCTCTGGTTCGACCTGGCTAAGTGCCTATAGTATGGCTATCACCTGTTAGGGGTTTATGCTCCGCATAAACATGACATTGTAAGGTATGCACCCAAGAAAAAGGAAGTACAGTGAGCTCATATTGGGAAAGTTTATCATGTTGAGCCTGATTCCTTGACAACTCCTGGCCAAGTTTCGAGTAACGAAAGATCCAGGCGGGATGTGCATCGGTTAGAGATGGATGAACAAGGGTTGAGAATCCTATCCTGATCAGTTGAGATAGTGCATATCTGTTACCATCCAAGTTGGTACTTGTTGTACCTTTGGGAGATGACAGGAAAACATGACAGACTTGAAATCGAGATGATGTGGTTGTTGCTAACCCAAAATGTTTAATTCCTTTTTGTGTTTAGCCTTAAGCAATGCATAGTGAGGTGCCTTATGAGCCTTGTCACATGCATACAAGTGTTTTGTAGAGTATGTATCTTGTAATAACCTCTTATGAGATAGATCTCCCTTGGATTAGAGACATCCCTTGTGAAAGAAGAAGGAACAGCTGGAACATGTATGGCAGAAGAATAGTGATACAAGTTATGTGAAGATCAAGTGTCGAGCATGTGAGATCAGAGTAGCTCAGCGGAAACGTAACAAGGAAGGTGAGATATCAGCAAAAGGAACTGATACCTGAATAATACAAGTTGCATGGATGTTCAGTATCTAAGAGTGTTACCAGACAAAGGATGATGAGACTGAGGGCTGAGTCTATGACCAGTACAAGGAAACCCTGAGTGGCTCTGGGAGAAGATCAAGTATGTTGTATACCAATCTGTGACACCTATGAGCTTTGCAGAGTTGTATGATGCGATGCGCGAGTAACACCCCTCTTCTTTCCGCTCGGGATTTTAGGGACGAAATCCTTGTTAGGGGTTTATGTCTTGTAAGGACCCTGACCCACGTTTTGGGATAACCCTCTTTGCTTTGCTTATGAAAGGTGCTTATAACCTTAATCTAATCTCTTAAGATGTTTTGATATCATGTGACAAGCTCATGTTTCCAGTTTGGTCCCGTTTGGATGTTGTTTGAGCAATGTTTGCTTGTTTTGGGCCAAAGTGCAATTTACCCAAAGTAAGGTGTTATATTGCAATATGTCACATGTAGAGCATGCCTTTAGTTCTCTAGCATCATTAGAAAGATAATGATTCTGTGGGGCACCTTGTGGAGGACCTATGTTCCAAGTTTGAGCTTGGTTAGTTGATGCTTGTGCTTTATGTGCTAGTTTTGGTGTAAATTACAAATTACCCAAAGTAGAGGGTCAATATGCAATTTATCAGCTCTAGAGTCTTCTTGCTTATGTTTTGCATCATCTAGGACGTGTTTGGAGGTTGGGGCACCTTGTTTGGTTGATAGTTGAGGAGTGACATCTCTATATGGTCCTTATATCATATATGTGTCACATATGCCACCTTGTCCTTTAGTGTAACAGCTAGGGCTTGAAGGTGTGTCGCCCAAGAGGGGTGTATCAGCCATGGCAGTACCCAGCTGCACGATACACATTCTATAGTGTAGCACCAGGCCATGCATGAGCAGCTAGGGTGGCAACAAGTGGTGTTAAGTGCAAGAGCAAGTGGCACCTTGGTTTATGTGCTTATGACACCTCTCCCTTGCTACCTCTCTCTTCCTTGGTGTATATAACTCCCTTCCTCCTTGACCAAGTACTCCCTTTCGGCCACCTTCCTTCCCCTACCTGCATGGGATGAGCATGGAAGCTATGGAGCTTAAGGAAACTCCCATGGAGCTTGGGAGGACGAGCACCTTGGCCATGGAGACTCCTTGCTCAAGATCCGACCTTGGTGAGCCATGCTTCTTTGATAGCTTTTACTTGTGCTTTCTTCTTCACCTTCCTCTTTCCCTCTTGGCCATGTATAGGCCCTTGATGTGAGAAGTCAAGTCCATGGTTATCTCCCCTCCTTTCTTCTTCTTGAGCTATACATAACCACGGTATCTTCTTCTTCTTCTTCCTTTATTTCTTGAGGTGATGATGATGGTGCCGAAGGCATGTTTGGAGATTTGGATGGATGATGTTCTTGGAGAAGAATGTGTGTTTGCTGCTTGGATCAAGGAGATTTGTTCCTTTCATGGAGAACCTCTTAATGTGGGTTACATAACTCTTAATCATCTCTATTATGCACACTCTCCATATATGCATATATTGGTTCTTGTACTTAAATCGATACCTTTCTCCATGATAGATGCATATATTGGTTTGAGTATGGTAGTACCTGAGTCAGATGAAGCTCTTCTCTTTCCCCTTTCTTTTTCAGCTTAGGATTTTGACCCTCTATCTTTTGATCTTCCTTTGACCTTTGTGTATTGTTATTCTCTTGAGGTGATCTTGCTTGGGAGTGGAGTTGATCCAAGATTGGTGTTTCCTCCTCTATGTTAGAGCCTGTGGCTTTGGAGTTGATCTTTACCACAAGGCGAGTTATATAACTTTCCCCTCTACTATTGTTTCATTTACCTTACATGCAAGTTAATTCATTTTTTTGGTGATCGAGAGAACCCACCTCGGGCGAGTCTGACATGGTAAACTCTCAAGGCATGAGAGGGTGTGGTCCGGTCACCCCCCTCCCACGCCTAATCAGCGTGGATTGCCATTTGCAAAGTGCCTTTGGTGAGGTTCAAACCTGGGTCCTTCATTGGGACTTATCGAGCTCTTACCACCCAAGCTACTATGGCCGGACTACAAGTTAATTCATATATAAGATGTGATCATAATTTGCTAGATGATTCTATCTTGTTTTAGGGTTTAAGATAATGAAATATTCTTGTATAGATTGCTCTTTCTCTTAACCCTAATTCATGTACCTGAAATATAAGTGATGGTGGAAATGTTAATTTCTTTCATGCGCCTTGATGTTGGTTTTATCGCCATGTTTATGTTTTGACCATCCTATGTTAGATGGGGTTTTTGGTTCTTGTGTACATGTGTTAGATGTTGATTTTCTTGCTCTAAGCATGGTTTCCTTACTGATTTTGGTGATGATCATTTTTAGGGTTTTGATGTTCATCCTCTCATGAGGTTTCATTTTGGTGATGCTTGAGCTTCTTGATGTTAAGAATCTGATTCAGTCAACATGTTTTGGGTTGTTATGACCATGTTGATGGAGTGCTAAGGTTCTGGTTTGGTCACCATAATCCTAACCCTAAGCCACTTTGGTCGCTACATAGGTTGTTCTTTGGTCTCTACATATGAGCCTTGTGTTGGTCGCTACCCAAGATGGTCTGGTTGGGTCAACACAACCTTGGTTTGATGTTGATATGGTCGCTATGCTGGTTGGATGTAGCAAACCCTAACCCTAATTAGGGTGGTCGCTATGTTTCTTGAATGGTTTGGTCACTACACCTGAATCAATTTGATTTGGTCGATACACATGAATCAACTTGATTTGGTCGCCACACCTGAATCAGTTTGGTTTGGTCACCTACACCTGAATCAGTTTGGTTTGGTCACTACACCTGGATCAGTTTGGTTGGTCTCTACACTTTGATCTTTGATGACTACTTCACATGTTGAGTCATGTGGTCGCTATGTGGTTTGGTCGATACAAACTACTGTTTGGAATGATTGGTTGATCATAATAATGATGCTCAACCCCAATGTGCTCCAAGAATGTGGGAAGTGATGCACCTAGGGTTTTGATGCTGAATGATGTTATGGAAACCCTAATCGGATATCTATGGAAACCCTAACCCCAATTTGACCACATGATGTAAATGCTTATCTTTCTTGAAGGGATTAGCTTGTAATGATGTTTTCTCTCTCCTACTTGTGTAACCCAAATGTTGCAGGTTGAATGTACATCATAGCTGGTGATTGCTGTGGTAAATCTTATATGACACATGGTGATGATTATGAGCCTCGATGAGGCATGATAAGATAATGTTGTTATGCAAGAACCATGTGTTTGGGTCTTATGACCTGGAAGAGGCTTTGTGCCTAGTTTGAGGTGATATCCTCCGGTGATGTTATGAGGGGTGATTATCCCAAGATGATTTGATAATGATTATGGCCTAGTATGGTAGTGATATCATCTGATAATTTTGAAAAGTTTATACCTCATACGTTTTATATCTTCTGGAGTTGTTTTATAATTAAGCTTGCTAGAATGAATTAGGGTTTGTATGTCCACTTGTTTGATGCACTAAATGACACACAATTGGCAATAATGAATCAAGTGGAACCCTAATCATGTAGGTTGCAATGTGCCATAGATCCATCTTTTACATCAATATTTGCTGGATGGTGAAACGAGTAATTCCTATAGGAAACTTAGAGCACATATTGTTGAATATGCAGGGGTGCAAGTCGAGGATATATCCTTGCATCCACAATCATAGATTTGGAGGATGACTGTGGTCATACCTCGATAGGAGAATGGTTGAGGTTGTATCTAAGATAATATGTTTTCAAGGATGGTTGTGATCGTACCCTGGCAGGAGAATGGATGCGGTCGTATCTCACTAGTTTCATGCCTATATACCAAGGTGGACTAGGCTAATTTGCAGTTTGACTTTATATGTCACTGTGGAGGACTCAGACTGAATGAGGGTGTGGGAGATCATGGGAGTCCGACTCTCCTAGATCTTGTAAGGAACTGATTTTGACTTAGTAGTGATTAGTTGGAGCATAGGTGGTATACCTCATCTCCATAGGGCATAATTAAAGATTAGCATCGAAATATGATTCATAATGGATTACTCCTTGCCTAGTTTCTTATATATTTAGTTATTAATAGATATACATGTTCTTCATATTCCTTCTCAAGATATATGATAACCTGCTAATCAATTTGTAAATGTTCAAATTGCTTTATCTATGATTATCAATTTAAAGTATTCATTTAGTTGAATTCTGCTCATCCTGCTAATGGTATTATCTTTCTGCTCTATAATCTATCTATTTTAACAATAGTTGTTGGTAGAGATTTACATCTCTTTTTGGGATGTTGGTCTCACCCCATGGGTTTCCACATCTTTTAGGTGGTCGTGCACGATGAGGTAGAGATCATGCGGTTGAGGAAGAGCACCAGGGAGAGTAGTAGTTGTTGGTGTTTTATAGTAGAGTTCTATGTGTCGTACCTGTACTCTGAGGTCCTTGGAGAGGTTTTGTAGATGTTGTATATCGATACGAGGTTTTTGACTATATGCCATGGTTGTATATTTATGTCTTGTATATATAAACATGTTATCTTTTGTGATAGGTCATGGCAAGTTGTCCAGTGAATAATGATATATATACCTTTTGTGGTATGTCATTTGATACCTGTGGAACAGTTTCTGGACTTGGATGTGATATGTTTTCTCTTGTGAATATATAAGTATTTAGTTTTAATTTACCATGATTTCTGGTAACCTGGATGTTTAGTGTTAATTTTGCACTTTGTCTTGAGTAATATCGCTCATGTGGTGGGTTGTTACATGTCTAAAGAATGATGCTACTAGATGACATATGTCTTCAAGTTTAGGACTTGGAAAATGTGATCATATGTATGATAAGAGTACATGCATTCATGTTATGTCCCTAGTCAAATATTATTATGCAAGAAAAATAGAAAACATTAAAACATAAGACTAGAGTGTGTGTTGATTGATGAAAAATTCTCATTACTCATGTTATGGGATTTCAAGTCAAAGACATAGGTACATGCTAGAGAACCGTGTATTAGACAGACCCACATTGAGAGTGATACATGGAGACCATGGATTGGTAGTCAAAATTAGCTATCATAGTGATAGTGGTGATTGTGGTTCTTAGACCTGAAGTCACTACACTCATCACATGTCATTCGATTATTTTTGACATCATCCAATGTGACCTCGAATAAGGGTTGCCATAAAGGTGATGATCGGATACATTATGACACATGGGGATTGACTATGAGTGTTGTAGATAGTATTTGTCCCTCCTATAGGAGATTGATATCATGGCCACTTGATAAGCAAGACTAAGAAACATGTGGCCATATTCATGTCACTCAATATAAGATGTGTCAACTCACATGCATCTCATATAGTATGTTTTAGTTCAAGGAACATGTATTGTACATTGAGAGGTTGACGATTCCATGCCCCGAGTTCAATATGGGTATCAGAGACAAAGGAACTATACAATCACTATAACACTGATCATGAATTGTAGGTTGAAGTTGTTCTCCAACTTTCCAATTACTTTGGTAGCAATGATGTGTTGGTAGATACCTCTCATTGTGTATGATGTCATAAGTTAGTTATGGACATTCACTACCAATATAACTTGGGACCTATAGGGTAACACACATAGGATGCACCTGGAATAGGAGTCTAATCATGAATAAGGTGTAACTTGATTATTGAAGTGTTTAGGTATTCAATTTAAACAACACTGGCTAAAAATTGGATGACTAAGAATGTGAGTTGACCAATGCAAGTGTTGAGACGACCAAATTCTAGTCAATTTAAACAACATTGGTTGTACATCGGCTGAACTAGAATGTGAATCGACCAGTTCAAAATGTAAATCGACTAGTTTAGATTGTGAACCGACTAGTTGAGCGATCAGTAAAACTGGATCAAGTATTGATGTTGATGTCATGTTGTGCATTAATCACCACATTGAAAGACAATATGTTTGCAAATAGTAAATATAGTGAGTCAAATGATTCACATGTGAACTGGCCGATTCAATTGTGAACCTACCAATTTGTGATCTGCAATAACCAAAAATTTGTGAAAATCTATCTCTTCGACTCCTAGATGATCTAAAAACCCTATTCTTGACCCCTCCTATAAATAGAGGGTTAGTCAAGGCTTTCAGTAGACACAACTAATGCTGAGAAACATTTTCCTCTCATAGCTGTGGTAACATGAGAGCCTGAGCAAGTCTTACCCATAAAAGGAAGAGACATTAAGGGAGAACAAGTCAGTGCTAGCACATCAACATGGAAGGGACATCCCTTTCCCATTGGCTCTAGAAGCACCACGATGAGTTCCTGGTGGTCTACGTGAACTACATAAAGGTGTGCAGGCTGTCACCATCACACTAGGAGAATGCCCTCAATCATTGTCCATGGTGTTGTATTAAGATACCATTGTTGATGATTGTTCACGTTCTACTTGAAGAAGTAGCACGAGATGTGGCAATGATTGTTGCTGGACTTGCTCCAAGATCATGTATATACCTTGCAAATCCCTCTTCCCTATAGACATCATTGTTGATGCGATCTTCTAGTTCAGGATTAGGCATAATTTTTCTTTCATTTCTACTGCCTTATCTGATGCCCCAATTTCCCAACAGTGGTATAAGAGTCACATCAATTTAAGCTGTATCAAAATTTAAATCGATATAATCAGATTTATTTTATTTCATACACTATGAATATTTAAAATGATTAATGTGCATATCCTATTAAATACCACTTATGATCCCATATATATATGATATGATATATGCAATCAATGTGTGTCACTCTAAAATTGTTGTGATGGTGGATGAATATGCGGTTATGTCCAAAACCCCTATGGATGTTCGTGCTTGTTTGTTTGATTTCTTTTATACTATTACTCACTTTGCATATCGCGCCTCTTTCCTTTTTTCTAATTGTAACTTTATGTTCTTCTTCCTATACTTCCTTCAAATGTAACTTGAGGTTTCACTTTTATTAAGTAATAAATTAATAGGAATAGGATAGTTTAAATTTTTTTTCTTTTGGGAATAGAAGACGTTCTACAACATATGAGTTGATCGACTAGAAGTCAAATCGATCGATCAGAGGATTGAGGAGGAAAGTGATAGGAGGAGCCAATCAATTGACTAGAGGCCCAACCGATCGACTGGATGAGTCTAGTCAACCGCATGATCCAGAGCCAGTCGACTGACTGATGGAAGCCAATCAACCGACCGAGACTTCAACTGATCAACTGGAGGGTCCGTCCGATCGACTGGCCTATCCATCAACATATTTTCATCATATGTTGCTACATGTGATGTGGATCTTAGATGGTAGCAATTATTTGTGGCTCCAAAGAATTGTATTAGACTATCCATAACCATCACTCATACATTTATGACTGCATGTTTTCTTTTGTGGATATAACATGTATATTAACATATTATAAGTATGTGGTGATTGAATATGTATATGTATTTACATATACAATCCCTCAAATATTAAGTCTAAGATGTTTTCCATAAGTGACACACATGAAAAGCTTGATAGACTAAGCTTAGGTTACACCAAAGCGTGGTGCACCGTCTATATTGTGGAAGTGTGATGGTAGATATGTGTGTCTGCCAAAGCAGGGTGCATATTCTACCGTGTTGGCTTTAGGGTCAGGATTAACTAGGTGGCCATAATGGGATTAACTACCTAGAAGCATACAGATAGATTGTGACAAGGAGTTGTGCACACCATCTATACAAGAGTTGTATTTAGATGCAATTGACAAAAGTTGCCTACCTAAGTAGTCAAGTTGTGGGTGATCAGCCAAAGCTGATTCATAATTTGATGAAATATGGATCTTGGATCACTAGAAGGTTGTATGCTGCAATATTTTGAATTGATAGTGAGGGTTATCAATTTGGAGATAATAGTGGAAGCAATGATTAGATAAAGGCCTAATTAATATCGGTATTATTATCAAATCAAATCAAAAGTGTTTTGACATACATAGGAAATTTTTCTTTTGTAGAAATTAATAGCAAACAAAAACATTTTCATCACGATCAGTCCTTGAGAAGGACAAGCTGAATGGGAATACCTTTCACAACTGGTTTAGGATGTTGAGAATTATTCTCACTCAAGAGCGCAAGCTCTATGTCCTAGAGACACCAAATTTAGATCAACCCGCTCCCACCACGCCTAAGGCTGACATGGATGCTTACAAGAAGCACTATGAATATGTCATAGATGTCAAGTGCCTGATGTTGTTCAATGAACTATGAGTTATAGAGGCAACATGAGAACATGGATGTTATTGAGTCACATCTTAAGGAACAATGTACCAAGATTAGGAAAGACAAGAGAGATATGATGTCTTAAAGGCGTTGTCCAAGTGCAATATGGTTGAAGGAGATCTAGTAGGTTCCCATACACTCAAGTTTATTGGGTATATGGAGAACCTTCCTATACTAGGATGTCCCTTAGGCCAATAGTTAGCAACATATGTGATTCTGCAGTCACTGCTAGAATCATATACAACTAGTTTGTCATGAACTACAACATGAAATTTTTTGACATGTTGTTGTTAGAAGTACTTGGCATGTTGAAGACAGCTTAAGCACAGATGAAAAAGGACAAACCCAAATCTATGATGATAATCAATAGAGGAAAATGGAAGTTCAAGGGCAAAGGCAAAGCTAAGAAGAGTTCTAAATCTATCTAGAAACCAAAGTCTTCTGCACTAAAAGCTAAGGGAGGAGTGAGTAAGTAAGGGAAGGGCCACCACTATCAGTAGCCTGGACACTGGAAAAGGAAGTGCCCTCTTCATATAGAGGAACTAAAAAAGAAGAACGAGATAGAGATCTCCATTTTAGGACCCAAGAAGAAATAAGCTAGAACTGTTTGGAGAAAGAGTTGATGCCACTACAATTGGAATCTTTCATTTATCTAATGGACATGTAATAGAATTAATGAATTGCTATTATGCACCTGCCATTAATGAAAACATCATGTCTCTTGTATGGACAAGAAATTATGAATATTTTATGTTTTGTTTTGAAAGATAAGATCTTATATGGTAGTGCCCTATGTCTCATAGTCTATAGTTCTAAAGACAAATATGTATAACACATGTAATGAATGACTTAATGACTCAAACAATGAATACCTATAGCATTGTCATCTAGAGCACATAAATGAGATATGAATTCCAATCCATAAAGATGGTCATCTAAACTCTTTTTGATTTTTGAACCAATAGAGACGTGCAAGTCTTATTTGTTGGAAAATTTGACAAAAGCACCTTTCACTAGAAGTAGTGTGAGCACAAGTATTCCATTAGGCTTCATACATAGTGATGTATATAAACCTTTTAAAACAAATGCTAGAAGTAGTTACAAGTACCTCATTATATTTGTTAATGATCTTAGTAGATATGCTAGTTTGTATTTAATGAAATACAAGTATGAATCCCTTGAAGTGTTCAAGGAGATCATGAATGAAGTACATAACTAGCTTGGTAAAAGTATTAAAACACTTCAATACGATCGATGTGGAAAATATTTTGAACTAAGAGTTTGAGGACCTTCTGGGAGACCATGATTATGTATTATAATGAACTCCACCTGAAACATAATGATGTATTAGAAAGATAGAATCACACCCAATTAGTCACGGTGCAATCATCAATAAATCTAGTTGATCTTCCAATTTCTTTTTTTTGGCACATGCTTTACACTAAACAATGTATCGTCTAAAATGGTTCAAAAGACACCATATGAGATATGTCATGAGAAGTGTCCCAATATGTCTTTTATAAGGATACAAAATGAAAATATAAGATTTTATTTTCTTGAAAAACTTTGTCCACAAGTCACATATATGTTGTTTTGTTGAATATCATGAAGGATACAAAAGATACTACTTTTATATTCCAATCTGACAACAAAAGTGTTTGTTGCGAAGATGGCTATATTCCTAAAGGGAATTTAATTCCAAAGGAATTAGTGGGAGAAAAGCAAAACTCAGAAAGTTTGAGACCAACAAGAAAACATTAAACCTAAAGAGGTACAATAGAAACAAGGAAAATCACAAATTGTTGTGGAATCTCAAGTTCCTTATGTAACACAAAACCTCATAGATCTAGTAGGACACGCCTCGAGCTTGAAAGATTAGGACCTCTTATGGCTCAAGAAGGTGGTAAGTTGTGTTGGATCCTAGATGGGTGATTAGATTCTCTAGAGGGGGGGGGGTGAATAGAGCTGAATGAACTTAAAAAAAATTCATTAGACCTTCAATATATATCACAATATAAGGTTGTTAAATAGGTAATTTGAGTGCAACTAAAACATGCATAGAAAGGATGAGAGAGATTGAGCAAACACAAGTAGACAAGCTATTTAGAGTGGTTCCACACTTCAAACTAGAAGTATGTCAGTCCACTTACCTAGAGAGGTCAACCTCTAGGATTTCTTAACCATTGCATTCTTATATTCATTCATAAGACTTATAATACATGACCAAACAAAAGACTTACCTATCCAATACAAAGAGTCTTCAACCTTACCAAGGACTTACCCACTTTGCAAGGAGTCTTCTGCCTTCTTCCAAGGACTTACCTACTCTTGCACAAGTCTTCAGCCTTGCAGGGATTACCCACTCTTCTTGGATCTTCCGCCTTTGACTTCACCTTCACTCGGAGAATCTTCCACCAAGGACTTACCCACTTGAGAAAAGAGTCTTCTACCTTCACCAAGGGCTTACCCACTCTTGCTCTAAGTCTTCAGCCTTGATCTTCACCAAGGGACACCTTCCCTTGTTCTTCTTCACCTCTCTTAGCTAAGAGAGAGAACCTTCATCTTCATGATTGAAATGAGAGATGGGGATGTGGTGGAAGTGATAGCCTCACAAGATATAATGTAGGACGAGCTCTCTTGCAAATCTCCTACTCACTCTAATGGATGTAGCAAGTGATTAAGCTGAGAGAGAGAGAGGAGGCTGTAGGAAGCACTCAACTATAGAATAGGAACCTCACATAGAGTTTGCATTGAATGCTCAACCTTGGAATGAAGCCCAAGGGGTCCTATTTATAGCTGGGGATGTCTCTTAGCCTTTGGGAACACTTAAGAATGAAAACTAGCCATTTTTTGGCTTGCAACAGATATATTTTCACTTGTTGCAACTCTACAACGGCTAGAAGCACTTTTATGCACTTTTCCGTACAGTGCAATCAGTCGAGTTTTGATAAGGGTAACTCGACCGATAGAGTAAAAGACAAAGTCGATAGTCAGATCATCGATCGAGTTTGTCCTGGGGAAACTCGACCAACCAATGAAAATTGAATTGGTCAGTTACTCCATCGGTCGAGTTCTGTGTAGTGTAAACTCGACCGATCAAAAGTCATTTTCAAGATCCAATCAGGATCGGTCGAGTTTGCAACTCACAGAACTCGACCGATGAACAACCTGATGTGAATTTTGGAAAATGGCTTTTGAGTGCTTAAACATTCAATCTAAGTGCTCCTGATTTTTTCTAAGCTTAATTACAAGTCATACAATCATTACAAGTGATTTATAACATGATTCTAATGAATTTACATCATATTACAAAAACGTGCACTTGTATTGACTTTGACTTGTCTTTTCTCCAATTTGATATGCGCAAGTTAGGGCATTTGGAGTGTGTCTATACCTAATCTGAAATCACTCAAGTAGAAGCATTAGACACAAATATGTGGAATGGTTAGTCATCATTAAAACATGAGTTTAGTCAATTTAGACGTGAGTCAACATTGACCTAATTGACCTTGAGTCAACAAGTTGGACATAGACAATGAGCTAAAAATCTACCTAGAAGTTATTGAGGGGCCAAAATATGAGAAATAGCTTGAATCCATTATATCCAAGATGAACTCCATGTTCACCAACAAGGTATGACCTTAGTGGATCCACCTAAATGGGTAAGAACCATAGGGTGCAATTGGGTCTTTAAGAAGAAGACCGACATGGATGGTCATGTACAAACCTATAAGGGTAGGTTGGTTGCTAAAGGTTTCAAATAATTTCAAGATGTTGAACATGAAAAAATATTTTCACTAGTTGCCATTGTTAATCCATCAGATCATGCTTGCCACTGCAACTTAGTATGACTATGAGATTCAGCAAATGCATATTAAACCAATATTCCTTAACATGAATTTTGTAAAGGATGTGTGCTTGACACAACCTGAAGGTTTTATAAATCTAATTAATTCAAATAAAGTTTGTAATCTACAAAAGTCAATCTATGGATTGAAGCAAGCATCTCAGAGCTATAATCTTCAATTTGACGTGATAGTAAAAGATTTTGAGTTTAGTCAAATTGAAGATGAAATATGTGATTACAAGAAGTTAGTGGGAGCATATTTATATTCCACATTATGATGGGGAATGTCGTCCTTATCCCACAAATATTAAAACTAGTTGGGAAGTGCCCTCTGTATGAAGGGTTTAGGAGAAACATCATGTAATTAGGAATTAAGATCTATAGAGATATATCTATAAGGATTCTTGACCTAAGTATGAGCACATACATTGACATGATGCTGAAGTGGTTCAACATACAAGTCTCAATAAGAGAAATTTTGTCCATGTTCCATAGAATTAGTCTCTCAAGAGCCAACTGTCCTAGTTCTTATGAAGAACGGGAACATATGAGTAAGATGCCATATGTATTATCAATTGGATCTATAATGTATGAAATATTATGTACTCATCCTGTAATCTCATATGTATTGGACATGACGAGTGGATATTAGTCAAATCCACCGAATATCACTGGATTACCATGAAAAAATCTTTAAGTACTTGAGAAACACTAAAAGGATTAGTTCCTTAGTTATGGTAGTAAGGAAGAGTTGGGGTGTAGAGGGTTACACCGATGTAAGCTTCCAAAATGACAAAGAAGACTTGCTGCCGTTACTCAACAGTTTTATGTTGAGGTTTATCCTATAGAGGTACTCAAATTGGATTAGTGATCGATTTCTAGATTTCGTCATTAATGATCACAATATGAATTTTTGGTTGACCATAAAATAAGAACTGCAAGCTAGAAAAGTTTTGAGCAAGGGACAATTATTAGTTCTACAATAAAAGTCGAACGCCTTATTATTATGAGCACTGTAGAGGATATTGTATGGATCAAAAAGTTCATTTAGACGAATTTATGGGAGGTTTGAAATGTTGATGATAGATAAGAGATATTGTGTGCACAATGGATCTACTAGATAGGCAAAGGAACCTAAACAACATACTATGACATCTCCATCTCATACGAGAGATTGTATATCAAGGAGACGTGAATACTGGCAAAGTACTGATTGGAAGAAAATGTGGCTAACCCGTTACAAAATCACTTGTGCAGCAAAAACATGATGGACATGTTAAGATCACTTGGAATAATATTGGTGGGTGATTGGCTCTAAGTGCAAGTGGGAGTTTGTTGGTATGTATGCCCAGAGAGCCAATCATACAATGACTGTGATGGAACATTAGATATTTGATTTGATAATGATAAAGGTAATTTTGTCAATTATGTTTGTCTCAATCATGAGATAATGATGCAAAACATGGCAGATGTCTAAAGAATGATGTTACTCAATGGCATATGTCTCCATATTTAGGACCTAGACAATGACATCATATGAATGAAAAGTGTACATACATTCTTGTTGTGTCCCTAGTCAGATATTACTATGGAAGCAAAAAAGAGAACAAAAATACATAAGACTAGAGTGTGTGTTGACTAATGACAAAGTCTCATTAGTCATGATATGGGATATCAAGTCAAAAAAATAGGTACATGTTAGAGAATAATGTATTGGACATACCCACATTGAGAGTGATACATGGAGACCATGGAATGGTAGTCATAATCAGCTCTATTAGTGATAGTGATGATTGTGATTCTTAGACCTAAAATCACTACACTCACTCATCACATGTCGTTCGATGTATTCTGACATCTTCTAATGTAACCTTGACTAAGGGTTTCCATAAAGGTGATGATCGGATATGTTGTGACACATGGGGATTGACGGTGAGTAATGTAGATGGGTTTTTTCCCTCCTACATGAGATTGATAACCTGGCCACTTGATAAGTGAGGGTAAGAAATGTATGGCCATACTCATGTGACTCAATATAAGATATGCGAACACACATACATCTCATACAGTCTTCTTTAGTTTAAGGAACATGGATTGAACATTGATAGGATGGCGATTCCATGCCTCAAATTTAATCTAGATATCAAAGACAAAGGAACTATACAATCACTATAACACTGACCATGGATTGCAGGTTAAAGTTGTTCTCTAACTTTCAAATTAAATGGTTAGAAATGACGAGTTGCTAGATACCTCTCATTTCTTGTGATGTCATAAATTAGTTATGGACATTCACTTTCAACATAACTTGGGACCTATAGGGTCACACACATAAGATGCACCTAGAGTAGGAGTTTGTTCAAGAATAAGGTTTAACTTGAGTAATAAAATGTTTAGGTATTTGATTTAAGCAACATTGGTAGAAAATTGGCTGACTAAGAATGTGATTCGATCGACAGAAGTGTTGAATCAATTTAAACAACATTGGTTGTACACTGTCTGAACATGAATGTGAATTGAATGGTTTAGAATGTGGATCGAATGGTTCATAATGTGAATCGACTAATTCAGAATGTGAACTGACTGATTTAGAATGTGAATTCACATGTTGAGCGATCAGTAAAACTGAATCAAGGATTAATGTTGGCGTCATGTTGTGCACTAATTGTCATAGCCAATATGTTTGCGAGTAGGAAATATTATGAATTGACCGATTCAAGTGTTAAGTCGACCAATTCACAAGTGAACTAATTAATTCATGATCTGTAGTAGCTAAGAGTTTGTGAAGATCCATCTCTTCGACTCTTAGTTGATCCAAAAACCCTGACCCTAACCCTCCTATAAACAGAGGGGTGGTAAAGGATTTTAGTAGACACAACTAACACAGAAAAATGTTATCCACTCACAGTTGTGGTAACATGAGAGCCCGAGTAGGTATTTCTTGTAAAAGGGAGAGACAACAAGGGAGAACAAGTCAGCAGTAGTACGTTGACATTGAAGGGTCAACTCCTTCCCTTTGGCTCTAGAACAATGATGAGGAGTTCCTGGTAGTCCGTGTGGACTAAATAGAGGTGTTGAGGATGTCACCATCACCCTAAGAGAACAACATCAACCACCGTCAGTGGTGCTGCACCAAGAGAGTGTTTCTAATGATTGTCTACATGCTACTTGAAGAAATAACATGAGACATTGTGAGGATTGTCACTAAACTTTCTCTAGGACCATGTATATTCCTTGCAAATCCCTCTTTCCTAGATACATTATTGTTGACGCGGTCGGCTAGTTTGGGATTCTGACATGATTGTTTTTGTTTCCACTGCCTTATTTGATGCCCTATTTTCCAACATTCCATTCTCATAAACAAGGATGAAATGAACTTTTATGTTCCATGATTTTCTAGGATGAGGATTAATAAGCTCAATGTCTATATATCTTATGGTTTTTGTGATTTTTTTCTTCTAAAATTTAAATTATTTATATTTTTGAGGAATATATTCCACATTCATTTGAGTTTTGATGCATTATGAATTAGTGGAATTTTCAAATAATTTATATTATATTTTATGCAAGTTTGATAAATATTTCGATGACTATAGTGTAAAATGCATTTATAACTAGAAACAACTGTACTAATTGGAATATATAGAGTAAATCCCTAGTAATGTAAATTGAGATCTAACCTTATTGATATGTGGCATATTGCTTTCCTTCAAATTTACTTTGGAAATCTATATTATACATCTCTTTAAATGTTCAACAAAATTATTTATTTTGACATTCCTTTAATTCCCCAAAACTATTCTCCATTTTTTGGCATCTTAATAAGTATTTCTCTACATATTGAACTTTAAGGGCCTACTCTTGTGGTGATTCAAGTTTCTCTAAATTAATGAACTCTTAAATATCTTATTTTTAGAGTCACACACGCACACACACACACATATATACATACATACATATATATACATATATATGCATATATATATATATATATATATATATATATATATATATATATATCTTTGTATCTCCAATTCCAACCTAATGTTCCTATTCTCATCCTACTATATTTGAGCATGAATGAATTATAAAACTAGAATGGCTAATTTCCTATGAGCATAAAATGCAATGTACACTCCATTCTAAAACATGTTAATCTGGTATCAAGGCATTGGTCGACCAACTATATATTATAAACTTACTAGAGACTCGTTGACATGTCTATCATAGATAGAGAAGCATGGGACACATGCACTCCCATCATAATATTAGTGACTACTAGTCCCACTTGCTATTTTTTATTTTCTTTTTTAATGATATTTATGTTGGTGTTTTGTTGAAAATGTCGATTACATATGCATTAACAAGTGCTTTTTATATGTTTTTGAACATTTGTTTACTTTCCTCTAATGTTTATTCCTCTAAGTTTATTTCTTAGTACATTTTCTTAAGATTTATACAATTGTGAGAGTATTGGAAGAAATAGCACAAGATGTTGTGAGGATTGCCACTGGACTTGTTCTAGGACAAGCTATATACCTTTCAAATCCCTTTTTCCTAGATATATCATTACTAACCCGATATGCTGATTTGGGATTCAGGCATAATTTTTTTTATTTCCATTGCCTTATCTGATGCCTCGATTTCTCAACATTCCTTTCTCATAAATGAGGATGTAATGAAATTTATGTTGCTTGATTTTCTAGGATGAGGGTTAATAGACTCAATGTCTATATATCTTGTGGTTATTGTGATTTTTTTCTAATTTTTTTGAGGAAAATATTCCACATTCATTTAAGTTTTGACGCATTATAAATTAATGGAATATATTCTATTTTATGCAAGTTTGATAAATATTCGATGACTATTGTAAGGACTCTGACTTGAGTTTTGGAGTAACCTTGTTTGTTTTGGCTTGATCTTGTGCTTAGAACCTTTATCTAATCTTTTCATATGTGATTAGGTCTTGTGTGGAGAGGTTAAGTCTCCACTTTGAGCTTGTTTGTTTGATGTTTGCGCTTTCTGTGCTAGTTTTGGTGCAAATTGCAAATTACCCAATAGAGAGGGTTGATGTGAAATTTACCACCTCTAGAGTGTTTCTTCTCTCTCATGGCTCCTCGAGGGAGAGTGTGGTTCTTTGGGGCACCTTGTTTGGCTCTTGGTTGAGTAGCACACCCTTAGTGGAGATTAAGGTTTTCTGGGGTTTATGTGCCTTAGCCTTGTAACCTTGTTGTTTTGCCTTGACCTAGGTCGCGACCCAGAGCCTGGTATGGGGTGTCGCGGTCACGACACTTCCCCCTTGGTGTGGTGGTCATGACCAAGGTTTTCTTAGGTCAAGGTGGAGGTTGGAGAGGTGTGTTTCGACCTAGGCTTTTGGGGTAGTCTTGGTGTCGCGATCTTAGGACCCTAGGTGTGTTGCGATTGTGACATAGGGTCAGTTGCTTGGATGGTTGAGATCCTACCTATGGAGTATCACCATCTCTTGCATGTGTACCTTATGTGGTTTCATGTAGTTGCATGTTGGTCCTTTTAGTGGACAAGTGTTCCTTTGGAGCTCTATCTTGTTGACACCTCATCCCTTGCCTTACCTCCCTCATCCTTTGCTATATGAACCCTCTTCTCTCCATGCAAATGGTTCTTTTCGGTCATCTTCTTCCTCCCTTCTCTTGTGCTTGGCCTTGGAGCTTGGTGGATCAAGAAGGTGTGTTCTTGGCGCCTTGGAGGTGGCTCATCCCTTGCATGCAGAGATAGTGGTTATCCTTGGCCATCTCTAGCTATGGTGAGTGCTTTATCTCCTTCTTTTGGTGTTCCTTCAGATCTTCAACCCTATCTTCTTCCTTCTTCTCGGTCTTGGGCCATGTTTTTCCAAGGTAACACTCTTGTGGGTGAGAGAGTAGTAGGTGAGAGAGTTTCTTTTCTTCTTTCTCCCTTCTTTCTTTGGTTTAGTTTTGAGGTTTTACTTTCTCTTTTTGAACTATCCTTTGACCTTGGTGTTTCTCTCTTCTTGAGGTGCTCTTGTGTCTGTGAGTGGAGCTTTTTGTGGAGCTTCTCCTACCCTTAGATTGTGTGCTTGGATCTCTTAGTCTTAGGGCTTGGAGCTTTGGTGTAAATCTTCTTAAGGTAGGTTATATAACACAAAACCTTCTCTATTATTACACCCTTTTGATATGTTGTATTGTTGTTTTCTCTCTTTAATATTTCCTCTATCATGTTAACATATGAAGCTTAACCCTAGAATTCGTTTAGGAAGAGTTATCATGCTTGGTTTGGGAGTAACTTGAAACCCTAGTTTTCTTATCTCAGTTTTGGATAGAGGTGATGATATGGGGTCTCTTTCCTCATTTTTGACTCTTAATCTAAATCCAATGCTTGCTGTTTGGACACCTAGAAGTAAGTGAGAGGCTAGTTCTATTTTTGGCTATCTTGGATATGGTTTCTCTTCCTTAAGTCATGTTTTTCTTGGAACCTTGCTTTAGGGCTTGTGGAGATCAATTTATTCGAAGGCTCCTTCCATAGTGATCTAGGTTCTTGCCTTAGCTTGTGGAGACAACCTTTGAGTGGCGATCGCGACATGGTGGTGTTGAAGTGTCACAGTTGCAACATGGAGATGCTTGAGGAGCTTGGCTGCAACATGATGGTTGAAGGGTGGAGTGAAACCCTAACCCTAATGTCGTGGGCGCAACATGTAGAAGGTGGTCACGACATGGTGGTGTCGAGGCACTGCGGTCACAACATGGAGGTGCTTGAGGATCTTGGTCACGACATGGTGGTTGAAGGGTGGAGTGAAACCCTAACCCCAATGTCACAGTCACGACATGTAGAGGGTGGTTGCGACATGGTGAGGGAGTAGGTCGAGGCACCCATGGTGTATGCCGCGGTCACGGAATACTATGGAGGGTGGCCACGACCCATGTGCCTTATTGGTTAACACGTGGTGATGGTAGGTGGTTGGTTGAACCTAACCTTGTGGATCGTAATTAGTAAAAGTGGGAACTCTTAACCCTAAAAGTGAATAAGTCTTATTATACCTTTACCATGGAAGGCTATTATGTTATGTGATTATCTCTCTCTTTATCGTGATCTACTAACCATGCAGGTGTTGTGGAATTGATTATCATAGATAAGCTGTGCTATAATGGTTATGACGTGAGATAAGGAAGTTGATTATGTAGGTGATACATGAATATGATGATTGGGTCTTAAGACCTAACAATGGTTATTGTTCTGACGCGAACAATGTTTCCTACTGATAAAGTTGAGGGATTGATATCCCATGGCATGTGACCTTGATGATGATTTTGTGAATGGTAATAATACAAGCGTTATGAGGTAATAGTGTGATAAGTTCACACCCTATGTGGCTGTGGGAAGGATGCTATGCCCTTAGCTTTATAGAATTTGTTATGGTTCAATATGTTGTAACTTGATTGATGCTAAAAGACACTTAAATGACCTAACTAATTAAGTCAAACCTAATCATGTAGCCTTGCCTTGTGCCATAGATCCATTAAGTGTTAGCATCTGGTGAATAGTGAAACGAGTTTAACTTGGAGCACATATTTTTGAATATGCCTGGGTGAGGACAAATATCCCCTTACGTCCAGGATATATGATACAAGATTGGCTGTGGGCCATACCCTTATAGGAGTGTAGATTTGGCCTTTAGCTCAATGTATTGTGACACATGATTGGCTGTGAGCCATACCCTGGTAGGAGTGCGGCTGCAGGCCATAGCTCAATTTCATGAGCGTCGTGACTTGTACCAAGGCGGGCTAGGTTTGTATAGTTGGATTATATATCGTTGATAGCAGTCTGACTGATGATGTCACCACAAGTTCACTCGTACTGACCGAGGGGGTGAGGTTGTGGATTCTGGCTCTTCCACTAAACCTTATATGACACTGATTTTGACTTAACAGTGGTCTGTTGGATTTGAGTGGTACAACTCAACGTAACCGGTCATGTAGCATACCTATATAGGATCAAATACAAAAACATTGGATGAGGCCTTGCTTGCTTTTATACAACATGGTTGGTAGTGGATATACATGTTCTTCATATTCCTTGTATGATGTTAAGATGTTTCAAAATCTAGTAGTAACTACTTATTCTATTAGGAACGATTTACCTGCTTATCATGGTTGTAGCTTTACTGCTTTACTTTAATCATCCTATTTTTGCTAATAATAGTGTTGTTGGAGAGTTATATCTCCTGTTGAGATTTGAAATCTCACCCAGTGGGTTCACCACATCTTTTTAGGCAGATGTGCACGAGGAGGCAGAGATCAGGCAACGAAGATTGAGGAGCAGTAAGAAGGACAGTAGCTGACAAGGTTGGAAGTGCTACTGGTGGTTCTTTTGTTGTTAGAGTCCTAGAGTCATCCTTGTACACTCAGGTCTTTGGGATGGTTGTTGGACATGTATCATGGATGGGTTTCAATATGTTTGTAACCCTTTGTACGTATGGACACATGTGGTTATGTATATATATATATATATATATATATATATATATATATATATATATAGAGAGAGAGAGAGAGAGAGAGAGAGAGAGAGAGAGAGAGAGTCAGGCCAGAATACACTCAAGTGTATTCGGAGCAGAATACACTCAAGTATGTCTTCATGATGTACTATTTTTTCAAAAATCTAATCCTTTGATCTTCTTAAACATCTTGTGAATAGCTCATATATAAAATTTGAGAACATTTGGACATTTATAGGTCATGTTTTAAAGATTGCAAAAATTATGCATTTCAAATTAGTTTCGTGCGTCGATTTTGTTTCCCTCAGATGAGTGACTTACACTCATCCAAATGGGCTCAAAATTTTTATCTAGCCTAATTATAGTATGAAAATGAAGATCAATGGTTTACATTTTGCAAAAAAGTAGTGTTGATATAAAAACACACTTGAGTGTATTCATGCGATCTATACACTCGAGTGTATTCTAGTCTGACTATATATATATATATATATATATATATATATATATATATATATATATATATATATATATATATATATATATATATATATATATATATATATATATATATATATATGACGTTCATTCATTGCCCGCGCGGGTAGCCTGTATTTTCACTATCCGGCAGCCAAAAAAGTAACTCTCCTAGCTAAGAAAGTAACTCTGCTGTAAAAAATGTAACTATGGTGTCAAAAAAGTAACTCTGCTGGCCAAAAAAGTAACTCTGTACAAAATATACAACAGATATATATAAGGACGGGTTTTTTTGATTTGGGGGGGGACAAATGATATTATTTTTGGATGAAATTTTTTGGGGAGCTAGACAAAATGGTCCTCTGCAATTGTGATTTTTTGTTGTTGAAAAAAGGTGGTTGGAAGGGTGGGCGGGTAGCTACCCGCACGGGCAATAAAGATGGGCCCATATATATATGTATATGTATGTTTGGAACATGTTTTCTTGTAATAGGTTGATCGCATGTAAGGGAAGAATTCTGTTATATGAAAGGACTCTTATGAAAAGGTTCTTGCTGTTTGGATCTGAATGAAAATGGTTTTAAATTTCTAGTATATTCATGTGATTAGCTGGTTTGTGGTTAATCACATGTTGTTTTGAGTAATCTCACTTTGTGTGGCGCAGGGCGTCAACTATAGTGTACAATGCATTTATAACTAGAAACAACTATTCTAATTGGAATATATAGATTAAATCCCTAGTAAATTAAATTGAGATCTAACCTTATTGATATGAGGCATATTACTTTCCTTCAAATTTACTCTGGAAATATAGATTATTTATCTCTTTGAATGTGCAACAAAATTATGTATTTTGACATTCCTTTCTTGCCCCAGAACTATTCTCCCTTTCTTTTGACATCTTAATAATTAGTTCTTCACATACTGAACTTTAAGGGCCTATGGTTGTGGTGATTCAAGTGTCTAAATTAATGATGCAAATTTATCTTTTTGGACTTCAAATGTTTCTAAAATAATCGATGACATTCTTATTGAAATTCTCTGCTAGTTTACCACTTAAAAATCTTATTTTTAGACTCATATATGTATATTCTTTGTATCTCCAATTCCAACCTAATGTGCCTCTTCTCATCCTACTATATTTGAACATGAATGGATTATAAAACTAGCATGGTTAATTTCCTATGAGCGTAAAATGCAATGTACACTCCACTCTAAAACATGTTAATCTGATAGGGAGGCATTGATCGACCAACTATATACTAGAAACTTACTAGAGACTCATTGAGATGTCTATCATAGATAGAGAAGAATGGGACACATTCACTCACATCATAATATTAGTGACTTCTAGTCCCATTTGCTATTTTTTCTTTTCTTTTTTAATGATGATTATGTTGGTGTTTGGTTGTAAATGTTGATTACATTCGCATCGGTTCATGTTTTTTTTATATGCGTTGGAATATTTGTCTACTTTCCTCTAATGTTTATTCCTCTAAATTTATTTCTTAGTACATTTTCTTGTGATTCATATGGTTGTGAGAGTCCTTACTTTTAGCATATACCGTTATTTTCTTGTGATTCAAAACATGATACTCTATTTGGATGAAAAATCTTTATTTGGATGAAATTATATTTGTGAATGGAAAGATATTCCTGAACATTTTTTACACAAGAAGTTCTTTAACATGAGGAGAATATTTTTTGATGATCTTTTTTTGTTCAATAAAGAAAATAAATGTAGTAGAAAAAATTCCTTAATTGAATGGGAAGAAAAAGGAGGAATATTCACTTGAAGAAGAGAGATAAAAGTGCTTGTTGTGTTAGCAATTACGTAGTGGAGAAATAAGCTTTTTTTTCTTCTTCTTAAAGATGGCTTAATCGTATTCATCTCGCAACCAAGGGCAGGTTAGCACATCAAAAAATAACTCAACGCAAACCACATAACCTCCAACTTAACCCTTAGCATTGTGGACGAAGATGAAAACAAGAAATAGAATCCCCCCCTCCCCCCCCCCCCCCCCCCCCAAAAAAAAAAAAAACCTCACATGTAAGCATTTGTCTATATGAGATCTTCTACTGTAAAGCCACCAAACTACATCCTTTATGTGCTTCCTCATATTCATCGAGTCCCCTACCCACCCCACTGCGCTAAACAAACCCTCATCTATCCAACTAACCACAAAAAAGGAACCTAAGCAACCACCAACAAACAAACCTTCAAAAAACCCAACCAAGGAGCTTAAAGGGATCAGGAAGGCAACAAACCTCCTTGAAACCACCCGACACAATCAAACACCGCAACAAGTACAAAGCACATCCCACGATCATTTCTCAAATCATTTTCGAATGGAGATAAAAAAAACCCACTTCTCTCAATTAAAATAGCTAACCAAGCAATATTAACAACTTCTTAAAATTCCCTTTTTCTAGAGAGAAAGAAAGACCAAAGAAAAAGTGGTTCAACACACTCACTTATTCGGGAAACCGCGTGACCTGTTTTGGCATTTCGATTTTTCAAAAGAAAAAGGGCACGTCCAAACCGTGTATAAGATGAACGATCCTTTTTCCTATAATATGGAGGAGATCCGTTCACCTTATAAAGGGCTACTACCGCCTCCGTACATGGTCTACCTTATCTCCACCGACTGCGTGACACGTTGTAGCAAAGGAGGACCAAAAGGACAATTGTGGGGGTGTGTCATCATCGACTGCCAGCTACCGATACAGATGCATGATATTTATTGTCGTCCCATGCTAAAAACTCAGAGGAAGCAGAGCTTCCCATTACCAACCAATGCGACCCATCTTACCATTTCTATCTGGGCGTCAAACCCGATGGACTGTCAGGACAAAGGACCACCACTACCACCACCACCTTCGTCCTCCTCCTCCTCTAAGGTTGCAGCGGCGCGTTCGTTCCAGATGCAGAGTGTAGTCGTGCTGGCCACTCTGTTGGTCTTCGCGGTTCCGTTGTTCCTATGGAGCATCGACACCCTCGCCGTGCGTAGCCACCTGACCCCTTCCGCTGCCGCATGGCAACCCCGAGAATATCTTAGTCATGACAGACAGCTTGATATTCAGGCAGAAACCACCACCCTCAGCAGCAGCAGCAACAGAGCTGACACCGGCGGCTCGAATCTCAATTCCAACGTCTCCACCTCGTCGGTACCAGAGAATGTGTGCCGTGAGAGCAGGCCGCCCAGTCGGAGTTGGAGTTGGATCTCAGCTCAGCCGTATCGGAACTACTCGACTACCCTCCTCTCCCGGTGGCTCGCACCACGCGGCGAGCCATGCCGAGACGGCCGAACGGCGGATATCACCATTCCGGGCCTCGACAGCCATGATGACGGTGCCGCGACGCCTTTTGAGCTGTCGGCGGGGAAGATTCACGAGTTCTCCATCCACGCGCTCGACGAGGCCGGGAACCGGCGGTGCCTCGGCGGGGATTACTTCGAGACGGACTTGTCTGGGGACTCGTGGAAATCCCGACCACCAGTAGACGACCGAGGCGACGGATCCTACGGCTTGTCACTCCAAGTGCACCCGGACTTCGCCGGCGAATACAACCTCACGGTCGTGCTCCTCTTCCGCGGGTTCGAGGGGCTCAAGTTCTCCCCTAAAGGGTTCGCACTCAAGAAGGAGTTGCGAAGGATCCATATCCGGTTCTTTAACCGCACCACAACCAGAAACAGCAGCAACAAAACGGCCGGCTACTCAGCTTCAACTACGCCACTATCGCTGCCTCTGTGCGGCGCGGATGATTTCTCCCGAGACGCCTGGTCGGGCAGGTGGACTCGCCACGCCCGCAACGACAGCTGCGCCATCAGCGACGACGGCCGGTACCGATGCCTCGACAGCCACCACCCTTGCACAACCCCATGGTGCGAGGGGTCCCTGGGTTCCCTCGAAAGCAACGGCTGGGTCTACTCCGCACACTGCGCATTCCGCCTCTTCACCCAACATTCCGCCTGGGAGTGCCTCAGAGGCAAATGGATCTACTTCTGGGGCGATTCCAACCACGTCGATTCAATCCGGAACCTCCTCAACTTCGTGCTCGGTCAGTCCCCACAAATCCCCACCCTGCCGCGCCGATTCGACCGGACATTCTACAACCCTCGAAACGCCTCCGACTCCGTACGCATCACCAACGTCTTCAACGGTCACTGGAACGACTCGTTGAACTACCTGGGTCTCGACTCGCTCCAGAACGACGGGTTCAGGTCACTCCTCTGGCGACATTTCACGGAGGAGACAACCCCCGATGTCATGATACTCAACTCGGGTCTACACGACGGGATACACTGGATCAGCATCCGCGCGTTCGTTCATGGAGCGGAACGGGCAGCGGACTTCTGGGCAGACGTGTTCAAACACTGGAGAAACACCGGAAAGCGGCTCCCCAGGCTCTTCTACCGGACGACTGTCGCCACTGGAGGTCACGCCAGGACCATGGCGTTCAACCCCAACAAGATGGAGGCTTTCAATGGGGTCATGGTTGATAAGATGAGAGAAAGGGGCCTTCTTGAATCCAGAGGTGGCGGCGGCGTCATTGATGGGTTCGACATTAGCTTCCCGTGGCACTGGGACAACCGATGCAACGACGGTGTGCACTACGGCAGGGCGCCGTTGAAGGCGATGTGGAGGGACGGCCAGACCGGACACCATTATTTTGTGGATCTCATGCTAGTTCATGTACTGTTGAACGCCATCTGCCCTAGCGCGACAGGTCAGTAGGCCAGGTTAGGCCACACAGCTGCTCAACGGCGCCGCCCACTCGGTGCCACAGCGGGATGTCGGATTCGGTTCTGTCGTCTTGCTCGGTTCCCGATAATTTATTCTTTGTTGCGATTCTATACCTTCTTTAAACATTATATTTCTCATCTCACGTGTAGACCTGAGACAAATATATTGTATAGGAATTGTTTAAGGGACTAGTTGTTTACAAAATAATGATAAGATATACACATCACCTTGTTTCTGTTGAAATCATTTGGTGCCCGTTATTTGCTCTGACGTGCTTAATTTACGCTAGATAGAGTAATTAAATCACAAAGTAGATTATAAGAAGAAACTTGTGAAATATAATGGTCATGTTAGTTGAAGCAGAACGTAATACGTTATGCAACTTTAGCCCAAACATTATGCTTAGACATATAAGGTGCTATGCTGGATCAAGTAAGACAATGAGTGAAAGAGGAGAGTACAATTCATTTCTATGCTATCACATAACTCAACTCGGAGCGGGATATAGGTAGTGTAAATGGTTGCTTTTCCTCCAACCAATGTTCTATGATACTAAATGTTGAAGCCTCCGTTTGGTTCGAGATATGGATTATGAAACTCGGACTGAGTTAGACCGGATATGTCCAGTCATCGAGATTATCGGGACTGTAGTTAATCATATTTCTATTTGGCAAACTAATCTCATCATTAAATTGGACTGACATCGTAACTTGTGTTTTTCAGTCTAGATGTTAAATAAAATACACAAAAAGACAGAGCTAAATCAGGACTGAGTTACGAAATCCCTCTGCTAGCATGACTGAGCCACCCCAGATATCAGGATAACGGAACCCGAAACGGGACTATTTTAGGATTTTGAACCAAACACGCATCTTGCAAATCAGACTGGATCGTGCAAACATGGCATAATAAGACAAGCCGAAATCCAACTCATATCTGGAACCAAACGCAGGCGAAAGGTTCTCCGCTAACCGTCTACGAGATGAGTGTCAAGTAAATGATGATGTTAAGACAAACATACGAAGGCAAAGTTTCATTAGACATTTGTTTTAGAATTAAATTGCTGATGACGAGCATCATGTATCTCACAACACTCATGTCTCTAATTGTGCGGGTATGAGATAACTCAATTGAGTCAGACTAAATAATAAGAGTGCATAGAACTAAACTAATATATGAGAGCGAACGCAGAACCACATGCTTTCATTGCATCTCAATGAGATATGCCCAAACGAGAACTGGATATAAAATAAACAGAGTTAGCACATATTAAGCATGTAAGTTGTGATTGCGAGTTAGTATGGAATGTAACACAGATGAAGGGAGCACGTAGGACATACATAACGATTGATATTTCCATTTCACACTTGTTTAATGTATAAGGTTCGGCACATCACATTTCTAAAAGAAATACAAATTTCAAGTTAAATTGTTATCTTACCTTTTTCCCACCTAAAATGCAATGTAAATAACACGACATTTAGTTCTTTTCTTCGTATTGGACTTTCATGGATTTCGAGTGTATGGACTTTGTCATATTGTAGTTGGAGAGTGAGATACATGCTTGATATGTTGAATTTGACACCACTCTCTCCATGCACGAACATCTTGAGTACACTCTTACCCAACGGGCATGTATGTATCTCTCTAGATCTCACACTTCTAGGTCGCACTTTTGTTGGAAACTCATTTCACTCCACGATTTCTTCCTCTTGACACGTACTCGATCCATCGAGTCCTCAACCACAAACAACCATACGTTATTTAATCTATCCTAATGTATGACTCTTCAATGTAGTTGGAATGTATCTCATCTCTACAAAAACCCACCAAATTCAGATATCAACTTTCTTCATGGTTTGATCATGTTGTCATGATGGAATTCTTAGTAGAAACAAAATATGCTATCTTTCCTATAGATTAATAATTTGCTGAACTCATTTTGATGTGTTTGTCTCCATTGTGTATAAACTTTAGGTTCTACCACATCCTCAGATGAGAGTCCAAGTGTTTTGGTTGGCCTTTTGTCTTATCCTTGTGCCTCGTTTGTTGATTTTCTTTTGTCAAAAAGGAATATATTGTGCCTTTGCAAAGTTCTAATTCTTCATTGTTGTTGCATGACCAAATCTCTCGCACTTGTGATTATTTTTTACTCTTAATATATAGACTTATAAAAATAGAAATCATTGCATAATATATTATAACCAATTTACATCTTAATTTCCTAGCTACTATATATGTCATGAAATTCAAATAAAACCATCGTCAATGGTGTACTTAAACCTTGTAATACATGTACACACCTGCTAGGTAAGGGTGTCGCGAACCTATTTGGGGTCGGTTGCGTGCCTTCTAGTTGATAAAAAGTTGTTGAACTCATGATCGACCTAGTGTTGTATTTTCTTTTGGTAAAGTGATAAGCCCACCAGTGTATGAAATTTACAGTGCATATACATTTACCAAACAAGTTCTATGTTTTTTTCCTGAATTCTGTAAATGATTAGTCAACACATTAAAATAACGCAATGCATAACATATTAATGTTTTTTCTTATTAACTCAAAACGAGATATAGGTAGTGTATATGGTTGCTTTTCCTCCAAGCGATGTTCTATTATACTAAATGTTGAAAGGTTCTTCACAAATCATATACAAGATGAACGTAGAGGCATTATGAATAATAAGACAAATCATATGAAGGTAAAATTTCATTAGACATAGTTGTTTTAGAATTAAACTATAAATGGCAAGTGTCTTGTCTAAGGATCTCACAACACTCTCGACATATAGGTCCTTAACTGTCATGTTTTGTGAGAACTCAATTGAGTTAGACTCTCACTTATGATCGAACTGTGAACACATGTAGAGGTCTCAGGTTTTAAATCCTCACAGGGAAGAATAAATTGAGATTTATGTCTGACATGGTTTGCGTCAGAACTGATGGGTTGTGCACTTAGTTTACCATACTCCTCCTGTGTCGGTCCTCCATAGGTTAATGAGGGATTGGGGAGAGGAAGTCTCCTTGATGACTCAATTGAGTTAGACTAAATAATAAGAGTACATAGACCTAAAGTGATATGTTAAACCAACACAAAACCACATGATTTTGTTGCATCTCAATGAGAATGCATCCAAACAATAAATAAATGTAAAATGAACAAAGAGAACATGTTAAGCACATAAGTTGTGATTTCAAGTTAGTATGGATGCAACACATATGAAGACATGAATTAAGACATGCATTACTATTGCTATTTCCCTTCAAGACATGTTTAATTGAGGTTCGATAGATTACATTAGTTTTAAAAAAAGTAATCATGTCCTATTAATTTATTATCTTATTTCCCCACCTAACATGCAACAAAAATAACACGACATCTAGTTGTTTTTTTCTTCTTGAGCTTTCATTATTTTCGAGTATGTAGACTCTGTCATCTTGTAGTTGGAGAATGAGAAACATGATTGTCTGAATCTGACACCAATGTACCTAGTGGCAAAGTTAGAAATTTTTTCTGGGGTGGCACCACATATATCAAATGATATCAACATCTGCCAGATCGACTGTCCCATCATACTCCACCGCCCAACATGACAAATCCATTCAAAGTTCTTCCCAGTTCCCGAAGATTTTGCATTGGGAACCGATGCCCTAGGCTGAGGTGCAGACATCTTGTCCGCCATATGCGTCATCGTAGCCATCAACTGCCCAAAAAGAGACTGAAAGGTAGGATTTTTAATCATGGCTAGGTCAAATTGGGGACCCTCAGGCACCCGATCTTCTTGTTCTTAGTTCCTTACAGCTCCTCCTAGTGCACCAACATTGGTCTCAGCAACGTGTTCTTCATGTTCTCCAGACATCTTTAGGCTTTTCTACTTCTTCTGCATAAATAGAAATCACTAAAAGACGGACTGGAGGACACAAGAACAAACACAAACCCTAGTCCTAGGTCCCTATAGACTCAGCAAACCTAAAGCTCGAATACCAACCAAACTTATGACGCCCCACACCACAAACCACAAGATAACTCAAAACTAACGACAGAAACAAACTTAAATATACAGATTACCAGAAAACACTCAGAATTAAAACCATTTTCTATAAGCTTCCAAATAGCAAAAACCTTTACATATAAGTCCATTCATGTTATAAGATACTCATCATGTATGCCATCGACCTATTACAAGGAAACATGTCCCAAAAACACACACACACACACACACACACACACACACACACACACACACACACACACACACACACACACATATATATATATATATATATATATATATATATATATATATATATATATATATATATATATATATATATATTCAGGCTAGAATACACTCGAGTGTACAGATCGCACGCCAAGTGGTGTTTTCATACCAAGACTATTTTTTTTTGTAAAATGTAAACCATTGATCTTCATTGTTATACTATAATTAGGCTACATGCACATTTTGAGCTCATTTGGATGAGTATAAGTCACTCATCTGAGGGCAACAAAATTGACGCACGAAACTAATTTGAAATGCATAATTTTTGTGGTCTTCATAAAATGACCTATAAATGTCCAAATTGGCTCAAATTTTATATATGAGCTATTCACACGTTGTTTAAGAAGATCAATGGATTAGATTTTTCAAAAAAATATTACATCATGGAAAACTACTTGAGTGTATTATGCTCCGGATACACTCGAATGTATTCTAGCCTGACTCTCTCTCTCTCTCTCTCTCTCTCTCTCTATATATATATATATATATATATATATATATATATATATATACACACACACACACACACATCCATTGTGTCCATACATGAAAAGGACATACAAGTCAAACTATGTATCTATAGCGCGTCTACAAAACACACCAAAAAATCATCCTAATGACTTGAGTGTACAGGGATGACCCTAAGACTCTAACAATAAAAGGACCATCAACAACATTTCCAACCTTTTCAGGTATTGTCCTTTTTTGCTAATGCTCAATTTTTGTTACATGATCTCTACCTCCTCGTGCATATCCATCTAAAAAGATGTGGGAAACCCATGGGGTGAGATTCCAAATCTCAACGAGAGATATAACTCTCCACCAACACTATTATTAGTACATGCAAGAGGATTAAAGAACAACAGTAGGGCAACAACTATGATAAGTAGATACTCATCGCTAATAGAATAAGCAACTTCAATTAGATAATGAAACATGTCATCATCATAAAAGGAATATGAAGATCATGTACATTCATTACCAACTATATTGTACAAAAGTAAGCAAGGACTGATCCAATGTTTCTTTATTTGATCCTATGCAAGTATGCTACACGACTGATTACATGTTTTATTATGCCTTTAAGATTTGAGTCATACCACCCAAATCCAACCGACCACTACTAAGTCAAAATCGATGCTATACAAGGTCCATGGAAGAGTCAAAATCCATGACCTCACCCTCTCAATTAGTACGAGTGAACCTGTAGCGACATCACCAGTCAAACTACTACCAGTGACATATAGTCTAGCTATACAAGCCTAGCCCGCCTTCGTACATGTCATGATGGCAGAGGAACTGAGCTACAAGCACTCCCATCAGGGTATGGGCCGTAGACAATCTTGTATCACATGTCACTGATCTACAACCCGTAGTCGCACACCTACTAGGGTATGGTCTATAGACAATCATGTATCACATATCACCGGGAAACCAACTCATTCATGGATGTCTCATATATCTTAGACGTAAGGGGATATTCCTCCTCACCCCCACATAGTAAAAATTATTCACTCTGAGTTAAACTCATTTCACCATTCAGCAAGTGCTGACACTGAATGGATCTATCGCACATGGAAAAGCTATATGATTAGGTTCCACTTGATTAATTAGGTCATTTAAGTGTCTTTTAGCATGAGTCAAGTTACAACGTATAAAATCATAACAAATTCTACAAAGATAAGGGCATAATACTCTTGTAGAAGATAAGACATATAGGGTGTGAACTTGTCACACTATCACCATATGATTTATTTATTGTTGCCATTCATAAAATTATCAACAAAGCCACATGCTATGCGATATCAATCCCTCAAATCATCTCATATTAGGCCACAAGACACTACCAGGTCATATGACCATTCATTCCTGTATCACAATTTCTACATCATGCCTCTTAAGGCTCATTCAACTTATATCATGTCTCACCACCATAGCACACACTAGCTATGATTTTTGAACTTATAACACCTGCATGGTTAGAAGCTGATACACAAGAGAGAAGGACAACTACATAACATTATAATCCTTTCATTACAAGGAAACAAGTAAACTCATCATTCACTATTAGGTCTAGGGTTTTCTATTTAACTGATTAGGGTTTACAATACTCAACTCAACCATCAACCCTAGAACCATCACCCTCCATCATCTTGGAGTGCACAAGGATCAGGGAGCATCATTAGAGTTGGTTGGATAACATTCTCAATATAATTGTATATGTCTTATGTATCATACATATATGGTTATCATTAGGTGTTTACATGTGTTTCTTATCCACCTACCATCACCCTATGTTGACCACATAACCACATAGGTCGTGACCACCTACCATGGTCCATGTCATGACCGCAACCCTTATGTGCTTCAACATGCATCACATGTCATGACCCTCATCACCTAGACCATGTCGCTCCCGTGACACTTAGGGTTAGGGTTCACCCAAACAACTAGACCATAGGTGTCTCGACCTCAATCTATGTCACAACCCCAACCTATATCGCGACCCAAGACAAGAAACCTTCACCCATCTTGCGACCCAAGACCTCCATGGTCACGACCCTACTCTCTAGGGTGAATCTCAACTTAAGAAAAATAGAAACACATCCCCAACACCCAAGATAACTCAGCCACCACCCTTCAAGGGTCTCAACCTAACATCACTAGGTTGAACTAGACCCCAAAGGAGCATCTCAGCCCAAGATCTATTAAGGTCACGACCATGATGAATGGAGTGTCGCAACCTCCCAAGATGCTCCTCCTTGGTCACCAAAATAGAACAAAAACTAAAGGTGAAACCATGGTTACCATGAAGAAAAGGTCACACACAACCAGTCACAAAAACCCTAAGTTATGGGTCAAGAAAATACGAAGGTAGAACCCTATCTAAGAAAGAGAAACCCATGTTCAAGAAAACTAAAACTGGACCAAACATCTCTCCAACTTTTACATGTAAAAACACCATGCATCATGGCAAGGTAAAGAGCAAAACATGGAGAAAACCTTCATAACACATCATCTTCCAAAATGGGTACAAAAGATTAGGGTTTTGGATTGCTTTCAAACCAAGCATGGGATCACCACCAAACCGGATCTAGAGATTACCACCTAGTTCGAGACAAACCACTAAAGTTCACAAGGTCAAAGCACACCAACCCTAGGAAACCCTAATCATCACAATGTAACATCCCCGATTCAACCCCCTGATATTCTTCCTTCGAATATGAAGTAGCTGAAACTGAGTCGTTAATATGGCACCAAGAATCAAAGCATAAGAGTGAGATAAGCAATATTTCATTTCAAAATGTTACACCCTTATAAAGGTATTTTTACATTATATCCTAAATAAATCATAAATGATGCATGATTTTAAAAATTAAGCATGATATGTCTTTGGTTCTTGACACCCTTTAGGATCTTTTCAAGATGAGTCTTCTATAAGGAAAGGTCCTAAAAATAATAATCTGCAACATGGAATAATATGTCACAGCCCAAGTGGGGGAGTATGGGTTAGACATATGTCTAAGTATGGAAAATAGAGATAAGAAACAAGACACTATTAATGTAACTACATTCATGATATATTACTCAAGTATCAAAAGTTCAGACCAATATTACAGACCATCAACTAGTATGATGCATAAGGAATGTGTATGTACATATATTCATTAAGAAATTATGATATGACAACTTTTATCACAATGTTAGACCGATATCATCGAGAATAATTAGAATTATTGGTATTTATCTAACTACAACTCATAGAGAAGGTGTCAATTCACCTTGGCTAACTAGCCTACAACCACAAAAAAACTTTGTTGATCTAAGACTTTAGTCCATTAGGGTCACCAAAACACCTGTAAGTACCCTGGCACACCCCCAGCTATTCGTGCACACTACATGCTCTATACAATGAATCAAATTGCTACATACAACCAGCATTTGCCTTTCCAAGACCGAAAGAGGGTGCTCCTTGTGCAAGATGCCACTTGGAGTATCATTAGTTCACATGCTTAATTTTTGTAGAAGATTATTCTCCATTACTAACATAATCATGCCTGACTCTACATGACCAACCCAAGTGGGGGCCTGAGTATGGTAGAGCATTATATTCATCCATACCTTACTCTAAAGGACCTAGATCCGGATCCCAAATGTATTCCCTAGCCAAGATACACCGACTTTATTACCAACACATCTCCCAAGATGAGGTTTAGAAGCGTGTCTTGGTCGAGGATTGATACATTTGAGATCCAGATCTAAGTCCTTTGGAGTCAGGGATGGATGAATATAATGCTCTACCATACTCAGGCCCAAACTTGGGTTGGTCATGTAGAGTGAGGCATGATCATGTTAGTAATGGGGAATAATCTCCTGCAAAGATTAAGCATGCTAACTAATGATACTCCAAGTTGCATTTTGTGTAAGGAGCACCCTCTTCCAGTCTTGGAAAGGCAGTCGGTGGCTAAATTTGGTAATCTGATTCATTGTGTATAGCATGCGGTGTGCACAAGTAGCTGGGGGTGTTTTAGGGTACTTATAGGTGGTTTGGTAACCCTAATGGCCTAAAGTCTTGGCTAAGCAAGTTTTTGTGGTGAATTTACACCTTCTTTGAGAGTTACAGTTAAACTCATTTATGGAATAAGGTCTCTCACTTTACAAAGATTATTTGAGAAATACCTATTTATGTTCCTCGATATTGGTCTAACATGTTGATAGAGTTGGCATCTGATTAAATACTTTATGAATATCTCCACGTACACATTCTTTACACATCATGCTAAAATACCAATATCTTCTATATATGGTTTTCACATTGGTATGGACATTTGATGATTTAGTTATCTGAGTAGTACATCAAGAATGTAATTATGTTAATAGTATGTTGTTGCTAATCTCTATTTTCCATACTTAGACATTTGTCTAACCCATATTTTCCCACTCGGGCTGCAACATATTTGTCCATGTAGCAGATTCATCCATGCAACTGGCTTGCAACCACAAAAACTTACTTAGATAAGATTTTCGGCCATTAAGGTTACCAAACCACCTGTAAGTACCATGGTACCCCCAACCACTTGTGCATACTGCATGCTATACACAATGAATCAGATTACCACATGGAGCCACCGATCACCTTTCTAAGACCGGAAGAGGGTGTTCCTTGCATAAAATGCTACTTGGAGTATCATTAGTTAGCATGCTTAATCTTTGCAGGAGATTATTACCCATGACCAACATGATCATGCTTGACTCTACATGACTAACTCAAGTGTGGGCCTGAGTATGGTAGACCATTATACTCATCCATCCCTAACTCCAAAGGATTTAGATCCGGATCCCAAATGTATCAATCCCCGACCAAGACATATCGACTCTGTTACTAACACATCTCCCAATATAAGGTTTAGAATTAAAAGGACATCATCAAAGATATATAACTGAATATGATGGCTAGCAAAAGCTAATGAGGTTAAAAACTAGCCATGAATAAATGAATCATTAGTTGAGTATTTCACTATGACATCAAAATGTAAACTTGTGGGATTGTGGAATGGAATCAGACAAATATATGGCCAGGAGCATGCAAGAGGTTAGGGAGTCCCCCTGTGAGAACACATAACCAATTAAATAACCTTTCCTCTTTACGGACTGCAGGCATCAGTGAAACAAGCTTCTAGTCACCTTGGAAATGTCTGATGGAATTCCAATTTCCAACAATATCACATGACTCAAGTAATAGGGAGAATTAATGGAAAGGATAATAAAAGAGAATAGAACTATTATCCACAAAGTCATGCTTAATTATCATCAAGACTCTTAACTCAATTTTGAAGAATGATAAGAACTAATATTTGTATTATCTTAGGGTAATGAAAGGAAGTCTATTCTAGCTTATTAATAAAAGTATGGTCAATTTTGATTTAATTCTCTGTAACGTCCCCGATTCACCCACCTGACTTTCTTCCTTCAAAAATCAAGTAGTTGAAACTGAGCCGTTAATATGGAACCAAGAATCAAAGCATAAGAGTCAGATAAGCAATATTTCAATTCAAAATATTACACCCTTACAAAAGGTATTTTTACATTATCTCCTACGTCAATCATAATTGATACATGAGCTTAAAAATTAAGCTTGATCTGTCTTTGGTTCTTGAAGCCCTTCAAGATATTTTCAAGATGAGTCTTCCACAAGGAAAGGTCCTACAAATAATAATCTGCAACATGGAATAATATGTCGCAACCCAAGTGGGGGAGTATGGGTTAGACAAATGTCTAAGTATGGAAAATAGAGATAAGAAATAAGAAAATAACTACATTCTTAATATAATACTTGAGTATCAAAAGTTTAGACTAATATTATAGACCGTCTACTTGTTTGATGGATAAGGAATGTATATGTACGTATATTCATAAAGAATTTATCAGATGAAAACTTTATTAGAATGTTAGACCGATATAGTTGATCATAATCCGAATTATTGGTATTTTTCAAATAAAGACAACAAAAAGGGAGAACTTATTCCATAAATGAGTTTAACTACAACTCTTAGAGAAGGAGTTAATTCACCTTGGGCAACTGGCTTGCAACCACAAATACTATGCTTAGCCAAGACTTTAGGCCATTAGGGTTACTAAAACACCTGTAAGTACCATGGCACACCCCCAACCACTCGTGCACACTGCATGCTCTATGAAATAAATTGGATTACCACATGTAGCCACCAGTCGCCTTTCCAAGACCAAAAGAGGGTGCTTGTAACATACTAGAACTAGAACCCTACTTTAGAAGTTTGATCCCTTTAACTTAGATGAACTAGGATAAGCTAATACATGTAATTAAGAAAATAATGAAATATAAAATGTGTCACAAGAAGTGTAACATAATAAATCATGCTAAATAACTGTATATGACACATATGGAGATAATAAGAATATAATTGGTTGAATAATGTGCTAATGGTCCACTAATAGGCCGTATGACATATCTCATAAAAAGAAGTCCCAAAAGTGAAATCTAAGTTTTAAAATCACGTTCCTTGAGTCCTAATTGTCTTGGGAGTCAAGTTTCACATTATTCACATGATAATAATTAATTTAATTTATTTAGGAAAGAAAAGATCTAAGTTTTTCCCAAAATATCAAATAAAATAATAAATGACTCCAAAAGAGGAAAATATTCTTGGATTCATAATCTACATAATAATATAGCCTTTGGGTGAATTTTCATCCAATTCCGAGAAAGTTTGCCTAAAAGGTGATATTAGGAGAGAGAAAGTGTGTAGAACCTTCAAAATATTAAATAAATGATCAAACAACTCCAATCTATAAAATTGATGGCAAATTTGTATCCAACACATTAAATATGGCTTAAGGATAAAGTTTCACCTAATTTGGATTACCCAAGTATCATTAATGCATCACAAGGGATAAACTAATTTTGGATAATAAATACATTAAAAGTTCTCATAAGGAAAATCTAACTCCATAATCAGAATCTACATGTTTAACTTAACTTATGTGAAAAATTTGGTTCAATTTGGATAAGTCTAGAACCCTTAAATTAGGAAAGAGAAAATACATGCATTAATTGGATTTCACTTTGGTTATTCAATTTGTACATCTGTCACATTTAGTTTCCTATTTTCCGCCTAAGGTTTGGTTGTCACATGCTTTCTTGATTTAATAACGATTTCTGACCGTCGAATGTGTGATCCGACGACAATGGGTCATCTCCTACCTTGGATAGGAGTCCGCCCAGTTTTGAACATTGGCTATGCTTTTCCTTTTCGTCATTCTCTCTTATTTCTCGACGAAATCTTCAGATTTCTTTCCCAAATGCTTTCTTTCTCAATTCCAATCCCGATGATCCCTTGTTTGACCCCTAGAGTTCTATATATAGTAAACCCCAAAAATGTCTCTCTCCAGCATTTTTTAAAGACATTACTTCTCGACCCCTCGTTTGTAAGAGTTTGCTCAGAATCGATCTTCGGCTCTCCTCTTTCCCTCCTCCAGTCCCAATTGTGAGGTGGAAGGCCTGGAGTAGCCGGACCTACTCGAACTCCTTCTCCAATGACCTTGCTGCAACCCAACCTCCACAACTATGTTCAGTGCAATTGCCACTGCGGTAAGCATCTATGGTTCCCACTAGTTCGTTTCCCTTCATCTGAGTGGCACAAGTTGTTTCATGTGGTTGGGTCCTATAAATGATTTGTTGTGTTCACCGGACATCCTATGCCCTGGATCTTTAGTGTTTCGCCGACCATGAATCATGTACCAATGGATGCTACCTTATCTAGTGATTGTTTTCCAGCCTAAAGACAGCTTTTTTGTGCTCCTAGTCGATGAATAAGAATTTCATGAAGCTTTTTCCTATTTCTCGACTTTGTCGGTGAGCGGTGAGGTCATGACTTGTATTTCCTCTTTGAGTTTGCTTGAACGGATTTTCTAGGCTTCCATGATCTTCTTGGCATATCCCTAGGCTCGGTTTGGTGGTTGTTCTCATTTTTTCGTCTTGAGTTTCCTTCTCTGGTTTCTGGTTGTTTGTTCATGTGATGGAGGTGTTTTTCCCCTTTTCTCTAGTTTTTAGGCCACGAGGGTAGCAGTGTTGTGTTTGTTGGCTTCTCGTGGACGTAGTTGCCCTGCTTTGGATTTTGTTGTGTGCTGTTTCTTTCTCCTTCTCTTTCTGGAACTCCTATCGCCAGCCATGGCGAGAGGGGAGGGGATGATCGAGGGAAAGAATCCCCCCAAGATAATTTCATCTTTACCCATCTATCCACCTTCTTCGCTTCGTTTGTTGATTAGGGGTACAATGGTCATTTCCCCTCTCCCGACTCCTTGTTTTAGCACTTGGTTGTCTCTGACTTGGTTGAGTGGCCGATTGAGTTGGCCAGTTCTGGTTGGGCCAACTCGGACCCGAGCCCTTTCTCCCTCTCTCTCTATTTAATCGATGACATGGCTTTTCTTTATTTTCCTATTGGTCGATTTTAGTAAATTAATAACTAATTGTATGATGATCAACAAAATATGAGTAAATAGTTAATAAATGAGAAAAATGTAAGCTTTATTTTGGTATGGGTTTAGTCGCCTAAGTCTAATGTTTTATGATAAATGATTTTAATGGATTACTCTAAATAAATAATAACTTGTAATATTCATAACTAAATATATATAAGTCAGAAAAATATAATAAAATATGTTTTGAACTCAAAAAAATATAACCTAAAATATGACATGATTTTGATAACCTAATTCACCGATAATAACCTAATTTACCAATAATAAAAGGAAATTTCTTGGGTTTTGAAGAACTAATGGAAACCTAACCCTAATTCCACCTAAATGCATCATAGTTTCTTTGGAGGCCTAGGCTTTGACATAGACTTGTCTTTGGATAGAGTAGACTCTAAAATTGAGGTATGATTGCATCCCACATTATTTCTATATTGAGCAATAAATATATTTCCTCTCTTATGTATGACTATCTCTTTTTATTGTTGTTATCTTCCTTTTATGCCCTCTTTGGGTAGTCCTTGTCTTTTCTATGGGAAACCATTGTATTTGTTGTCCTTTATTTCATAATATTGCTCAAGTTTTCTTTGGTATGCACATAATAACTTTTTGTTGATGTTTCTCTTTTCTCTTCTTTTTTAGGGTATCCTTCCAACCCTAGGTTAGATCAAAGAGAGGTGAACTTCAACATCAACCTTATTAGCTGAGCTTTTGGGAGACTTGAAAAGGTGGTTAGATGACCCTCAACTTGATCTTTGGCTTATATGTTTAGTTTTCGTTTTCAGACACCCATGTGTGGTGAAGTGATGTATAATGTTATCAAGCTTGTAAATTGTTAGATAATGATCTTTTCTGTTGCTACTCATTGTGTTATGAAACATATATGTTGAATGAATTGGTCTTCATCTCTTTGGCAAAAAATTTATGTGGTGTTTGGTTCAAAGGATTTTGCCTTTTTATTTCTAGTAGGGAGTGGTTCCCCTGTGGGATCCCACTCCTTACAACGCTCCTTGCACAAAATGCTACTTGGAGTATCATTAGTTAGCATGCTTAATCTTTACAGGAGATTATTCCCCATTACTAACATGATCATGTCTGACTCTACACGACCAACACAAGTGTGGTCCTAAGTATGGTAGAACATTGTACTCATCCATCCCTGACTCCAAAAGACTTAGATCTGGATCCCAAATGTATCAATCCCCGACCAAGACATGCTGACTCTGTTACCAACACATCTGCCAATATAAGGTTTAGAATTAAAAGGACATCATCAAAGATATACAACTCAATATGATGGCTAGTAAAAGTCAATGAGGTCAAAAGGCAACATTGAATAACTGAATGATTAGTTGAGTATTTCACTATGACACCTAAAATGCAAACTTGTGGGATTGTGGAATTGAATTAGAAAAATCTATCGCTAGGAGCATGCAATAGGTTAGGGAGTCCCCCTGTGCGAACACGAAACCAATAAAATAACCTTTCCTTTTTATTGGCTACAAACATCAGTGAAACATGCTTCTAGTCACCTTAAAAATGTATGATGGAATTCCACTTTCCAACAATATCAGATGACTCAAATAATAGCGAGAAATAAGGGAAATCAAATGAGAACAAAACTATAATGCACAAAGACATGCTTAACTATCATCTAGGATCCTAACTTGATGTAAAATCTTAGGGTATGCAAAAGGAAGCCCATTGACATTCGTATGTAGATTATTAATAAAATCGTTTTAAATAGTATGTCACTTATCTATTCATTATAAAGCATATGTCAAACCATGCAATTCATGATTTTCATTGATGTTGATATCATTGATCATGATAATAATTGAATACCATACTAAACAATTTTAAACCATATTAAACCATACTTTTCATTGATATTTATATCAGGAATTATGATAGGGAGTGAAGATTATACTTAACTATACTAGATCATAATAAACCCTACTTTTCATTAGTGGTGATACATGAGATTATGTCAAGAAGTGAAGATCATAGGAAATCATACTTTCCATTCATGCTTACATAAGAGAATATTGCAAGGAGTTAGGACAATACTAAATCATGATACTAAACCTACTTTTCATTAATGGTGATCTAAGAGATTATGTCAAGAGGTGAAAACATCCAGAACCATACCTCTATATGTACTTGATACACAATTCCACAATAAGTCCATAGCATCATTAAATATATCCAATATTGATATATTTTGGCAGCATTCTGTCACATTTATCATCACCTTGATCCTGGTTCCCAGCTAAAACAACTTCTAAGGTTTCTCTCACTAGAGTAGAAGAGGGATGGGTTAAAGCTTCATGATATTTTTGCAATATATAGTATTGAGCTTCTCTTACTATGGTGGAGGAGGTAGGTAGTAGGTTTCTATAGAGAGAGGGTTTGTTGGGAGGTGGTTCCATTAACCAACATAGACAAAGAGAGAGTGCTTTGCTAATCTAGAGAGTGATTGGTGGTTTATGGTGAAGGAGATGGGCAAGGAGAATAAGGGACGTCCACCTTTGCTTTGGGATAAAGAGGAGAGAATTTGTGATGATGGTGGGGTGGATGAGGGCTCCTTTTATACGAATGGTGGAGGGTAGCATGGTCCTAATTGCAAAAAGTACATGGATGACACATGGGTATATGTGTGTCATCAAAAGAGAGATGACTTATAGTTAAGTGATACATGGATGTGTATGTGTCATCCTAAGAGAGATAAATTCGTGGTTATATGACACATGGATGCACATATGTCATCTTAGGATATCAATAAGGGATTAGTTGACACATGATAGGATATGTGTCAAATATTAGGATGTGCTAGGTGTTTAAGAGATGAGCATGACACTAAGCTAATTTCTTTACCTAGTAGTGTGTTTTCTCAAGCTACCTACTTGATACATAGCTACATGCTTGCCTCTATAAGCAACTTGCTTGCCACCCAGCTAACTACTTGTTTTCTTACCCACCAAAATGTTATTTTTCAAAAATTGACAAAATGTACACAATTATATTTTCAATATATAGAAGCTTTTAAATAAATTATAATAAACTATTTTATATTAAATTTGATTTTACAAAAAAATTCTTAAAGAAGATTGTTTTTATGAATAGCTCTAAGTAAGGAGTTTTAACTTGGGCAGGAGATCAGGATGTTATGTATACCACCCCTTCAAAGAATCTTCTTCCTTGAAAATTAAAACATTCCAATTATGACTTATCTTAGTCTATTCCACTTAAGGTTATACTAACTCTAGTTTTAAGTTTATACTTCTACAATTTTCCTTGTGTAAGGTCTCATCTTGTTGCTCTGATACCATCTCTATAACGTCCCCAATTCAAATACCTAACTTTCTTCCTTCGAAAATCAAGTAGCTAAAACTATGAGCTGTTAATATGGCACCAAGAATCAAAACATAAAAGTGAGATAAGAAATATTTCATTTCAAAATATTATGCCCTTACAAAAAGTATTTTTACATTATCTCCTACGTCAATCATAATTGATATATGAGTTTAAAAATTAAGCTTGATCTGTCTTTGGTTCTTGACGCCCTTCAAGATCTTTTAAAGATGAGTTTTCCACAAGGAAAGGTCATACAAATAATAATATGCAACATGTAATAATATGTCGCAGCCCAAGTGGGGGAGTATGGGTTAGACAAATGTCTAAGTATGGAATATATAAAGATAATAAATAAGACACTATTAACATAACTACATTCTTAATATATTATATGAGTATCAAGAGTTTAGACCAATAATATAGACCATCTACTAGTTTGATGGATAAGGAATGTGTATGTATAGATATTCATAAAGAATTTATCAGATGATAAGTTTATCAAAATGAAGACCGATACAGTGGAGCATAAATAGAATTATTGGTATTTCTCAAATAAAGACAACAAAAAGGGAGACCTTAATCCATATACGAGTTTAACTATAACTCTTAGAGAAGATGCCAATTCACCTTGGACAATCGACTTGCAACCACAAAAACTATGCATAGCCAAGACTTTAGGCCATTATGGTTACCAAAACACATGTAAGTACCCTGGCACACCCCCACCACTCATGTACGCTGCATGCTCTATACAATGAATTATTTTACCACATGCAGCCACTGGTCGCCTTTTCAAGACCGGAAGAGGGTGATCCTTGCACAAAATGCTACTTGGAGTATAATTAGTTAGCATGCTTAATATTTGCAGGAGATTATTCCCCATTACTAACATGATCATGCTTGACTCTACATGACCAACCCAAGTGTGGGCCTGAGTATGGAAGAGCATTATACTCATCCATCCCTGACTCAAAAGGACTTAGATCTAGATCCAAAATGTATCAATCCCTAGTCAAGACATGCTGACTTTTTTACCAACACATCTCCCAATATAAGGTTTAGAATTAAAAGGACATCATCAAAGATATACAACTCATATGATGGCTAGTAAAAGTCAATGAGGTAAAAGGATAGCCATGAATAAATGAATGATTAGTTGAGTATTTCAGTATGACACCTAAAATGTAAAATTGTGGGATTGTAAAATTGAATCTGAAAAATCTATGGTCAAGAGCGTGCAAGAGGTTAGGAAGTCCCCCCGTGTGAACACGAAACCAATTAAATAACCTTTCCTCTTTACTGGACACATGCATCAGTGAAACATGCTTCTAGTCACCTTAAAAATGTCTGATGGAATTCCACTTTCCAACAATATCACATGACTCAAATAATAGGGAGAAATAAGGGAAATCAAATGAGTACATAACTATAATGCACAAAGACATTCTTAACTATCATCTAGGATCCTAACTTGATGTAAAATCTTAGGGTATGGAAAGGAAGTACATTGACATTCATATGTAGCTTATTAAGAAAATAGTTTGAAATAGTATATCATTTATCTATTCATTAGAAAGCATATGTCAAACCATGCAAATCATGATTTTCATTGATGTTGATATCATTGATCATGATAATAATTGAATACCATACTAAACAATTTAAAAAATATTAAACCATACTTTTCATTGATGTTTATATCAAGAATTATGATAAGGAGTGAAGATTATACTTAACTATACTAAATCATAATAAATGCTACTTTTCATTGGGGTGATATAAGAGATTATGTCAAGAAGTAAAGATCATAGGAAATCATACTTTCCATTCATGTTTACATTAGTAAATATTGAAAGGAGTGAGGACCATACTAAATCATGATACTAAACCCTACTTTTCATTAATGGTGATCTAAGAAATTATGTTAAGAGGTGAAAACATCTAAAACCATACCTCTATATGTACTTGATACACAATTCCACAAGAAGTCCACAACATCATTAAATATATCCAATATTGATATATTTGGGCAGCATTCTGTCACATTTGCCATCACCTTGATCCTGTTTCCCAGCTAAAACAACTTCTAAGGTTTCTCTCACTAGAGTAGAAGAGGGATGGGTTAAAGCATCATAATATTTTTGGAATATATAGTATTGGGCTTCTATTACTATGGTGGAGGAGGGAGGTAGTAGGTTTTTATAGAGAGCGGGTTTGTTGGAAGGTGGTTCTATTAACCAACATAAAGAAAGAGAGAGTGCTTTGCTAATCTAGAGAGTGATTGGTGGTTTATGTTGAAGGAGATGGGCAAGGAGAAGAAGTGACGTCCACCTTTTCTTTGGGATAAAGAGGAGAGAATTTGTGATGATGGTGGGGTGGATGAGGGCTCCTTTTATACGAATGGTGGAGGGTAGCATGGTTTTCAAAAAGTATATGGATGACACATGGGTATAAGTGTGTCATCAAAAGAGAGATGATTTGTAGTTAAGTGACACATGGATGTGTATGTGTCATCCTAAGAGAGATAAATTCATGGTTATATGACACGTGGATGCATATGTGTCATCTTAAGATATATATAAGGGATTAGTTGACACATGGTAGGATATGTGTCAAACATTAGGATGTGCTAGGTGTTTAAGAGATGAGCATGGCACTAAGCCACTTTATTTACCTAATAGTGTGTTTTCTCAAGCTACCTACTTGCTACACAACTACATACTTGCCTCCATAATCAACTTGCTTGCCACCCAACTACCTGCTTGTGTGCTTACCCACCATAGGTGGTTAAATCAGGGACGTTACAACAACTGGCCTGCAACCACAAAAACTATACTTAGCCAAGACTTTAGGTCATTAGGGTTACCAAAACACATGTAAGTACCCTAGCACATCCCCAACCACTCGTTCACACTGCATGCTCTATACAATGAATCAAATTACCACATGCAGCCACCTTTCGCCCTTCCAAGACCGGAAGAGGGTGCTCCTTGCATAAAATGCTACTTGGAGTATCATTAGTTAGCATTCTTAATCTTTGTAGGAGATTATTCCCCATTATTAACATGATCTTGCCTTACTCTACATGACCAACCCAAGTGTGGGCCTTAGTATGGTAGAGCATCATACTCATCCATCCCTGACTCCAAAGGACTTAGATCCGGATCCCAAATGTATCAATCCCCAACCAAGACATGCCGACTCTGTTACCAACACATCTCCCAATATAAGGTTTAGAATTAAAAGGACATCATAAAAGATATAAAACTCAATATGATGGCTAGTAAAAGTTAATGTGGTCAAAAGGTAGCCATGAATAAATGAATCATTAGTTGAGTATTTCACTATGACACCTAAAATGTAAACTTGTGGGATTGTGGAATTGAATTAGACAAATCTATGGCTAGGAGCATGCAAGAGGTTAGAGAGTCCCCCCGTGTGAACATAGAACTAATTACATAACCTTTCCCCTTTACTAGCTACATGCATCAGTGAAACATGCTTCTAGTCACCTTAAAAATGTCTGATGGAATTCCACTTTCCAACAATATCACATGACTCAAATAATAGGGAGAAATAAGGGAAATCAAATGAGAACAAAATTAGAATACACAAAGGTATGCTTAATTATCATCTAGGATTCTAACTTGATGTAAGATCTTAGGGTATGGAATGGAAGTCCATTGATATTCATATCTAGCTTTTTAATAAAATATTTGTATATAGTATATCATTTACCCATTTTTTACAAAGCATATGCCAAACCATGAAAATCATGCTTTTCATTGATGTTTATATCATTGATTATGATAAGAATTGAAAACCATACTAAACAATATTAAACCATAATAAACCATACTTTTCATTGATATTTATAACAGGATCATGATAAGGAGTGAAGAATATACTTAACTATACTAAACCATAATAAATTACCTCCCAAATTTAACATACAACGTCGGTTGTTAAAAAAGAAACCGATGACTAAAGGTTTTCTGCGAGACAAAAATTTGACCAATTTTTATCATCGGTAGTCTTACAATAACAGACGCCGTTGTGTTTTTGCATGCTTAACCGTGAAAATTTTCACCTCCCTTTAGCGTTGGTTTTTATACGGAAACTGACGACTATAGTCTTATTTCGAGAACTTTTTTTTTTGTCGGCATATATAGATAGATGTCGGTTTTTCTATTTGGAACCGATGACTATCATTGAATATAAGTGTCAATTTGGTGATGGCAACTGACACCTAAAGTTTTAAGCATCGGTGTTTGTAATAACCGACGCCGAATGTTGACTTAATAGCACCCGCACGAGCCTGCACTCTCCCTTTCTCTATTTCATTATCGATTCCTCCAGTTAGGGTCTCATGATTCTGCTAGTTCCCCTCCCCTGCTCCTTGTGCGCTGCCGCTCCCCGGCTCCTTGTGCACCGCTGCCACCAGTCCCTAGTCACTGCTCCGGTCCCTGGTCACCGCTGCTCTGGCTGCCGCTCTGGTCCCCTAGTCGTCGCTCCCCTAGTTGTTGTCGCTCCCCTGATTGCCACCTGCTTGCTGCTCCAGCGATCGTCACCTAACTCCAACCCAACCTGGTCGCCACCTGCTTCACTGGTCGCCGCCTGCTTCACTCCTGGTCTCTCCGACAAGGGAACCCCTACAACATTTAATCTCTTCACAGGTACAATCACCTACTTCCAACCCAACCTTGTTGTCTGCTTTTCATTCCATTGTTAAACTGTCTACCCACTGCCTCTGTGTCAGTTGCTGCATGCTAATTCTGCCGACACTGCTAACTCCTCCATCACCACCACTACTGTCATCCCTATTGGTTCTACTACTATCTCTTGAAAAAGAGCTCTCTCTTTATACACTCTCTTCTACCCATGTTGCATCGATTGTGCTCATCTCTCTTTGTGATTTCCCCCCTTCTCGTGTGTCCTAATTGTCAAATGATGCTTGATGCTTGCAACATTTTTATATTTTGGTTGATGATAATCAATTTATAATGATAGATTAATGTGATTGATGATAAATTGATAATATAATATTTCAGTTTATAAGTATTTCAAATTATATGTTGGAGTTATACTTCCTAATTGAAAATGTGGAGAAATCCAGATAGGGTTTGTATGCTAAATTATCTTTAATGTGTATTTGACTATTTATGTAACCTATTTCATAGGTATATAACTTAAATTAAATATGTATTTGATTATGTGCTTTGAACCTTGAAACATGTGTGTTAAAGATACATTGATGTCTAAAACTTAACTCACATGTGGGTCTTTTATTATTTACTGACAAGCATGATTAAATGATGTTACACAAAACTTAAGATATGAATGATGAAACTAGGATTGTAGGTATAAAAATGACAACACATGTATTTGTTGGCCTAGAAACCCGTCCAAGATTTACTCATTAGGAGTAAATCTTGGATAGTCCCCAGTTTGGGACTGTTCTTGAACACCTAATCTCACTTAGGATGTAAGTGTATAATGTGTATTGGGTTTTCAAGAAAATTTCAGTAGCATTTCCCCATTTGTTCTCTAAGTACATATGTACTTGGAGAACAACGGGGAAATGCTGCCGAAATTTTCTTGAAAACCCAATACACATTATACACTTACTAGTGAGATTAGGTGTTCAAGAATGGGATAGGTGGTACACATTTATTATATATAAGAATGACAACACATGTATTTGTTGGCCTAGAAACCCATCCAAGATTTACTCATTAGGCGTAAATCTTGGATATACATGGATGAATTGGGTTTCAGAATTCCGCTCTTTAAATGTAATTGGGTTGACAACAATAAATAAGTTATAGTGGATGAATTGGGTTTCACGTTAGTGAACTTTGAAAAGATTGGCAAGAAGGGTGAACCATTCATATTGGCATCATAGGAAAAACAAGTATTTTATATTGATGATCCTGAAAATGATAAATGGTCGGTTGTTCTTCATGGTAAAAGATAGTTCATTGAAGATCCTATAGATGAAGAAGAGTACTATGATAAGTATGACGACTCCAGTCCATTCTCAGTTGGGTTGCCAACACCACCAAACATTGAAGATGGGGATCACAATGACTTGTATGTTTGCGTGGATCACAATGAAGGATTGTTAATTGATAAAAGATCACAATATTAGAGGCATGAATGTTTATATTTTTTATATCTTTAATTTTTCTAAATGTGAACTTTACAATGTGAATGTGGACTTTACATTGCGAATTACTTTACAATGTGAATGTGAACTTTACAATGTGAATGTGAACTTTACAATGTGAATTACTTTACAATGTGAATGTGAACTTTACAATGTGAATGTGAACTTTACAATGTGAATTACTTTACAATGTGAATGTGTGATTTACAATGTGAACTTTACAATTAGTGTTACTTTACAATGTGAAATTTATAATTTGAATGTGAACTTTCAGATGGCTGAGCATTCCCATGATGACCGTGCTGATGATCACTGTGAGGGTGAGGACGTGCTTGCACCGCCTGACAATGTAAGTTTTAAGAATATATCCCTGAAGTTTCTATCTATATGTTCATTTATAATTATATTATGTAAGTGTTTTTTTTATCAAACTTTAGGTTGGTGATGTACTTCCTGAAGAAATTACAACACTTGATGAGCAACAAAAGAAAATTGAGAAAGTGAGTGGCATCACAATGATGAACAAGTTAATACAACAAAGGGGCAATGGACCCAAATTGGTTGTGGATTTCGATCATGCAGGAAATCCATATGGAGTGAACCGCACCTCATTTGTTTCATATCTTGGGGTTCTTACTCGCACCCATTACAGTCCTATCCTAGAATCCTGGCATAAATTTCCTATGGGGAAGAAATACCACATATGGAAGGAACTATGCGTGAGTTATTATTATTTGTAATTCTATTTGTGTAGATTACTAATTTTTAGGATACTAGTTAATAGAAATTCTATTTAATTTGCAGAGCATATTTGATCTGGATGAAAAGCTGCATCGTAAATGTGTGATGCAACACTGTGGGAATCTCACCTGAGATTATATACGCGATGCTGATAAGAGGTTCTTGATTGATTTCCAATTCTAGACATTGATCCCTATTTCACTAACTCTACACTAATAATTTTTGTTTGTATTCTCTTTAAAAAATAAATTTAGACAAAAGGAAGCCACAAAGCAATGGAACTACCTAGACCCCAAAGACTGGGAGGTGTTTGTTACCCAAAGAAAAATAGATGAATTCAAGGTATTAAGCGCCACTCCCAATTTAATCAATATACATTTTTATGTATTCACCTATTCAAGATTAACCTTTAGTGTTACTAACCAAATCAATGTGCTAACTAACTAGGCCCTCAGTGAGGTGCAAAGAGAAAGGTGTGCACTGAATGTGCACGACCACACAATGGGTCCAAGAGGATATGCAGGCGTTTGCTAAAGACTACAGGCTGAGTCTGCTCAGCCTACTGCTACTTAGGAGACTGTAGAGTCCTCTACTACTGCTCCCGCACCTCTACCTCGCCATGCTATGTGGATAGTTGGGAGGAAAAACAAGAAGGGAGACACACCGAAGCCCGCAACTGCTGAGGCAGCTGCAAAAATGGTAAAAATCAACTCTTAGAGCAATCGATCAATATTGATTATTGTTATGTTTAATTACTTACTAATTTTTGTTGATAGTGATTAGTGGGAGCTGCACGAGCAGAGGAAGGAAGGCAAGTTCATCCCTCAGGGCACAAGGGATGAACTGACAGTTGCTCTGGGTAACCCAGAGTATCCTGGACGTATTAGGGGTGCAGGAGCTGGTGTGGGCATCAAATAGTTCTTTGGGCCATCCCAGCGCAAATGTTACGACCCCATCTGAGTTTAATTGGTAAACTAGGGTTTACCTAGACAATTGCAAAGATGAATTGGAATAATCATTCTTGAAATATAATTAATAACGATAACACAATTAGGATGTTTTAACTATGATAAGAAGTCTAAATATTCTTTTGTCTTGAGAATTAGGGTTTGAGAAACATAAACCCTAATCGGCCCAAAATAGGGTTTTAATGATGCATGAATACAGAATTTGATAAGTAGAATGTTTCACTAAATGATTTTTACTATTTTATGTGTAACTCTGATTTACTTCAAATTTGGATATGATTTGGATATATAAAATGTGAACAACATTGGAAAATATCAGAATTTTTGAAGAATGCTCTGACCTGTTTATCGGCCGAGTTTCAAACTCGACCGATCACATTTCCAGAATTTTACAGCAGTGTGGTAATTGAATTTTATCTTTTTATTGGTATATCCAATTGATCTCAAATTTTAACTGTGCCTGAAAAACACAGTTTTAGACACTCTGTTAAATTGGCATAATTTTTGGATGACTTTTGAATCCCTACAGTAAGGGTGTCGGTCGAGTTTGTGCAGGACAAACTCGGCCGAATATTCTGCAGACTGCAATATAGCAGTGCACTGTTCTATTTTTAATTATTTATTGGTAACTCCAAATGATCTCAAATTTCAAATGAAGCTTTATAGATAAATTCCCATAATTTTTGGAGAATGTTTGATCTTTGAAATAAACGAATTACAGTAACTTTTGTATAACTGAATATTCAGCCTATATAATTAAAGTTAAGTGTTGGGTCAATATGCAATTGACCCAAGCAGCTCAATTGACTTATATGAACGACCACACACACAAGCAGCTCTAATTCTTCGTCATTCATTCCAGAGAAACGAGCTCCTAGAGAGAGAGGGAGAATTAGGGCTTGAGTGGAGAAAGTGGGGGAATTGCTGAATTAGGGTTTTGCGATTCCAGGAAGGGTGAAATCAAGTAAGTACGGATTCCTTGCATAGACTTTTATGGTGAATCTTCTCTCTCATGTCAAGATTCCGTCCTTGCTCTGATTTGTCCAAGATGATGTCGAAATTCCCTCTTTTCTCACCCTTTCTTCATAATCCCTCATTTTCAAAGTTTCCGAGTTGAATGGAAGAAGAATTGGGAGATTTGCTAGGGATTTGATAAGAATTCGAGATTACCTGAGTTGAGCTGCAGTTGTGAGGTGTTTTCACACCTTAGGGTGAGTGGGTTCTTCCTTCAAACATTCTAATGCACGAATTTGATTATAACATCCAAATCCCTAAATGCTTAGCATGTGAATTCTAAATCCTGAAATGTCCGTTTGATTTAAGTTATTGTAAATTGATATGATACAAATTCCTTCTTTGTTTGAATGACTTTTTGATGGTAGATTCATATCAGATACGTATACAACACTTCTTAGTGAGAATGCTTTTCAGATTTATATCAAATGACGTAATTAGGGTTTAACCTAATTGTGACATCACTAGAGTTTCAACCTTATTGAAAAGGACTAGTAATCCTATAAGTGGTTAGGATGTACCTCGTGGGTTATCTTAATTGAATCTTATTCTGGATACATGAGATCGCAGTGATGATATGGAAAACCTAAATTTAGCTAAATTTCCATGGTTTCATGTCTATATTGATTGCATACGATTTGTTGGAAACAATCTTTATTTAGTGAATGCTTATATCCTATGAAATCCTTATGAGAGCCATGTGACAAGTAAATGAGGTAAATGAAAAGGTGAATGAGGCAAATACAACCCTAAGAGTAGGGTGTTGGCATGTGATGAATGAATAAGGCAAATGAAACCCTAAGGATGGGGTGTTCAATGAATCATGTTATGGTGACATGAAAGGTCTCGATATGAGATGTGGTGATACTTAACTGTTGAATTGTATGTTTCTAGTGCATTTAACTTTATATGCTTGTTCTCTCTGAGTTGATATCTACATACTGCAGGGCTTCTTATATTCCAATATATATCTCGTAAATTGCAGGTGATGAGATATGACATGCCCTAGAAAGGGATGTTACTGAGATATGATATATGTTGAATACATGAGTTTTGACGTTGCTATGTGATATTTCTGTTAAATTGTTTATCTGTTAATCAGTTAATAGACCTAAGTGCCCTAACACCGTAGAACCCCTAAAGGAAGATCTGTTACTTAGGGGTGAAACTCGTGTCCAACATCAACCGGTTGAGTAATTCTGGTGGCACGAGGAGAGAAAGAAAGGCAGTGTCTAACAACAATCGTGCGTGTGTCACGATGGCACTGGGAAAAAGAAAAAAGAAAACACGGTTATCTAACACCATTCGTGCGTGTGTCACGAAGGTAACCCTGTGACTCTCTGCCGGTGTACTCTGGTTAAAGGAGGAGTCTGGAGCACATGTGGTTGTGCATTGAGGCCGTAGAGCCTATGTTCTGGCCGGAGAGCCAGGGGTCCTGTAGCAGAGCAGGGCTGGCGTCAGACTTAGCATTTCCCGGGTGTGTCGCTAAGTCTTGTTCGGTGGGACTGTAGCATGGACTTGTTGCGGATCTTTATATGCAGAGTACACTGCATATATTTAGGGCATAATATAAAATACGATCATATAGGTTCACAGAGTTCCTTATAAATGAAAGAGTTAAGGAAGACTAGAAGCATAGTCTTCTTGTAGTTATTCTTTGGATGCAATATTTACATTCTTTGTTATTTCAATTATATTGTTTTAGAACTGCTCAGTGTAGTATTTACTGTTGTTAAATTTCATATCGTTTATTCAAATTATATCTGTAATCACATTAGTGCATTAGTATGTTTCCATGAAGTACTCATTCACTGAGCGAGTAGGCTCACCCCTCTACTCAAACATTTTAGGGTTAATCGCGTGGAATTGAAGATGATCAGAGCGTCAGAGTAGATCTGCCACAGGAGTCAAGTATGAGATTAGTTGAGTCAGTCGGTCCTTGTCACTCTAGGTCCTCAGTAAGAGTTTAGAGAGAGAGTTGTAATTACAATGTATAATATTGTTCCTCTTTGATATGTATGCTAATTAGCAAGTTTCATGTGCATAATGTGTGAAAGACATCGTGAATGCTTATACATGTATCTTTACTATTGAAGTTTGATTAGTTAAGGAAATGTTCAGATTCCCTTGTTAAGATGTTTTATGTGGTTCAATGCGAAGAAACAAGAGTTTTTAAGAAAATAAAAAGTTAAGGGTGTTCTTTGTGTTGCATACAAATCCCGTCTTACGCCCTAATCTCATGATTTGAGGAAATTGTGAGATCGGGGTGTAACAGCTTGGTATCAGAGCTTAGGGTGAGTTGTCAAGGACCATTAAGTTAGTAAGTAGAGTCCTACGTCTGGCAGATAGGAGATGTTTGATGTTAGCTTTGGGGATTTGAGTATTTGGATATCCTGGCCCGATATTTGAGTACTTGGATCAGCCAGTATAAGCTACTCTGTCTATTCTCTCACGTATACCCTGGCCAGGTATACAGTGGAAGAATGGGATAGAGATGAACCCTAGAAAAGTTAGGGTTAGAAAATGAGAAAAGAAACAAGAATTAAGAGCATAAATGTAAAAGGAGATAGAACTTACATTTCATAATGTTGTTTTTGTTGGAAATGTACAGAAATGCTCTTATATGTTTGAATTGAAATATTCAATACTTTGAAGTATGGGTCTTTAATATCTGTTGTACACTATGCAATTGTAGCATTTATTGATTTTATTCTTTGTAACAAGTAACTAGAATTGACCTTTGAAGGAGCTTTTGTTTCTATAGTTTTGCCCGCTGGTTCGAGTGAAATTGACATCAGCAGGTCTGTTTAGGTTTTCAGTCTGTACACGATTCGGCCGAGTTGTATGTGATTCGGCCGAGTTTCCTTAATAGGAAATCGAACAGTAAAATGATCGTCCGAGTTGTATGTAATTCGGCCGAGTTTCCTTTTTCAAGAAATCAAACAGCAAGTTAATCGGCCGAGTTTCAAGCGGATCGGCCGAGTTGTGAAGCAATCGACCGAGTTTCTGACCAATCGACCGAGTTTCTGAGCTGTGAGTGGCAGTTCAGGAAGAATGTAATCCGTTGTAGTTCTTGGCTTCAGGACTTCAGGTTTGGCCTGGTCCGGCTGGCATGATGCGTTACTAGGATCTGATGAATCCTATCAATAGTATAATAAGAATATAATTTGAATAATTAGACCCACATCAGAGTAAGAATGTACATACAGTAAGATGTTGAAACATATGGGAAAGATCAGAACAACTAAGAATTAGTTGAAACTGATATCTGAAGTTTAACTTTGGGATCTCAAATGTGAAACCCTTAATTGGGAATAATAGAACATGATGTGAAGCTCATAATCAGTTGATTGATTAATATTATATGAACTATACATATGAAATATAGAAAAGATATGTGAAATGTATGTATGGTTCAAGATAACAAGAATTAATCATGAAGAATGAATCATATAATAGAGTATAATGCTTTTATGAACTCTAAAGAAAAGGCTAAGTAGAAGAATAGAGTGAGCTTTCAATAGGTCCATAAAAGTAAAAAGGATCGTATGAACATGTAATTCATAAGACTAGAACCACAAACTAGTTTCTAAGCAAAGAACATAGGTGTAGTTTAATGAATGAATAAGTCATATAAAGGTGGACTGTATTCAGAAGAGAAAAACTTGATTGAAAGAGAAACTATGTTTGACCCATGCATGATCCACTTGATTTAAAAATGCAGAATATGTAATGTATTCAACATGAGGAAAAACTAATAGAAGGACTATTAATTTAGAACGTTAACTTCACAATAGTATAAAAATAAAGGAGGAAATATGTGCAACATGGTATACATGACCATACATATGAATAAGCAACATGGTCATAGGAGAAAAAAAAATTCAGAATTAAAGATGACGGGTTAAAGAGTAGTATATAGTAAGAGGACTATGAAACGTAAGAAAGGGTTTGAAATATGATGGAGAAGTTATAAATAAAGAGGTTGTGAGATTCAAGCAAGTGCTAATTAATCAAATATCTCTGTTGATAACTAAGTAAATTACATACGAGAATGTATTAAGGGAATGCTTGAATACAAGAATTCCAAGTCTTAAAATCATCTTCTCTTTCATATATTCCTTAATGAGAGCAAGGTGGGAATGAAATGATAAGAAAATGAATCATATATGGTGCATAACTACCTTGGTAGGGTCATCTAGTGAATGTAATAGTGACATACAGTATGATGAAGTGCGATAAGAAATAAATTCTTGTGTGATAGCAAGAATGATGAATAATCTATTCCTATCTTAAATGATTCAATGCTAATGATGTTTATTGTATATAATCATATGAAAAGGATAGGTAGCAAAAAGTAAAGAAGTAATGAATGAGCAGAGAGATATGGGAAAACACTAGCTTTGTGTAATATGTGAATTTGTTTTTACATGTATGATTTATTGAAGGCATATTAAGATATGAAGTTGGTCCTACATATGATTTCAGTATATTTGTGCAAGCTATATGTTAATTTAAAGGCGTATGATAGTTGAAGTAATTCATACCTGATATGCATCTTAATATTGTGTAATTGTGATATGGTGATACGGTTTGGATGATGTCAGAACACATGAAGGGATATCCTGAATAAGGTAGTTATACCTATTCACTCATATTAATAGAAAAGGATGATAATCAGATTGTCTGGACAAGTAACCCTAATGAGGTGTAGCTTGTTATACCTAGCTCTAATATAACTGAGTGATGATAATTGAGTATGATTAATGCTTGAATGACAGATACAATTGTGGATTACCTTATTACTGATGTTGAAACTCTAAAATGATATAATATGATAGTTACACTTTGAATTGTGTGTGGGCCCATAACCCACAGGTCTCAGGATCGAAACAGGATATTATGGAATGAGGTGGTAATGCTTCACCTCATGCATCCATGACCCAATGGGGATGCCAAGAGTAGTATTGTGCAATTGATTGTTGAATCTAGTCTTTTAATTTAAGACTGTTTTGCTATCAGAGTAGCATGGTATTAAAGTTTAAAACAGTCTGGTGAACTTGCTTTTGTCACTTAAAGATGATACAGAACAATAGAACTCTCTGAACATCATAAGTTGAGATAGTTGTATCAGAGTATCAGAGTTGCGCAATGAAAGCGTGGTGGTTTATCTTTACATTCTATGTTTGACTGTGGCATAAAGAATTTTCTTGATATCATTGAGAACTATTTGAAATATGTTGTGAATTAGTAAAGAATTAAAAGACCTAATGTTGAAAACTACATTCAGGTATGAAATAAAAGAATATAATGACATGGAAGGCTTTAGAAGCTTAGAATAACCTTGAATGTATCTTTCTTGTAGGTTCATGTTTCGAGGACGAAACATTCTAAGGGGGGGAGAGTTGTTACGACTCCATCTGAGTTTAATTGGTAAACTAGGGTTTACCTAGATAATTGCAAAGATTAATTGGAATAATCATTCTTGAAATCTAATTAATAACGATAACACAATTAGGATGTTTTAACTATGATAAGAAGTCTAAATATTCTTTTGTCTTGAGAATTAGGGTTTGAGAAACATAAACCCTAATCGGCCCAAAATAGGGTTTTAATGATGCATGAATACAGAATTTGATAAGTAGAATGTCTCACTAAATGATTTTTACTATTTTATGTGTAACTCTTATTTACTTAAAATTTGGATATGATTTGGATATATAAAATGTGAACAACATTGGAAAATATCAGAATTTTTGAAGAATGCTCTGACCTGTTTATCGGCCGAGTTTCAAACTCGACCGATCACATTTCCAGAATTTTACAGCAGTGTGGTAATTGAATTTTATCTTTTTATTGGTATATCCAATTGATCTCAAATTTTAACTGTGCCTGAAAAACACAGTTTTAGACACTCTGTTAAATTGGTATAATTTTTGGATGACTTTTGAATCCCTACAGTAAGGGTGTCGGTCGAGTTTGTGCAGGACAAACTCGGCCGAATATTCTGCAGACTGTAATATAGCAGTGCACTGTTCTATTTTTAATTATTTATTGGTAACTCCAAATGATCTCAAATTTCAACTGAAGCTTTATAGATAAATTATAAACAACTTTCTAAATTTCCATAATTTTTGGAGAATGTTTGATCTCTGAAATAAACGAATTACAGTAACTTTTGTATAACTGAATATTCAGCCTATATAATTAAAGTTAAGTGTTGGGTCAATATGCAATTGACCCAAGCAGCTCAATTGACTTATATGAACGACCACACACACAAGCAGCTCTCATTCTTCGTCATTCATTCCAGAGAAACGAGCTCCTAGAGAGAGAGGGAGAATTAGGGCTTGAGTGGAGAAAGTGGGGGAATTGCTGAATTAGGGTTTTGCGATTCCAGGAAGGGTGAAATCAAGTAAGTACGGATTCCTTGCATAGACTTTTATGGTGAATCTTCTCTCTCATGTCAAGATTCCTTCCTTTCTCTGATTTGATCCAAGATGATGTCGAAATTCCCTCTTTTCTCACCCTTTCTTCATAATCCCTCATTTTCAAGGTTTCCGAGTTGAATGGAAGAAGAATTGGGAGATTTGCTAGGGATTTGATAGGAATTCGAGATTCCCTGAGTTGAGCTGTAGTTGTGAGGTGTTTTCACACCTTAGGGTGAGTGGGTTCTTCCTTCAAACATTCTAATGCACGAATTTGATTATAACATCCAAATCCCTAAATGCTTAGCATGTGAATTCTAAATCCTGAAATGTCCGTTTGATTTAAGTTATTGTAAATTGATATGATACGAATTCCTTCTTTGTTTGAATGACTTTTTGATGGTAGATTCATATCAGATACGTATACAACACTTCTTAGTGAGAATGCTTTTCAGATTTATATCAAATGACGTAATTAGGGTTTAACCTAATTGTGACATCACTAGAGTTTCAACCTTATTGAAAAGGACTAGTAATCCTATAAGTGGTTAGGATGTACCTCGTGGGTTATCTTAATTGAATCTTATTCTGGATACATGAGATCGCAGTGATGATATGGAAAACCTAAATTTAGCTAAATTTCCATGGTTTCATGTCTATATTGATTGCATACGATTTGTTGGAAACAATCTTTATTTAGTGAATGCTTATATCCTATGAAATCCTTATGAGAGCCATGTGACAAGTGAATGAGGTAAATGAAAAGGTGAATGAGGCAAATGCAAACCTAAGAGTAGGGTGTTGGCATGTGATGAATGAATAAGGCAAATGAAACCCTAAGGATGGGGTGTTCAATGAATCATGTTATGGTGACATGAAAGGTCTCGATATGAGATGTGGTGATACTTAACTGTTGAATTGTATGTTTCTAGTGCATTTAACTTTATATGCTTGTTCTCTCTGAGTTGATATCTACATACTGCAGGGCTTCTTATATTCCAATATATATCTCGTAAATTGCAGGTGATGAGATATGACATGCCCTAGAAAGGGATGTTACTGAGATATGATATATGTTGAATACATGAGTTTTGACGTTGCTATGTGATATTTCTGTTAAATTGTTTATCTGTTAATCAGTTAATAGACCTAAGTGCCCTAACACTGTAGAACCCCTAAAGGAAGGTCTGTTACTTAGGGGTGAAACTCGTGTCCAACATCAACTGGTTGAGTAATTCTGGTGGCACGAGGAGAGAAAGAAAGGCAGTGTCTAACAACAATCGTGCGTGTGTCACGATGGCACCGGGAAAAAGAAAAAAGAAAACACGGTTATCTAACACCATTTGTGCGTGTGTCATGAAGGTAACCCTGTGACTCTCCGCCGGTGTACTCCAGTTAAAGGAGGAGTCTGGAGCACATGTGGTTGTGCATTGAGGCCGTAGAGCCTATGTTCTGGCCGGAGAGCCAGGGGTCCTGTAGCAGAGCAGTGCTGGCGTCAGACTTAGCATTTCCCGGGTGTGTCGCTAAGTCTTGTACGGTGGGACCGTAGCATGGACTTGTTGCGGATCTTTATATGCAGAGTACACTGCATATATTTAGGGCATAATATAAAATACGATCATATAGGTTCACAGAGTTCCTTATAAATGAAAGAGTCAAGGAAGACTAGAAGCATAGTCTTCTTGTAGTTATTCTTTGGATGCAATATTTACATTCTTTGTTATTTCAATTATATTGTTTTAGAACTGCTCAGTGTAGTATTTACTGTTGTTAAATTTCATATCATTTATTCAAATTATATCTGTAATCACATTAGTGCATTAGTCTGTTTCCATGAAGTACTCATTCACTGAGCGAGTAGGCTCACCCCTCTACTCAAACATTTTAGGGTTAATCGCGTGGACTTGAAGATGATCAGAGCGTCAGAGTAGATCTGCCACAGGTGTCAAGTATGAGATTAGTTGAGTCAGTCGGTCCTTGTCACTCTAGGTCCTCAGTAAGAGTTTAGAGAGAGAGTTGTAATTACAATGTGTAATATTGTTCCTCTTTGATATGTATGCTAATTAGCAAGTTTCATGTGCATAATGTGTGAAAGACATCGTGAATGCTTATACATGTATCTTTACTATTGAAGTTTGATTAGTTAAGGAAATGTTCAGATTCCCTTGTTAAGATGTTTTATGTGGTTCAATGCGAAGAAACAAGAGTTTTTAAGAAAAGAAAAAGTTAAGGGTGTTCTTTGTGTTGCATACAAATCCCGTCTTACGCCCTAATCTCATGATTTGAGGAAATTGTGAGATCGGGGTGTAACAGCAAACCTATCCCAAAAGCGGAACTTTCACAAGCCTAGGTAACCTATTCTCTTATTTTAGAATGTTATTGCGAAAGGGAATTCAATAATCAGAAGCTAGCATTTCTTTTATCCATGTATAGGTATATTCGTTAATTAATAGGAAAGTCAAGGAAGTACTTGATCAGAGACTCCATGAAGCAATTAGCAAGTGGCAGGAATCTCAGACTACCACTCAGACAGTACCTGTGGCAGACCACTCTTCTCCTACTGCTCGTACTGCAGAGGTTGGGAGTAATCCTATAGATTCACCACCTAGCACGTCCTCTGTAAGTATTTTTATGACATAATAGCTAGTATGTTCAAGATGGTATATTTGTGTATATATGCATATAACACATCCTCTTTACGTAAATTTATAGGGGTTGAAGCCATGCCGACTAAAAAGTCAAGAATATATCGTTGCAGAGGCGTCAGCTTACCCACCTCTTAAAGGCTGCATGTTTCATGGGTATCCAATACCAGATGGTGTGGTACGTGTGAGCCCGATACATGTACTCCCTGATTGGATGGATCTTGCACTACCTCATGCACACCCAGATGCTGAAACACTAGGTGAGGAAGTAGGCAGAGTGATACTGTGGCCCGAAGCGGATGTCCTCTATACTGATATTATATGATAAATTTCCATTACTTTAATTTGTTAGTGTGTATATATGAGTCAATTGATCTAAAATTATACATACAGGTCAAAAAGACGAGACCCGCTATATCTCGACCTCCACCTCCTCGACTACCAAGTTGGCTTCCAAGGGACCTACATGTCTCGATAGGTCCTAATTGTAGGGGTGTGGCAGTATGGATCGGCGAACATGATACAAATTTCCCTGTAATTGTTACTATTCCAGAGGATGCTGTAGGTAAATCATATGATACAAATCTATTTATACACATTTAGCATACGTATTAATGCATACATAATACAAGTTTTGCATACTTACATATTAATGCATAGGTATTAATGCAGGTCAATCATACGAAAACAAGATATTTATACAAGATATTTTGGAGTTGTTTAGTTATGAATGGCTGAACACATCTATGATGGAGCTGTGGATATGGTGAGATCTTATTTATATATCCATATACCTTGTTTTATATACAGTGATCTGGTTTCTTATATATTAATGCATACGTAATACATGTTTTGCAACACTTACACAAGATATGTACAGATTTGGGGTTTTCCCATGTGGGATTTTTGGTTCCATCTTTGATTAGTCTTGTAGATATAGACCCTTCTTCAGTTACTTCATACTACTGTGATGCTTTTCAATATTTTGGTAAAAATAATAAGACGGTGATAATAGCTCCATTCAATGTCAAGTAAGTTTACTTTTCTTATAATTTGGACATAAGAAAATTACATTTTTATTGTGGATTTTGAGTTATTAATTTTCTACTTTCTTACCTATAGTGGTAGGCATTGGGAGTTACTAGTTATTGCCCCCAAGACGTTTACTATATATTATCTAGATCTTACGAGGAATGAGTTGGATACATTATATGGACATGCAATTAAAAGGCCATTATTCTGGTGAGAAATATTTCATGTTTTTATATCTGTTAACATATGTTACTACATTACTATTTAATTATGCAATTTAATGGGTTACATTAACATATGTAGGGCTTTACAAGAGTACAAAAAAGCTGGAGGAAAGGTCCCCAGGAAAATGAATATGTCACTAATTTGGGAGAATGTGAAAGTAATTTCCTGACTCCAATGTATATATTATTTATGTGAACTGTTCTTATTTGTATTTTTGAATATTTTGTATATTTCAATTTATAGTGTACTACACAAGACAACGGCTGGGTATGTACCTATTATGTGATGCTATTTATGGACCTAATCATCAAACATGTCGTAATGGAAATCAATAAGATACATCATGTATTATACATAGTCTCATTAGATAATATGAAATATATCAATCTTCTTATATATTATTAATTATATATATACGTCATTCTCTTTACATATCTTTAAAACTACTGATTTCAGTACAGGATGTTGTAAGAGAAGAATGGGCAAAAGTCCTACAAAGAGTGGGAATTTTTAGATATAATTTTATTGACAATGATGACAATGATGAATAAAGAATAACTTTGTTCTCATAATTATTTTTGTGTGAATGTGAATGAATTTTTATGAATTGTCATATGTGTGTGAAGATGATCAATACATAAATGTTTCTACATGTGTCTGAATGTGAAAAGAGATGAAATGAATAGAACTGCAGAATGCTACTGGTTTCTATACGTGTGTGATGAAAAAATAATATGAATTAAATGTGCTTATACATGTGTGTGAATCACATATATATAATATTGTCCATCTTGTTAATTTTGCAGGTTTGTGGCCTGTTGTTGGCTGATATCAATGGATGTCGTAAACCTACAGTTCAGAACTGAACTTTAGGTTCTCATCCTGCTAACCAGCCATACAACAGGCCTGTAAACTGATAAGAAAAAAGAATCAAAACATAGGCGTCGGTTATTTGAACAAAACCGACACCTAAGACATACGACGACGGTTTTTGACATAAAACTGACATCTATGTGACCAGGTACCACGGCCGTGCTGGGAAGAATGGCCATGGTGGCATGAAGGGGATATGATGATATGGTGTCAGTTATATTTAAAAACTGATGCCCATAGGCCCTTTGCTAGCGCTGGTGGGAAGCATTTTGACGTCGGTTCTTTTAATAACCGACGTCTATAACAATTCTATAGTGTCGGTTTTAGTAAACAACCGACGCCTATAGTCTTTTTGCTGGCACATTTTCAATGGCGGGAAGCGTTTTGGCATCGGTTGGGAACCGACGCCGAAGGGGTCCACCTTTAGCGGCGCCCACTTGGGTGTTTCTTGGAAACCGACACTAAAAGCCCTTAATTAACCGATGCTAAAGGCTTGTTCTGTAGTAGTGGATGTTGAATAGGAGAGTTACTCTGGCAACATAGTCTATCTCCTCCTAAGGTTTGATCATGACATGTGATTCCTAATTATCATTTTGAAATGCTAATTGTCTCTCCACTTGATCTCAGGCTATCTCTCTTTTGATAAGAATCTATTATAAGCCAAAATTCTATCAAAGTACTCTTGGAAATTGACCTTCTCTATCTTTAATCTATTGCAACATCACACTTCAGGGGAAGGTATGGTCCTCACTCCTTGTAATAGTTTAACTAAAACTCTCAGAGAAGGTGTCAATTCATCTTGGGCAACTAGCCTATAACCACAAAAAACTTTGTTGAGCCATGACTTTAGTCCATTAGGGTCACCAAAACACTTGCAAGTACCCTGGAACACCCCTAGCCACTCGTGCACACCACATGCTATAAACAATGAATTAGATTATCACATGCAGCCACCAGTCACCTTTCCTAGACCGGAAGAGGGAGCTCCTTGTACAAAATGCCACTTAGAGTAACATTAGTTAGAATGATTAATCTTTGCAGGAGATTATTCCCCATTACTAACATGATCATGCCCGACTCTACATGACCAACCCAAGTGTGGGCCTGAGTATGGTAGAGCATTAAATTCATCCATCACTGACTCCAAAGGACTTAGATCCGGATCCCAAATGTATCAATCCCTAGCCAAGACATGCCGAATCTGTTACCAACACATCTCCCAAGGTGATGTTTATAAGCAAAAGGACTTCATCAAAGATATACAATTCAATCAGATTACTAGTAAGAGTTAATGAGGTTAAAAGGTAGCCATGAATAAATGAATCACTAGTTGAGTATTTCACTATGACACCTAAAATGTAAACTTGTGGGATTGTGGAATTGAATCAAACAAATCTATGTCCAGGAGTGTGCAAGAGGTTAGGGGTCTCCCCGTGTGAACACAGAAGCTTCAAGTCATGAGTGAAACAAGCTCCAAGTCACCTTAGAAATGTCTGATGGAATTCCACTTTCCAACAATATCACATGACTCAAATAATAGGGAGAAATAAGGAAAATCAAATGAGAATAGAACTATAATGCACAAATCCATGCTTAATTGTCATCTAGAATCTTAACTCAATTTCTAAGGATGATAGGAACTAATATTTGTATGATCTTAGGGTAATAAAAGGAAGTCTATCCTAGCTTATTAATAAAATAGTTGTATATAGTATATCATTTATGAATTATTTACAAAGCATATGCCAAACCATGCATATCATGGTTTTCATTTACATTGATATCATTGGTCATGATAAGAATAGAATACCATACAAAACAATATTAAACCATAATAAACCATACTTTTCATTGATGTTTATTTAAGGGATCATGATAAGGAGTGAAGATTATACTTAACTATACTAAACCATAATAAACTCTACTTTTCAGTAGTGATGATACAAGAGATTAAGTCAAGAAGTGAAGATCATATGAAATCATACTTTCAGTTGATGCTTACATAAGAAACTATTATAAGGAGTGAGGACCGTAATAAATCATGATACTATACCCTACTCTTCATTAATGGTGACCTAAAAGATTATATCAAGAGGTGAAAATACCCAAAACCATACCTTTATATGTACTTGATATAGAATTCCACAAAAGTCCATCAAATCATTAAATATATCCTATCTTGATATATTTGGGCAGCTTCATGTCACATTTTCCATCACCTCGATCCGGGTTCCCAGCTAAAACTTCTAAGGTACTGAACTTCAGTACAACTTTTCATACTCAAACTGATGGGTAGTCTAAAAGAGTAATACAAATTTTAGAAGACATGTTGAGAGACTGTATTTTAGATTGGAAGGGAAGTTGGGAAGAACATATTCCTTTGGAAAAATTCTCTTATAACAATAACTACCAAGCTAGCATCCAAATGGCTCCTTATGAAGCATTATATTGAAGACCTTGTAGGTCACAAATCTATTGGGATGATGTGGGAGAAGCTAAGGTCTTAGGACCTGATCTAGTGCATCAATGTCCTAAAAAAGTATAATTAACACACAAAAGACTAGAAATAGCACTTAATAAATAGAAACAATATGCTAACACAAAAAGAAGAGAAGTCAAATTCAAGACTGGTGATTTGGTCTATTTTAAGATATCACCTACAAAAGGAGCGTACATATGGGGAAAGAAAGGAAAACTTAGTCCATCATATGTTGGACCATTTGAAATCATTGGAGAGGTTGGAAGTCATGCATACATACTAAATCTTCCTTTTCTTTATTAGAATCTTCATGATGTGTTTCATGTATCCCTTCTTAAGAGATACATACATGACTAATCTCATGTCATCCATATTGAACCACTGGAAATACACATAGATTTGACATATGAAGAAATCCCAGTTTGTATTGTAGTTGTGTAGCAGGTAGGTAGCTTGAGAAAACACACTACTAGGTAAGAAAGTAGCTTACTATCATGCTCATCTCTTAAACACCTAGAACATCCTAATGTTTGACACATATCCTACCATGTGTCAGCTAATCATTGATAGATATCTTAAAATGACATACATGCATCCATGTGTCATATAGCTGTGAATTTATCTTTCTTAAGATGACACATACACATCCATGTGTCACTTAACTACAAATCATCTCTATTTTGATGACACACATATACCCATGTGTCATCCATATACTTTTTACAATTAGGACCATGCTACCCTCCACCATTCCTATAAAAGGAACCCATATCCACCCCACCATCATCACAAATTTTCTCCTCTTTATCCCAAAGCAAAGGTCGAAGTCCCTTCTTCCTCATTGCTCATCTCCTTCACCATAAACCTCCAATTTTTCTCTAGATTAGCAAAACACTCTCTATTTCTCTATGTTAGTGAATGGAACTACCTCCCAACAACCCTATCTCTATAGAAACCTACTACCTCCCTCCTCCACCATAGTAAGATAATCCTAATACTATATCTTCCAAAAATATCATGAAGCTTTAACCCATCCCTCTTCTACTCTAGTGAGAAACCTTACAAGATGTTCTAGCTGGGAAAGAGGATTGGGATGATGGAAAATGGGCCAGAATGCTGCCCAAACATATCAAGACTGGATGTATTTAATGATGTTATAGACTTCTTGTGGAATTATGTATCAAGTACATATAAAGGTATGGTTTTGGATATTTTTACCTCTTGACTTAATCGTTTAGGTCACCATTAATGAAAAGTAGGGTTTAGTATCATGATTTATTATGGTCCTCAATACTTATAATAGTCTCTTATGTAAGCATCCACTAAAAGTGTGAATTCATGTGATCTTTACTTCTTGACTTAATCTCTTGTATCACCACTACTGAAAATTATAATTTATTATGGTTTAGTATAGTTAAGTATAATCTTCACTCCTTATCATGATCACTGATGTAAACATCAATGAAAAGAATGGTTTATTAAGGTTTAGTATTGTTTAGTATGGTATTCAATTCTTATCGTAATCAATGCTATCAACATCAACGAAAAGCATGATTTTCATGGTTTGGCATACGCTTTGTAAAGAATTAGTAAAAAAATATTATATGCAAATATTTTATTAATAATCTAGATATGAATATCAATGGACTTCCTTTCCATACCCTAAGATCTTACATCAAGTTAGAATCCTAGATGATAATTCAACATGCCTTTGTTTATTCTAATTCTGTTCTCATTTGATTTCCCTTGTTTCTCCCTATTATTTGAGTCATGTCATATTGTTGGGAAGTGGAATTTCATCAGACATTTAAGGTGAATAGAAGCCTATTTCACTGATTCTTGTAGCCAGTAAAGAGGAAATGTTATTGAATTTGTTTTGTGTTCGCACGGGGGGACTCCCTAACCTCTTGCATGCTCCTAGTCATAGATTTGTCTGATTCAATTCCACAATCCTACAAGTTTACATTTTAGGTGTCATAGTGAAATATTCAACTAATAATTCATTTATTCATGGTTACTTTTGACCTCATTAACTTTGACTAGACATCTTATGTAGTTGTATATCTTTGATGATGTCCTTTTCATTCTAAACCTTATATTGGGAGATGTGTTGGTAACAGAGACAACATGTCTTGGTCGGGGATTGATAAATTTGGGATCTGGATCTAAGTCCTTTAGAGTCAGGGATGGATGAGTATAATACTCTACCATACTCATGCCTACACTTGGGTTGGTCATGTTGAGTCGGGCATGATCATGTTAGTAATAGGGAATAATCTCCTGCAAAGATTAAGCATGCTAACTAATGATACTCCAAGTGGATTTTTTTATAATGAGCACCCCCTTCCGGTCTTCAAAAGGCAATCAGTGACTGCATGTGGTAATCAAATTCATTGTGTATAGTATGCGGTGTGCATGAGTGATTGGGGGTGTGCCATGGCACTTATAGGTTGTTTGGTAACCCTAATGGCCTAAAGTCTTGGCTAAGCAAGTTTGTGTGGTTGCAGGCCAGTTGCCCAAGGTGAATTGACACCTTCTCTAAGAGTTGTAGTTAAACTCATTTATGGAATAAGGTCTCCCATTTTGTTATCTTTATTTATGAAATACCAATAATTCGGATTATGCTCCACTATATTGGTCTAACATTTTGATAAAGTTTTCACCTGATAAATTCTTTATGAATATACGTACATATAAATTCCTTATCCATCAAACAAGTAAACAATATGTAATATTGGTCTGAACTTTTGATACTCAAGTAATATATTAAGAATGTAGTTATGTTCTTATTTCTTATCTCTATTTTCCATACTTATACATTTGTCTAACCCATACTCCCACACTTGGGTTGTGCCATATTATTCCATGTTGCAGATTTTAATTTGTAGGACCTTTCCTTATGGAAGACTCATCTTGAAAAGATCCTAAAGGGCGTCAAGAACCAAAGACATATCAAGCTTAATCTTTAAACTCATGTATCATTTATGATTGATGTAGAAGATAATGTAAAAACACCTTATGTAAGGGTGTAATATTTTGAAATGAAATATTTCTTGTCTCACTCTTATGCTTTGATTCTTGGTGCCATATTAACAACTCAATTTCAACTATTTGATTTTCAAAGGAAGAAAATTAGGTGGTTGAATTGGGGATGTTACAAAGATGGTATCAGAGTAAGAATATGAGACCTTACACAAGGAAAATTATATAAGTATGAACATAAACTAGAGTTAGTATAACCTTAAGTAGAATAGACTAAGATAAATCATAACCTAAATCTTATAATTTTCAAGGACAAAAATTCTTTGAAGGTGTGGTATATGTAACATCTTGATCTCCTACCTAAGTTAAAACTCCTTATTTACAGCTATTCATAAAAATAAGATTCTTTGAGAATTTTTTTTAAAATCAATTATAATGTTAAAATAATCTATTATGATTTATTTAAAAGCTTTTAGATATTGGAAATATAATTGCAATACTTTTTGTCAAATTTTGAAAAATAAAATTTTGGTGTATAAGAACACAAATAGGTAGTTGGGTGGCAAGAAAGATGCTTATGGAGGCAAGCATGTAGTTGTGTAGCAAGTAGGTAGCTTGAGAAAACACACTACTAGGTAGGAAAGTAGCTTACTATCTTGCTCATCTCTTAAATACCTAGTACATCATAATGTTTGACACATATCCTACCATGTGTCAACTAATCCTTGATAGATATATTAAAATGACACATATGCATCCATGTCTCATATATCCATGAATTTATCTCTCTTAAGATGACACATACACATCCATGTGTTACTTAACTACAAGTCATCTCTATTTTGATGACACACATATACCCATGTGTCATCCATATACTTTTTGCAATTAGGACCATGCTACCATCCACCATTCCTTTAAAAGGAGCCCTCATCCACCCCACATCATCACAAATTCTCTCCTCTTTATACCAAAACAAAGGTGGACGTCCCTTCTTCCTCATTGCCCATCTCCTTCACCATAAACCTCCAATATTTCTCTAGATTAGCAAAGCACTCTCTCTTTCTCTATGTCAGTGAATGGAACTACCTCCCAACAAACCCTCTCTTTATAGAAACCTTCTACCTCCCTCCTCCACCATAGTAAGAGAATCCTAATACTATATCTTCCAAAAATATTATGAAGCTTTAACCCATCCCTTTTCTACTCTAGTGAGAGAAACCTTAGAAGATGTTCTAGATGGGAAAGAGGATTGGGGTGATGGAAAATGCGTCAGAATGATACCTAAACATATCAAAGTTGGATATATTTAATGATGTTATGGACTTCTCGTGGAATTATGTATCAAGTACATATAAAGGTATGGTTTTTGATATTTTTACCTCTTGACTTAATCTTTTAGGTCACCATTCATGAAAAGTAGGGTTTAGTATCATGATTTATTGTGGTCCTCACTCCTTATAATAGGATCTTATGTAAGCATCCACTGAAAGTGTGATTTCATGTGATCTTCACTTCTTGACTTAATCTCTTGTATCACCACCACTAAATACTAGAGTTTATTATGGTTTAATATAGTTAAGTATAATTTGGTAGACCAATGACAAAATCCATGGCTATGTGCTCCCACTTTCATTATGGTATTTCTAGTGGATTCAAAAGAAGTGATATTGTATGGGTGATTGTAGACAAATTGACAAAATTAGCCTATTTCTTGCCTATGAAGATAACTAGTTCAATGGATAGTCTAGCGGAACAATACATGAATGAAATTGTCAGATTACATGGCATACCTATCTCTATAACCTTTGATAGAGACTCTTATTTTACATCTAAGTTTTGGAGGTAGCTCCATGATGCTATGGGAACAAAACTAAACTTTAGTACAACTTTTCATCCTCAAACTAATGGACATTCTAAAAGAGTAACACAGATTTTAGAAGACATGTTGAGAGTTGGCATTTTAGATTGGAAGGGAGGTTGGGAAGAACATATTCCTTTGGCAGAATTTTCTTATAACAATAGCTACCAAGCTAGCTTCCAAATGGCTCCTTATGAAGCATTATATGGAATACCTTGTAGGTCACCAATCTATTGGGATGATGTGGGAGAAGCTAAGGTCTTAGGACCTGATCTGGTGCATCAATGTGTTGAAAAAGTAAAATTAATACGCAAAAGACTACAAATCGCTCAGAATAGACAAAAACAATATGCTGACATAAAAAGAAGAGAAGTCTTGAATTTGGTCTATTTTAAGATATCACCTACATCTAGATGGGGAAAGAAAGGAAAACTTAGTCCAAGATATGTTGGACTATTTGAAATCATTGGAGAAGTTGGAAGTCAGACATACAGACTAAATCTTCCTTTTCTTTATCAGAATCTTCATAATGTGTTTCATGTATCCCTTCTTAAGAGATACATACATGATGAATTTCATGTCATCCATATTGAACCACTGGAAATACACACAGATTTGACATATGCAGAAATCTCAGTTCGTATTTTAGACCATAAGGAACAACAACTCATAAATTGAAGCATATCTATTGTCAAAGTTCTATGGAAGTATCACAACCTGGAAGAAGCAACATGGGAGCTTGAATCCAAAATACAAAACAAGTATCCGTACCATTTTGGTAAGATTTAGAATTTTCGAGGATGAAAATTTCTTTTAGGGGTAGTATATGTAATATTCTGAATTTTGAGCAAATAAAGCATCTTCTTTAGTGTAAAAATAAACTTCTTTGAGAATTTGTTAGTAAATTGAATTTTAATATTAAAATAATCCATTTTGATTGATTTAAAAGCTTTTATATATTGAAAATATGATTTCGGTGCTTTTTGCAAAATTTTAATTTGGTGGGTAAACAAACAAGCAGGTAGCTGGGTAGCAAGCAAGTTGCTTAAGGAGGCAAGCATATAGCAGGGTAGAAAGTAGGTATCTTGAGCAAACACACTACTTGGTAAAGTAAGAATCTTAGTGTCATGCTCCTCTTTCAAACACCTAGCACATCCTAATGTTTGACACATATCCTACCATGTGTCAACTAATATTTGATAGATATCTTCAAATGACACATATGCATCCATTGTGTCATATAACCACGAATTATGTCTATTTTTAGGACACATACACATCCATGTGTCACTAAACCTACACATCATGTCTCTTTTGATGACACACATATACCCAAGTGTCATCCATATGCATTTTGCAATTAAGACCATGCTACCCTCCCACATCCCTATAAATAGAAGCCAACTCCACTCAACTTAATTCATATTCCAAAGCTCAAGTCCATCCATGAAAGAAAACGTCCCCATTTCTTATTTTTATTCTTCAAAGACAAATAACCCTCTTCCTCTCTTCAGAAACCATAAACCTTTCCCTCTTCCAACACAATAAAGAAGTTCTGCTTGGAGAATATTGAATAGGAGAGTTACTCTAGCAACATAGTCTACCACCTCCTAAGGTTTGATCACTACAAGTGATTCCTAATTATAAATTCTTTCTCCCCTTGATCTCAAGCTATCTCTTTTTTGATAATAATCTATTATAAGCCGAAATTCTGTCAAATTACTCTTGGAAATTGACCTTCTCTATCTTTAATCTATTGCAACATCACACTTCAGGGGAAGGTATGGTCCTCACTCCTTGTAATAGATTCTTATATAATCATCAAGGGAAAGTATGATTTTGTATGGTCTTCACTTCCTTACTTAATCTCTTATATGATTTCATATAGTATTCACTTCTTGACTTAATCTCTTTTATCACCACTAATGAAAAGTATGGTTCATTATGGTTTAGTATTGTTGAGTATAATCTCCTTATCATAATCCCTGATATAAACATCGATAAAAACTATGATTTAACATGGTTTAATATTGTTTATTATGGTATTCAATTCTTATCATGACCAATGATATCAACATAAATGAAAAGCATGATATGCATGGTTTGGAATATGCTTTGTAAAGAATGGATATGTAACATCCCAGGATTTGAGGCCTCAGATAAAAAGATCTTATAAGGAATGATTGGACTACCCATATCACCAAGGTGCACCTCATTTTCCAGGAGCCCATCACAAGAACTCCATAGTTAAGCATGCTCCGCTTGGAGTAGTACTGGGATGGGTGACCTGTCAGGAAGTTGATCCTGGCATGTGCGTGAGTGAGGACAAAACGCACAGTTAAGGCTAGTGGTGGTCTGTGGGGACACTCATCATTCTTGAAACTCTACTAGAGCCTTGGGCAGTGGGCCTGGGCGTTACAAATGGTATCAGAGCCATAACCCCTCCAGTAGGTGGGGCCCACATGGACATGGCATGCCAGTCTTGAGCCGTGCGGTCCATGCATGTAGGAAAGGGCTGTCCATAGTTGACGTAGCCACCCTTGCGCTGGTATTCCATGATCGGGAGCTGGGTGTCCATGGTCCATTGTGGGTTTGCACTGAAATGGGGTCAGATTATGAGGCCATATAGTTGAGCCTTGATGAGGACGTCAAGAGTCTAAGTGGGGGAGATTGTAACATCCTAGGATTTGAGACCTCGGATAAAAAGATCTTATAAGAAATGATTGGACTACCCATATCACCAAGGTGTACCTCCTTTTCTAGGAGCCCATCACTAAGAACTCCATAGTTAAGCGTGCTCAGCTTGGAGTAGTACTGGGATTGGTGACCTGTCGGGAAGTTGATCCTGGCATGCACGTGAGTGAGGACAAAGCACATAGTTAAGGCTAGTGGTAGTCTTTGGGGACAATCGTCATTCCTGAAACTCTACTAGAGCCTTGGGTACTGGGCCCATGCATTACAGGATAAATGATATACTACATTCAACTAATCTATTGATAATCTAGAATAGACTTCCTTTCATTACCCTAAGATCATACAAATACTAGTTCGTATCATCCTTCAAAATTTAGTTAAGATTTTAGATGATAATTAAGCATGCCTTTGTGTATTATAGTTCTATTCTTGTTTCCCTTATTTCTCCCTATTATTTGAGTCATGTGATTTTGTTGGAAAAAGGAATTCCATCAGACATTTCTAAGGTGACTAGAAGCCTGTTTCATTGATGTCTATATCCAATAAAGAGGAAAGGTTATTTAATTGGCCCCGTGTTCGTACAGGGGGACTCCATAACCTCTTGCATGCTCATTGTCATAGATTTGTCTGATTCAATTCCAAAATCCCACAAGTTTACATTTTAGATGTCATAGTAAAATACTCAACTAATAATTCATTTATTCATGGTTTCATTTTCATTAACTTTGACTAGCCATCATATTGAGTTGTATATCTTTGATCATGTCATTTTAATTCTAAACCTTATATTGTGAGATGTATTGGTAACAAAGTCGGCATGTCTTAGCTGGGGATTGATACATTTGGGATCCATATCTAAGGAATATGTATTTCACTACGACACTAAAGGAATGTGTATGTACGTCTATTCATTAAGAATTTATGAGGTGACAACTTTGTCACAATGTTAGACCGATATTGTGGAGCATAATCAGAATTATTGATATTTCTCAAATAAAGATAACAAAATGGGAGACCTTATTCCATAAATGAGTTTAACTACAACTCTCAGAGAAGGTGTGAATTCACCTTGGGAACTGAACTGCAACCACAAAAAACTTTGTTGAGCTAAGACTTAGTCCATTAGGGTCACCAAAACACTTGTAAGTACCTTGGCACACCCCCAACCACTTGTGTACACTACATGCTATACATAATGAATTAGAATACCACATGAAGCCACCAGTCACCTTTCCAAGACCACAAGAGGGTGCTCCTTGCCTAAAATGCCACTTGGACTATCATTAGTTAGCATGCTTAATCTTTGTAGGAGATTATTACCCATTACTAACATGATGATGCCTGACTTTGCATGACCAACCCAACTGTGAGCCTGAGTATGGTAGAGCATTATACTCGTCCAGCCCTGATTCCAAAGGACTTTGATTCAGATCCCAAATGTATCAATCCCCAGCCAAGACATGTTGACTATGTTACCAACACATCTCCCAATATAAGGTTTAGAATTAAAAGGACATCATCAAAGATATAAAACTTAATATGATGGCTAGTAAAAGTTAATGAGGTCAAAAAGTATCCATGAATAAATGAATCATTAGTTGAGTATTTCACTATGACACCTAAAATGTTAACTTTTGGGATTGTGGAATTGAATCAGACAAATCTATGGCCAGGAGCATGCAAGAGGTTAGGGAGTCCCCTGTGCGAATACAAACTCAATTAAATAACCTTTCCTCTTTACTGGATACATGCATCAGTGAAAAAAGCTTCTAGTCACCTTAAAAATGTATGATGGAATTCCAATTTCCAACAATATCACACGACTCAAGTAGTTGGAGAAATAAAGGAAATCAAATGAGAATAGAACTAGAAATGCAAAAAGGCATGCTTAATTATCATCTGGGATCATAACATGATGTAAGATCTTAGGGTATGGAAAGGAATTCCATTGATATTCATATCTAGCTTATTAATAAAATATTTATATATAATATATCATTTACCCATTCTTTACAAAGTATATGCCAAATCATGCAAATCATGCTTTTAATTGATGTTGATATCATTGATTATGCCTACTAAACAATATTAAACCATAAAAAAGCATTCATTTTTTTATGTTTATATGAGGGATTATGATAAGGAGTGGCGATTATACTTAACTGTACTAAACCATAATAAACTCTACTTTTCAGTAGTGGTGATACAAGAGATTAAGTCAAGAAGTGAAAATCATACTTTTAGTTGAGGTTTACATAAGAGAATATTATAAGGAGTGAGGACCAAAATAAATCATGATACTAAACCCTAATTTCTATTAATGGTGACCTAAAAGATTATGTCAAGAGGTGAAAACATCCAAAACCATACCTCTATATGTACTTGATACACAATTCCACAAGAAGTCCATAACACCATTAAATATATCCAATCTTGATATATTTTGGCAAAATTCGGTTGCATATTCCATCACCCCAATCCTCTTTCCCTATTAGAACATCTTCTAAGGTTTCTCTCACTAGAGTAGAAGAGGGATGGGTTAAAGCTTCATGATATTTTTGGAAGATATAGTGTTGGGATTCTCTTACTATGGTGCAGGAGGGAGGTAGTAGGTTTACATATAGAGAGGGTTTGTTGTGAGGTAGTTCCATTCACTAACATAGAGAAAGAGAGAGTGCTTTGCTAATCTAGAGAGAGATTGGATGTAACATACCGAAACCTAGAACTTAATCTTAATCCAGGGTTAAGAGATTAGAAACCTTAGTCTTTGTGGTTTAGCCAAACAAGGATAAGAGTATGCTCTTTTGTGACCTTAATTATGTTAATGTAGAATATAAATTAATACCTTCAAATTAATCATAAAATCAATGAAAGGTACATAAGATATGTGCGTAAAAGACAAGGTGTCCATATTGAGAATAATGAGTCATAATTCCATAAAATATGAAATAAATAAACTTATGTAGGATAATAATGGTGTAGATTCATTCTAGATCATTCATTGCCTTATGGTGCAAGGAAGAGAAAAATGAATAAAAAATAATGCTTGAAACATTTTAATAAGATATTGGATTATTAATGAGAGAAATAATAGAAATAATAGATAAAAGGAAAACTTATTGGATAAGAATAACCTCATATTTGTTTTCTTGGAATATGCTTTGGCTTGGAGGCCAAGTTTCACCAATTTTGAATAATAATAACCATATCTATTTTATTTAGAAAAGAAAAAGGTGTATTTCCTTAAAAATATTAAATAAATATTTAATGACTCCTAAAGAGTATGATAATCTTAGATTCATAATCTACATATTAAAATATGCCTTTGGGTGAATTTTCACTCAATTTGGAGAAATTTTGGTTAAAAGGTGAAATCAGGAGAGAGAAAGAGTGTTGAACCTTCAAAATATTAAATAAATGCACAAAAAACTCTAACATGTAAAATTGATGGAAAATTCACATCCAACACATTAAATATGACTTATGGGTGAAGTTTCATCAAATTTGGATAATCTTTTAACCATTAATGAAGGAGGAAATTTGCATGACGATATGGTCGAGTTGTTCGCGTCTTACACGGAGGCGGAGATGGATGAGGTTGCTGCTGTGTGGTGGATGGCGTGGACATGTAGGAATAATAATTTTTTTAAAGATGAGTCCCCTGCGCCATGGCCAATCTTACAGATGTATAGGGCGCTGATAGGTGATTATAGGAGGATGACGACGTGCGAGGGGGGAACTGGGCGGAGGGAGGGATGATGATGGTTGGGGCTGGGGACGACAAGGTGTGGATCGGTCATGGGTGTTTATACACTTGGACACAGTTGTGTTGGAGGGATTGAAGAGGGGGCTCGGGGCTGTCCTTCGGGACGGGGATGAAAATTTTGTGGGAGCTATTCAACAACACATAGCAGCCAATTGGGATTCGTCAATAGTGGAAGTCATAGCAGCCAGGATGGGACTTACGCTGGCCAAGGAAAAATGCCATATGGATATGAAGGTAGTACTATGTTCAGACTCACTCTCTCTGGTGAAGGCGTTGAAGGATCCAAGTGGAAGAAGGGACTATTTGGGTCTCCTTGCCGAAGACATACACAGAGTGGCTACCTATTTTAGTCATTTCCATTTTTTTCATGTAAAAAGAGCCTAGAATGCTCTGGCTCATTTTATCTGTCATGATTCTCTTGACTCGGGAGGCCATACTATTAGACACGGTACTATGCCGAGTCATTGGTGTGATGTCACTGAGAGTGACAGTTTCTTTGTATCTTGATTTCCTTTTATAAATGATGATGGGGATTTCAAAAAAAAAATAATGAAGGAGGAAAGAGAAAATAGTAATTGATTTATTTAACACACTAAAAGTTCTCAAAAGGCAAATCCAATTTATATTCTAATTCTACATATCAAAATTAGCTTATGTGCAAAATCTCATTCAATTTGGGATTCATTTGCACCCTCAAAAGGGGAAAGAGAAAAAGGAAATTAATATATTCACACTTTATTTGATAATTCATTTTGGTAATAATCTTACTCACACACCCCTTGTGATGTCCAATTTAATGCTAACCATCTGATTTGTGATATGACAGCCAGTAGGTTGACTCCTACCTTGGGTAGGAGACCTGGCTCAATTGAACAATAGCTATTCTTTTCTCTACTTCAGATCTCTCTGGTCTCTCAACCGTTTTAAATGATTTTTCTTCCTATGAATTCATCGTGGGAATACGGTCCTAGAGATCCCAAATGGGGACCTAGAACCCTATATATAGGGAAGCCCCAATTCCCTAATCTCCTCCATTTTTCACAGAAGCATTCTCGACGCCCCCTGCTCTCGCGTGAAGGCTCAAGAACCATCACTAGTTGTCCCTGAACTTTCCTCCTCTGCCAATTTGGTTGGAGGGTGTCCCAGGTTCCCTGACTTTCCCTGAGTTTTCCCTAGTGGTTCAGTAGTCATCCCTGCCAGCTCTGTCACCTTCTTGACCAATTGAAGCCTCACTAAGCTTCCCCTTATCACCATAAGTGTCTTCCCCTTTTTGTTTTTCCTCGGTGTGCCTTTGTCCGCTGGGTCCTATAGCCATGCTTTGCACATCGCCGATGATCACTTCCTTTGGTCATCCAACGACCTTAAAACCTGAGGATATTATGCCTACCTTTGTGTGTCTTTGACAATAGTTCCTAGGGTCTTCCTTCGCTGAGAATTTAAGTTTTTGAGTGGTCTATGATGGCCTTTGTTCTGGGCATGGTGGAGGGTTGTTTTGGTACTTTGGTGGTGAGAGTCAGGTGTTCTTAGGCTCGTTGAGTTTGTGGTGCTTTGGCATCGACAATGGGGCTATTTCCTGGTCATTTTGTGGATCTTTGCAAGCCACTGGTCCTTGCCCTGAGATGCTCAGTTCCATGGCATGAGAGAAGGATCGGGGGAAGATGCCCCGATATGCAATCCCTCATCTACCCTCCGATTTCACTTTGTGCTTTTATTTCTCGCAGAGGAGCAAATCCGTCTTTTCACGTCTTGTTTTCCTTTTCTTTGGGAGAGGCCAACTAAGAAGTTGACCGGCGACACAACCTATTCCTATTGGGCCAAGTCTACCCGGACCCATCCACTCTCACTCTCTCTCTATTTCAAATGAAAATTGATTTTTGGAATTTTCCTATTAGCCGATTTTCAAAAATTGATAACTAATTATTTATTAATCAGAAAATACAAATAAATACTTGTTGGATTAAAAAATGCAAGCTTTCTAATGGTATTGGTTTTGTCACCTAAATCTAATGTTTTAAATAGGTGATTTTAATGGATCTAATTAAATAAGATAATAACTTGTATAATTCATAACTAAATATTTAAAAGTCAGAATAATATAATAAAATATGTTTGAACTCAGAAAAATATAACCTAAAACATGGATTGGTTTTGATAACCTAATTCATTAATAATAAAAAGGCAATTTTTAGGATTTTGAATCATCAATGCAATTCTAACCCTAATTTCACATACATGATATTAGGTGCTTTGAGAACCTAGATTTGGATCTAGATGTAATTTTGTTTTATTAAGACTCTGTGAGAGGTATGTTTGCATCTCCTATTCTTCTTTATTGAGCAATAATCTAGTTTTTTTTCTTGGTCATATGGACAATAGACTATACACCATATCTTTTCCTTTTGAAAATTATGCTTCATGTGAATTACCCTACTTGCTACTGATCTTGTGATCATAATGTCTTCTTGACATTTTTTTGGAATCTTTATTATGATTTGTTCATTATAGAACTCATTTTTTTGTTATATGCCCACTTTGAGGTGGATGATAATGATGATCACTTGTGGTGATTAATTTGTAAAATCTGACTATACCTTTTTACTTGCCTCCCTATTAAGCATGTTGTGTGAATAAGTAGCGCTAGAATAATATAATTTGCATTGGTTTTGGGTTGTGTGCCCATATTATTATTATTTTGGGATGGAGGTTATGTGCCCCATACCCGTATTTGAAATTTATGGTGTGTGACCCAACATTTATATTTATTGGGAGTTTGGTTATGTACCAATCTCTATCAGGTTTCAAGTTTATGTGGCTTGGCAGCCTTTGTTATTTATGTTGTTATAGTGCTATGTTTATGTGATGGAGTGGACTTTTGGAGTCCTTAATCATCCAATGACATAAGTGAAATCATAAGGTTGAATAATATTGAGAGTTCTAAGGTTTTGACAAAGTAGGTGTGTTGAGGTGATGTTGATATCATGGTTAAGATCCCTCTTTTTATGCCTTCTTGAGGAATTTATTTGAATGGTCCAATAGTTGAGTTTTGTCACCAAATTTGAATAGAAGGTATCTAGAGAGGTAAGGAAGCTATGGTTAAAATTTGATGGCAATCGGATGTCCCTAGATGAAGTTATGAAGGTTTGAATTTGTGAAATAATGTGTACATGTGAGGATTCATTGAAGTAAGTCATGGATTGATGGATATGTCACACCCCTTTTGTTTTGGGTCGGGCTGCGTGGCCTCTTGTGTGCCCTAGATTTTTGATCTAGTGGCCGTGCCTAACAACCTGAAGAAGCCACATATTGCTTTGAGTGGCAAGTGATCTGGGACCCTAGGATGCTAGATCGAGGGTCACCAGGTTGTCTCCTACCTTGCAGTTGGAGCAAGGCAATGATCCGTTAGCTTTGCGGTCATCCTCAGGACCACACGTCTTGGTCGTGGCCTGAAGGGGCGGAAGTGAAGTGGGCAGTCGTGTTCGACTCAACTAGAGGAGTGAGAAGACCCCTTAAGGGATATGCAAGACCATCCCAATAGGGAGAACGAGCTCTCCCATTCTCTGCCCTCTCCACCGCACAGAGCAGGTGGTGGCTGGGATGAGAATACAGAGGAAGAGGGTAGATCAGAGGAAGAGGAGAGAAGGGAAAGGAAGCTCGAGTCTAGAGGAACCCAACCCATTTGTTCCCAGGGACGATCGTGGTGGTTTTTAGGGTGGCCGAAGGGAACCTTGCTTCCAGATGAAGACGGAGCTCGGGGACCCTGCGCTCTCGTTTCCACCACTAACAATGGCCGCGGGTGAGTTTCTGGAGGCTTCGAGTTTGCTTCCACACCTTCAATCATGCTTGAGGATGACTGGGGTGGTTTTCCCCTTTTGTTCCGCCTTGGCAGCAGCCAGCGACGGCGATCTGCGCGAGCCCACGAGGAGGAGCATCGGGCAGATGGGTGACCGGCTGACGGCATCGAGCGAGCTTGGGCGGATCTAATGGTGGCCAAAGGAGTGGACGGGGAGCGCTAGATCCCTACAGATTGCTCACAGGAGAGGCTGTGTACGGCGGCGCACGTGGAAGACAGGGGCGCGCGAGTTCTGGACCTGTCGAGCGGAGAAAGAAAGAAGGAAGGGAGGACCGGCTCAACGGGGTCCTGAGGCAGTGAACCAGCAAGAACCCCTGATCCTAGACCAGTCCCGAACCGGCTCCAAACCAAGTGAACCACGGCCGAACGGGAGGTAGAAGCCGTGTCCTTGTGGCCACGTGTCAGCGGCCTATTGGCCTAATAAGGTAATAAATTCAATAATGTGCAGATCTTCCAAAATTCGTAGAAAATAGCTCGAATGTCTGAAAAATGCAAATAAGGTACAATTTTTTTCAAAAAATTGTGTAGAACACAATGGAAACCTAATATCAAGCTTTCAACGATATATTATTAGAGTAATCATGTAAGAGGTGTAATGCTTGTATAATGGATAATAAATATCAAGTGATGTTCTAAAATTATGGAAAAATGTCAGTAACTCCATAATTATGTTTGTAATGCATATGATATCAGTTATGGTCAGGTTGATGTACGAAATCATGTATTTTGCTCCATATGGCTAGTTAGGGATAATAACCCTAATAAAATGCAATAAATACATACATGCTCTATAAATGGTGAAATTTACAGAGTAAGCTCATATCAGCATCTGAAACCTCAGAATTAAATATGAGATCAATATGTTACACATAATCTATGTTATACGAAGATGACCCATAATACACATGATGAAACCCTAATTCGAGTAATACATGTAACTAGTGTTAATATGTGCACAAAAAGGACATGGAACCTAATGTTCAGATGATGAACTTTGATAATGAGATGTAATATGGAAAATGACATCGGTGAGATAATCATAAGATAAGAATACAAGTAATGATACACATATCCTAATGAACCAAGTAAAACCCTAATGAGCACGATTATGGTTAAATGAGATATAGGATGATGGGAACCTGATGATAGTGTATGATCTTGTCTTGATCAGGTTCAACAAGGTTAGAGTTGACCTGAGGAATACATATGATGATTAAGAATATCGCTTTGGAAGGTATGCTATTACCTCTTACTTGGCTTATTATACAATATGCTTGTGTTATATGTGTAGTAGAATACTTGGCATATGGTATTGGATGAAATGATTGTTCTTGTAAGATATGTTGGTTGATTTTCTATACTTACTGCTATGAACACATCAAACATAATATCTTTGTTCCATTATATGAAAGCACTAACTCTTTGGCAGTGTGCTTGAAGTGACTGAACTCTTTGGTAGTGGTCACATTGTACATATGGAAGTACCAACTCTTTGGTAGTGTGCTTGGACCCAACTCTTTGGTAGTGGTCACAGTGTAGATATGATCCAACTCTTTGGTAGTGATCATAAAGGCCTTGACGATATAATGGAAAATGTGCTTAAAATATGTGTTCTCTTTTGTTGATGAATATCTTTGTGCAATAATATGATTTTCTTATATTTCTTCTGTTACTGCCAAGTATATTAGTTTTACCTTATTGCCAAGATATGATGAGAGGTATATAAAAGACACGTAGGCGTACTCAGTACAATATTCTTGAAATATTGTGTTGACGTGTACCACATGTAATCTTTTTGTTTAGGTTGTGGTTATGCTTCTGAAGATCCAAGATAGAGAGAGTTGTGTAGCGAGCTGATGTACAGGTGGACCTGTTGTATTAAGATCCTGTTGTTTAGATGTAGTACATGTATATGTTTAAGTTTGCTGTTCAATATGTAATATCAAATGTTGTAACAATTCATGTTATAATTATATGTTGAATGGTGAACATGTGTTGTGGTTTGTTTATTGTTCATGTGCATGTGCTACTGATGTGTTTCCTTCTGACCCCCTTGATTTTCTTCTTCTTAGCCTCATGTGGGGTGTTTAAATTGGGATTCTCACTGAGGTGAGGGTTTCAATTTGGACGTCACACATTAGATTAAGTTTTAGAAAATCCGGGGATGTCACATGTGGTATCAGAGCATGACCAATAGCAAAGCCTGACATTTGCTCATTATGCAACTCAAAACTAAAGAACCTTGTACCATAATAATCTTTTAGGGTTAGATTAGTCATCTTTTAGAGACTAGATCTGACCTAGCCTCTAGGTTAGCACCTAGATGTCTGAGAACTAGGTCTAGACTGGTGCTTGTTGAATAGCAAGTCCTTAGATGTCGTTCTTTCCTTGTAGTGCAGCGGTATGGGACGTTGCACTATTTGGAAATGACGTGCACCAAGGGAAGAGAAACCCTAGACATATTGCGCACGTTGTGTAGAGTAGATACACTAGTCTACCCCTTGTTCTCACCCTTTTCACTAGTTTCCATGACACTGGACTCTCTACTATGTGTGGGACACTCGTTTTCAGGATTTGGTTTTGGATTCCAATCGGATCGAACCTTGATAGTTTTCTCTGACGTTTGTTTTATCGGAGAAAAACTATATAATATTTTATTATGTATATGTATTACAAAAATGTGTCCCCACACATGTACGAGTAGGAGGTGGTCATGCAACCTAAGTGAAAGTGAATGACATCAATCTAGAAGAGAGTGTAGTTCTAGATTAGATGTCTAGAGCCTTGTTCGAATGTATATATATGATAGATGGAATAGATGATATAAGTTTGAAGATATGATGTAAGTCTTGTGTAGATGACATAAGATGGTTATGATGATCTATGTTTGTCTTCGAGGACTTAAGTTTAGTTTTGAGGTTTTGAAATAAGTTTTGATGATGCAAGTATGCATTCTTTTATGAGATAAGATATGCTAAGTTAAGATAGGTTGTGAGTCAGCATGAGCCACAAGCTCTTTTACAAAGGAGGACCTCTAGTGTTGGGACCAGTTTCGGGGTTAACTCTAGAAAGAGTGAGACCCATTGGGAGAAGGTTAGAGAACCTAAACTCCAAGATATGAAAATTTTGAGATATGTGATATGATACGTCCTAAACTAGAATACTCCTGAGTGTTTGAGCTGAGTCGCTTTATGCATGATTCCTGTAGTTTTGTTGAACCCTAGATGTCCTTGGGAGGACCAAACCCTAGAGACAGAGAGAGGCTGGTTATATGAACATGCGAACATCAATATGAGTGCCTTCCATCTGGGTGAGGGAGAGAGCCCAAGACCCTGGAGGAGGTAGCTATGTTAGTTTCTGTGAAGCCTCATGCTCGGGTTGATGGTTTCTCACATAGGAATCTAGTGGTGCATATAAGAGAGTTTTGAGATATAGTGTTTCATGGGTATAGAACCTATGAAGAGTATATCATTGCATGTTTTGGTTTGTGCTTATGTGGCTAGAGCTATGAAGCTATCTTTAGTGCCAATGAGGTAATCCGATAACCCTAGATCACAGAGAAAAGATAAAGTAAATGCGTATGAGATACTCATAGGGATGAGTTAGGTCAGAGAGACTGAGCACGATACTACCCTCATGGTATGGGTTAGAAGAACCTCAGTTGGACTAGATAAATGTTTTGATATATGTTTAACGAGCCACTTGCATAAGTTTGTCTAGCACCACCATAATATAATATATGTAAGGACGTGATCTAATCTCGAGATGTGATATATAGACGTAATATGATGAAATATCCAGAAATGGTTTAATAGATATCAAGGCATAAATGGTTAACTATGTACATGGATAATGATGATAAGGTGAAAGTGTTAGCTAATCTCGTGATGAAATCACTTGTAAATGTTGCAATTTATTATGAGTAATGAAATAAAATCATATGAATGAAATATGTTACCAGAAGTGTTAAGGTTAATGCTTAACAAAGATGAACTATATAGTTTGACAATTAGCACAACATAACGTTGATGACACCTTGATAATGGGTTAACTTGAGTTAATCTTATTTAACTCCTTTAGAACATGGAATATGATGTGAAAACCCTAATGCATGGATAAAGACAAGGATGAAACCCTAACATATGTGAGGTATGTCATGACATAACCTAAGTTTCTAAACCTTGAGTTTAACCTTGAATGGAGTGTTTGTGCACCCAAGATGGTTGTAAACCTACTAATAGTGCTTTGGATACATGGTTCTAGGTAACCTTTGCGGATATGTTACACATAAAATGGTGCCTACATGTGGATGAGAGCAAGATAAGGTTTTCCCTGGAAGTATGGGTATGGTGTACTTTCGAGGATGAAAGTTCTTTTAAGATGTATATGATGTGATGAAGTGGGTTTTCTGGCTTAATTCCGAGGACGGAATTTCTTTTAAGGTGTGTAGGATGTGATGGAGTGGAATTTTGGAGTCATTAATCATCCAATGACATAAGTGAAATCATAAGGTTGAATAATATTGAGAGTTCTAAGGTTTTGACAAAGTAGGTGTGTTGAGGTGATGTTGATATCATGGTTAAGATCCCTCTTTTTATGCCTTCTTGAGGAGTTTAATTGAATGGTACAATAGTTGAGTTTTGTCACCAAATTTGCATAGAAGGTAGCTAGAGAGGTAAGGAAGCTATGGTTAAAATTTGGTGGCAATCGGATGTCCCTAGATGAAGTTATGAAGGTTTGAATTTGTGAAATAATGTGTACATGTGAGGATTCATTGACCTAAGTCATGGATTAATGGATATGTCACGCCCCTTTTGTTTTGGGTCGGGCTACGTGGCCTCTTTTGTGCCCTAGATTTTTGATCTAGTGGCCGTGCCTAACAGCCTAAAGAAGCCACAGATTGCTTTGAGTGGCAGGTGATCTGGGACCCTAGGATGCTAGATCGAGGGTCACCAGGTTGTCTCCTACCTTGCAGTTGGAGCAAGGCAATGAGCCGTTAGCTTTGCGGTCATCCTCAAGACCACACATCTTGGTCGTGGCCTGAAGGGGCGGAAGTGAATTGGGCAGTCGTGTTCGACTCAACTAGAGGAGTGAGAAGACCCCTTAAGGGAGATGCGAGACCATCCCAATAGGGAGAACGAGCTCTCCCATTCACTGCCCTATCCACCACACAGAGCAGGTGGTGGCTGGGATGAGAATACAGAGGAAGAGGGTAGATCAGAGGAAGAGGAGAGAAGGGAAAGGAAGCTCGAGTCCAGAGGAACCCAACCAGTTGTTCCCAGGGACGATCATGGTGGTTTTGAGGGTGGCCGAAGGGCACCTTGCTTCCAGATGAAGACGGAGCTCGGGGACCCTGCGCTCTCATTTCCACCATGAACAATGGCCGCGGGTGAGTTTCTGGAGGCTTCGAGTTTGCTTCCACACCTTCAATCATGCTTGAGGATGACTGGGGTGGTTTTCCCCTTTTGTTCTACCTTGGCAGTAGCCAGCGACGGCGATCTGCGCGAGCCCACGAGGAGGAGCATCGGGCAGATGGGTGACCGGCCGACGGCGTCGAGCGAGCTTGGGCAGAGCTAATGGTGGTCAAAGGAGTGGACGGGGAGCGCTAGATCCCTACAGATTGCTCGCCGGAGAGGCTGTGTGTGGCGGCGCACGCGGAAGACAGGGGCGCGCGAGTTCTGGACCTGTCGAGCGGAGAAAGAAAGAAGGAAGGGAGGACCGACTCAATCGGGTCCTAAGGCAGTGAACCAGCAAGAACCCCTGATCCCAGACCAGTCCCGAACCGGCTCTAGACCAAGTGAACCATGGTCCAACACGAGGTAGAAGTCGTGTCCTTGTGGCCACGTGTCAGCGGCCTATTGGCCTAATAAGGTAATAAATTCAATAATGTGCAGATCTTCCAAAATTCTTAGAAAATAGCTCGAATGTCTGAAAAATGAAAATAAGGTACCGTTTTTCTCAGAAAATTGTGTAGAACACAATGGAAACCTGATATTAGGATTTCAATGATCTATTATCAGAGTAATCATGTAAGAGGTGTAATGCTTGTATAATGGGTAATAAATATCAAGTGATGTTCTAAAATTATGGCAAAATGTCAGTAACTCCATAATTATGTTTGTAATGCATATGATATCAGTTATGGTCAGGTTGATGAATGAAATCATGTATTTTGCTCCATATGGCTAGTTAGGGCTAATAACCCTAATAAAATGAAATAAATACATACATGCTCTATAAATGGTGAAATTTACAGAGTAAGCTCATATCAGTATCTGGAACCTCAGAATTAAATATGAGATCAATATGATACACATAATCTATGTTATACGAAGATGACCCATAATACACATGATGAAACCCTAATTCAAGTAATACATGTAACTAGTGTTAATATGTGCACAAAAAGGACATGGAACCTAATGTTCAGATGATGAACTTTGATAATGAGATGTAATCTAGAAAATGACATCAGTGAGATAATCATAAGATAAGAATACAAGTAATGATACACATATCCTAATGAACCAAGTAAAACCCTAATGAGCACGATTAGGGTTAAATGAGATATAGGATGATGGGAACCTGATGATAGTGTATGATCTTGTCTTGATCAGGTTCAACAAGGTTAGAGTTGACCTGAGGAATACATATGATGATTAAGAATATCTCTTTGGAAGGTACGCTATTACCTCTTACTTGGCTTATTATACAATATGCTTGTGTTATATGTGTAGTAGAATACTTGGCATATGGTATTGGATGAAATGATTGTTCTTGTAAGATATGTTGGTTGGTTTTCTATAATTACTTCTATGAACACATCAAACATAATATCTCTGTTCCATTATATGAAAGCACCAACTCTTTGGCAGTGTGCTTGGAAGTGACCGAACACTTTGGTAGTGGTCACATTGTACATATGGAAGCACCAACTCTTTGGTAGTGTGCTTGGACCCAACTCTTTGGTAGTGGTCACAGTGTACATATGATCCAACTCTTTGGTAGTGATCATAAAGGCCTTGATGATATAATGGAAAATGTGCTTAAAATATGTGTTCTCTTTTGTTGATGAATATCTTTGTGCAAGTATATGATTTTCTTATATTTATTCTGTTACTACCAAGTATATTAGTTTTATCTTATTGCCAAGATATGATGAGAGGTATATAATAGACACGTAGGCGTACTCAGTACAATATTCTTGAAATATTGTACTGACGTGTACCGCATGTAATCTTTTTGTTTAGGTTGTGGTTATGCTCTTGAAGATCCAGGATAGAGAGAGTTGTGTAGCGAGCTGATGTACAGGTGGACCTGTTGTCTTAAGATCTTGTTGTTTAGATGTAGTACATGTATATGTTTAAGTTTGCTGTTCAATATGTAATAGGCGTACTCAGTACAATATTCTTGAAATATTGTACTGACGTGTACCGCATGTAATCTTTTTGTTTAGGTTGTGGTTATGCTCTTGAAGATCCAGGATAGAGAGAGTTGTGTAGCGAGCTGATGTACAGGTGGACCTGTTGTCTTAAGATCTTGTTGTTTAGATGTAGTACATGTATATGTTTAAGTTTGCTGTTCAATATGTAATATCAAAACATTGTAACAATTCATGTTGTAATTATATGTTGAATGGTGAACATGTGTTGTGGTTTGTTTATTGTTCATGTGCATGTGCTACTGATGTGTTTCCTTCTGACCCCCTTGATTTTCTTCTTCTTAGCCTCATGTGGGGTGTTTAAATTGGGATTCTCACTGAGGTGAGGGTTTCAATTTGGACGTCACACATTAGATTAAGTTTTAAAAAATCCGGGGACGTCACAGTTTATCTCACCTACGTGCAGGTTGTTATGGATTTTGTGCCCTAAAACCATTATGAATGCTTTTGTGGCACCACTTTTATTATTGATTTAATGGCAAGTATTCCTTTCATCACATGTTAGAGATTCTATTCCTCTTATGCCCATTTGGGTAGTTCTTACCTTTTTCATGGGAAGCCTTCTATACTTGATGTACTTCTTTCCTAATATATATTGCTCAATTTCTTTTTAGCATGCTCAATACCAACTTTTTGCTGATATCCTCTTTTCTTTTCCTTTTGTTGGATACGCTTCCAACCCCAGGTGTTGGACAAGGAGAAGAAAATAGGAGGACATGTACCAAAACAAGTGTAGCTGACTTTGTGCCTACTATATCATAGAAGGCCATGAATACTTATTGATCTTATTAGCTAGAAGTAGCTTGTAGGATGTAATAACAGTTACCGTCATATATCCTAAAAAAATAAGATTTTTTTAAAGATCTAGCCATAGGACATGTAAATTGCCTCTTTCAAAGATTTTTATTATTTTATCATCACTGAGCTTGAGTTCTTGCATAATGAAGTTTAGATCTTTTAACGATAACCCATATAAAGCATCTTCATTGAAGTAGTCAAAAGTGGGTTGTATTAGATCTTCTATTTATAGGAGTGAAAATGGTATCCTAGAGGCATGGTCGGGGATCCCCTTTTTTGTGGTTGTGGTCTTCTATTTACAAGAAGGGTTTAGGGTTCAAAACCCTCCCAAACTCCTTTGATCAACTTCCATGGACACAAAAAGTTAGTGATAGGCGGTATACAAAGAGTTTTTATGACCTTCGGCATCGCTGTCAATGTGCATAGTTCTTATCAGGATGATAACTAGGTCTCTCCTTGACCGAAAAATTATAGAATACCCATTGGTCGATGGGGCCTTGGTGGTCAATGAGTCTTTGGTGGTCGACGAGTCTTTTACGGGCACATGACGTTTGTATTGATGTTCTACGGTTGGTTCGTGGTCTTCCAGCGTAGGGATCGTGTGTATGCAAAACGTCTAACTAACTCCGGTGAGGTCTCTCATCTTGTATCCTATGGGGTTTTTCTTTCTCTTAGTTCAATTAGCAGTTTGACTTCCTTCTCAGGCATCAAATTTGAGTTAATTATCACTGGGCAAACTTTTAAATCATCCAAGAAAACATACTTCAAACTCTTTTGAAGGGGTTTTATCTCAAGGGCTTTAGGTGTCTCATCTGGTTCTTCAATGAGGTAGATTGCTTTCAGATCTTTAAATTTGGCTTCCTAGTCATCTTCTGATGAGTCATGGTGAAAATTGCATTGTTTCACTCACTCATCAATAGACTCAGTGGCATTAGGATTTGTGAGAACAATATCTAGAGGGACTTCAGATTTGGATCCCACTTGAGTGAGAAGTGACATCTTCTCTATACAGTCTAACTAGAACACTTTTTCTTACATTCTTGGTCTTTTCATGCTATTAAAGACTCTGAATTCAAGGATTTCCTTCTCCAATATTAGAAGTAAGTTTCCTACTTCAACATCAATCAATTCTCTCACTATTTTTAGGAAAGACTGGACAAAAATAAGAGGGTATATGAGGTCTTATTTTATTACATAGGAATCCTTACCTAACTTGACTAGGATGTCTTCACTGATTTCCATAGGAAGAGTCATGGAATAATTGGCAAGCTATATGTTCATGCCAGTTGGGACTAGTACAATTAATCCTAACCTCTAGCACAAGCTATAGGGCATGACAGAGATGCTAGATCCCAGACCAACTAATCCTTTTTTGCCTATGGAATCACCAACGTGACATAAAATTCTGAAGGAGCATGGATCTTTCTATTTCTTTGGAATCTTGCCCTGAATTATATCATATGTTGTCTTTACCAACTTAACTGTATCATACTCCTCAATTATGTACTTTCTAGTGAGTAGCATTTTCGAATATTTTGACCATGTTGGAATCTCTGCCAGAGCATCTAGGAAAGGGATATCTACATGAAGCTTCTTCATTGCTTCTTTGAACTTCATGAAGCAAGTGTCAAGCCTTGTTTGCTTTAAGCGAGCTTGCAATGGGGGACGAGGTTTGTAGATCAGTATCTTTGACTCATCTATGCTTTCTTCTCTTATGAGAAGTTCTTTTAAACTAGCCTAGTTCTTTTCATTAGAGGGTACAATGTCTGACACTTCTACATTCTGTTTCACTACTTCTGGATTTGGCTTAGATGCTTTAGAGTTTTAGATGACTAAAAAGTCATCTTCATCAATTTTGGCCACATGAGGTTTGGTAGATGCATCAAAAAAGACTTTTCTAGACCATGTTGTGACAACTTTGAGTTATTTTTGGTGTATGGGATTATCCTCTGGTTGTCTTGCAAATGCTCCCGTGGGTGGTCGAAGACTTGCTGTGAGTTGAGACTATTGAGATTCGATGGCTTTTTGACAAGCTTGTTGATTCACAATCATAGTATGTAATGACTGCAACATCTTCTTAATGTAGGATAGCTTGTCATCAGGTGAAACAACATTAGTGTTGGTATGTATGCCCAGAGAGCCAATCATATGATGATAGTAATGGCATAATATTTAAATGATTTGATTAATAAATAAAGGCAAGCTTCCAACTTATTCTGTTTAATTCAGTTATGAGATAATGATGTAGCATTATAAATGTCTAGAGAATGATATTACTCAATGATGTATGTTTTCAAGTACATGACTTGAACGATGAGATGATGTGAATGTTAAGAGTATACATATACATTCTCATTATGTCCTTGATCTGCTATTATTGTGGAAGGTTGATAGACAACACTAACACATAAGATTAGAGCGTGAGTTGGTTGATGACAGAATCTCATTAGTCATGATATGGCAATATCAAACCAAGCACACAGATACATGTTAGGGAACAATGTAGCAGAAATACCCACCACGAGACTAACACATGGGTGACATTACCATGGTAGTCTTAGTTAGCTCTCACAGTGATGGTGGTGATTGTGGTTCTTAGACCTAAAGTCATTACATTCATCACATGTCATTCAGTATGCTTTGACATCATCAAACATAATCCTAAATTAAGGATTATTATAAAGGTGATGATTGGGTGACTGTGACACATGGGGATTGACTGTGAGTGATGTAGATGGGATTTATACCTCCTACATGAGCATGATATCCTACGTCTCTTGATTAGTGAGACTGAGAAATGCATGGCCATGCACATGTGAGTCAATGTGTGATATTTAGCTTACAAATATCTTAGACAATCTGCTCTAGTTCAAGGAACAAGATTGAATGTTGAAGAGGATGACTACTCCATGCCTCAAGTTCAATCTAGATATCAGTGACAAAGGAACTATACAAACACTATAACACTATACACATATTGTAGGTTGAAGTTGTTCTCCAACTTTTTGTTTAATTGGGTAGCATTGATATGTGACTAGGCTCATTGCTTGTGATGTGATAAGTTGTTATGGACATTCACTGCCAATGTAATATGGGACATATAGGGTCATACACACAGGTCTTGACCTATAAGAGGAGTTTAATCTTGAATGATGATTAAAGTGATTACTAAAGTGTTTAGGTATTCAAATACACGCAACAAATCAACTGACTGGACTGTCAACCGATTGTCTCACCCTGTGAGATAGCCTTTTGGAGTGTCAGGTTGATTGGAACTGAATTGGTTGAAGTTCTACATGAAACGGGGCACCAACTGATCCACTCACTGAGTGAACCGATCAAATCTAGTAGAGCAAGATGAACGGTTCACCTGGTTAACCGATCAACTTGGTTGTGCCAACGGAAGGTTCTAGTAACTTTCCCAAAATTGTGGAAAGAATCATTTTGATTGCTCAAATTTGATTAATGCAAGGAATTGATGTTTAGTATTAATTGGAAACAAATTGCCAAATACATGTGCAATTGGGAAACTACAAAATGATTGGTCACTGACTGAACTAATCAACTCGTGTGCCAGATGATTGTATCAATTGCCAACCAATCGGTTCAGCACTCACATGTTGCGATAGTTCAAGATCTTCTAGCCCCTTCCACTCCCACACAGATTGGGAACCCAGACCCTAACCCCTCCTATAAATAGAGAGGTACTGGGGGCTTCCCAAAACACAACTCAATTGCTTCTGACAATTGTTGTCCTCTCTAGTTGTAGTTACCAATAGCGAGCCCAAGCAGATCCTACCCGCTAAAGGGAGGGTTAGAAAGGGAGAAACAATTGTGGGAGAGCAAGTTGGTGACTAGTATACCAACCGGAGGGACAACTCCTTCCTGTCCATTCTAGTAGGATGTAAAGAGCTCTAGGCAGTCCCTGTAGACTTCCATAGAGGCGTGGAGGCTGCTATCTTCTGCTAGGAGGATAACATCAACCTACAGTCTGTCGTGCAGTCTAGGAGGCACAACAATCAGATGAGTCCCTATGCAACTAGAAGACAATTGCACATAAACAATGATCAGATGTCGTTGGACTTGATCCAAGACCAGGTATACCATTTTATAGTTATTGATGCAATTTCTTAGTTTATGGAGAATATGGTAGTTTTATGTTATTGTTTCTGCTATGTATTCTGTAGCCATATTTCCCTATAGTGGTATCAGAGCCACATCAATCTACTATATTTTGGAATAATCAATATGATCAAATTTTTAGTTTTTATCATTTAATTATTGCATACGATGCAAATAATTCTGTCCAATCAAATTCCATACATAATCACAAACTAATATATATATATATACACACATATATATACATACATATATATATGTATGCATATATATGTATATATATACATACATACATACATACATATATATATATATATATATATACATGCATACATACATACATATATGTGTATATACATATATATATATATATATGGCCCATCTTTATTGCCCGCGCGTGTAGCTACCCGCCCACCCTTCCAACCACTTTTTTTCAATTTTTTTTCGGAATTGTAGAGCACTATTTTGTCTATCTCTCCAAAAAGTTTTAGCCAAAAATAATATCATTTGCCCCTCCAAAATAAAAAAACCCGTCCTTATATATATCTGCTGTATATTTTGTATAGAGTTATTCTTTTATTCGTGTAGTTACTTTCTGATCACCATAGTTACTTTTTTGACAACAAAGTTACTTTTTTGGCCAGGAGAGTTACTTTTTTGGCTGCCGGGTAGAGAAAATCCAGGCTACCCACGCGGGCAATGAATGAACACCCATATATATATAAATATATATATATATATAAATATATATATATATATATATATATATATATATATATTCTATTTACACACATCACCCTAAAAGTGAGTTTTGATGGTGTATGTGTGGCATGGTTATGGACAATAAGCCCTATTATCTGTGCACAGTTGTATGGTTTATTAATCCTATTTTATCTCGGTTTGCATACTGAGCCTCTATCTTATCTTCCCAATGTAAAAGTTAATTCTTTTCTACTTTTGCTCCCCTCGAATGTAACTTGAGGTTTCTCTATAATCATGTAATAGTAGGATAGTTTACTTTCCTTTTATGATGAAGAAGATAGACATTCTGATGATGCCATACGACTATCTCAGAGATGATTCGACTAGATGGAGGACTGAGGAGGACCAAATGGATGAGTCGAACCAATCAGATGGTGGAACCGACCAATTGGGTGGAGGATCTAGCAGACGGTGGACAGAAGGACCATATGACCTGTGAGATGACCGACCGACTGACCAGGAGGCGAGCTGATAGGTTCAAGTGTTGAACCAATCAACCTAGATTGGCATGCACAAATATTCATCAACAACATGTTTCTGCATGTGATGTGGACCCTAGGTTGTGGTAATTCCTTATGGCTCCAAGGAGTTACATTAGGATGGCCATAACCATTGCCTTTTGTTTATTGCATGTTTTTGTTGTAGGATATAACACATATACAATACGTAATATATATGTGGTGATTGGATAAAGTATATGTATTTATAAATACAAAATCCCTCAAATAAAATATTAAGTCTTAGATGCTTTCCAAAAGAAACACACATGAAAAGCTTGATCAACCAAGCATAGGTTAATCCCTAGTGTGTTATGCCATCTATCTCATGGAAGTGTGATGGTAGTAATGTAGGTTCCTCCCTAGCAGAGTGCATTATTATCGTTTCAGCTTTTTGGTCAAACTTAACTGGTGATTCTTATAGCATATAAGCCTAGAGGCATGCGGATGGTTATGGCAAGGAGTTGCGCATATCATCTATTCAAGAGTTACACATGATGTAATTGGAAAAAGATTCCTACCTTGATAATTGACTATGTATGCTAGCGTTGGTCGGGTCATAGTTGAATTATCTTGAATCTTGGCCCACTAGAATATTGTACACTGCAATATTCCAAATTGATATATGAGGGCTATCAATTTCAATAAAATAGTGGGAGTTATAATTAATTAAAGATCTAATTGATGTCGTCAAAATTTTTAAATCAAATCAAATCAAAAGGGTTTTTGACAAATGAAAATTTTCTCTTGTAGAATCAAATGACGAACAAATATGTATTGTGATCGGTCCTTAGGAAGGGCAAACTTGATGGGTCAAATTTCCACAACTAGTTTTTGACTTTGAGAAGGGTTCTCAATGAAGAGTGTAAGCTCTATGTCCTTGACAAACCAGTGCTAGAAATACCTGCTCCTGATGCGCCTATGGTACAAGTGGATGCTTATTGGAAGCATGCCAATGATGCCTTAGAGATAAAATACCTTATGCTACGCTGCATGAACTATAAGATGCATGAGAAGTGTAATGACATGGGGATTATCGATATGGTAACATATATTAAGAAAGTGAACCTTGACCTTACAAAGTAAGAAAGGGATGATATCATGAAGGTGCCTTTTGAATCTAAGATGACAGAGGGAACCCTAGTAGAAGAACATGTGCTCAATGTTCAATGTGATTGGACATGTGTATCATCTTGAAGAGCATGGATTCATGTTGAGACAAGAGTTGGCCACATATATGATTCTAAAGACATTTCCAGAATCATATATCCACTTTATTACATGTTATCATGTGAATAATATGGCCAACTCAATGTCAAACTTGCTTGTTATGTTGATTCATGCTGAAGCAAGATTGAAGAAGGACAAGCCTATGATAGTGATCAACAGAGCTGAGTCCAAGGATCAAAGCAAGGCTGAGAGGAGTTATGAAGCCAAGCCCAAATCCAAATCTCCAGTGCTCAAAATAAGGAGAAAGAAAACTACTAGAGGAACTCATCCTGTGTACTTAAAGGTATTCAGGAAGAAAATGGCGATATAGATCTCCACTTCAAGTATATATGTTATTGAGATAAATCTATATACTTCTTCATCATGGGTACTAGATACCATATGTTGATCTCTATGTTAAAATATACATGATCTGAAAAGAAGTAGGCCTTTGGAAAGAGGCAAGGTGAAATTGTGAGTTGCTAATGGCGCAAGAGTTGTGGCCAACACAGTTGGAACCTATAGTTTATCTCTACCCTCAAGGCTTGTAATAGAGTTAATGAACTCCTATTATGTACCTACTATAAATAGAAACATCATTTCTATATCTTGTACAAATAAAGATGCATTTGAATTCCATATTAAAAATGGTTGATGTTCTATTTTCAAAGATGGGATCTTTTATGGCAATACCCCAATGTATTATGGTCTTTACTTGTTGGAGCTAAAGATAGATGTTTATAACATTAATAACAAAAGCCTAAAACTCAACAACTCAAATAGAACATACCTTTAGCATTGTCGTCTAGGGAACATAAATGAGAATCACATATCTAGCTCCAAAAAGATGGTTATGTAGACTCTTTTGATCTAGAATCAATAGAGACATGTGAATCTTGTTTGTTGGGCAAGATGACTAAGACCCATTTCATTGGTAACAATGAGAGGGCTAGTGATCTACTAGAACTCGTACATGCTAATGTATGTAGACCTTTTAGAGAACCCACTAGAGGTGGGTATCAGTACTTAATTACCTTTACTGATGACTTTAGTAGGTATGGCTATGTTTGTTTAATGAAACAAGTCAGAAACTCATGATAGGTTCAAGGAGTTTATGAATGAAGTACATAACGAACATAACAAAAGTATTAAGGCACTTCATTCTGATTGCGGTGGAGAATACTTAAACTAAGAGTTTGAGGACCTTCTCAGAGCCCATGGGATTATTTCCCAGTGGACTCCACATGGAACACCTCAACATAATGGTGTATCACAAAGAAGGAATCACATATTGCTGGACTATGGTGCGATTGATGGTGAATTTAGCTGAGCTTCCGACTACCTTCTGGGGGCATGCTCTAAAAACCACCATGTTTACACTAAACTGAGTACCATCTAAATCGGTTCAAAAGAAATCACATGAGATATGGTATGGGAAGCGTCCCAAAATGTCTTTTATGAGGATTTGGGGATGTGAAGCTTATGTTAAGAAAATATTTTCTAAAAAGCTTGCTCCTAAATTTCATAAATGTTTTTTTGGGTATCCTAAAGAGATAAGAGGATATTACTTTTATTCCCTATCTGACAACAAAGTGTTTGTTTCCAGGGATGCTATATTCCTTGTTATGGATTTCATTTCTATAGGAATGAGTGGGAGAAAAGTGGAACTCGAAGAGGTTGGAGACCAATAAGAAAACATTAAACGAATAGATGAACAAGAGGAACAAAGTGAATTACAAGGTGTTTTCAAATCTCTAATTCCTTGAGTTACACATGTATCATGTAGATCTAATAGGACACACCTTGATCTTGAGATATTTGAATATCTTGTGACTCAGGAAGGTGGTGATTTGGTCATAGATGATGAACCAACAACCTATGTAGAAGCTATTGAGGGACCAAAATATGGGAAATGGATTGAGGCCATAACATCTGAGATGGAATCCATGTATACCAACAAAGTATGGACTTTGGTGGATCCTCTTGAAGGGATAAAACCCATAGAATGCAAGTGGGTCTTCAAGACAAAGACTGACATGGATGGTAAAGTACAAATCTATAAGGGCATATTGGTTGCAAAGGGTTTCAGATAGGTTCAAGGTGTTGACTATGACAAAACCTTTTCTCCAGTGGCCATGGTTAAATCCATCCAGACCATGCTTTCTATTACAGCTTATCATGACTATGAGATTTGGTAGATGGATGTTAAAACTACGCTCCTTAATAGGAATCTTCTTGAGGATGTGTACATGACAGAGCCTGGGGGTTTTATAAATGCAAAGGATGCAAATAAAGTATGTAAGCTACAAAGGTCAATCTATGGATTGAAGCAAGCATCTCAAAATTGGAATATTCATCTTGATGAGACAATCAAAGAGTTTGTCTTTATTCAAAATATAGATGAACCTTGTGTGTACAAGAAGGTTAGTGGGAGCATAGTGACATTCCTCATATTGTATGTAGATGACATACTATTGATGGGGAATGACATCCCTACTTTACAAAAGGTAAAGACATGGCTGGGATATATGTTTTCCATGAAAGACTTGGGAGAAGCATCCTACATCTTATGGATAAAGATCCAAGAGGCTTCTTGGACTGAGTCAAATCACATACATTGAGAAAGTGTTGAAGCAATTCAGCAAGAAGAACACAAAGAGGAAACCTACCCATGCTACATGGAGTTGCCATCTCTAAAGTTCAAAGTTCCAATTCTTTTGAAGAAAGGGAACACATGAGTTTGATTCCACATACTTCAGCAATTGGATCAATCATGTATGAAATGTTGTGTACCCGTCCAAACGTCTCGTATGCCTTGAGCATGACAAGAAGATATCAATCAGATCCAGAAGATGCTCACTAGACAGCTGTGAAGAACATCCTCAAATACTTGAGAAGGACTAATGATTAGTTCTTGGTCTATGATAGAGAGGAAGAGTTTGTGGTAAGAGGCTACACGAATGCAAGCTTCCAGACTGACAAAGATGATTATAAATTGCAATCAGGGATCATGTTTTACTTAAACAATAGAGCTATAAGTTGGAAGAGTTCCAAGCAAGAGACAGTTGCCGATTCAACAATAGAGGCCAAATATATTGCTGCATCAAATGCAACAAAGGAGGCTGTATGGATCAGGAAGTTCATTTCAGAACTTAAGGTTGTTCCAAGCATCAACGATGCAATTGAGATATATTGTCACAACAATGGATCTATTGCACAAGCTAATGAACCTAGATTGCTTCAATGCTCAAAGAAAATACAAAGGCGGTTCCATCTCATATGAGAGATCGTACAAGGAGGAGATGTAAAGATTCACAAAGTACCAAATGAGAAAAATATTGTTGACCCTTTGACAAAGGCACTTTCATAGCAGAAGAATGATGGACATGTTAGATCACTTGGAATACAATTCGTGGGTGATTGGATCTAAGTGTAAGTGGGAGTATGTTGATATGTATTTCTAGAGAGCCAATCACATGATAATTTTAATGGCATAATATGTAAAATATTTGATTAATTTATAAAGGCAAGCTTCCAATTTATTCTATTTAATTCAATTATATATAATGATGTAACATTATAAATGTCTAGAGAATGATATTACTTAATGACACATGTTTTCAAGTACATGACTTGAATGGTCAGATCATACAAATGCTAAGAGTATACATATAAATTCTCATTATGTCCCAGATCAGTTGTTATTGTGAATGGTTGATAGACAACAATAACACATAAGATCAAAGTCTGAGTTGGTTGATGACAAAATCTCATTAGTCATGATATGGAAATATCAAACCAAACACACAGATACATATTTGGGAACAGTGTATTGGACATACCCACCATGAGACTTACACATGGGATCCATTACCACGGTATTCATAGTCATATCTCATAGTTATGGTGGTGATTATGGTTCTTAGACCCGAAGTCACTACACTCATTACATGTCGTTCGATATGCTTTGGCATCATCATACGTAATCCTGAATAAGGGTTATTATAAAGGTGATGATTGGGTGATTGTGACACATGGGGATTGACTGTGAGTGATGTAGATGGGGTTTGTCCCTCCTACATGAGCATGGTATCCTAGGCATCTTAATTAGAGAGACTGAGAAATACATGGACATGCAAATGTGAGTCAATATGTGATATTGAGATTACATTTAACTCAGACAATCTGCTCTGGTTCAAGGAACAAAATTGAATGTTGAAGTGGATGACTACTCAATTCCTTGATTTCAATCTACATAACAGTGTTAAAGGAAATATACAAACACTATAGTACCATACACATATTGTAGGTTGAAGTTGTTCTCCAACTTTCCATTTACTTGGGTAGCATTGATGTGCACTAGGGACCACTCATTGCAACGTAATATGGGACCTATAGGGTCAAACACATAGTTCTTGACCTAGAAGTGGAATTTAATCTTGAATGATGATTGAATTGATTACTAAAGTGTTTAGGTACTCAAATTCACGCAACAAATCAACTAACTGGACTTCCAAATGATCGACTCACCCAGTGAGACAACTGTTTGAAGTGTTAGGGTGATTGGAACTAAATTGGTTGAAGTTTTGCACAAAATAGGGCACCAACTGATTGACTCAGGTAGAGCAAGATGACATGTTCACCTAGTGAAACAATCAGCTCAATTTTACTAGCGGAAGGTTCTAGTAACTTTCCTGAATACATGAGAAAGAATCATTTTGATTGCTCAAATTTGATTGATGCAAAGAATTGATGTTTAGCATTAATTTGAAGTGAATTGCCAAATACATGTGCGATTGGGAAACTACAAAATGATTGATTCATTGAGAGAACTAATTGCATCATGTTCCACACGATCGTATCAGTTTCCAATTGACCTGTTTGACACTCGTAGGTTGAAAAAATTCAAGATCTTTCTATCCCTTCCACTCCCACACATATTGGCAACCCAGAACCCAACCCGTCCTATAAATAGAGGGAACTAGGGGCTTCCCAGAGCAAAACTCAATTTCTTTTGACAATTATTGTCCTATTTGGTTGTGGTAACTAGTAGAGATCCCAAGCAAGTCCTACTGGCTAAAGGGAGGGATAGCATGGGAGAAAAAAATCATGGGAGACCAAGTTGGTGACTAGTACATCAACGAGAGTGACAACTCCTTCCTATCCATTCTAGTAGGATGATAGGAGTTCTAGGCAGTCTGTGTGGACTTCCATAGAGGCATGTAGGTAGTTGTCTGCCGCTAGGAGGACAACGTCAACCTGCAGTCTGTGGTGCAGACCAGGAGGTGCATCAGTCAGACAAGTCCCAGTGCAACTAGAAGACAGTTGCACATCTACAATGATGAGGATATGTCAATGGACTTGCTCCAAGACCAGGTATATCCTCAAAACCATCCTTCCCATATTATAGTTGTTGATGCGATCCACTAGTTTTTGGGAAATATGGTTGTTAAAATTTTATGTTTCCACTGCTTATTCTATAGCCATATTTCCCTAAAATTCATATGTTTCCCATGCCATTGTTGTTGTTGTGGACCTAGCTGGGGTTTTGATATTGATTATAGTTCCTATTCTGGAAGTTTCCTATGTATCTTCCTTGATTTTTGAAGTTCCATTGTTGGTTGTTATGCAATCTTGAAGGGCCTGGTTGTTGATTTATATCTTCTACGAGTTGTTGAGAGTTCTTTGCCCCAAAAGGATTACTATACTAAAAAAAAGGGTGGAGCATTCTTTTCCCCAAAAGGATTACCATACTAAAAACCAGGGTAGAGCATGGTTTGATTGGGGTTGTACTTACTTTGACCAGGAATAGAGTTGATACAAATTAGATCTACTATTTGATTGTCGTCCCCTTGAACTGCTACATTGGTCATCACAATATCATAAAGAATACTACACCCTGAGGTGGAGTGATCAGTACCTTTGCATGCTTCATAGAATTGCATCATCGCCTTGACTTGTTATGGTCATATTATTGTCATGGTGGTGACTTGAATTCCTTCTCTCATAAGCATTGAAAGATGACTCAAGACTATCTTGCTTTAGTTTCAATAGCTTTATAGATTGTACAATAGACTTTAACTTAGGATTGCTTTCTTCCATAGACACTTCCAACACTCCCTTGCCTACAGATCTGCCCCAATTGTCTTGGTTTTTAGTTCTAAGGGTGACTATCTTGCACACACTATCATAACTTTAGAGCATGAGGTTTCCCCCAGATGAGGAGTCTAGAAACTTTTTGATATCATTATCCACACTTCTATAGAAGAACTAATTGAGCTGATTTTCAGAAATAGCTTGGTTTGGACATTTGTGGAGGAGCTCATTATATCTCTCCCATGATTCTACTAGAGTCTCACCATGAACTTGTGTGAATTGAGTAATGTGGCCTCTAAGGGTGTACATAAGGGATGGAGGGTAGAATTTGTTCTCAAGTTGGTTCGAAGTGGTGATGGGATAACATTACAAAAGATATACGACTTCTTTCTCTGTCTTCTAGGGAATATTTGAGAAGATGGGGTCGAATTGCATCACCAGAAACACCATTTTACTAGGTCATGGAACATAAGTCAATGAAGTTCAAGATGTGTTCTTGATAGTCTTCTCCTTATCTGCACATGAAGGGACTATTTTGTAGGAGAGTGATCCAATGCACCCTAATTTCAAAGTTAGGGGCACCAGTCAGAGGTGTTTGCACTGGGTGGTTAACATCGACAACCTTAGGGATTGAAAATTTCCTAAGCTCCTTTGTTAGCCTCTTGTGTAACAACTTGGGATACATGGATTTCCTCTTATGTAGAAGCATGGGATTCTTGAACAAACCTGTTGCTATGTGCTCCTATGGATAGATTCACCCTTTGGTTGAGTTCCTCTTTAGTCATTCTAGCTTGATTCTCTATTCTCTAACAACGAAAGGTTCATTCTATTTCAAGGTCAAATCTTGATGTAAGTTTGATTTTATTGGAGAAAGACATGCACTAGTTTTTGGGTACCTAAGATGGGAAGATCTTTCGCAAGTCAGTTTGATGGGGAAGAATCGAATCCATTAGTATTTGCAATAGTATCAATGGTAAAAGTAAAATCCTAGATTAGTCTCAATAGAACTGGATTTAACTAGAAGATTCCATTGTCCTCGATAACAACACTAGAATTTGACGTGGTTTTTACTGCACTAACAAATTCACCTAAGGGTTGAAATCCCTAATGTTTTGCAAAAATGACGTGCTGTAATACCACCCACAAGCGGACGAGTCTTACTACAATATAGTTAAGAATTGAAACCTTAGAGACAATGTTTTTAAAAATCTTGTCAGTCTGTATCTAGTTGAACCAAGATGAACCAATATTTGATTTAGGTTGAGTTAAACTAATTGCAAGAAAAATAAAATAGTAGGATTAAAACTTAGTTTATATTAATGATGAAGATCACTAGGGTGATATCATGTTTCACCACTACCACATGCACAAGCACATCCATATCATGTCCAGGCTGTGGGAAAACATTTAGGTATCCCTGTGAGCTTGATGTCTCAATACTCGTGGGTCATTTACCTGATGCTCCAAAGATAACCCTTCAGAAGTTCTCATCCCATGATCAACCAAGTTAATCAATAGTAAAATCCTAAGTATATAAGTTCTCACAACAAAGGAATATAATAAATCATGTAGAGTAGGTGATCAATCTACAAAACATGCATATAAGGATTAACAATGATTTAGAAGAGTTATATACAAGACATGTGACATTAGCGAGTAGACATGCAAAAATGAGTAGTAGGGCTGGTCCCCGCACTCTAGTGAGATGGACTACTCACTCTTCATAATGGAAATAAGTAAAATGGAGGAAAGGGAATATTCAACCATAATTAGCATGGAGAAGACAGTCAAGGCTTGGTGGAACAATGGTCTTCTACTTGATGAAGGGGTTGACTCGACCGAGGGAAGAGGAGAACACCTAGAACAAGATTGGGTGTCTCTATCTTCACTTCTTCCTCTCTTGATGCCCTTCTCCATTGGAGGAGAAGGAGTCAGGGGCTGAATGATAGTGAAGATGAAGACTAAGCCACCTTTGTAGATGGATGATGGATGGCAGGGATGGAGATGGAGTGGAGATGAAATGGTAACATACCAACACTTACACAAGGAAGGCCTGTGATGTGTTGGTCAATGATCTTCTTTGTTGAGCACAGAGCAGTAGTCTCTCGACGTACACGAGTGGAAGAGACCCCCCTCCATGATGGAAGTGGTTGAGTATTTATAGTTGTGGGGTGTGCATACATACTTTCATTGGTCTGCCTCTTAGTCGGACAATGGGTTTTAAGAGTGCCGAGATTCCATCGGGCACTGGGGTTGGGAAGTCATCAAGTACCAAGGGTTTAAGTCCCATAGGGCACGAGGATGAGGGACCATTAGGATAAGGGACCATCGGGCACCAGGAGTTGAGATCTTATCGGGCGTCTGGGTGTTTGAAGTTCCATCGAGTGGCGAGAATTGAAGAACCATTGACCACTGTGGCTTGAAGAACTGTTGACATCAAAGGTTGAAGTCTCTTTGGGTGCTAGGTTGCTGAAGTATAGTCATACACTGAGGGCTTAAGTCCAATTAGGCATTGGGGCTTTAGATCCCAAAGGCCTCTTCTTGATGGTAAGGCTAGGTTTAGGTGGGTTTTTATAAGAAAAAGGGTATAAAGGTGATTAAGGTAGTTACTCATGAAATGTCAAAACAGAGAAGGTTTATAAGGATAAAGCATGTAGAGTCAATAAGATGAAAGCAAAGCAGGAATTTAATATCCACAAAATTGGATATCATCATATACATATGATCTCATGTTTATGTCCTCAAACCAATCCATATGTTATTGAGTCTAGACATTCTTATGAAATTATTATATGTATTTATTATATCCATATTAGAGAATATAACAATCATAATTGCCTTATTCAAATCAATCACAAAGCATGTTATTAAAATCATCATATGATTGGTTCTCAAGGCACACTACCAATGCTGTGTGGCTAGAAGCTCATGTATATAGAGTTGAACACAACATGTCTTCTACTTGGATCTCCCAAGAGCAAGGCATGGCTTGGGGATGAGCTGAGAGACAGTCGCCTCATTTGGGGCTCCTTCATTGAAGGGTTGTTTTCTCACCATGGAGAGTGGAGATGAGGTTTGGGAGTGCAATGGAGTGGTTGATCTTTAAGGAAGCACTTGGAGATGCTCATAGAGAAGTGTTCATGGAATAATTTATAGACTTGTGAAGAAACCAAATGAATCCTCCTCCTCATATATGCAGGGAAGCAACACATAAGTAAAAATTTGATGCCACTGACTTGGAAGTCAATCTCACTAACATGTCTACCTATCTATGTCCTCTCAGTATACATGTTTGATATAGAGGACTCCACTTTGTAGAAGGTACCAATACATTGATAGCCCGATGTCAGTGGTATAAAATAAGTCTATTGTACGACTATGGGGTTACCTTCGGATTGACATGGGTCACCATTTGATCAATCACTTGTGGGTGTTTGATGGAGGGGGGATGTATTGTTCCTCACCTTAGGCTCAGTGGTATCAACTGGCATGTTTGTGCAACCTAGATCTCCTTCTGATTTCATGAACTGATCAACCATTAGACTATTAAACCATGTCCATGGTATTAACTCGTAGGCCGACACCACCAATTTTAACATGTAGATTGTTTCACAATTAAGCACTATCTCAATAGACCAAGGTGCCACCAACATTCCCCTATGAACGTTTGCATGGAAGGATTAGTAGATAATTAATTCAAGTCATTAATACTGACTAAGGAGTTGGTGCCACTCAAATATTCCCTTAGAATTATGTTGATTTGTCATGTTCAGTCGATACCATTGACTTTGGAGTTGGTGATACCTACTTTTGCCTATAAAAATCTTCATAGTGTCTAAATGCATGATTAGTTCTTCCAACTGAGAGGTTAGTGGAACCAACTTTTCCCTATGCCTGCACATGTAACACACCCACCAAGCATCTTCTATATTCACTAAAATCAAATCAAACAATTAGAAATTGAAATGTAAATCTAAAACTAAAGAAATACAAAAAAACATGTGTGTCTCCTCCCAGAAAGCACCCATGTTTAAAGTCATAGTCTTGACTAAGAAAAAACAAATCAAGAAGGGGTCAAGGGTTAAGCTCATTGTGGTCACACACAATATCCCTTCCATAGTATTGCCTCAACCTATGGGTGCTTCTCTTAAAAACTTGTGAACCCCCACACCTATACTTCTCTATGTGGGTATGCCTTGACTATTGTGTACAGACCACTCCATCTAGATATCAGTTTCCCAGGGTGCAACTTCATCCTTGAGTTGAACAACAACACTTGTTTCCCCGATTGGAATGTCCAATGAAGAAGGTGTTGGTATGTATGCCCAAAGAGCCAATCATATGATGATTGTAATGACATAACTTGTAAATGATTTGATTAATAATAAAGGAAAGCTTCCAATTTATTCTATTTATTTAGTTTTGAGATAATTAAATAACATATAAATGTCTAGATAATGATAGTACTCAATGACGTATGTCTTCAGGTTGAGAATTTGAATAATGAGATCATACATATGTTAAGAGTATATACATTCTTGTTATGTCCCTGATTAGTTGTTATTGTGGAAGGTAAATAGACATCAATAACACATAAGATCAGAGTGTGAGTTGTTTGATGACAAAATATCATTAGTCATGATATGGCGATATCAAACCAAGAACACAAATACATGTTAGAGAACAGTGTATCATACAAACCCACCATAAGAGTGATACATGGAAACCTTAATTAGGTAAGTCAGAATCACATCTTATAGTGATGGTAGTGTTTTTGGTTCTTAGACCTAAAATCACTGCACTCATCACATGTCGTGTGACACCCCACCCTCACACAGACAACGAGATGACACACGAAAATGTGCGGAACCATATATTACCGAAAACACGGGTTAATTAAAACCGATTGCGGAAAGCATATATGAGAGAACTTTTGCATCCAGATCCTACAGAAAGACATGTTATATAAACATTCACAAGCCTTGTTATAGGTATATAGCTTATCTGAACCAGCTGTACCATCAGCACCAGAGTTCAACACCTGTTTATACATACATAACATGCCACATACGGCCAGCAGCAAGATATACAAAATTACAACTACAAGACGTCGCGAAACATCATCAAAACACATGCAAGGACCTGAGTGTACATGGATGACACTAGGACTCTACTACAAAACCAACAAAATAGCAACATATCCATCGCTTACCTTCTACTGCTCTTCTTACTATACGACCACAACCTCACGACCACCACCACATCTAGAGCGATCACCTAAAAAGGGTGTAAACCAGTGGGGTGAGACACACAGTCCCAACGAGAAACATAACTCCCCGCCGAAACTATAAAACCTCAGAAAGGTTAAAGCAGATAACAACAGATAACTGATAAAGTGTATGACAAGAGAAACATACTGAGTAAAACTATTATTACCATCAAGCTTACCAAGATATCCGGGAGGCATATTACCAAGTATTTCTTTATGGAACATGATTGACAAGATAAGCTTTATAAGAACTTATCACAAAATATAAGGATCGTACACATATCTGCAAGGTGTAATTAGATCAGCTATGTAAGCAAGGCCTCAATCAATGTTCTGTGTTTTGCTCTAGGCAAGATATACTTATTCGGCTGGATTACGTTTTATTATGCCCTGAAGAAGTGAGCCTTCCCTGCTCAAATCCAACCATTGGCTGCGAAGCCCAATCCGGTACCATACAAGGTCTAAGGAGATCTGGACTCCATGACCTCACCTTCTCATGGTCAATACACGAATCATCAAGCAAGACCGCAATCTTGTGCTTATAGGCCTCAACCTCTGGGTCAGCTCTGCAAGCTACCCATATCTCTAGCTCACCTCATCGTAGGTGCTAGTACATACATCTGAGCCATGAACGCATCATGCTCATCATCACATATCCTGAGCCATGGGCCTATTCACCATGCTCCATATATCCCAAGTCTGCAACCACAGTTGCACTCAACCCTCCTATTTTAGGCTAGGGGAAACCTCGCATATTCAACAATATGCGCTCCAGGTAATCCCACATGATAAACCTATTTCACCATCACTAATTACTGACGGTAATGGATCTATGGCCAGGGAAAACTACATGATATGTTCATTTATAATTGATTAGTATATTTTAAGCCAATTGATGAGGCAAAACAAAGTATAACATAGCCTTATAGCATTACATCATTATTGCCATCAACATACTGTCCTGGGACCTCAATCCCTCATGATATCAACCACTGCCTCTCAAGGCATCACAATCATGCATTAGCATCCTGGTAATGCATCCCTTATCTCATCATCAGAGGATAACATCTTAGCTAGGCACTCAGCCTTATATCAGGTCCTCAGACCTATCAACCTATTATTTCATTAAAAAGGATTATCACCACATTGTGCTAGTCAAAGCATGTATATCTCATAGCTCTTACCAGGCTATGAATTCACATAGAAATACCTGCATGGTCAGTACACACATCCATAAAGATAACCAAAGCCATATGGATTAACAGGATTATCATGATGTAGAGATCATAGTTTTATTATCAACATAAGCATTTATCATATCTCAAATAGGTAGTCATATACATGAGTTACATCATCATATGTAGCAACATCATATCCTTCCAAACTTCCTGGTGCACAACCTATCATCTTATCTCATTACCATAGTTGCAGGTTTCAAGGTGATTACACCATAGCATATGTAATATCATTATTAATCATGGAACTATCATCTATATACATCGTGGGTTGTCAGAACCCTTACAAAAACTTCCACAACCCTCCTAAAAGGGGTGGCGGGTAGCGTGTCTCTCACCACATCTTGTATCGGGTGGGGTAGCATCTCCTACCAAAAGCATACCGGCCTAAATATATATATAATCACATATCAACCAACTTTAGAAGGTATTGACCACCACCCAAGGGTGTCGTGCAACTAGAGATCAAGGCATTAATGTGCAACCCTTACGTACATACCAAATGCACAAAGCACTATTGTGCAACTTGGTAAGGAGAGTGTATCGTGCATCCAAGGATAAGCATGCATCGGATACCTATCTACAATCCCTATCTCCCATCTAGGGTTAGGGTTCCTATCGGGCAACCACACCACTCTATCACCCAAGGCTTGTACTTTCAAAAACATAGCGCCCCAGCACAACATGGTATCGCCCAACATATTCACAACTCAGGAGACACAAAAGCGCTTCAAGGAATCCTATCGGTCAAGGGAAACACTCCATATCAGCCTCCACCAAAGCAGCATCTATGGTTTCTCTATGCCACCATATCGGGCATCACCACAACCAAACCATGTCACCCAACACAAGGTTAGCCCACCGAGCTCTAAAACATCCAAGGTATATCGGGAACCAAGGCAAGCTACCTTAACTAGGTGTATCGTATAGGGTACTTAACAAAGCATATAGCTCAAGCACACATGGGTATCGACCATCAACCAAACTCCAACTAGGAACATCAAGCAACACAACTCCAAGGTCATATCGTGCAAGACACAACCCAATAAGGTCGTCTTCAACCTCAAGAACAAGGGCACCAAACCCTAATTGATCAAGAAGGTCGTCTCACTTATCAACAACCAAGAGAGAGGGGTTTTGCACAACCTCTATCACAAATCGGGCAACCAAAAGGATCCACCTCAACATAGGTCATCAACTATCCAAAAGCTCACCTCTCAAATCCATGGTGAGAGGAGGGTGTCTCCCAAGCAACTAGAATATAAGCTCACCTCTCAACTTAAACGAGAGAGGGGTATTGCCTACATCACTAGCGCTCAAACTCACTTCTCTATACCAAGGAGAGGAAGGGGTGTTGCTCAACAAGGAACCCTAAACCATGGTTCGGCCAACTAGGTGTAAAAGCATATGAACCATCAACAACAACAAACACATCATGCTCATTATATCCATAAGATCAACAACATATACTAGATCCAGAAACATAACATGCAATGACCGATCATCATCATATATGAAACATGCAATATAGAGAAGGTAGTATAGCTAGGGTTAGAAGTTATGTAACCCGCCTTAAGAAAACTCCTCAAGCTCCAAAGCTCCAAGCTTCTAGCTCCTAGCTCCAAGCACACTACTTCGACCACCTCAAGAAAAGGAACAAGAAGCATAACCACCATGGCTGAAGAGTAGGCAAGATGGAGAAGAAGATGCTTACCAAAGAACAAGACCCACCCAGGCTTCGGCCACCAAGCTAAAGGAAGAAGAAGGTAACTCCTTCAAAGAGATCAACCACCAACCTTAGCTCCTCCAAGGGCATCGGCCACCAAGGTTGCAAGGGAGAGGTGTATCATGCACCAAAGAAGAGAAGGGCAACAAAGAGCTAAAAGGGATCCTAAGGAAGAGAATGACAAGAAATATATAGATGGGGTCAAGGTTAGACCAAGGCAAGGTGTCACCTTACCAAGGACACTTGTCCACATGTTTTAACACCTTGCAAAACTCATGCACATGCCATGCCACTACTCCACCAAGGATCGGCCACATGTCCAAGCTAGGGTGACACAACCAAGGAAAGATGGTCAACAAAGGTCAAAGGCCGACATACTCCATCCATGGCCGATACACCCCCATGGGCGATACCCCATGGCTGATACAAAGCACCCTTGCCCTATACAGGGCTCAACCAAGCAAGGCAAGGTCCAAACAAGGGAAAACAAGGCCCAAAAGAGCTCAACCAAGACCAAGACAACTCAAGGAACGAGCCCAAACCTTCCTCTCAACCCTAGAGGAAGCAAAGAGAGAGAAACAAATCTCTCAAGGTGACAAACTTGCTCTCCAACCCTAACTTAGGTTATATTGCAAGTAGCACCTCCAACTCTCAACAAAGCACAAGCAAACCCTAATCACCACCAAAGGTGATTAGAAAGCAACCAAGCACAAGGTTTAGGTAAAACAAATAGGGTAAGCCCAAAATAAAGGCCAGGGTCCTTACAACCCATAAACCTCTACAAAAGGATTTCATCCCCAAAATCCGAAGAGAAAAGTGAGGGATACTTCCACCTCATGTCTTCCTCAAGCTCCCACGCAACTTCCTCAATGCCACGATGATGCCAAAGGACTTTCACAAGAACCAGGTCCTTCCTCTTCAGCTTATTTACTCTTCTGTCAAGGATCGTCACCGGACCCTCCTCATAGGTCACGTCTTCATCAAGCTCAACCTCAACTGGCTGTATCATTGTCCCTGTGTCTGGATGACTTTTCCTTAGCATACTGACATGGAACACTGGATGCAACCTGTGCAAATTTGGCAGCAACTCTAACTTGTAAGCTACCTTGCCAACAATGCTATTACTGGGTATGGTCCCATATACCTGGGTGCTAGTTTACCTTTCCGGCCAAACCTTAGCACGCCTTTCCAAGGTGAGACCTTGAGATACACTTTGTCTCCCACCTAGAACTCTAAAGGTCGTCGGTGATTGTCTGCATAAGACTTCTATCTATCCTATGCCGCCTTCAACTGTTGTCATATCACTCTAATCTTTTCTATTGTCTATTGTACTAAGTTAGGACCCAAAAGATGATACTTACTAGACTCATACCAACATAAAGGGGATATGCACTTTCTTCCATATAGAGCCTCATAAGGAGCCATGTCAATGCTCTGCTGATAACTATTGTTATAAGCGAACTCTATCAAACTGAGATGCATGTCCCAACAGCCTAGGAACTGCAAAACACAAGCTCAGAGAAGATCCTCCAAAGTCTGAATAGTCCTTTCAGACTGCCCATCTGTCTGTGGGTGGAAAGCGGTATTGAACCTCAACTGCGTTCCCAACACTTTGTGCAACTGTTCCCAGAAACGACTTGTGAACTGAGGACCTCTGTCGGAAACTATTGTTACTGGTACACCGTGCAAACACACTATCTCATCCACATACACCCGAGCAAGCTTCTCTACTGTATATGTCGTCTTTACCGGTATGAAATGGGCAGATTTTGTCAACCTGTCCACTATTACCCAAATGGAATCATGATTCCTGGCTGTCTTTGGTAAACCAACTACGAAATCCATGGTTATGTGATCCTATTTACACTATGGTATCGGCATGGGTTGCAACGTACCTGCCGGCTTCTGATGCTCAGCTTTAACTTGCTGACATACTGCACACTTAGCCACAAACTCAGCTACATCCTTCTTCAAGTCGGACCACCAATACATGTCCTTCAGATTATGATACATCTTGGTGACTCCTGGATGCATAGCATACATCAATGTGTGTGCTTCCTTGAGCACTAGCTTACTTATATTATCAACATCGGGGACCACCATTCTACCATGATAACAAACTAGTCCATCCTCGGACTCATGAAACCCATCACGCTTTTTGCTGCCAAGCTCTAACCTGATCAACTGCACTGTATCATCCGCCTGCTGTGCATCTTTGATCTGCTGTCTCAGCGTAGGCTTGACTTGCATCTATGCCAAAAGTCCTACCAACAAGGAAACTTCCAACTGCACATTCATCTGCCGCAAGGAGACAAACATATCTCGCCTATGGCATACCAAGGAACTCAACTGTGTCTTCTTTGTGGGGAGATAAGAAGACTTTCTGCTAAGCGCATCAGCTACCACATTTGCCTTACCAGGATGATACTCAATGGTGCAATCATAATCTTTGATTAGCTCCATCCAACGACATTGTTGCACATTCAACTCATTCTGTGAAAAGATATACTTCAAGTTCTTATGATCTGTAAAGATCTGACACACTTCCCCATAAAGATAGTGCCTCCAAATCTTTAGTGCATGGACCACCGCTGCCAACTCCAAATCATGTGTCAGATAGTTCTCCTCATGTTTCTTAAGCTGTCGCGAAGCAAAAGAAACCACATGATCCTCTTGCATCAGACGCAACCTAAGCCTTTTTTGGAAGCATCACAGAAAACAACATAGCCCTTCCCAGGCTCTGGCAGCATTAGCACTGGAGCACCAGTCAGCTTCTCCTTCAAACTTTGGAAAACTTGCTGACAACGATCATCCCAGATAAAAGGTACATCCTTCCTGGTCAACTTTTTCATTGGCAACGCGATTGCACTGAAGTCCTTGATAAACCTCCGGTAGTATCCGGCCAAACCCAGAAAACTACAAACTTCTATCGACATCTTTGGTTGCTCCCAATCTGCAACTGACTCCACCTTCTTAGGGTCCCCTCTGACTCCTTCTGCAGATATCACGTGACCCAAGAAAGTCACTTCCTTCAACTAGAACTCACAGTTGCTGAACTTGGCATACAACTGATGTTGGTGAAGAAGAGTCAATGCTTGTTGAAGATGTCATTCATGATCTTGACTGTCTCGACTGTAGATCAAGATGTCATCTATAAAGACTACAACAAACTGATCTAGAAACGGACGGAACACTCAGTTCATCAGATCCATGAAAGCAGCAGGTGCATTGGTTAGCTCAAACGGCATAACCACAAACTCGTCAACTGGTGATATCCAGCCTGTAGGTCGATCTTTGAGAACACTATAGCACCACACAATTGGTCGAACAGATCGTCTATCCTCGGCAACATGTACTTATTCTTGATCGTAACTTTGTTCAACTGCCGGTAATCTAAACATAACTGCATCGATCCGTCCTTCTTCTTAACAAACAACACTGGAGCACCCCAAGGCGATGTGCTTGGTCGGATGAAACCTTTCTCCAACAACTCCTATAAGTGCTTGTTCAACTCTTCCATCTCTACTGGGGCCATCCTATATGGTGTTTGTGCAACTGGTTGTGTTCCTGGCACCAGATTGATCTCAAAATCAATCTCTCGAGGTGGGGGAACATCGGGAAACTAATTAGGAAACACATATGCAAATTCTCGGACAACCGTCACCTCCTCAAGGCTAGGACCTTTCGCCTTGGTATCCACAACGTGAGCTAAGAAAGCCTTACAACCTTACCGCATCAACTTTTCTACCACCATCGCTGACACTAGACATGTCAAAAGAATCTTCCTATCTCCTTGGAAGGTCCACTTCTCTCCACCGTCATCAAACACTACCTGCTTGGAACCACAATCCAACATGACCTTATACTTGTCTTAGGTATCCATCCCAAGGATCACATTGAATCCATGCATATCAAGTGGTATAATATTCACTTGTGTACTGTGTCCCGAAAAAGATAAGACACAAGATGGCTACTCTTCTTGAAGCATCGAGGAACCATCAAGAGGGGTCACTAACAATAGGCTATCTTCCTTACAACTAATAGGTAAAGGACAACTATCAAGCAAACTATGTGTGATAAAAGAGTGCGTAGCACCCGGGTCAACCAAAATAGATATAAAGCAAGAAGAAGACAAATCAGAATGAAATTAACTCCATCTGACCTGTCACCACTCGCGGGTTGACTATCGCCTCTGGCTGACTCATAACATAGAATCGAGTCGTTGCTTGTTGTCCACGTCCTCTGCTTCCTTGAGTAGACGATCCTTCTTGTGACGTTTGACCACGTCCTCTCCCTCTGCTAGCACTGGGCTGCTGTTTATCTGACCCTTGTTGACTCTGTCTCAGATGTTGTGTTACTTCAACGTCTCTTCTTGGGCAATTTGACTTTAAATGCCCCGTCTGTCTATAGTGGTAAGACCTACCTTCTGTATGTGGTCTAGATGGCTTTGTTATTTCCACATAAGTTGTACTATGTGCCTTCGATGACAAAGAAACATGACCTCTTCCCTTACTCGGAGACCATTGTGACGGTGCACTAGAACCTCTCATCATGGAAGGTGCTGAAAACCTTGGCTTCTTGAAGCCATCAAATCTCTATCCCTAGAACTGAGTAGGCCTTTTCTTGGTCATGAACTCCCTTTTCTCCTTAACATATCGTTCAATCCTGTGGACGGACTCCACAAACATGGCAAGCCGCTCCCGATTCTCTAAAGTAGCAACAAGTGTCGACAACTCAGCACTCAAACCTTTCTCAAACCGCCTGATCCGCTCATCATATGTCGCCACCATGTGAGGACAAAACCTCAGCAAGTCCATAAACTTGGCTTCATACTCGGTGATGATCATCATTCCTTATCATAGATTCTCAAACTATTTGATCTTCTCATCCAGATACATCTTTGGAAAGTATCTGCTGACGAACTCTCGCCAGAAGATCTCCCAACCGACCTCCTCATCGGGTCACTTCTCCTCCTCAATGGCCCACCAGTGGCCGACACTACCCTTCAGAAGGTAGACATTGTGCTTGACTTTGTCTGCTTTGGGGATGTCGAGGATCCAGAAGGCCTTCTCGAGACCTGTCAGCCATAGATCTACATATGCTGGATTAGCAGTTCCAACATAATCTGAAGCTCCGACTCGGTGAAGCTGCTCAAAGGTCTTCCCAATACCCGATGCTTCACCATGGGGAGCCTGTGCTCTTGGCTGAGGCACTGACAACCTTTCCACCATGTGATTCATCGTAGCCATCATCTGCCCCATAAGCTGTTGGTAGGTAGGATTTTCGAAAATGGCTGGGTCAAATTGGGGGACCTCAGGCACCCGATCTTCATGTGCCTGCCCTCCTACTCCATCAACTGATGCAGCATCGCTGCTCTTGGCAACTAGTTCTTCATGGTTTCCAGACATCTTTAAGCTTTATCTTCCGATGAGAGCAGAAGGTTATTGTAAGAAAATCTAGAAAACTCACAAGAACAGATGAAAACCTAGTCCTAGATCTCTATAGACTCAGTGAACCTAGAGCTCTGATACCAAACCAACTGTGACACCCTGCCATCACACAGACAATGAGATGACACGCGAAAACATGCGGAACCATATATTACCGAAAACATGGGTTAATTAAAACCAATTGTGGAAAGCATATATGAGAGAACTTTTGCATCCAGATCCTATAGAAAGACATGTTATATAAACATTCATAAGCCTTGTTATAGGTACACAGCTTATCAGAACCAGCTATACCATCAGCACCAAAGTTCAACACTTGTATATACATACATAACAGGCCACATACGGCCAACAGTAGGATATACAAAATTACAACTGCAAGACGTCGCGAAACATCATAAAAACACCTCCAAGGACCTGAGTGTACAGGGATGACTCGAGGACTCTACTACAAAACCAACAAAATAGTAGCATATCCATCTCTTGCCTTCTACTGCTCTTCTTGCTGCACAGCCGCAACCTCACGACCACCACCACGTCTAGAGAGATCACCTAAAAAGGGTGTAAACCAGCGGGGTGAGACACACAGTCCCAACGAGAAACATAACTCCCCACTGAAACTATGAAACCTCATATTGGTTAAAGCAAATAACAACAGATAACTGATAAAGCGTATGACAAGAGCAACATACTGAGTAAAGCTATTATTACCATCAAGCTTACCAAGATATCTGGGAGGCATATTACCAAGTATTTCTTTATGGAACATGATTGACAAGATAAGCTTTATAAGAACTTATCACAAAATGTAAGGGTCGTACACATATCTGCAAGGTGTAACTAGATCAGCTATGTAAGCAAGGACACAATCAAGGTTCCATGTTTTGCTCTAAGCAAGATATACTTATTCGCCTGGATTACATTTTATTATGCCCTGAGGAAGTGAGCCTTCCCTGCTCAAATCCAACCATTGGCTGCGAAGCCCAATCCGGTGCCATACAAGGTCTAAGGAGATCCGGACTCCATGACCTCACCTTCTCGTGGTCAGTATACGAATCATCAAGCAAGACCGCAGTCTTGTGCTTATAGGCCTCAGCCTCTGGGTCAGCTCCGCAAGCTACCCATATCTCTAGCTCACGTCATCGTAGGTGCTAGTACATACATCCGAGCCATGAACACATCATGCTCATCATCACATATCCTGAGCCATGGGCATGTTCACCATGCTCCATATATCCCGAGTCTGCAACCACAGTTGCACTCAACCCTCCTATTTTAGGCTAGGGGAAACCTCACATATTCAACAATATGCGCTCTAGGTAATCCTGCAGGATAAACCTATTTCAACATCACTAATTAGTGACAATAATGGATATATAGCTAGGGAAAACAACATGATATGTTCATCTATAATTGATTAGTATATTTTAAGCCAATTTTTGAGGCAAAACAAAGTATAACATAGCCTTATAGCATTACATCATTATTTCCATCAGCATACTGTCCTGGGACCTCAATCCCTCATGATATCAACCAATGCCTCTCAAGGCATCACAATCATGCATCAACATCCTGGGAACGCATCCCTTATCTCATCATCAGAGGATAACACCTTAGCTAGGCACTCAGCCTTATATCAGGTCCTCAGACCTATCAACCTGTTATTTCATTAACAAGGATTATCACCACATTGTGCTAGTCAAAGCATGTATATCTCATAGCTCTTACCAGGCTATGAATTCACATAGAAATACCTGCATGTTCAGTATACACGTCCATAAAGATAACCAAAGCCATATGGATTAACAGCTTTATCATGTTGTAGAGATCATAGTTTTATTATCAACATAAGCATTTATTAGATCTCAAATAGGTAGTCATATACATGAGTTACATCATCATATGTAGCAACATCATATCCTTCCAAACTTCCTGGTGCACAAGATATCATCATATCTCATTATCAGAATTGCAGGTTTCAAGGTGATTACACCATAGCATATGTAATATAATTATTAATCATGGAACTATCATCTATATACATCCTGGGTTGTCAGAACCCTTACCAAAACTTCCACAACCCTCCTAAAAGGGGTGGCGGGTAGTTTGTCTCTCACCACAGCTTGTATCGGGTGGGGTAGCATCTCCTACCAAAAGCATACCAGCCTAAATATATATATAATCACATATCGGCCAACATTAGAAGGTATTGACCACCACCCAAGGGTGTCGTGCAACTAGAGATCAAGGCATTAACGTGCAACCCTGACATACATACCAGATGCACAAAGCACTATCATGCAACTTGGTTAGCAGAGTGTATCGTGCATCCAAGGATAAGCATGCATAGGCTACCTATCTGCATGGACTAAGCCCTATCGCCCATCTAGGGTTAGGGTTCCTATCGGGCAGCCACATCACTCTATCGCCCAAGGCTTGTACTATCAAAAACATAGCACCCCAACACATCATAGTATCGCCCAACATATTCACAACTCAGGCGACACAAAAGCACTTCAAGGAAGCCTATCGGTCAAGGGTAGCAATCCATATCGGCCTCCACCAAAGCAGCATCTAGGGTTTCTCTATGCCACCATATCGGGCATCACCACAACCAAACCATGCCGCCCAACACAAGGTTAGCCCACTGAGCTCTAAAATTTCCAAGATATATCGGGCACCAAGACAAGATACCTTAACTAGGTGTATCGTGTAGGGTACTTAACAAAGCATATCGCTCTAGCACACATGGGTATTGGCCATCAACAAAACTCCAACTAGGCACATCGGGCAGCACAACTCTAAGGTCATATCGTGAAAGACACAACCCAACAAGGTCGTCTTCAACCTCAAGCATAAGGGCACCAAACCCTAATTGATCAAGAAGGTCGTCTCACCTCTCAACAACTAAGAGAGAGGGGTTTTGCACAACCTCTATCACAAATCAGGCAACCACAAGGATCCACGTCAACATAGGTCATCAACTATCCAAAAGCTCACCTCTCAAATCCATGGTGAGAGGAGGGTGTCGCCCAAGCAACTAGAATATAAGCTCACCTCTCAACTTAAATGAGAGAGGGGTATTGCCTACATCACTAGCGCTCAAACTCACTTCTCTAGACCAAGGAGAGGAAGGGGTGTTGCTCAACAAGGAACCCTAAACCATGGTTCGGCCAACTAGCTATAAAAGCATATGAACCATCAACAACAACAACCACATCATGCTCATTATATCCATAAGATCAACAACATATACTAGAGCCAAAAACATAACATGCAATGGCCGATCATCATCATCTATGAAACATGCAATATAGAGAAGGTAGTATAGCTAGGGTTAGAAGTTATATAACCCGCCTTAAGCAAACTCCTGAAGCTCCAAGCTTCTAGCTCCTAGATCCAAGCACACTACTTCGGCCACCTCAAGAAAAGGAACAAGAAGCATAACCACCATGGCCGAAGAGTAGGCAAGATGGAGAAGAAGATGCTAAGGAGAGAGGGAAGATGCTTACCCAAGAACAAGACCCACCTAGGGTTCAGCCACCAAGCTAAAGGAAGAAGAAGGGAACTCCTTCAAAGAGATCAACCACTAAGGTTGCAAGGGAGAGGTGTATCGTGCACCAAAGAAGAGAAGGGAAACAAAGAGCTAAAAGGGATCCTAAGGAAGAGAAATGCAAGGAATATATAGATGGGGGTCAAGGTTAAACTAAGGCAAGCTGTCACCTTACCAGGGGACACTTGTCCACATGTTTTACCACCTTGCAAAACTCATGCACATGCCATGCCACTACTCCCCCAAGGATCAGCCACATGTCCAAGCTAGGGTGACACAACCAAGGCAAGATGGTCAACAAAGGTTAAAGGCTGACACACTCCATCCATGACCGATACACCCCCATGGGCGATACCCCATGGCCGATACAAAGCACCCTTGCCCAATACATGGCTCAACCAAGCAAGGCAAGGTCCAAATAAGGGAAAACAAGGGCCAAAAGAGCTCAACCAAGCCCAAGACAACTCAAGGCACAAGCCCAAACCTTCCTCTTAACCCTAGAGGAAGCAAAGAGAGAGAAACACATCTCTCAAGGTGACAAACTTGCTCTCCAACCCTAACTTAGGTTATATTGCAAGTAGCACCTCCAACTCTCAAAAAAGCACAAGCAAACCCTAATCACCACTAAAGGTGATTAACAAGCAACGAAGCACAAGGTTTAGGTAAAATAAATAGGGTAAGCCCAAAACAAAGGTCAGGGTCCTTACATGTCATTCAGTATGCTTTGATATCATCAAACACAATCTTGAAACATGGGTTGTTATAAAGGTGATGATTGGGTGACTATGACACATGGGGACTGAATGTGAGTGATAGCGATGGGTTTTGTCCCTATGATATCCAAGGCCTCTTGATTAGAGAGATTGAGAAATGTGTGGCCACACTCATGTGAGTAAATATGTAAATATTGAGCTTACATATATCTCAGACAGTCTACTCTGGTTCAAGAAACAAGATTGAATAATAATGAGGATGACTGATCCACACCTCTAATTCAATTTGGATATTAGTGACAAAGGAACTATACAAACACTATAACACCATACATAGATTGTAGGTTGAAGTTGTTCTCTAACTTTTCATTTACTTTGGTAGAAATGATGTGTGACTAGACACCGCTCATTGCTTGTGATGTCATAAGTTGTTATGGACATTCACTGCCAACATAATATGGGACCTATAGGTTCACACACATAGGAACTCATCTAGTAGAGGAGTTTATTCTTGGATGATGATTGCATTGATTACTAAAGTATTTAGGTATTCAATTCACACAACAAATCAGCTGACTGGATTTCCAAACGACCGATTCAAGTGTTGAGACAGTCGTTTGGAGTGTTAGACTGATTGTATTGTGCATTGGCTGGAATTCAGTGTGACCCAACTTGTGAGAAATCCATCTCACTTGTGCAAGATGCCTGCCTCATCTGCTCCAGATGGACATTTTAGGGGTGCGATTTGATTGCATCAAGGATTGGTGCTGACGTAATGACATGTACTAATTGGAATTGAAATGTCGACATATGTACAAAACTAGGAAAGTACAAAACAACCGTCTTGTAATGTGAGACGACCATCTATTATGCTAGATGACTGTCTGGGTTTTCCAGATGGACGTTTTGGCTGTTGTAGGTTGTAAAGTTTCTAGAATTGTTGCAAAAGTTTGAGATCTTATGGTCCTTTCCTCTCCCACACAGACTGGGAACCCTGACCCTAACCCCAACTATAAATAGAGGGGTACTTGGGGCTTCCCAGAGCACAACATATACAATTGAGAATCTATTTTTCTAACAATTTTTGTCCTCTCTGGTTGTTGTAACCAAGAGAGCCCAAACAAGTCCTACCTGACTAGCGAGGGATAGCTACGAGAGAGAAACAACTGAGGGTCATTGTTATGGGAGAGTAGGTTGGTGACTAGTACACTAACGAGAGGGACAAATCCTTCCTGTCCATTCTAGCAGGACAACATGAGTTCTAGTTGGTTCATGTGGACTTCTCTATAGGTGAGGTGGACTTTGCCCGTTACTAGGAAGGATAACTTAGCCAACACTTCATGATAAGAGTAGTTGTTGCAGACGACGACGTTCAACTTTACTGTCCATGGAGGAGTAGTCAGACGAGTCCCAATACTATCTCTGGAGGGGTAGTTAGACAAGTCCCAATGCAACTAGGAGCTGCACTGACACCGTCTAAGACAAGTGCACATCTACATCGATGAGGATTGTCACTGGACTTGCTCCAGGACTAGGTATTTGTTTATGAAACCATCCTTTCCATTGCATAGTTATTGACGCGATCTGCTGGTTAATGGGAAATATGTCAGCAAATTTTTTGTTTCCGTTGCTTATGTGATGCCGTATTTCCCTACAGTGGTATCAAAGCCACATCAATTAATTATGTTTTGGGATAATCGATATCATCAGATTTGTGTTTTATCGAGTTTAGTTGTTGCATGCGATGTGAATATTTTCACTAGTTGATGTGTACCACTGAATAATCACCACATAAGAACCCAAACACACACACACACACACACACACACACACATATATATATATATATATATATAAATATATATATATATATATATATATATATATATATAAATATATATATATATATATATATATATATATATATATATATATATATATATATATATATATATATATGGGCTTATCTTTAATACCCGGCGGGTAACTAATGAGTAGCTACCCAGCGACACTTCCTGATATTTTTTTCACACTTCCTGATTTTTTTTAATTTTTTTTCTCGCAATTGTAGAGGAACATTTTATCTAGCTCTCCAAAAAATTTGATCAAAAAATAATATCATTTGCCCCCCAAATTCAAAAAACCCGTCCATATATATTACTGACTGTATATATGTATATATATATATACACACACACATGTATATATATATATATATATATATATTCACACTTCCTGATATTTTTTTTTAAATTTTTTTTCACAATTGTATAGGATAATTTTGTCTAGCTCTCCAAAAAATTTGATCAAAAAATAATATCATTTCCCCCCCCCAAAATAAAAAAACCCGCCCATATATATTACTGACTGTATATTTTCTGCGCAGTTACTCTTTTGCACTCAGAGTTACTCCAGCATACCATATATTTACTCTTGCTATTCAGATGGGTTACTCCAGCATACCATATAGTTACTCTTTTGACCCGAGTTACTCCAGCGGGTAGCGAAAATTCTGGCTACCCTCCAGGCAACAAATGAACAACATATATATATATATATATATATATATATATATATATATATATATATATATATATATATATATAAGCAATTTACATGCGTCACTGTAAAAGTGAGTTTTGATGGTGGATGTGTAGCATGTCAATGGCCAATAACCCCTATTATTTGTGCATGGTTGTGTGGTTGGTTAATCCTATTTATCTCACTCTACAAATGAAGCCTCTCTCTTATCTTCCCAATGTAAAAGTATTATTCGCTTCTACCTTGGATCCCCTCAAATGTAGCTTAAGGTTTCTCAATAATTATGTAAATGTAGGATAGTTTACTTTCTTGTTTTGATGAAGAAGAAAGATGCCAATTGACCGCATGGAGGAATTGAGCTGAATGGCTGGAGGGTCCAAGCCGACTGACTAGTGGGACTGAGATGACCATCTGGCGGGGCTGAGACGATTAGCTGGCGAGCCAACCAAGGGCCTGAAGGACTAGAAGAGACAACCATTTGGAGGAGACAAATGATCGGCTACAGGATGACCGACCAATTGTTTGGAGGAGCCAGACAACCGACTGGCCAGGAGGTGAGCTGACCGGTTCAAAGGTTGAATGATGAATGCATATTCATCTCTTATTTTTGCTTCATTTAGAATAATTAATTAGGACTTTTTTGTTAATTTTAGCTAATTCAAAAATAAATAGGACTTTCATCTTCTTGATATACTTTTCTTGAATTTTTATGATATTTTTCTTAATTTTCAGGAATTATCTAAGTAATTAAATCGAGAAAAGAAGAGACGAAGGTAGGAGGCAATTCAGTTTCCCGCAATGCTGACTTAAATGCATACCTTGCACAAAAATTAGCATAACTCTCACATCCTAAGGCGGAATTTAATGTTCAAATATGATTTGGAAAGAGAATTCAAAGGCCTATAGGAAAATCATATTTTCGGGTACAATTTATATTCTCTAGACAACGGAAATTCACTCGAATTTGCTGCTGCGAGAATCTGCATTAAAGAAAGACAATCAAGAGTTTGTTGACTAGATCTGAAAATTCAAAAGGATGGCTCCCTCTCTTTTCCCCCCTCTTTTTTAGATATCCTACCCCTCCTTCTCCTATAAAAGGAAGGGCCCTTCCTCCTCCCAAGGATCATCTTTTGTATCATCTTTTGTACCAGAATTTTGAGCATTTGTTCTTCTATCATTCAAGCAATAGAATTTCTTCTTAGTGTTCTTTAATTCTTGTAATTTATATTCTTGCAATAGATCTAGTTGTTCTTCCTTTCTTCTTCTTTCTCTTCCGTGGATTGGAGCAAGGGTTGAAGAGATTGACCATTTATTGTCTCTAGCAAAAGGATTGACTCCTAATTTTGGGCTAGACTATGGCCATTTCGCTTCTCCCCTCCGCCTCCATGTTTTCCACAAGCATGTGTGAGTAGACTTCTATCGAGGCAAGGGGAATAACCCCTTAGACATGTGATGCCTAGATTAAAGATTTATACGATTTTTTAGATAAATGGATTTTGATTTGGATCTCGACGATTTTAACGAAGTGATCTCTCGTTTTCATCGCTTGTTAATCTTGGCGGATGGGACCGTGGAACCTAAGATTTAGAACAACCAAATTGATTTCATGGGAATTTGGATGAGACCTCGGAAAAGTCCCCATTAGGATGATTGAAATAGGATCCGTGAACGCCAGGACCAATGGGTTCACAGGGAGTTCATCTTTTGTGAATCATTTACAAATGTTTCACATGCCTTCTTTTATCTTTCTTATCATTTCTTTGATCTCGTTTCACATCGACTAGGGTGGTAAAATCCCTTAGCTTCGGTATTTCTTTTTCTTGATAGTTAAATTTTATTTCAGCACTTTTATTTTTTTGTTCTTAGTTTTAAACAACCTTCTCATCGGAATTTATTTTCTTATTTTTGCAATCGGATTTGGATTTCAACTTTTCTTTTCCGCCGTCCCTTGGATCGATACCTATCTATACTAAGTTGACTTGTTGTTCACAACAAGTTGACAACCGGGTTAGAAGGATAAACTCTAGGACTTTTCCTAGTGATTGTTGTGTGTACAACGACGCACATCAATTTGGCGCCGTTGCCGGGGACGGCACAGTTGTTTTTCAGATCTAGTTGTCTGTATATCTTGTATAATCCTTGTTCATATTCTCTAACTTTCATAACGTTAGTCTTTTTTATGATTTCTTTTAAATTTTTATAATTTCTTTTTGCCTTCCGAGCACAATTCTGGAAGTGTATCTCCTCTTTCTACTGAGTTTCCATTCCAGCAGTACTGCTTTCTAGTTACTTTTTTTTTGTAATTTTTGTTATTTCATAATTTCTTAGATTTATAATTTTCAGTTTTGTTTGTAATTTTGACTAATTTTTTATCTCGCAATCTTTCTTCTCTCATTCGTTGATTGACATATCTTTCAGGAACCTTTCTTTTCAAATGGAGTGTACATCCCAATATCCCCCACAATGTTATTATTGTGGTTTTTACCACCATGCATCTCTTGCCTGTCCGACTCTACCCCATGATTATAATAGCACCCCTTTTAATTGCGAGCCCGTTCATCCTGGTGGATACAATGTGAATCCACATTTTTCTGAGAACCATTATGGGGAACCTTGCTATCCATATTCTAATGGGGGATATGATCAACAAAATTTTATGGTGTGTAACCAACAAAACCTTGGGGGTTATGAACATGTTTATGAAACCCAATGTAATCCTCAACAAGAAGAGAAACTTAAGTCCCTAGAGAATATGGCAGCAAAAATCCTAACTAGCCAAACCTTATTGGCCACCTTAGTAGAAGCCCAAACCCAAAATATAGATTGTTCAAATATGTTTCCTCATGAATTGGTGACACCTTATAATATTGAATCTTCCTACCAAGATGGACGCAATGGAAATTACAATCCACCATCTTCTGGAGATTATTATGAGGAGCAATGCCACCCAAAACAATATGGGGAGTACTATGGCCAAGGACACTATGGGGAGTGTGGTGAGGATGACCAAAATTTTGGGGTGTATAAATCCTATGGTGAAATGCAAATTGATCTTGAACTGGAAGAGAGACTTAAGGACCTAGAAAAGAGGGTAGCAGAAGCACAAGCAAAACTTGAATCCAGTCAAGCCATGTTAGCTACCTTTCTAGAGGATCAATCACAAACTCCCCCTATAGAGCTTGAGCAACCCAAGATGGTTCTTCCTGACAATGACGATGATGATCCTTATTTTGTGTCATATATGTCAGATCCTGATGAAATAGAACAAACCATGGAGACATATTTTGTGTGTGATGAGGACGTTGGTATCCATATCTTTCCTTTAGAGACTCTATTACTTGAATATGAAATGTCAAAGTAGGAGAGTCATTATAAAGATCCAACAACTCCTCCCATCCTCAACATAAATCTGAATGATACCATAGACCAATACCCTTCTTTTGAGTCTATTTTGGATAATGAGAATCTAACCCCCTTTATGATTCTTCCCGAGCCGTCACAGCCAATTTCCATCCCACACATGGCTGATCTAGAAGGGGAGATACCACCGTTGGAAGAAGATCACACACCCCATTCTATTGTTTGTAAGGAAGTCATCCTCATCCCTCCTGAATCCTTGGGGACCCCTTGTACAAAAGAATTAGAGCCATATGTTATTTCAACAATGAAACTTACCAAACCCAATGTTGATGACATTATTTTTGAGGAGAAGAAAAACAATTTTGTAAATAATTTGAAATCTTTTTCATCAACATCAATTCTCCCATATACAGGTCATCATGATGGTGGAAAACCTGAACTAGATCCTCCACCCAACTCATTTCATCCTGCTCTACTAGAATCACTAGCCGGGTACCCACCAACCTCCCCAAATCCACATCCATCTTCAACACTTCCCCTTCTATTGATGGAAGATCTTTGGATCCTATTGGAGGGAATGCAAGGTGAAAGAAAATACGAGCACCCCACTGAGCTTCTACAATTACCCTATCATAGGGTACACTATGAGGCTCCTCAGATAAAGGTCCCAACCCTCATCGACATTCCCTTTAGATGGACATATTTTGAGCTACCAGGACCTCCTGGTGAACCCAACAAATTTTTTCCCTCCATCTCGGGTTTGGGTTTTGCTCGGGACGAGCAAAAATCTAAGTCTGGGGTGGAGGTGGGTGGTATGATTCTATTCCACCCCCTTATCTTTTTATTCTTGCATTATTTCTACTTTTTTTTGGTTTTGCATATAGTTGCTTTGTTTATGGCCATTATCTAGTCGGCCATATTTTTATTTCTTTTGTTGCAAAATGGCCTTTATCTAGTCGGCCTTGATATGATCATTTGTCAAAATACTCCCCTTAATGATGTAACTATCTTGCAACTAAAATTTTGAAACTTTCATGATTAGAAATCCTCCTGTCACTTAGGACCTCAAATAATAATCACTCCTTGGAAAAGATGGCAAGCCATAGAGGACTGATAGGATTCAAGAGTGATGCTTTCTTATCATGTACAACTTGTATAAATTTTCTTTAATTTTTCACATGATTCGGTAATAGTTGAACCAATGCATGGTACTCCTAAAAAAAAGATGAAAAAAAAGTTGCACAAGAACAACCTCTTCTACTCTTCTTCTACCACTTCCAAATCTTTCCATTCGTCAAAAAGAAAAAAAGCCAATAATGCCCAAAAGGCTAAGTTTGGAGTGGCACCCTTTCCCCCTCTTTCGCTTCTTCCATACCCACGCAATTAGGTGTATCACCAAAATCAAAGAAAAAAATGCGGTCAATGTAACTGCATGTCCACTAAATAAAAAGGTCTCGAGTCGAATAGAGGAGAGACTGTCCTTCTTCCATACCTCCTTCACTCCAATTTCCTACCCAGGGGAAAACTACAAAAACCCCAACCATCCAAATCAGCCCTGTTCTTGTGTAAAACTTTTAAAAAAAATTGGAGTACCAAATGCAAAGGTGAAATGAAAATCTATTTTATTGCAGGTCTTGAATAAATGTAAGTTTGTGAAGTAGGAAATATAAAAGTCACTTTTTGTGAATTCAGGAAGTCAGGGTCGCTTGGCCATATTTTGGTGGAAGGAATCCAGTGATTGTTAGGAGAGTGAGGATGATAGGTTGAGAGTATGTCTTGAAAGTATTTCTTGAATTTAATGTTGCTCGGGATGAGCAAAGTTTAAGTTTGGGGTATTTTGATGAATGCATATTCATCTCTTATTTTTGCTTCATTTAGAATAATTAATTAGGACTTTTTTGTTAATTTTAGCTAATTCAAAAATAAATAGCACTTTCATCTTCTTGATATACTTTTCCTGAATTCTTATGATATTTTTCTTAATTTTCAGGAATTATCTAAGTAATTAAATTGAGAAAAGAAGAGAGGAAGGTAGGAGGCAATTCAGTATCCCCGAATGCTGACTTAAATGCATACCTTGCACCAAAATTAGCATAACTCTCACATCCTAAGGCGGAATTTAATGTTCAAATATGATTTGGAAAAGGAATTCAAAGGCCTACAGGAAAATCATATTTTCGGGCGCACTTTAAATTCTCTGGACAACGGAAATTCACTCGAAATTGCTGCTGCGAGAATCTGCATTAAAGAAAGACAACCAAGAGTTTGTTGACTAGATCTGAAAATTTAAAAGGATGGCTCCCTCTCTTTTTCCCCCCTCTTTTTTAGATATCCTACCCCTCCTTCTCCTATAAAAGGAAGGGCACTTTCTCCTCCCAAGGATCATCTTTTGTATCATCTTTCGTACCAGAATTCTGAGCATTTGTTCTCCTATCATTCAAGCAATATAATTTCTTCTCAGTGTTCTTTAATTCTTGCAATAGATCTAGTTGTTCTTCCTTTCTTCTTCTTTCTCTTCCATGGATTGGAGCAAGGGTTGAAGAGATTGGCCATTTTATTGTCTCTAGAAAAAGGATTGACTCCTAATTTTGGGCTAGACTATGGCCATTTCGCTTCTCCCCTCTGCCTCCATGTTTTCCACAAGCATGTGTGAGTAGACTTCTATCGAGGCAAGGGGAATAACCCCTTAGCCATGTGATGCCTAGATTGAAGATTTATACGATTTTTTAGATAAATGGATTTTGATTTAGATCTCGACAATTTTAACGAAGTGGTCTCTCATTTTCATCGCTTGTTAATCTTGGCGGATGCGACCGTGGAACCCAAGATTTAGAACAGCCAAATTGATTTCATGGGAATTTGGATGAGACCTCGGAAAAGTCCCCATTAGGATGATTGAACTAGGATCCGTGAACGCCAGGACCAATGGGTTCACGGGGAGTTCATCTTTTGTGAATCATTTACAAATGTTTTACATGCCTTCTTTTATCTTTCTTATCATTTCTTTGATCTCGTTTCACATCGACTAGGGTGGTAAAATCCCTTAGCTTCGGTATTTCTTTTTCTTGATAGTTAAATTTTATTTCAGCACTTTTATTTTTTTGTTCTTAGTTTTAAACAACCTTCTCATCGGAATTTATTTTCTTATTTTTGCAATTGGATTTGGATTTCAACTTTTCTTTTCCGCCGTCCCTTGGATCGATACCTATCTATACTAAGTTGACTTGTTGTTCACAACAAGTTGACAACCAGGTTAGAAGGTTAAACTCTAGGGCTTTTCCTAGTGATTGTTGCGTGTGCAACGACGCACATCATTGAACTAGGAGCAAGCACGAATCTTCATCAACAATAGGTTTCTACATGTGATGTGGACCTAGGTTGTGTTAATTCCTTGAGGCTCCAAGGAATTACATTAGGATGGCCATAACCATCACTTTCGTTTATTGCATATTTTAGTTGTGGGTTATAGAATGTATAAGATACATAATATATATGTGGTGATTAGTTGATGTATATGTATTATACAAAATCCCTCAAATATAATATTAATTCTAAGATGCTTTCCATAAGCAACACACATGAATATCTTTATCAACTAAGCATGGGTACGCCCTAGCATGACACACAACTATCTCATAGAAGTGTGATGGAAGATATGTGGTCTGCCCTAGCAGGGTGCATATTGTATCAGGTTGTCTTATGGGCCAGGCTTAACTAGGTGACCTTAATAGGATTTAGTGCCTAGAATCATGCATATGATTATGGCAAGGAGTTGTGCATATTATCTATCTAATAATTGCATAAAATGCAATTGGCAAATGTAGCCTATCTTAATAATTAGTCAGAGCGCCAATGTTGGTTGGGTATTGACTGAAGTGTTTTGGATCTTGGCCCACTAGAATATTGTGCACTGCAATCTTCCAAATTGATATTGATGGCTATCAATTTGAACGAAATAGTGGGAGTGATAGTTAATTAAAGACCTAATTATTATTGACTTTTCAAATAAAATCAAATAAAAAATGGTTTTCGACAAATGCAAATTTTCTCTTGTAGAATAAAATGGAAAACTCTCAAACATCACAATCGGATTAAATGAGATTTATTTCCATAATTAGTGTAGGACCTTGAGAAGTGTTTAGCATGTTCCTAAAAAAAATGCCAATATCCACTCCAAATTTGCCTAAGAGCGACATGGATGCTTCTTTGAAGCATGCCAATGATGTTGGGAACATCAACAAGCTTATGCTGGGTTATATGAACTATGAGTTGCATAAACAATATGATAAGCATGAAAGATACTGTAACGACCATGACCTGGGTTATGAGGTAACCCCATTTGTTTTGGCTAATAAAGTTGCTTAGAACTTTAATATAATCCTCTATGGTGTTTTGACATCATGTGAAACACTTATGTTTCAAGTTTGGTCCCGATTGAATGTTGTTTGAGTAATTTTCCTTTGTTTTGGACCAAAGTGCAATTTACCCAAATTGAGGGGTTATAATGCAAAATTTCACATGTTGAATGTACCACATGTGTTTTAGCATCATAAGAGAGAGAATGATGCTAAGTGGTGGCTTGTGGAAAGCCCAAATTCTAAGTTTGAACTTGTTTGAATAAAGTTGATACCTTGTGCACCAATTTTTGTACAAATTGTAATTTACCCAAAATGTGGGGTTGATATGCAAATTACCACCTCTATATTGTCCCTACTCCCTCCTAGTATCATATAGAGGAGAGAGAAAGAAGGAGACACCATTTTTGATTTCATTATGAATGATGGTAATCTTGGTGATGAAATGACCAAGAAAAGGGTTGAATATGAAAGCTTAACTTGAGTTGTATCAAGTGGAAAAGCTTATATATGAGTGCCTATCGGCCAAGGAACCAAAGGAGGTGTCCCATATCATTTAGTGGACTCTTGGAAAAGTCCATATAGTGCAAATCACATCAAGGAGGTGAGGTGTGTCGGGTTACAACTTCCTTAGCAAAGTTGTGATGAGTTGTGAACAAAGTGATGATTTTATTGATATATCTTAATTAAAGGGATATGTAATGGACAAATCTTTATCCCTAGATGATCCTCAACCGTTTTGCAAGACAAGATAAATTTTGATGCATGCATGTACACGTGTCACCATGCATGGACACGTGGGACCTACTAGCTCAAAATGTTGACACCTCAATTTTGCCTTCCTTCATGAACAACAAGTATATATACCCCTAGTTTCACCCCTTGGTGAAATTTTGCGACCCTTACCACCCTCCTACCCTAAGGTGTCGTGCATAGAGCTCCCATATCGTGAAGGGATGCTATGGTATCGTGCATAGGCCTTGGGATATCGCCCATGGAAGGATCATATCGCCCAAGTAGGTGATATCGACCATATAGGGTGATATCGGCCATAGTGGAGTGGTTTGAGTGGCATATCGTGCAAGTGAGTGTCATATCGTGCATGGGTGATGCATATAATGCATGATCAGTTTGGTATCATGCAAGTGTGCTAAGGAGAAAATAGGAGCTCATACTTGACCCTAAGGTGAGGCCATGATCATCTTCAACCTTGGATTGAAGCGTGATGTTAGGGTTTTGATCTTCCTTTCTTTTCTTCTTCACCAATTGCTTATCCATGGTGATTCCTTGTATATGAAGGAGTTTTGAACGAGCCTTGGACTTTTCATAAGTCATATTCAACCTTAGGAACGTGGAGCTTTGGAGCTTGGATCTTTGAAGTGGTTCTTAAGGCATGTTATATAACTTGAACTCAGTCATGTTATTATTCATCACCTAAATTGCTATACTTAGTGAAATACTTTTAATTCTGAAATTTCCTGAAATAGTTGATGAAATTATGAGTTATAGTAACTTCTTATACCTGTTTCCATGAATTATATCAGTTAAAACAAAGGTCTAGAGCTTGAAAAAGATGGCGACACTTTGTAAAAGTGATATCGGGCTCAAGCATATATACAAATAGCTCTAACCCGATATGATGATGTACCTACTTCACTAAAATGATATGGACATGATTTTATACCTTCTTTCATGATATGGGGGTGTAGTATACACCTATTGCACGATAGGAAGTCTATTATAGACTCCATGCACGATACACGGTTAATTGTATACTTGTAAGATGACAAGAAACCCTAATTTGGGTAACCCGATATGAGTAAAGAATAGCAAATGCTATTGCACGATATGGTAGCCCGATACACAACCCTAGTTGATGCCTAGCCCGACATGGTGATGGATTAATACCTCATGCATGACATGGATAACACATATAACACCTCTAGCCCGATATGAATGGTGTTCATATACTTATAACCCGATATGGTGAGTGCTCATATACTTATGAAAAAGATTGATGTACCTTGACCCTAATTTTGGGCAAGGCTATGTGAAACCCTAATTTAGGGCAAAGTTCAGTGAAACCATAGCCTAGGGTGATGAGGTAACCCTAAACTTAGTGTTACAATGTGAGAAACCCTAATATAATGGGAATTGTACATCCTAACCCTAATTTGGGTATGAGGTATGAGAAACCTTATTTCAATGTGAATGGTAAACCTTAATCCCTAAAATGGGGTAAAGGAATATGAAACCCTAACATAGGGTAGTGCTACTAATGCTATGTGAAGCCGTAACACTGAGTGATGTATTGTGAAGTCTTAATCTCACATAATACTAGGTGAAACCCTGAATAGAAGGATGATTATGTGAAACTCTATTGAAGAGCAATACTGTGTGAACTCCATAAATGTATGGAATATGCTATGTGAATCATCAAATTATAAATATGGAGAATCCTATTCCTAATAATGGAATAGTGATGACTGTTTTGACAAATATAACACCTAGAGAGGTTGATAATGAATCTCCTTATATCAATAGTTCCTAACTCAAGGATGAGTCCATATTATTGGCAATGGTTGTATATTCTAAGTGAGTGACTAATGCCCAACACATTACATGATAAATGTGATAAACTGGTGAATAAAGTATTAGGATGGGAATACCCTAATACAAGCTAAGTGGACAAACTCAAGTAAGATAAAGGTGTTGAGGGAAGTGATACATCAAGATATGATAAATGTCACATCCAACACCCCAATAATGATATACCTTGATGTGTTATAAGTCTGATATAATTGGATGTGTGACATGAAATGTGTCATGTCAATTGCTACACTGAGATGTAATGCACTTTGATGAATATAGTCTAACATGCCTTATGAAAATGTTAATCCAAACCTATAAATTATGATGTAATCATGTTCTGGCAAAGATGAGAGAGAAACTCATGTTGTGTGTTGATGATTCATTTAATGAGAAATGATGAGAATAAATAAGTATGATTGAATACTTATGTTATCCATATTGATTCCTTACTATGTGAACCCTAATACATGGTAATGCTATGTGAAACCCTAATACAAGTTAATTCTATGTGAACCCTAATACAGGGTAATGCTATGTGAAACCCTAATACAAGTTAATGCTATGTGAACCCTAATACAAGGTAATGCTATGTGAAACCCTAATACAAGTTAATGTTATGTGAACCCTAATACAGGGTAATGATATGTGAAACCCTAATACAAGTTAATGCTATGTGAACCCTAATACAGGGTAATGCTATGTGAAACCCTAATACAAGTTAATGCTATGTGAACCCTAATACATGGTAATGCTATGTGAAACCCTAATACAGGGTAATGCTATGTGAAACCCTAATACAAGGTGATGCTATGTAAAGTTCTAACACAGAGTAATCCTATGTGAAGCTCAAATATAGACTAATGGGTTATGAATGTAATAAGATAACCCTTGTATTTCATGGTACTGATATGTAATTGTATCATGATTACTAATCATGCAGATATGTTGAGAAGATGAGCATAGCCAGGTATGAGCTATGATGTTCTGTATATTGAAAATGTTCTATGGGCCTTATAAGCCTTCATATGCTTTGTTGCTTAGTGAGAGGTAACCTACAATTAATGAGTCACATGATGTGCTAATTATCTTAGATTGTTTATGAGCTTCATAAGCCATAATATGCGTTATTGCCTACTAAGGGGTAATAGGAGGTGGTATGAGCTTTGTGAACTATGTGCAATGCCTTATGTAGAAAGAATTATAATGTCCCTAGGTCAGATGATATGAAGGTATGAAATTACCTAATAAGTGGAAATAAGTGTTCTATGGTGAGTTATGGGATCAAATACCCAGATTTGGCCTTATAAGGTATGAACTTGTTAAGAAGTGGAAATGTACTTGATGAGATGAGGGACTAAGATCCCAACACTTTGTGAAAAGAGTATGGCTACAGGCCATGACTCCCCAATGACAATGCCAGGCATTAGATATATGACCTAAGCCTGAAGAGAGTTAATGTTGTGGTAATGATTCTATAGTGAATAAATGTTATACATGTTCTTCATATTCCTTCAAGGATAAGTGACATGTTGTTCTATCAAGTTATAGCTGCAATGCTTTTGATAAGAATAATATTCTAATCTATTAGACATTAAATATCTACTGCTAAATAAATATGATTCCTCTATTCATATTTATCTTCTTAAGCTACAATAATAATGTTTCTGGCGGAGAGTTATATCTCTCGCTGGGGAAATTTACAGATGTCTCACCCCCGCGGGAACCACAATTTTAGGTGGACGCAGATGAGGAGGTGATCCAACCCTATTCTAGGGTTGTATCTTGTGTCATTTTGTACTTTTATCACATTCAAATGCATTAGAATTACAGGTTATTCTCCCCAATATGAGTATCATTGCAAATACGCTTATGGATGTTCTTTGCACTATTTTTCAGGTACTTGGACCATGCTTAGATGGACGAGAGAGAGGGAGGAAACCAAAGAAGGCCCCAAACTCTCCCTCAACCTACCTCCAGTGGCCAAGAACCATCCCCGAGCAAAGACATCCGAAATTGACAAAGTAAGAAGCAAAATCAAGAAGTCAAGCCTTACCACGGCCGTGGCCCTAATGCCACGGTCGTGGCTTTATTGCCAAATTCCAACAGGCTGCAACAGAGAAATCCATAGAATCCCACGGCCGTGGCCCTTGAAGACACCACGGCCGTGGTCATCAGAACGGTCGTGGTCAGTGGAAGAGAACACGGCCGTGGCACCCTGCCACGGTCGTGGGAATTAAATTGTGAAAAATCAGTTTCCAACACGGAAGTTTCCCAGAAAGCCACGACCGTGGCCAAGTCGCCACGACCGTGGCCGATGCTGATCAAGACGCCCTTGGCCCCTCCCCACGGTCAGCCTGACTCCTCCAAAATGGCCGTGTTACCCAACACGGCCGTGGTGCATGCTACCCACCACGGCCGTGGCCACCACCCTATTTGCCTTCACCCCACGGTCACATACCCTACATAACTTTCCACTATTATTCCTATTTTTTGCCACTGCCTTCACCCCACGACCGTGTTCACCACCCCACGGTCGTCCCCCACTACCCTCACCACGGCCGTGGCACACCCACCATGACCGTGGTGATCACATACCCTACATAACTTTCCACTATTATTCCTATTTTACCCCCACTTAACCCTAGATCCTATATAAGCACTAGTTGCTTCTAGGGCTCGAGGTTAAGCACTCTTAGCCGACCCTAGCTACTGCCATTGCATCCTTTGCTCCAATCCACCCATTTCCTTGCAATCTACTCCATTTCCATCCATTTTCCACTCATTCCCACCATAGAAACCTGGTTTCTCTAGGTTTCTATCCATCCATTCCACCATTTTCATGCACCCCTGCACCTTTGGAGGAGGGAGGTCATCTTTAGCTGCTTGGAGGTGAAGGATGCCACTACATCGAGCTTCATGGCATTTTCTCTTCTTCTACCCCCTTCTTTTCCTAGTTTGATCATGTATAGCTAAGCCCCCTTGGGTGGGCTGTTTGGGGAAAAATGTGACTTTGATACCATGTTGGGGGATATAATTTGTAATGAACATATTTCATTTCTATGATGATTGCCTTTGCTTATATCTCATTTCCCGTTACTTGTGCATGTGGTTGTTGTTTAACTACATTAATTGCTTGCCTTGTGGTGTCTGAAGACATTTGTCCCTAGGATGTTTTGGTTTCTATGTAGCTATCATAGGATTGGCTCCTAGGTCCTTAATTCGGATCCCTAGCTAGCCCCCTATCTTCCTACATAATCACCTTCTTCCTACATGCAAATGTGAGTTCTAAGTGACTAGTATAAATGTGATTAGTGCAATTGCCTAGGATTTCCTAAAGGCTGAGGTGGCTAGTGGCATGAGGTCAAATACCCTCATCTCTACTCCCATCCTTACCCTTGGTCCTCAATTGACTAATACCACTTATCTTAGAGACCTAGACTTGATACGTCCTATGAGAATTACACCTAGCCCTAGTTCTCCAATTAGTAGCTTAGGGTACATTCTCATAGCACCCACCTTGTGGTTTGGTTTGGTAATCTAGAATGAGATATGTTAATTGCTTATTATGGTGACATCCCCCAACTAATGTCAAGATCACATTCCCAAACGACCCACCTCCTTCATCTAATTGCTTTAAAAACCTAATTGTCTAGTTTGCTTGTTAATGCTAGCTTAGTTCAATTGCTTTAGTCTAACTTAGTCAATTGCCTCATTTTGTTAGCTAGTGTTAATTTAGATCTTTCATCTCGCTTAGTGGTTAACTTAGGCTCTAAATTGTTAGTTGCTTGCTTAGTTTGGTATAATTCGTTCTTGCTCTTGGTTAGATAGCTCGTTAACTTAGATTGCTCACTTAACCTGTTGTTAACTTAGTTTCACATTGCTTTTCCTACTTGCTCGTTTAGCTTAATCAATCAAACAAACCTTCAAACCCTAAAAACCCTAAGCTCCACATAAGGAACATAGCTCACGCTTTCTAACTCAAGCGCCCCCTCTATCTCCACGGTTCGACCCCGCATCTTGCCTTTGATCTATACTACAACAGTCCCCCGTACGCTTGCGGGCACATTGTTTTAGTTTTAGTGATAGACTTGATTTGGGACCATATAAATTTCGAAAGCAAGGATCCCATCCATCATCCCGTGCCTCCCGACCTCGTGGATTGCACTCGGCCACCCTAGTTGGCCGGTGTTGTAAGCCTCTAGCGGGAGCGCACCAAGCTTTCTGGCGCCATTGCCGGGGACTAGAGGCGCTCGGCCTAGTTAGATAGCGTAGCTTAGCTTTTCCTTTTTCCCTCACCATTGCTATTCTTTATTTTTTGTGTTACTCTTGCATATTGGTTCACTCACTTGGCTCTTTGTTGTTTGTTTGTGATTTGCACAGGTGACAGCTGTGCATGCGCATCACGCGTTCGACTTGCACTGACTTGGTGGTTTACGACCCCGAGATTGGGAGAAGAAGACGTCAAGCGTGCCACAATCTACACTGAGGGGCCGAGATGGCCGAAAACAACCCACCACCGGATGTTCCACCTCCACCACCGCACCGCCCACTTCATGAGTATTTCACGCCGGGGAACTACAATTCCCCCATAGCCACACTGGTGGATCAGATGCCCGAGCAGCAGTTTTCCATCCCACCGACACTCTTGGGACTTCCGCCCACATACTACGGAATGGAAAACGAAAATCCTTATCACCATATAGACGCATTCTTAGAAACGTGTTTGACCTTCCGCACGCCTGCTGCCTCCGATGAATCGATCCACAGAACGCTCTTTCCTTTCTCTCTCAAAGAGAAGGCCAAGGAGTGGTACGTTTCGAGGCCCGAGCTCGTCACATGGAATGAAGTAAAGAATGAGTTTCTGAAGAAGTTCTTTCCGATAGCCAAGTTATCCTACATGAGACGGTGCATCACGTCCTTCGCCCAAAAAGAGAACGAACCCTTCCATGAGGCATGGGAGCGGTTCCAGAAGTTGCTTCGTGACTACCCTCACCACGAGGTCCCTCTTTGGCAGCTAGTTCAGGCCTTTTACACTGGGCTTGAGGAGCAGAGTCAAAACAATGTAGATTCTTCTTGTGGGGGCACGTTCATGGCAAAGCCACCCGAAGACTCATGGCCGTTGTTTGAGCATCTAGCCGAGAACTCTCGCCACCGAGCTTCCACAAAAGGTGGGCATTGCGATCGGGACTACACCTCCCCACCCTCCTCCGTGGCTCCCGCACGCAACACCGCCAACCCTGATATGATGAAAATGATGGCAGATATGATGCAAATGATGAAGAATCAAGTGGGTGGCTCTTCTAGTCAACCCGCAATGGCTGTGGAGACTGTAGACGAGGAAGTTAACGCCTTACATTCCTTTGGTGGCCGCAACAACCAGGGCCCGATGTCCCAATCCTACACTCCCGAGTGGAGGAACCACCCAAATTTCTCGTGGAAACAATCAAATGAGGATGGACAAGGACAGGGGAAGCAGAAGCCATGATACAACTCCAAATTTGAGGACGAGGTTCTTGGAAGGCTAAGAAGCCTTAATGAAGTCAAAAAGGATGTTAATGCACATGGCCAATCTATAAGCCGTCTTGAGTAGAGGCTGGATCAGATCTCCCTCTCTTTGGCTAGAAGAGAAGAAGGAAAACTCCCCTCTCAACCTATGCCGAATCCAAACAATGATGGGACTTTTCAATATGATCCCCCGCCTCCTCAAGCACCGCTCAATTATCAATATGCTCCACCCCCACCTCATACTTACCAACAACCACCTCCACAATATCACCCCCACCTCAACAACAACTGCAACCCCAATTCATCCTCCAAAATCCCAATTCCCCTCACCAAAGGCCTCCACCACCCCAACAGCCACAACCACCTCCACAAGCTCCCCCTTCTACCACCCATGAGCATGTGAAGGCTGTGACTACATTGAGGAGTGGTAGGACTTTGGAGAGACCCCATGGTACAGTTGTTGGCAGAGATGACACTAAGGCAGGGCAGGTTGATACTGAGATGCAGATGGATGATACTGTGATGAGAGGCAGTGTTGATACCGTGATGCCGAGCAGTGATACTGTGATTCCAGTGATATCGATAGATGACACTGTTGATTTGGACCGCTTGGGATCCCAACTCCCACCATATCCTGATGCACTTGAGGAACCTTCTGCTGCAAAGAAAAAGAAGAAGCATGCGGATGATATCTTGGAGATGTTCAAGCAAGTGAAAATCAATGTACCTCTTCTAGATGCAGTCAAGCAAATTCCGTCCTATGAAAAGTTCCTTAAAGAATTGTGCACCTTCAAGAGAAAGACAACAGGGAGGATGCCTAAGAAGATCAAGCTCACTGAGGAAGTGAGTTCCATTCTCCAACACACCATCCCCCGGAAAAGAAAAGACCCCGGTGCCCCAATCATCTCGTGCTACATCACATCACATCGCATAGACCAGGCTCTTCTTGACTTGGGGTCTAGCGTAAACTTGATGCCGTATGATCTGTTTGCTGAGCTCCAAATGGGAGAGTTGTGGCCAGCCCATTGCACCCTACAGTTGGCCGACCGATCTGTGAAGACGCCTAGAGGGCGTGTGGATGATGTGCTGGTCCGTCTTGATTAGGATACTTATGCCTTCTTCCCAGCTGACTTTATCATTCTTGATATGGAAAGGGAAGCTAGAAAGGTGCCAATCATCTTGGGGAGACCTTTCTTAGCCACAACTAATGCCATGATCCATGTGAGGACGGGGACCATGTATGTTACATTCATGCACATGAAGATCAGGTTGAACATTTTCAAGTCTTCTACGACAGCCGAAGTGATAGGGGCCACCGAAGAAGATTGTTATTTGGTGGAATGCCTAGATGAGATTGTTGAAGAGTTCCTACCTGCGTGGATTGAAACTGCTACTCAAGGTAGAGGTCTTGAACCAATTGTTGAGTTCCCTGACGACGATGATGAGGATGATGAAGAGTGCGAGCTAGCCTTAGTGGCTGCAAGCCAGGACCTCCCCTCTATTTCTGCACCTTTGAAGAACTCCCTTGAAGCACCTCCAGTTCTTGAGCTGAAGAAACTTCCTGAAGGATTGAAGTACGCTTTCCTTGGCTCAAATGACACCCTCTCGGTGATCATTTACTCCATTCTTTCTCCTGAACAAGAAGATGCCTTGATGGAAGTCTTGAGGAAGAACATCCAAGCCATTGGATGGTCTATTGCTGACTTGAGAGGGATTGACCCCTCCATTTGTGTGCATCGGATATACTTAGAAGAAGATGCGAGACCGACCCATCAAATGTAAAGAAGGCTAAATACAAAGTTGAAGGATGTTGTAACTCAAGAGGTTGTAAAGTTGCTCGATGCAGGGATCATCTATCCCATTTCTGACAGTACGTGGGTGAGTCCCATCCAAGTTGTGCCCAAGAAGGGCGGGATTACAGTTGCAGAAAATGTTGATGGTGAGCTTATGCCGGTGAGAGAGCAATCAAAGTGGAGAATGTGCGTGGATTACCGGAAGCTCAATGAAAAGACAAAGAAAGATCACTACCCACTTCCTTTTCTTGATCAGATTCTAGAGAGATTGTCTGGGCAGAGCTTCTACTATTTTCTTGATGGGTACTCGGGATATTTTCAGATTGCTGTGCATCCGGCGGACCAGGAAAAGATGACATTCACTTGTCCAAGTGGTACATTTGCCTATCGGAGAATGCCATTTGGACTGTGTAATGCCCCTTCCACTTTCTAGAGATGTGTAACCTCAATCTTCACTGACATGCTCGATTCATCACTTGAAGTCTTCATGGATGATTTTTCAGTTTTCGGGAAAACTTTTGATGAATGTTTGCTACACTTGGCTGCCATCCTCGAGAGATGCATGAAAGTTCGACTGGTTCTTTCTTGGGAGAAAAGCCACTTCATGGTGCCTGAGGGCATCGTCCTAGGCCACCGAGTATCTAAAGACGGGATTGAAGTTGACAAGGCCAAAGTGGGCCTTATTTCTACACTCGACATTCCTTCGACTGTAAGACATGTTCGATCTTTCTTGGGACATGCATGATTCTACCGGCGTTTCATCAAGGACTTTAGAAAAATCTCAAGACCACTCTGTCGATTACTTGAGAAAGATGTTGAATTTCAGTTTGATGACAAATGTGTTGAAGCCTTCAATCATCTAAAAGAGAGGCTTATTTCTGCTCCTATCATGCAGCCCCCGGATTTCTCCTTGCCGTTCGAGATCATGACGGATGCATCCGATATGGCGGTGGGGGCTGTGTTGGGTCAACGCATTGTCCGAATTCCTCATGCTATCTATTATGCAAGTAAAACGTTAGACGATGCTCAAAGAAACTATACGACTACCGAGAAAGAGTTGCTTGCGGTGATCTTCGCTCTTGACAAGTTTCGGCCGTATCTCTTGCAAAATAAAGTGACAATCTACACGGACCATGCTGCGCTGAAGTATCTCATGTCCAAGAAAGACTCAAAGCCAAGGTTGATCCGATGGATTTTGTTGCTCCAAGAATTTGACATAGAAATTGTGGATAAGAAAGGAATAGAAAATGGTGCTGCAGATCATCTCTCCCATCTTGATGGACCTTTTGATGTGACAAGTCCAATCAAAGAGACAATGCCACATGAACAACTCCTCTTAGTCTCATCTGTCCAAAAGCCATGGTACAAGCACATAGCGAATTTCCTAGCTAGTGGGAGGATACCGAGCATGTGGACAAGAGAGGAAAGTAAGAGATTGTTTTCTATGGTAAAGAACTACATTTGGGATGACCCTCACCTCTTTAAATATTGCCCGGACCAACTCATCAGGAGGTGCATTCCGGAGATGGAGCAGCAAGAAGTCTTATCTATGTGCTATTCCGGAGTGTGTGGAGGCCATTTTGGAGGGAAACGCACGGCCACCAAAGTTCTTCAATGTGGATTCTACTGGCCAACATTGTTCAAAGATGCTCATGACTTTTGTAAGAGTTGCATCAAGTGCCAAAAAGTGGGCACTATCTCCAAGAGGGACATGATGCCTTTGTCACCTATCTTGGTGGTAGAAGTGTTTTATGTTAGGGGGATCGACTTTATGGGTCCTTTCCCCCCTTCTTTCGGGTATGTCTACATCTTGGTCGCCGTAGACTATGTATCAAAATGGATTGAGGCTGTGGGAACAAGGATAAATGATCATAAAGTGGTGTGTGATTTCGTGAGATCCAACATCTTTAGCCGTTTTGGTGTTCCAAGGGCTGTGATTAGTGATGGCGGGAGTCATTTCATTCACCGCACTTTTGAAGGACTGCTAAAGAGACATGGGGTGAACCATCGTGTAGCTACTCCTTACCACCCTCAAACGAGTGGTCAAGTTGAGTTGGCAAATCAGGAGATAAAGCTCATTTTGGAGAAGACGGTGCGACCGGACCGTAAGGATTGGTCACTTCGACTCAATGAAGCTTTTTGGGCATATAGGACTGCATATAAAGCCCCGATTGGCACTACACCATTCAAGCTTGTCTATGGTAAGAGTTGCCATTTGCCGGTTGAGATGCAACACAAGGCGCTGTGGGCCTTGAAGAGGATGGACTTTGATGAAGAGAGTACCGGAATGAGAAGAAAGTTTCAATTGCATGAGCTAGAAGAGATGCGACATGAAGCCTATGAAATGTCAAAGAACTACAAGGAAAGAACCAAGTTTCTACATGACAAGATCATAAAGAAGAAAGAGTTTGAGCCCGTCAAATGGGTATGGCTGTACAATTCAAGGATGAAGTTCTTCCCCGGAAAGCTTCGTTCTAGATGGGAAGGTCTTTACCTTGTCAAGAAGGTGTACCCATCCGGAGCAGTGATCATTTGTGTAAAAGAAGGAGCTAAGGAATTCACTGTTAATGGGCAAAGGCTGAAACCTATCGTTGAAGTCGGCCCGGACAAGGCCAACCAAGACTTTGATGTTGTTATGCTGGTAGAAGAAGAATTTGATGAAGAGGAATGCTTAGATGAGGATGAGAAAGGGATCTACTACAAAGATCTCTTGAAAGTTCCAAAGAAATGAAGGAGCACAACAATCAATAAGCCTGGCTGAAGGCGGTAAATTTAGCGCTAGTGGGAGGCAACCCACATCGTTTGAGACTCTCAACCCTTCTTTTGATATGTTAGTTTTGTTTTACACAAATACACACACGCACACTTGTGCTTTACAGTTTTTGTTTGAGTTTTGATGATGGCAGGTGATAGACATCAGAGACAGAGGATCTAGAAGTTAATCGTGGTCATTAAAACCAAAAGATCATGTTTTGAAGTTTGAAAATTGAAAAGACAAATACACCATGGCCGTGGGGCTGGACCACGACCGTGGCACAGGCGGCCAAACACGACCGCGGCTCTATGCCACAGCCGTGGGAATTAAAGCACCAAATTGGCCAAAGTTATAGGTTGTTTTGAAGATCGGCCACGACCGTGGCGAGCTGCCACGACCGTGGCGAGCTGCCACGACTGTGGCGATGAAGAGTGCCAACGACCGTGGTCCCCACCACGGCCGTGTTAAAGAAGGCTGGCCACGACCGTGGGCAACGACCACGGCCGTGGGAGTTATTGCTGCATTTTGGATGAAGTTACAGGTTGTTTCAAAGATCAGCCACGACCGTGGCAAGTCGACCACGACCGTGGCTTGAGGACAGAGCCACGACCGTGGCGGGCCACCACGACTGTGGCAAGGTCAGACCGGGGAGTTCTTCATCGACAACACGACCGTGGCACCCGCCACGGCCGTGCTACCCAACCATGGCCACGACCGTGGCCCTCCGCCACGACCGTGGCCGGACCCGGTTCAGAAAAAAAATATACTTTTAAGTGTCCAAAAACGACCCTACCCCTCATTCTTTCGTCTTCCACCTCCAGAAAACGTCCGTGGCGGTGGAAAACGGCCTTGAGCTCCCCCGTTGGTCACCCCTAACCCCCAAATCCACCTCCTTTTGATCCCCAATCCATCCCAAATCGATCCCCAGCCTTCCCTCTCCCATTCCTACCGTCCAATCTCTCCCAATCGCACCTCCATCTCCATTTCCATCTCCATTCCGCCCAACAACCCCCCCCCACACAAAACCTCCACAAAAACCCCTCCATTCTCGCCCAAATCCACCACTAATCAGATAACCATCATCCGTACATCACTATCCTTCCATTCCACCCATAAAACCACAACCACACCACCTTCTATACCAAATCCGAAAATTCCCCTCCTAACACCACTTCCACCTCCATCCTCACCATGAAGAAGTTTGGGAAAGCCTTAGCCAAGGGGACGAACATCATCACCGGAGGGAAGCGGCATTCTAAAAACACCTCCTCCGAGGTGTCCATTCCATCCCACACCCCATCACCCACCGCTTCCGCCCATCACTCCCTCCGCCGGTCGCAATCGGTGAGCGGATCACACACCCGCTCATCCGATAGCCACCATATCACAGATGCTACCTACGAGGGGGAGGACGAAGAAGAGGAGGAGTCCATGGAGGTAGACTTGGACAACTTCATTGATGAACTCGAGCCGGTGGCCGCGAAGAGAAACCCAAAATCAAAAGCGGCACCGTCCTCATCCAGGCTGCCTCCAAAGCCCAAACCACCCCGCCACTCGACGTCTCAGGTGACGGTGAGGCGTGGTGGGTAGCCGCAACCCTCGCGGCAATTGCAGCACGACGAGGAGCAGTCGGCCCACTGGTACAATTTTGATACCAGCTCGGGGTCGCAATCATATGCGATGGAGGAAGAACAAGATAGCGAGGAGGAAGAGGTGGAGCTGGAACTGGAAGGAGAAGATGTCGTGACATTTTTGGAGGCAGACAGAGAAAGAACCCTGGGCAAAGCACAGGCGGGAGTGTCCTATGGAAGAGGACAGAGGCAAAAGAAGGCTCATCTCATTTACCCCGAGTGCATGACAAGGCGAGTCGTCGCCTCCAGGTACGGTTGCGAGAAGACCATCGAGGATCTTGGAATCAAGGAGATAGTGGAAATGGGATTGAAGACAATTGGGTTGTGGGGTGTTCTTTTCACACCCCCAACCTACATATCCCACATTGACCCAAGAATTCCTTGCCACTCTGGAGAAGACAAAAGTGAGGGGTTGTGATGCACTCAGATTTGCCATGATGGGCAACATGCACACCCTCACTTCCACTGAGCTGAATGCTATCTTCGCCTCTAGTCCTGAAGAAGCCATGAAATTAGATGACGGCATGGTAGAGAGAGACGACACTCTGGACTATGCATATTACTGGAAGAAATTCACGGGCAAAGAGGACTACTACGCGGGTAGATCAAAAACTTCTGCTATATGTAACCCGCTGATGCGCTATGTGCAGAAGGTCGTGGCAAACACTATTGTGGGGAGGTACGATAATCAAGGCTCCATCTCCCAAAAGGATATGATTGTCGTGATCGGTATGCACCACAAGAAGTACATTGACCTTGGAGTTCTTTTGATTGATCACATGAAGTCCATACCCTACAAGAGCACAAAACCCTTTGTCATGGGTGGGTTTGTGACTTCTATTGCACTAGCGTTGGGATATGATCTCTCGGGGGCACAAGACACGATTGAGGCAGAACTTGTTGACCTCAACTATCTGACGCGTTCGCACACCATAAAAATGAAAGATAAAAGAATGTTTTATTTGACTACAAGTGTGCAGGAGTTTGAGCTTGAGCTGCCTTATCACGCAGAACCCCTTATTTCCGTATTGGGACCTGGTGACAGGTTGAGGGAAAAATTGATGGCATGGCAGCTAGACCACCCGAGAGAGTCGTATACTAGGGGAGCCGCTGCCGTACAGGAAGACGTTGCTAAATCAAATGTACAAGGATAGGAACATGAAGCAGAAGAAGCAAGGCAGCCCCGAAGAACTAAAAGGAGGGATTAGGGGACATCCCAGCTGCAGCCACCCTCAGGGAACGCCTATGACATGGCTACCATCCAGGCGTACCTTGATAGTATTCAGAAGACTCAAGGTGACATGCAGCTTGTCCAGCAGTACATGTGGCAAGATCAATAGGAAATGCATTACCAGATCAACCACTTGTACCAATACCAGCATGCCCAAGCAGAACGAAACCCCGAATGGGGTGCAGACTTTTGGGGTGGTATAGCTGGACATCCACAGGCGTATCCTCCACCCCAGGATGACTACTGGGGGCACTACTATCAACACCCTCCTTCCAGCTCGGATCCAGACTCAGCTCCCCCTCCGGATCCTCCTCAGATGCCACAACAGCCACCACAGCCTTGATTCTTCCCCTATCTTCCCTAAGCTATACTTTTCATGCTGAGGACAGCATGATTCTAAAGTTTAGGGTGGGTAGGGCGGTATGCATCACTCCTTTTCTCTTTTTGTCATTTTGATATCACCTCTGCCATCTAGTTTAGTTTTTCTGATTTTGTTGCATAGCATGTAGTTCATTTATGCATTTTTGAGTATTTTTAAATTTTTTCTTCTTCAGCCATGCATTGCATCTCATGTAGGTTCTTGCTAATTTTTGCATGCTTTAGCTAGGATTTACTTGCTTTTTACCTAAAATTGTGTTTGAATGTGATTTAGTACAATGTGACACATTTTTGGCCAATTTTGCCTAGATTTGATGTTTCTTGTCCAAAAAGCGTGTTTTGACTCAATCTTTACCATATTGAATGAAATTGTTCATCTTTGAAAAATATAATACGATATGCTATGATAAAAGTGCTATGTGGTATCAACGAGTGACTTCTTACATGCTCGTCACCTCCCTTGGGAATGTGTTGGATTGATTGAATTATGATCCGAGCAAGCATAGAACGTTTAATGTTTGTGGAGTTACTTGATTGATATATGGATTTCATTTGGTTCATTCATGTGATGTGATATCTATGGTGAAGTGTCGGACTAGTTTTCATGCAGGAGACCTTATGTGGAAGATTATGCCAAGTGACCCCTCTTTGACCCGACCACTCTTTCATCATCTTCATACCTCTCCGCCTCATTAAAAGATGCCAAAGTGCACATATTAGCCGTGGCCACCTCCAAAAGTTTGGGGTGGCCACATCTTTATCTCCCCGCTTCACTCTATCTACCATATGCCCTATCTACACCAAGGGCAAGAAAAAGGAAAGAAAAAGAAAAACAAAATAAAATAAGAGGATGCTCATGTTTAAGAGCATTCAAATAAAGAAAAGATGAGTGTGTAAAAACACTCCAAACCTTACCGCAACCCTTTCTTCTCTTTTCATACCCATGAATCTAGGAAACATTAAACCTAGCTCACTTTATCCCTTTTCCGCAGCCATGTGGGTCATTTGGCATAACTTGAAGCATAAGGTTGAAGGCATGAAGGTGAAACGACACTCCTAGTCATCGGCGATTAACATCATCATGAAACGGTCTACCCGGAACCTTATGGATGAGATATTGATAACTTGTGCAATCCATGCATTATATGCGAAGTTCTTATGCTCTGTGCTCCCTTCATGGTTGGTTTGTGAAAGTAGAAGAGGAGGGAAGTGATTTGCATGTACCTAATCACCATTAATCCCATTTAGCATTTGTCGCCCATCATATTGTATTTGTCATATCTTTTGATTATAGAAAATGGAAAAGAGATTGAGTTGGAGCATACTTGAGGACAAGTATGTTTCAAGTTTGGGGTGGTGATCCAACCCTATTCTAGGGCTGTATCTCGTGTCATTTTGTACTTTTATCACATTCAAATGCATTAGAATTACAGGTTATTCTCCCCAATATGAGTATCATTGCAAATACGCTTATGGATGTTCTTTGCACTATTTTTCAGGTACTTGGACCATGCTTAGATGGACGAGAGAGAGGGAGGAACCCAAAGAAGGCCCCAAACTCTCCCTCAACCTACCTCCAGTGGCTAAGAACCATCCCCGAGCAAAGACATCTGAAATTGACAAAGTAAGAAGCAAAATCAAGAAGTCAAGCCTCACCACGGCCGTGGCCCTAATGCCACAGTCGTGGCTTTATTGCCAAATTCCAACAGGCTGCAATAGGGAAATCCACATAATCCCACGGCCGTGGCCACCTACCACGACCATGGCCCTTGAAGACACCACATCCGTGGTCATCAGAACGGTCGTGGTCAGTGGAAGAGAACACGGCCGTGGCACCCTGCCACGGTCGTTGGAATTAAATTGTGAAAAATCAATTTCCAACAGGGAAGTTGCCCAGAAAGCCACGACTGTGGCCAAGTCGCCACGACCGTGGCCGATGCTGATCAAGACGCCTGTGGCCCCTCCCCACGGTCAGCCCGACTCCTCCAAAACGGCCGTGTTACCCAACACGGTCGTGGTGCATGCTACCCACCACGACCGTGGCACTCCGCCACGGCCGTGGCCACCACCCTACTTTGCTTTTTCACCACTGCCTTCACCCCACGACCGTGTTCACCACCCCACGGTTGTCCCCCACTACCCTCACCACGGCCGTGGCACACCCACCACGACCGTGGTGATCACATACCCTACATAACTTTCCACTATTATTCCTATTTCACCCCCACTTAACCCTAGCTCCTATATAAGCACTAGTTGCTTCTAGGGCTCGAGGTTAAACACTCCTAGCCGACCCTAGCTGCTGCCATTGCATTCTTTGCTCCAATCCACCCATTTCCTTGCAATCTACTCCATTTCCATCCATTTTCCACTCATTCCCACCATAGAAACCTAGTTTCTCTAGGTTTCTATCCATCCATTCCACCATTTTCATGCACCCCTGCACCTTTGGAGGAGGGAGGTTGTCTTCAGCTGCTTGGAGGTGAAGAAGGAGGCCACTACATTGAGCTTCATGGCGTTTTCCCTTCTTCTACCCCCTTCTTTTCCTAGTTTGATCATGTATAGCTAAGCCCCCTTGGGTGGGCTGTTTGGGGCAAAAATGTGGCTTTGATACCATGTTGGGGGGATATAATTTGTAATGAACATATTTCATTTCTATGATGATTGCCTTTGCTTATATCTCATTTCCCGTTACTTGTGCATGTGGTTGTTGTTTAACTACATTAATTGCTTGCCTTGTGGTGTCTGAAGACATTTGTCCCTAGGATGTTTTGGTTTCTATGTAGCTATCATAGGATTGGCTCCTAGGTCCTTAATTCGGATCCCTATCTAGCCCCCTATCTTCCTACATAATCACCTTCTTCCTACATGCAAATGTGAGTTCTAAGTGACTAGTATAAATGTGATTAGTGCAATTGCCTAGGATTTCCTAAAGGCTGAAGTGGCTAGTGGCATGAGGTCAAATACCCTCATCTCTACTCCCATCCTTACCCTTGGTCCTCAATTGACTAATACCACTTATCTTAGAGACCTAGACTTGGTACGTCCTATGAGAATTACACCTAGCCCTAGTTCTCCAATTAGTAGCTTAGGGTACATTCTCATAGCACCCACCTTGTGGTTTGGTTTGGTAATCTAGAATGAGATATGTTAATTGCTTATTATGGTGACATCCCCCAACTAATGTCAAGGTCACATTCCCAAATGGCCCACCTCCTTCATCTAATTGCTTTAAAACCCTAATTGTCTAATTTGCTTGTTAATGCTAGCTTAGTTCAATTGCTTTAGTCTAACTTAGTCAATTGCCTCATTTTCTTAGCTAGTGTAATTTAGATCTTTCATCTCGCTTAGTGGTTAACTTAGGCTCTAAATTGTTAGTTGCTTTCTTAGTTTGGTATAATTCGTTCTTGCTCTTGGTTAGATAGCTCGTTAACTTAGATTGCTCACTTAACCTGTTGTTAACTTAGTTTCACATTGCTTTTCCTACTTGCTCATTTAGCTTAATCAATCAAACAAACCTTTAAACCCTAAAAACCCTAAGCTCCGCATAAGGAACATAGCTCACGCTTTCTAACTCAAGCGCCCCCTCTATCTCCGCGGTTCGACCCCGCATCTTGCCTTTGATCTATACTACAACAGTACCCCGTATGCTTGCGGGCGCATTGTTTTAGTTTTAGTGATAGACTTGATTTGGGACCATATAAATTTTGAAAGCAAGGATCCCATCCATCATCCCGTGCCTCCCGACCTCGTGGATTGCACTCGGCCACCCTAGTTGGCCGGTGTTGTAAGCCTCTAGCGGGAGCACACCAGGAGGCAGTAATCCTTCAGTAAGTAAAGGACAACAACAGCGGCAGTAGGGACAACAGTGAAGTGTCAGGTGGAGACACTGGATGTTATGCCTTGTTTAGATGTATATAGAGTCCTATGTGTCGTCTCTGTACTCTCAGGTCCTCAGAGTAGTAGTTAGTGCTTTCAAGATTTTGGCTCAGTGCCTCGAAATTTTATAATTCTTGTAATTTTTAGAAAGAGATGATACATGACATGTACCTTTAAACCAGAATGTAAATGTGTTACTTTGGTTCTATGTGAGAAAGTTTTCCTTTGATGGATCTCTTTATAAAAAGGTTTTAATTTTTAGTGATTTTCAGTAAACCGTTGCTTAGTGAACGCTTCCGAATTAGTTAATTATGTTTTTGTGAGTTGGATGCTACAGATACAATGTCTCTAAGGTGCTATTTAAATACAAGTTGATAGAAGGAGATCCATTAGAGCCTCATGTGCTCAATATGATTAGGAATATGAAGCATCTTGAAAGACTGAGATTTCCTTCAGGTCTAGAGTTGTCCACGTATATGATTTTGCAGTCGTTGCCTAAATCATATAGCCAGTTTATCGAGTGTTATAAATTGAATAATATGTCTAGACCGTTGTTATAGTTTCTTGAAATTTTGAAAAATGTTGAAGCACAAATGAAGATGGACAAATTCATGATGATGATCAGCGGAGTTGAGTCCAAGGACAAAGGCAAGGCCAAGAAGCGTTCTGTGGCTAAGCTAAAGTCCAAGTCTCCTGCACTCAAAATATGGAGAAGGATAAGAGAACCTAGGAAGATGAAGAAAGGGATTGAGATCTCTAATTTTGGTATATATGTTATTTAGGTTAACTTTACTACTTCCTCATCATGGGCACTAGATACTAGATGTGGATCACACATTTACTCAAATGTGAAGGATCTGAAAAGAAGTAGAGATTTAGAGAAAGGTTAGGTAGAACTGGGACTTTCAAATGGTGCAAGAGTTGCGGCCAATGCAATTGGAACCTATGAGTTAACTCTAGCAAGTGGTCTTGTAATAGATTTAGAGAGCTTCTATTATGCACCTTCCATTAATAGGAACATCATATCTATATCTTTCTTGGACAAGAACGGATTCAAATTTCTTATAAAGAATAGAACATGTTCTATTATTAAAGATGGGATCTTTTATGGCAGTTCCTCAATGTCTTATGGTCTATACTTGATAGATCTAGAGACAATCATATATAGTGTAAATACCAAAAGACAAAAACTCAATGACTCAAACCAAACATACCTTTGGCATTGTCGTCTAGGGCATATAAATGTGACACACATATCCAGACTCCATAAAGATGGTTATCTGGACACTTTTGATTTCGAATCAATAGAGACATGTGAATCTTATTTATTGGGCAAGATAACCAAGACTCCATTCACAAGTAGAAATTATATAGATAGTGATCTATTAGGACTCATACATACTGATGTATGTGGACCTTTTAGAGCAAATGCCAGAGGTGGTTATTAGTACTTCATTACCTTCAATGATGATTTCAGTAGGTATGGTTATGTTTACTTGATGAAACATAAGTCAGAAACTCTTGAAAATTTCAAAGAGTTTATGAATGAAGTATAGAACCAGATTGGAAAAAGTATTAAGGTACTTCGATCCGATTGAGGTGGAGCATACTTAAGCCAAGAATTTGAGGACCTTCTGAAAGCTCATGGTATTGTATCACAATAGACACCACCTGGAACACCACAACATAACAGTGTGTCAGAAAGATAGAATTGCACATTACTAGATATGGAGTGATCAATAATGAGTTTTTTTGATCTTACAACTTCCTTCTGGGGTTATGCTCTTGAAACTACCACATTTACACTTAACCATGTACTATCTAAATTGATTCAAACAACACCATATGAAATATGGTATGGGAAATGTCTTGATGTGTCTTTTATGAATATTTGGGGTTGTGAAGCTTATGTCAAGAAAATGTTTCCTGAAAAGTTCGAGACCAAATCAGATAAATGTTATTTTGTTGGATATCCCAAGGAAACTAGGGGATACTACTTTTATACTCCATGTCACGACAAAGTGTTTGTTTCTAAGACTGGTATGTTCCTTGAGAGTAAATTTATTTCCATAGGAATCAGTGGGAGGAAAGTAGAACTCAAAGAGGTTTGAGACCAATAAGAAAAATATTGAACTAGTAGAGGTATAGGAGGAACAAGGAAATTCACAAGGTGTTGTAGAATACCAAATTCCTCAAGTAACACATGAACCTCGTAGATATAATAGGACATGCCTTGAACCTGAGATATATGGATATCTTGTGACTCAAGAAGGTAGTGAATTGGTCATAGATGATGAGTCAATTACCTATCAAGGTCCTATTAAGGGAGCAAAGTCTGAGAAATGGCTTGAGCACATGAGATCTGAGATGGAATCCATGTATACCAACAAGGTATGGACCTTTGTAGATCCACTTGAAGGGGTAAAACCCATAGGGTGCAAGTGGGTCTTCAAGAAGAAGACCGACATGGATGGTAAAGTACAAACCTATAAGGGTAAATTGGTAGAAAAGGGTTTTAGACTAGTTCAAGGTGTTGACTATGACAAAACCTTTTCTCCAGTGGCCATGGTTAAGTCCTTCAGGATCATGTTTGCTGTTACAACTTATCATGACTATGAGATTCAATAAATGGTTGTTAAAACCGCATTCCTTAATGGGAATCATGTTGAGGATGTGTATATGACACAACTTGAGGGTTTTATAAACCCAAAATTTGCAAATAAAGTCTGTAAGCTACAAAGGTCAGTCTATGGATTGAAGAAAGCATCTCAGAGCTGGAATCTTTATTTTGATGAGAAAGTCAAAGAGTTTAGCTTTGTTGAAAATGAAGATGAACCTTGTGTGTATAAGAAGGTTAGCGGGAGAATGGCAATATTCCTCATATTGTGTGTAGATGACATACTATCGATGGGGAATGGCATCCCTACTTTACAAAAGGTAGAGACATGGCTTGGAAATGCATTCTATCTGAAAGACTTAGGAGAAACATTCTACATCTTGGGGATAAAGATCTATGGAGATAGATTAAGAAGGCTTCTTGGACTAAGTCAGAGAATATATATTGACAAAGTATTGAAGCGGTTCAGCATGAAGAACTCAAAGAGAGGAAACCTACCCATGCTACATGGAGTTACCATCTCTACAGTTCAATTTCCCCATTCTTGTAAAGAAAGGGATCACATGAGTATGATTCCATATGCGTCGGCAATTGGATCCATCATGTATGCAATGTTTATGCACATGTCTAGACATCTCATATGCCCTGAGCATGACGAGCATCCTCAAGTACTAAGGAAGGATAAATATCTATTCTTGGTCTACGACGGAGAGGAAGAGTTGGTGGTAAGAGGTTACACTGAAGCAAGCTTCTAGACAGACAAATATGATTACAAGTCACAATCATGATTTGTATTTTGCCTAAACAACAGAGCTGTAAGCTAGAAGAGTTCCATGAAATAGATAGTTGCTGATTCTACAATAGAGGTTGATTATATTACTGCATCAAATGTAGCAAAAGAGGCTGTATGGATCAAGAAGTTCGTTTCAGAACTTGGGGTCGTTCCAAGCATCAGTGTCACAATCGAGGTATATTATGACAACAATGCATCTATTTCTTAATCTAAGGAACCCAGATCGCATCAGCATTCAATGCATATACAAAGGCATTATCATTTTATATGAGAGATTGTACATCAAAGAGATGTAAAGATTTGTAGAGCACCAACCAAGAACAATGTTGTTGACCCCTTGACAAAGGCACTTTCACAATAGAAGCATGATGGTCATCTTAGATCACTCGAAATAAGATTCAAGGGTCATTGGCTCTAAGTGCAAGTAGGAGTTTATTGGTATGTATGCCCAGAGAGCCAATAATATGATGATTGTGATGACATAACTTGTAAATTATTTGATTAATAATAAAGGAAAGCTTCCAATTTATTTTGTCTATTCAATTTTGAGATAATGAAATAACATAATAAATGTCTAGAGAATGATATTCCTCGATGATGTATATCTTTAGGTGGAGGACCTGAACAATCAGATCATACAGATGTTAAGAGTACATACATTCTTGTTATGTACCTATTTGGCAGGTCATGGAAATAGTGAAAAAAGGTGGGTACGCATACCCTACCATCTGAGGTACAACTGCAGTTGTCCTCCAATCTTGTCACATATATAATCACCGAGACACGATCAAAACCGTTCTCAATCACATCAGATGTATGAGGCATGACCATAGCCAACCTCCACAATCTGCATTGTGGATGACAAGGATATATCCCCAACTGGCCACCCCCACATACTCAACAGTATGCGCTCTGAGTTTTCCTTAGGAATACTCGTTTCACCATCTGGAAAATTCTGACACTCAGATGGATCTATGGCACAGGGCGCTACATGATTAGAGTTTCACTTGATTAGTTATGCCAATTGGGTGAATTAAGGCTGCATCAAACAAGTGGACATACAAACCCTAATTCACTTCTAGCAAGCATATAAATATCACAACTTTGAAAAGATATAAAACGTGTGAAACATAATTTCTCATCTCATCATCACATGGTACTATTCACTTTCCATTAATGAGACCACACTAGTCATCATACTATCACAAGATAATAATCTTTTTCACAATATCACAGGGTATCAACCCTTATCAACATAATAGGATTACACCTCATTCAGGGCTCAACCATGCCCAAAGGTCATTAAGACCATCATACTATCATAGGATATAAACCCTTTTAATAATATCACAAGGTATTAAACCTTATCAACACAAGAGGATTGCACCTCATTCAGGGCTCAACCATGCCCAAAGGTCATTAAGACCATCATATTATTCTCTACAAGATCATCATTATCTTTGCATGCCTTATAACAAGGCTCAACAACATCACTTATATATAATAAAACTAATCAACACAATATTGTATTAATGAACTAGGTTATATTCATAAACAATCATAACAGGGTTATATTAACATTAAGAACATTCCTTTATTACATCAACATGCAATGGATCTAGACATGATTAACTCTCATCATATTCATAATGCACATGTTTAGCATAAGAAAGTATCAATCATGTGGCTATGATAACCACCAATTAACATACCAAGGTTATGATCATGTTAAGGAGGTTATTCCACCATCATTCCATCATATAAGAATGTTAAACATGAATACTCATCTTTATCTATTTGCATTATAGTTAGGTTCAACATGATAAATTATATCAATGTTACTAAATAGCACTCATACCCAAACCCTAACTCACAACATCCCCATTGGATCATGGATGCATAAGGTGAAGCATCACCATTACATTCCATACCATTCTCAAGTATGAACCCACACATAAATCAAGGTATAACGATAGGGTTATAGCATACTAGGGTTTCAACAACAGTAACATAGTATTTCATGATTGCATTAGTCATTCAAGGCTATTCATACCCAATTACCATCATTTAGTTATATTAAAGCTAGGTATAACATGCTATACCTCATTAGGGTTACATATCAACACAATATGGTTATCATCCCTTCTATTCATATGAGTGAATAGGTAAGACTACCTTATTAAGGGTAACCCTCCATTTGTTCGATCATCATTCAACCTGTATCACCATACCACAATGTCACCCAGAACCATTGGATGTTTAAAAGGTAAGACCTTTGATTGTTTACATAAGTAAACACCTTAAATAAACCACCTATGAAGTCCTTGATTTGTTCTCTAGAAAGAGTCACCATCTAACCCTAGACATCCTGATGTGCACAAATCATATCATCTTTTGGATCATGTTTGGTTGCATATCCATGTTGTTTTGACTCAATTATCACTGTCATTCATGCTAGATTCTATATTTTTAGCTATTCTTACTTGTCTCATGGTTTGGATTGTAGGTACTATATTTTGCAATGAAATGATGAGAAATATATCATATTATCTCTTATTGGATCACTCCTCAAGTATATACATATTTTGGGGTTCGCAACTATGCAAATACTACTTTTTACGGCATGTAAATCGGACCTACACGCTGAAAGTTATGAGCAGAATACACAACAGCCTAGAACAGCCAAGTGCACGCCGTGCACCTGGGAGCGTCAGGCAGACTAAAGTTTCTGGAAAGTTACACGGCGTGCACGCAATTGCACAGCGTGCACCTGGGAGTTGGAAGTTTCTGGAAAGTTACACGGTGTGCATTTCTTCATCGCACGCCATGCACCTGGGAGCTAAAAGTTTTTGGAAAGTTGCAGGGCGTGCATTTCTTTAGCGCACGCCATGCACAATGCATTCTGGAGCAAACTGAAAGTTTTTAGAAAGTTGCATGGCGTGCACTTTAAAGTGCACGACGTGCACCTGGCAGTTTCAGCATTTTGAAAAATACGAGTTTTTGTTTAAAATGAAGTGGGAACTTAATGGGCGGTTATGCCCAGTCATTTATGAACGTTCCCTCATCCCATAGCAAGCCTAGAGCAGAGGAGGGCAATTTTGAGGAGATCAAGGGTGGTTTCTTGGGAAAGGAGTTCATTTCTTCTTCTCTTCTTCTCCATTGTCTTCTCCAAGGTGAACCCAAGCTTCCCCAACTTCGTGCAGCTTCTGGGGAGAGGAGCCAGTCCGTTTTGGAGCAGCTTTAGGAGTGGGATTTCGTCCCCAAGACGGAATTCTACTTCTCTTGGGTTACACTTTCAATTCTCCTAGCTTTTCCTTCTCTAAACCACGTTAAACTCTGAAAATTCTGTAGCATTTCTGCAATACATGATCATGGACGAGTAGAATCTGAATCTTGGACATGGGAGAGTAACTCCCATGTCATAGCTTGTATGAACATATGAATTTCGACTAAATGTTAGTTTCTTGCATGTTCCAAGAGTTGTTTCAGATCTAAAATGCTTGTTTGTGTGATTGGCCATCATACTTGCATGTTTTATGCTTTCTTTCATAATCTGAGAAGATGTGTTTGAGAGTATGGTGTTACTCTTTTGGCAACTTGTCCTTGACCGCGAGAGTGGCTAGGATTAAGTTGAGGAGCAAGGTTTGTGATTCAAAATGAAATACATGCACGAGAGTGATGTATGGAGTTAGAATCGTCATTACTTCACCGGGAGGTGAGTGATGACTACAAACCTCCTTTGCAAGTTAATTAACATGTTTAAATTCATATTTTAATATAAGCTATGATGTGATAGTGAAATCCCAAGTCTAAGATCCTTCCAAATTTGTATCTTAACCTTTCTTAAGTGATAATTTACTGTTTTGTTTTAAATCTATAATTTAGTTGTTCTAATCCAATCATCTTATGTACAATGATCTAGATTATTGAAAATCATAACTCTTGCGCCTACTAACCAACACTCCTTGTGTTCGACCTCGACTACAACTACTCTTGTATACTTGCGGGATATAGCTAGTTGAGTAAAAGATCATTCTTATGATTGAAACTCGTTAGCCTAAACAACCAACAAGTTTTTGGCGCCGTTGCCGGGGAGCATCGATATTCCTTTAGAGTAAGAGTTTTTGATAAGTAAATGAGACTAGATCACAACCTTCATATCCACCATCATATCCATAAATCATAATTCATCATGATCATCATAATTTGTTGTATCTTCCATGTTTGTTTTTGTATCTCACTCACCTTGTTTATTTGCAGGAGCATATGGGGTGTTCATAAAAAGATCCTTGAACCGTGCATATCTCTACATTCAGAAAATGAACACACTATTTGTAGCCCTCATGGAGAATGAAGGAGTGAAACCCAAACATGTATGGAGGAATCACAACCCACACAACCATCATCCATGTCACCGTCATCCAAACGACATTCACCCATGCTGCCTTCATCCACATCACCTTCATATGTACCACCCTCATCCACACATCCTTCATACACACCACCATCATTCACACCTAATTCACCACCATCATATACACCACCAACACCCATACCACATACATCACCACCATCTATGCCACACCCACCTAATCCTCTGGATCCACATGAAAAACTAGTCAAGGAGGATGATCTTCCTCTTAAGGACTACTTTGGTATAGCTGCAATGCACATGAGTGGGGCTATTAATATTTCAGAATTTGAGGCAAAAGATTTTTCTATCAGCCCATCCATCATACAATTGCTACATCTAAATGCATTTGGAGGGACACCAATGGAGGATCCAAACCTCCACATTGCGGAATTTCTGCAGTTGCTAAGTACTATAAAGATATATGGTGTTCCTACGGATGGGATACACCTAATCCTTTTTCCATTCTCTCTTAGAGATAGAGCCAAGGCATGGCTCTATACTTTTCCAAAGAAGTCAATCAACACTTGGGAGGAGCTTCAAAAGGTCTTTTTGGCAAGATATTTTCCACCTAGCAAAACTTTACATCTGAGGATTCAACTCATCAATTATTCTCAAAGGGATGGAGAGACTTTGTATGATGCATGGGAGAGGTTCAAAGATCTTCAACATCTTTGTCCACATCACGGTCTAAGCAATTGGATTCTATTGCAATCTTTTTATAATGGTTTGTGCTACAATACAAGGATGTCTATTGATGCAGCTGCAAATGGAGCTCTAATGAACAAATCTTATGGAGAATCCTATGCTATTATTGAAGATATGGCATCAAATTATTTCCAATGGAGTACGGCTACAAGATACCACCAATCCTTTTCACATACTACTTCCAGAAAGCAAAGGGAAGATCACACAGTTGGTGCTATAGACATAATTGCAGCAAAGATAGACACTTTATCACAAAGGTTTGGTAAGCTAAGCACACAGCCATTTCAAGCAACCAATATTATTTGTGATTCATGTGGGTTGCTTGGAAACTCATCTTCTACATGTTATGCTTCTTCTATTTATTCTCCAATGGGCTACACTCCACCGGACTTCTACATCAATGCAAACCCAAATTTCATTCAGCCACAACAACCACAAGTAACTTCTAGATTAGAGTCCATGCTTGCAACATTTTTTTCAACTCAAATGCAGCAAAATGAGGAGTTCCATCAACAAAGACAATCAATGAAGGGTGCCATTTTCCAACTCTCTTCTAAGGTGGACGATATTACCACTCATGCACACATCTTGGAGAAACAAATTACCCAACAAGCTCTTTTTAGCAAAGAAGCATTTCCACCTTTCTTGCCTAGTCCACTGGAGATGAATCCTACATATTTAAGGCTGGTGACATTGAAGAATGGAGTTGTTATAGAGGTATATCCTTCAAAGTATGATGATGTTGATATCCATGATGATTATGAAGTTGCAACTAAAGGGGAGAAAGCTACAACACATGCTCTACATGTTGATTCTTCAAGCAAGCCACATGTCACACTATAGATGACACATTGCTTTATAATGAGAACACTCTTCCCAACTCATATTTTGATGATGCTTCAAAGGAGAATGAAAAGACAAATAGTATTGGCATACAAAAAACTATTCTTGTTGCAGCTCATAGGTGCTTTTACTTGCCCCAAATCAAGGACATATTTGCAAGGAGGCATAAATCTTTAGCACAACAATTTCCAGCTACAAATCAAAGCACCGGTCCTCCATGGACTTTGATGTTTCCACCATGATGAGGTACCCGGTTGCAACCTTTTTAGTTTGATTTATGCAGTGAGGACATGGCAGATTTCAAGCTTAGGGGGGAGCAACCGGATGGTAACCTAGTTCTTTTAGCTTTTCCCTTTCATGTTATTTGCTTCTTGTCATTTGCTTTTATTTTGTGTTCACATTTCAGTCTTTTGTTTTCAATTCTGCTCTTCTGGTGGCAAATCTAGTATGATATGGGGTTTATCTTTTATATGTGGATAGAACTCCTATGCTTAACGGATTGTCCTCTTTTGATGAGAAATATCACTTGGAGAAATGTAAAAGGCATGCATTAATCAAATGAAACCTTTTGGCCATCAACATGTGCTTAACTCTTGTTTATGCTTCTAGCCTGAACATTCATCTTTCACATCCTTGATTGCTTAAAACATGTAATGGTTTCAATTTTTGTGAGTAAATCAACTTCACAACATCATTTGGAATACGGGATGCCCTTGTCAAGCTCTTAGTACATTTTCAACCACTCTTTCAATGAAAAAATTTCAAAACAAATGAATGAAATCTAGCTGATGTTGCAATTTAGTTGACTCTCCTATGTTTTGGAAAAAAATAAAATTTCTTTTGGCTTATCTCATCTTTATACCCCATAAAAGATGGCTAAACCGCCCACATATCATGCTAGCCTAATGTAAGTCCGATCTGGCCACGATGGTTAGGTGGTATGTCTTAAAAGAGGGTAAAATACCCCAACCGACATTCCACGTGTGCATAAGCCTACATTAGCAGCCGAGTGTCAGAACCCATAATCCACTATCATATCATTTTTGGGAAAGAAGGAGAGTACAACGAAAATTGTCAATTTTAACTAAAATTTCATCATTTGTATCCTTAATAGTTGAGAGTTTGAGTTGCACATCCACTAATTGTTTGGCTTGGTCATCCAAATTCTACTTAGTGTTGTTTAATTGATTGATTCATTTAATTGTGACCACCCCTACTGAACTAAAAATCTCTTTCTTGGGTGTTTAAGTTGAATTGATGGCTATGAGTATAAACATGCTGATCATGTTTGGCTTGGTCTTATACACATCTTTCTTTTCATTTGATCTATGCATGAACTTGACAATTTTTAATTTATGTTTCTATGCTATTTTTGCTTGAGGACAAGAAATGGTTTAAGCTTAGGGGGATTTGATGTGCACAAATCATATCATCTTTTGGATCATGTTTGGTTGCATATCCATGTTGTTTTGACTCAATTATCACTCTCATTCATGCTAGATTCTATATTTTTAGCTATTCTTACTTGTCTTATGGTTTGGATTGTAGGTACTATATTTTTCAATGAAATGATGAGAAATATATCATATTATCTCTTATTGAATCACTCCTCAAGTATCTACATGTTTTAGGGTTCGAAACTACGCAAATACCACTTTTTACGGCATGTAAATCGGACCTACCCGCTGAAAGTTATGAGCATAATACACAACAGCCCAGAACAGCCAAATGCACGCCGTGCACCTGAGAGCGTCAGGCAGACTAAAGTTTCTAGAAAGTTACACGGCGTGCACGCAATTGCATGATGTGCACCTGGGAGTTGGAAGTTTCTGGAAAGTTACACGACGTGCATTTCTTCATCGCACGCCATGCACCTGGGAGCTAAAAGTTTCTGGAAAGTTGCACGACATGCATTTCTTTAGCGCACGCCATGCACAGTGCATTCTGGAGCAAACTGAAAGCTTCTAGAAAGTTGCACGGCGTGCACTTTAAAGTGCACGGCGTGCACCTGGCAGTTTCAGCATTTTTGAAAAATATGAGTTTTTGTTTAAAACGAAGTGGGAACTTAATGGGCAGTTATGCCTGATCATTTATGAACGTTCCCTCATCCCAGAGAAAGCCTAGAGCAGAGGAGGGAAATTTTGAGGAGATCAAGGGTGGTTTCTTGGGAAAGGAGTTCATTTCTTCTTCTCTTCTTCTCCATTGTCTTCTCCAAGGTGCAGCCAAGCTTCCCCAACTTTGTGCAGCTTCTCGGGAGAGGAGCCAGTCCGTTTTGGAGCAGCTTTAGGAGTGGGATTTTGTCCCCAAGACAAAATTCTACTTCTCTTGGGTTACACTTTCAATTCTCCTAGCTTTTCCTTCTCTAAACCACATTAAACTCTGAAAATTCTGTAGCATTTCTGCAATACATGATCATGGATGAGTAGAATCTGAATCTTGGACATGGGAGAGTAACTCCCATGTCATACCTTGTATGAACATATGAATTTCATACTAAATGTTAGTTTCTTGCATGTTCCAAGAGTTGTTTCAGATCTAAAATGCTTGTTTGTGTGATTGGCCATCATACTTGCATGTTTTATGCTTTCTTTCATAATCTGAGAAGATGTGTTTGAGAGTATGGTGTTACTCTTTTGGCAACTTGTCCTTGACCGCGAGAGTGGCTAGGATTAAGGTGAGGAGCAAGGTTTGTGATTCAAAATGAAATACATGCACGAGAGTGATGTATGGAGTTAGAATCGTCATTACTTCACCAGGAGGTGAGTGATGACTACTAACCTCCTTTGCAAGTTAATTAACATGTTTAAATTCATATTTTAATATAAGATATGATGTGATAGTGAAATCCCAAGTCTAAGATCCTTCCAAATTTGTATCTTAACCTTTCTTAAGTGATAATTTACTGTTTTGTTTTAAATCTATAATTTAGTTGTTCTAATCCAATCATCTTATGTACAATGATCTATATTATTGAAAATCATAACTCTTGCGCCTACTAACCAACACTCCTTGTGTTCGACCTCGACTACAACCACTCTCGTATACTTGCGGGATATAGCTAGTTGATTAAAAGATCATTCTTATGATTGAAACTCGTTAGCCTAAACAGCCAACACATCCCTTGATTAACAACACAAAAAGTTCCATTGAGAGTAGGGTAAAACCCACAATCGACTGTTCAGTTAAAACAAGACATCCTATAAAGACCAAGTCTCTACTATTAAACATGATAAACAAAAACACCAATTGTGTGGCAGCGGAAGAAATAAAACTTGACTATATTCAAAATGTATGAAAAGTACATTACAAATTTTTTCCCAATGGGGTACATCTTTATACAAGAACAAGGATATAGGTAGAGGAAGACTTAGACTAAGCCAATATTGTCTCCAAACAAAACAACTTAATATATAAAAGCAACTATGATCATGCAAGCTATATGTTCCTTTTCTTCTTGTCCTATCCTTAGCCTTAGGTTCACCAAGCTTCCATGCGTACTCTGATCCTAGCCTGGATGGTTGGGGTCATCCAGCAAGAGAAAGATAAAAGTATGTGTTATTCAAGAGAATAGTACAATTAAATAATCTAAAGTATTGCAATATAAAAGATTCTCTACATCAAGAGATTTCAAAATAAATGAGGCAAGTATATGAATAAGAGAGAGAAAATTTCCATAACCAATCACCACAATAATAATCACATAGCATGAATATATTAAGACACAAAGTCATCTCAATGTAGGGTGAGGCACCTACCGGACCTCACCAGTGGTAGGGGGACTAAAACCCCAGTGCCTAAATAAAGTGGAAGGGGGACTAAAACCCCAGTGCCTAATATATAAAATGGCAGGGGGACTAAAACCCCAGTGCCCGACAGGAGGACTAAAACCTCAGTTCCCTATGGGTGGTTTGTACTCATGTACACTACATTGTCATTTGGCCTAAAATACATCATGCTTAAAGTCACTTGGCAGTATTGAGAAGTATAATAAGATTGCAACATTACAAAATGGGAATAAAACCCATGAAATAAAGGAGCCAACATAAGAAACAACAATATACAATATTTCCAAGTATTTCAAAACGATGAGCCAACATAGGCAACAAAAAGATTCACATAATTCAAATAGATGAGTCATAATGGCAACAAAAGCATCAAATATGTAAAGAGCCAAATAAAGGAATATTGAAAGATAACAAGGCTAGTACATCTTTAAGGTAGGGTTGGATAAGACCCAACTGAAGAGTAGGTTGATTGCACAATATACATTCCACATAGATCTCACATTCATCATAGATGTTCACATAGGTAGGTTCCACATACTAAAATAGGCTTCACATACCTATTTTAATTAATTACCATCACACTCACCAATCTGATTGTATCACCATTCCATATTCCCCTAGTTATAAACATTACACATGAATTAGTATTTATAAGGCTTAAAGCATATGAAAACCCCTAATTTTGCAAAACCATGATTTAAGGTTCAAAACCTAGTCTAATAGATTATTCATATTCTCCTGATTAATAAAACATATTTTATTTTACAAATTGGAGTTAAAATGAATTACTTATGTATTTTAGAACATTTAAATCATCAAAAGAGTATCTTAAGAAAACTTCGAAAAATCATTTAGAATCAGGCTTCAAAAACCACAAAATTGGATTCTACTCAAAAGTCCTTTCCAACAACTATTTATTTGTATTTTTCCGACCATGGATCGATTTACTATGAATTAAGTAAAATCGACCAATCAGAATTCAGGGAAAAGCCACATCAGCAAAATAAGGGGCGATTGGGCCACTGAGGCCAGGCCCACGCTGACGCGGACCAATCACAATTGGCCGCATCAACAGGTCCACTCTCACTGACCTAGGTCAAAGGCGAGGGAGCAAAGATGGAAAAGACTGAAATACCCTTGCTTGCAAAATAAATTTGATTAAAAGGGAAAGGGCACTAGAGCCTTTAGAACATTGCGATTGATCGTTGCGTGAACACAACACATAGAGGCAAAATACCAAAAATACCCCTAGTTAGCTAATAGACGCATCAGAGGGGCTTGGATATCTTGGTCTTTGTCCGACCATGATTGCTCCTTCCTCGGCCATGGCGAGGGAGAAACCTGGAGCTCGTGCTCCATTGCTTCCAGTTCGCACCTAGGAACAAGGCCATCGACCGAGACCAAGAGTAAAACCCCTACGATCTCACAAACACAAAGAACTATTGTGCCTGGTCCCATGTGCCCAAGACCACCAGAAATAGGCCGCAGAATGGCTGAGACAGAGGAGGGTCAACACCACAGCAAACGAACGGGAAAACATATGCTAAGGCCGTGTAAACGCTCGCGAACTCGACGCGAGGTCAAAGAAACAGTCAGTGAGGGCAGAGGAACACCGAGGCGAAGAAGAGCTTGGTGCCGGCGGCTGCTCTATGGTGGCCCTATAGGACTAGGTGACTGGGGGCATCACGGGACAAAGAAAGGGTAGAAACAGGAAGACGGATGGCTGAGGATGCTTACCCTAATGATAATTGGCCTATGATGATCAGAGGAGAGAACAACAAGCAAAAGTCGATGGAGATCCTCCTTGCACAGGTCGGGGTCACTGAGGGCAGCTTAGGGCCAATTGAGTGTGGAGGAGTGATACGCGGGGGCTGAGGAGGGTTTTCCAGGCCTCAAGTAGGCAAGAGGGTAAATCTACCCTGCTCTGTAATCTTTCCGTGAAGAAGAGGCGGAGAGCCGAAATGGGCATTTCATGTTCTTGGGGAGGTAGGTGGCGATTAAGAGCTCATTCGAACCGGATCGTCAAGACGAAGCCAAAGGGCTTGAAATCGTGTGAAATGATCAATCACACAGAGAGAATGTGGCTGGGGAGCTCGGCGGGCAAAACCGTTCAGATGGTCGGAGGTTGAAGGAAACCTAGTGGACGTCGGATCGTGCATGGGTCCACGATGATTAGATCATGGCCGTCCGATGGTGCTCTAGCTAAGGGGCGCGTGTGACACATCAAATAAGGCTGAACTATAGCGTTACATGACTTAATAAATGAAATCGATTTAATATCTAAGGCTACACTATAATAGAAACTTGTAAAAACAGTTTGAGGGGTTAAATCAACTCCAAAAGGCACCAAATTTTAACCTCATGCACAAATTAATGTGTAGAATCATGCTATGTAATTAGATTCTCGTTTTACTCATTATTTGGCCCTTAATAAATATATTTCTCATTAAAGAGTATATTAATATATTAAAATGAATGAGTTATATGAAAAGACTTATTTTTATGAAACATGTGAGTAAATTTCGAGATATTAAGCACACTAAGATTTCAATAATAATTTCTCAATTAAATAACATATTTTCATGAATTAAAATCATATTTTGAGGAGAGAGAAACAGTTAAGGTTAATATTCTCATTAATTAAGTCAAATACACATTATTACTAATATATTTATCCAAAAAGCTCCAAATAAACATTATATACTTATTTTCTCCCATAAAACTCCATTTTGCATTATTAGCCTTTAATTATTACCTTAGGTGGGTTATTTGTGCAAACACCCCTCCATTTATATAAATGAGGGAAAAAGGTAATTTCAACATTGAATTGTGCTCAAATTGCACAAAGAGTCCAAAAAGAATATAAAAGAAGGGAAATTTATGAAATTAGTCCAAAAGGACTTGAAAGAAATGAAAAGATAGAATATGGGTAAATTGTAGGGAAGACCCTGAGATTCAGTATGTTACACATCCATTATCAATAAGTAAGCTCCTTAAGTTGATCATATAAAGGAAACCATCTAAATCCCATTATTAGGACCAACATATTAAATTATCAATCATTCCACTTTATTGTAGGAATAAACATTAGATCTTGACCACTGGGTCAAGTTCATATATTAAAACCATCAATTACAGTATAGGTTCGACCATTGCATCAAGTGGCCCAAGAAACCATTGGTCTAAGGCTTAATTGATGCTAAAACTATATGATTAACTCACCATATATTGTAGAGACCTGATAAACCATCATTAGTGATCATTAAATCACTATAGGTTGTTAGATCAACACTATATTCATTAATCAGCATCAAATATTAAGTTGGTGTCATCATTGATTGATAACATTAGTAGGGTACTTAATGGTTGATCATTATACTTCTAATTGATCCAAAACCTGACCTAAGGGGATTATCATAGGTTTTCACCATCATTTGACACCCTTGATCACGACCATGAGTTTTTATGAAGACAAAACCATAGGGTTGTTGCAATGGTACCATCAATGGGTCATTGTTTATAGAAGAAATCAGCTTTAAACCCTAAAATTGACCATTGTTTGATAGGTTCTTAGCACCATAGGTTGTCAAAACAACCTGATCCAAGTCATATAATAGCTTAGGAATAATTTACACATGATCACAGGTTCATGTTTAACTAAATCAGAACAGGAAACATTATAAAAATCGAAATCTTAGTCAAGCATAGCTTTTTAGTGCATGGATCATCATTTTCAAACAAGAACATGGTCTAGAAAGCTTATGGTAAGCAATAAACATGGAGAAAGTTATAAAACTTGCCTCTAATGAGAAGATAAAACCCCACACAGAAGAAATCTCGAGCAGGTAGGGTAGAAAATCTAAGAGTAAGCTATGAATTCGTCCATCTAGCACCTTTCCTCATCAAATGAGCAAACCCTAAGCATAAGGAGCAAGAAAGGTAGGATTTTAGAGCTTTAGAGCAATTTCTACCATGGAACAACAAGGTTCCGACCTGGAGAAAGCTAGGAGGAAGGATAAAAAAGAAATGGACGGAGGAAAGAAGGAAATTCTTACACGTTTAGGTCAAGATCACTAGAAGGAAGCTTTTTCAACCATAAAATGAAGTCAATATCAACCTTAGAGCCTTTCTCCAAGAAGATCCCCACTTTCTTCTTCCTTAGGCCACAAAATTCGCAGCTGAATAGAGGGAGAACGAGGTTGGGATAAGGAGGGAGGTGGTGTAGAGAAAGTGGCTCGTTTTGGTGCTTGGAGATAAGTATATGACACTTTAAGATAAAGAAAAGGAAAAAGTTGAAGTTCTAGTATCTATCCAAGTGTCCATGGCCTTAATTTATTAAGAATATACAAGCACACACACAAGCAGCTCCCCCACCATGTGTATAGAACTGCTTAGCTTTCCTTTGTCAAATTTCACATCCAATCAAATAATTCATTAGTTGATAGCTACTAAAGGTAGCTCATCCGTGAAGGGGAAAACCCTAAATTACCCTTGGAGAAAACACCTTAAACCAAGGTTTAAATAGGCACCCCATGGATCAAAAAGCTCAAGAATTATGATATAATATACAAGGAACATAATACAAGTGATAAATTACAAAGAAAACCTCTCAATTGGGTAAATTGCAGAAAAGTCCAAAATGTGCATAACTTGCTCAAACAGTCCAAATTAGACCCAATTTGAAACTTAAGCTTGTATTATGATTTCAAAGCATATCATAAGGTTATATTAGAGTTATAAGAATTCAATTATGATAATTAAGCTCATTCAACTCATTAAGTAAGTTTAGGGGCCTTACAGAAGTGCCTGACACTACCATAGTTTATGTAGTTGTGGGGATCTGTACATATTGTTGCACATGTGTCACTCTTCACGATCCATGTACTATTATGATACCAATGATGTAGGAGATAAAGAAACAATGAATTTCTCTAATCAGTAAAAGGTGTAAGGATTATCTTCCCTTAATTGAATGAGCTACTTCTATATGAATTTGCATTCAGTGGTGCTGCAACCTTCAACTTGGTGGAAGTGACAAAAAACATGAGGGTTGTGGTTCTTGGATGTACGTGGTAGAGATCCCATATATTATGTATATTTATGATTCCCTCTACAATTCTATAAGGATCTCACTTTGGAATACTTTGAAACCTCTGACATTTTATGGTGTGGAATGTCATTGTGGAACCTTTGAACAATACTGATCCTATGGTGGCGGTGAGGTTCTCATGTTGAGGGAGATTGTTGTTAGGAGTAGGAAATGGTGTTTGGTTATTTCTATTTCTGCTTCATGTATATGTGTCCATAATTTAGTGTATGTTTTTTTGGTCAAAGAATATAGTGTATGTAGCCTATGAGGTAGAGTAGTCTTATACATCCTCTTGAGTAGAGGGATTATGATTTTGAGGACTTTCTTGGGTGATATGAGTCTAGTTTGATGATCATAATATCCCATGTCTCTTTGAAAGATAAAGGGTACTCATTTCTTCCACATTAGACATGTTGACCTAAGATACACTAATTCTTCAAGGGCTTGGAGACAAAGTGATTGGTGTGGTGTTTGGTAGCTCCCTAAGAATTGTTTTGATCATGTGTATCACATTGGAATAATGAGTTACATCCACTGTTCCTTCTTTGATAAGATCTTGGAAAACATGCACAAAATATCATCACCCATCAATAAGGTGTCTATGATAATGATGATTCTCAAAGAACACTAATTGATCAAAATTTTCAAGAAGAAGACTAGGGACTAGACACTAAATTACGTACTTGAATAAAGACTAGATTATGGGAGATATGGATGTGTATGTGCATTAGAGAGATAAACTTTCATGGTGTTCACCGAGGGGTTATCTTATCAAATCACACTCTTACATAAGTTCATGGGGCTGTTGTTCTTTCTTGGTTGACCAATGTTAGGTAAGGGACTACCATAGGCCCATATATAGGTGATTATATCCATGACTAAAATGTGAGAGGTTATTGTCTTACTCCATAGTAGTTTGGTGGTGGACATTACCACCTAGCATGTGCTTGAATGGGATTTTTGTGTGACTATGTTGAGATTTTTGGTGTATGGGAGGTCATCGTGGTAGTTTAGTAGGTTGAATCTTGTCCTTTATATAACCTTCTAAAATGGAAATGATGTTGATGAGCATTGTTTCTAGTTTTACACCTATCTTTTTGGTAGACTTAGTGGCATTGTGAGGGTGAGCCAAATATTGTTAGACTCACTTTTTGATTGCAGCCTTCATGTTCATACTAGTTTGAATGAGGTCAGTGAAAGACTCATAGGATTGGATTGTTAGCATGACTACCATTTCTAGTGAGGTTGACTTGATTACCATGTATATACCTTCCATGTCATTGGTATTGTTTTTAGTCTACATTGACAATTCTCTCCAACACCCAACAAATTGGGTGAAATTTTCCTCAACCTTTTATGTGAAGGTCTTGAGATCATCTCTAGTAGACGTACTAGTTGATGAAGTAGTTGGCTAGCTCAATCCAAGATTCCATCATCTTGAGATTCTATTGGTTTTATCATGCTAGGAGATGGTCCTTGGAGCGATCACTAGAGAAGTTGTATTGGGATCTTGTCATTGTCTTTCACATCAACCATGTTCAAGTAGTAAGTGAGGATATGCATATTGGGTACTCCATGACCCTTGTATATTGAGAACTTAGAGACCTCAAAATTCTTTAGTAGGTAGGCATCCAAGAGTAGTAGAAATCTCCCAAGTTTTTGAATTTGGTTTTCTGTCCCTAGATTTCTTTCAACTATTTTTCTAGTGACTCTAGTGTTATCAAAATCAATTCTTAGATAGTATTTGAATTATAATTAGCATGGGTGGCCTAGTATCTAGGAGATGTCAACACTGGCATCCACTTGCATATAAGCTTACTGGTATGGCGACAAAGTAATGTATGGAGGTAGGAGTGATGCTTTTGCAAAAGAGGGTTGACAACTGATGTTGTATCTACGTGTAGTTGTGATATTTTATATTTCTTCCTCCTAGATGGACCGATTTATCCCGTTTGTTCTTTCATTAATTGGATGGGTAGTCGAGATCTAGATCATTCATTGTTTGATTGATACGTTGGGGGGAAAATAGGGGATGGTAATAAGTGTTGCATACTATGTGATAGAGATGAAATCGAGGTGACAAATAAGGCATCAAAAGAAAACAAATTTAAAGCCTGATTCCCCTTAACAACAAGATCGCTTAAAGAACAATGTATCTAGGAAGGAAATTCATAAGAGTTATACCTGGTCCTGGAGCAAATCTAGAGAGAACTCTTGATGCAGTATCATGCTTCTTCTCCAAGCAGCATCGAGCTTCTTGTTCAGGCAACAACATGCTCCTTCTTCAGCAGCACTCGAGCATTCGTCAACAACCACCTCCTGGTCAGGCCACCACATATGGCGGTTGATGGAGTTCTCCTAGCAGAAGAAGCCTCTCACCTCTAGAGAAGTCCACGTGGACCACTGGGAATTCCATGTTGTACTACCAGAGCCAATGGGAAGGAGTTGCCTCTCTCAAACGTCAACCTACTAGAGTTAATTTTCTCTCCCAAAATTGTCTCTCCCTTGCTATCCCTCCCTATCAGGTAGGACTTGATCTATTAGTTACCACAGCCAGAGAAGAAAACAATTGTCAGAGCAACTATTATGTCTGAGAAGCCCCCAATACCCCTCTATTTATAGGAAAGCCCAGGGTTAGGGTTCCCAATCTATGTAGGAGTCGAAAGGATCAGATTCACAAATTTTCCAGAACCTACACATGGTGAACCGATCAGTTAGCATGCCCAACCAGTTGGTTCATGTAGTTTCCTATTATAAATCACATTGGTATTTAATGTAAGATTAATACAAAACATGACGTCAACATCAATCCTTGATCCAATTGAATTGACCATTCAATCGGGCGGTTCATCTCATGAACTGGTTGGTTGGGATCAGTGAACCGACCAATTCACTATTTGAACCAGTCGTTTCACACCCTGGTTCATCCATTAATCACCCAATTTTTTATTCCAATTGACCTGACCTCCAATGGATCGGTTCAACACTTGAACCGTTTGATTCAGAGTCAAATCAGTCAACTTTGAACCTCTGTTCTTTAATTAAATACCTAAATGCCTTTAGTAATCAAGTTAAACATCATTTATGAATGTACTCCTATAACCCAAGTGTATCCTATGTGTGTGACCCTATAGGTCCAAAATTATGTTGGTAGTGAATGTCCATAACTAACTTATGACATCAGAAGTAATGAGAAGTATCTAGCAACACATTATTGTTACCAAGTAATTTGGAGAGTTGGAGAACAACTTCAACCTACAATCCGTGATTAGTGTTAGTGTGATCATACAATTCCTTTATCTCTGATATCTAGATTGAACTCAATGAATGGAATCATCATTCTCTCAACATTCAATCCATGTTCCTTAAACTAGAGCAGACTATATAAGATGCACGTGAGTTCACATATCACTTATTGAATCACATGAGTACAATCATACATTTCTCAGTCTCACTTATCAAGTGTCTTGGATATCAACTTCCTATAGGAGGGACAAATCCCATCTACATCACTCACATTCTATCCCCATGTGTCACAATGCACCCGATCACCACCTTTATGGCAACTCTTATTCAAATCACGATGGATGATGTCAAATTATATGAAAGACATATGATGAATGTAGTGACTTTTGGTCTAAGAACCACAATAACCAATATCACTATGAGAGTTGATTCTGACTACCATTCCATACTCTCCACATATCACTCTTATGGTAGGTCTATCTGATACATTGTTCTGTAACATGTACCTATGTGCTTGACTTGATATCACATATCATGACTAATGAGATTTTGTCATCAGTCAACACACACTAGGGCTGAGCATCGGTCCAGAACTGGACCAGACCAGACCGAACCAGACCGGACCGCAGACCAAATTTGAACAAATATATGGACCGCAGACCGAACCGTTTCGAGGTAGGACCGGAGGGGGACCGGACCGTTTTGTGCTAGGACCGGACCGGACCAGACCGTTTGGACCGTAATCAGCCTTTTTTACATGTTTTACAACTTATTTAATTACACAAAGTTGATAATCTTAGTCACTTCTAACAATTATATAACTTTAGTATCAAACATTTATACTAGTAGTGATTATATATGTACTTTATTTGTAATTATTATAGAATACACCTTCAAATATACATGAATTTTATATAAAAGTCAATCTGCGGTCCGGACCGGACTGAAGACCGAACTCATTGAAATTCCCGGACCGCGGACCGGACCGAACACAAAATGGATCGGACCGAATTGAGCAGTCTGGTCCGGTTTTGCGGTCTGGACCATTATTTGCTCACCCCTAACACACACCTTAGTCTTATGTATTACTATTGTCTATTTTGCTTCCACAGTAATATCTGACTAGGGACATAACAAGAATGCATATATTCTTAACATACATATGTTCTCATTATTCAAGTCACGTACTTGAAGACATACATCATCGAGTAACATCATTCTTTAAACATCTACTATGTTGATGAATACATATTCATCTTAGTTTCAGTCACCATTTTTGGCCCAGTTTTGTAGTAAAAGCTCTCATATGCCCTCTGAATCTGCTCATATACCATTTTCCTCAGTTTGAGATGATTATCTGGAATTTTGATCAAATCCATTTGTCTCCATTGCAGGATTAAGCATGGCACTATGTGCACCAGTGTAGGAGGCGGTGGCCTAAGAAAATTTCGATAATTTGGACCCTTTTTCAATGGCCAGTTCCTTCATCAGAAAGCATCCTCATCAGTTAGAGGATTCATCAACGCAGACCCATCGACCCATAGCAATATCCCCCCCAGGGGGTGGGTTTATTCCATTAGGGTCGCGACCACAGCCAAGAGAGACAATGCCATGACCACGAATGAGATGTAGTGTCGATCGACACTCAGCACGAACGTGCCCACCTTGGCACAGTCGGGTCAAGGCAAGGTACTGCGATTAGTACACGGCTGCGATCGCTGAAAACACCTTGACCGCAACACAGACACCTCGACTGTGGGATACCACCTCGATTATGGGATGCCACCTCGACCGCGACCCCACTACTACCACGACCAAGAAGCACGCGACCATGACCGCGTCATAGATCTCGACCGATACAAAATGACATTGACCACAAAAAACACCCGGCACAGTCGGCCGCACCTCGACACGGTCGTGTAGAGGAGCACCGTGACCGATACCAAAGGACGCAACCGCGGCGGTCAAAATAGTGCTCTCCAGATCTACACCTATAAATAGACGACCCCCTCCTTCATATGAGGCATCACTTCCACTCCATCCATGCCACCAGGCTACCGCTGTGTGCCTAGCCAAGGAAGACAATCTCCTCCACCAAAGACTACCTCTGTGGTGTCCTTTCTACTCCGCCATCTCTTCTCCATCAAGATCTATCTCCTAGCCACAAAAGTGGTGGGATTTTATATCTGAAGCACCTTCATCCATCAACCATCTACTGCTCCATCTCCTATGAGAAAAAGCATGAGAAGAGAAGGAAGAAGGAGAGAGAAGATCATCCCCGTCTTCTATGGCATTCTTCCCCTCCTCATCTAGACCTGCCCTACCATCGTGTAGAAGACTATTTCTCCATCGAGTCATGACCATCTTCTTCACCATGACCATGGTAGAATCTTCCCTCTCTCTTGTTCTTTTTATTTCTATCATGAGGAGTGAGTAGTCAATTTTGTCGGGGTGCAGAGACTAGCCCCGCTACCCGTGCTTACATGTATAACATTCCATGGCTTGTATATAACTTTCCATTTCATTATTAATCATTTAATGCATGCTTTGTGGATTGATTACCTGCCTTGCATGATCTATTATATTCCTTTGTTTTGAGAACTTCAATACTTAGGATTTGAATATCGATTAACATGGTTGATGCTCAAATGAGAACTTCTAAAGGGATATCTCCAGAGTAGTAAATGTGTGACCCGTGGGTAACGAGACATCGAGCCCATGGAGATGCTTTCGCAAACTCTATTTCCTAACATATGTTTTCTACTCCATTTGGATAGTTGTATCTTTCCTAGATGTGTTTGCTGTGTAGTGGTGGTGGAACCCAATTCCACCCCAGTGATTCCCATCATTAATCTAAACTTAGTTTTAATCCCACTCTTTTACTTTCCTTACAATTACTTTAACTAAATCCAAATCAACCCTCTTATTCGAAATATTAGTCTTAGTTGAACTAGATCCGACTAGAAAGATTCTTAAAAAAGTTGTCCCTTGGGATTTGATCCTTAACTATACTGCAATAAGACCCATCCACTTGTGGGTGGTACTACTGCACAAGGTTTTGGGAAAAACTTAGGGATTTCAGTCCTAAGTGAGTTTTTTATTGCAGTAAAAGCCACTTCATATGTCTGTGTCATCATCTCATGTTGAGACAAACATAATAGACAAAATTAACTTTAATATTATCAAATAAAGTATTTAATATTACATTCCACTCATCATATGATTGGCTCTTTGGGCATACATTCTAATAGACTCACACTTGCAATTAGAGCCAATAACCCACAAATCTACTCCAAGTGATGTTAACATGTCCATCATGTTTCTACTGTGCAAGTGCTTCTATAGAGGGTTAATAATATTTGCTTCAAGTATGGGATTTGCAAGTGTCACATCTCCTCATTGTGCGATCTTTCACATGAGATGGAACTATCGTAGTATGCTATGTAGGATTCCCAGCCTATCTAGTAGCTCCATTATTGCCACAGTATCTCTACTATGTCGTCGATGGTTTGAAACCTCTTACAAGTTCATCTATATGAACTTCTTGGTTCATACAATACTCTATGTTCTTCTCATAACATAGTGATACTCAACTTCTATTATAGATTTAAACAAATGTGATTAGCTCAAAACCCTTTCCAGTTTACAATTCTTATTTAAGGTCAAACATAATTTTAGATTGTGATAATTAATTTGTCAGTTTGGAAGCTTGCATTGGTGTAACCTTTTACACCCAATTCTTCCTTATTACCATAACCAAGGATGTTCTTCATGGTAGTCCAGTGACATTCAATAGGATCTAAGAAATACCCTCTCATCATGTCCAATACATAAGGTAACACTACATAGGTATGTTATATATATGTATATATATAATATATATATATATATATAAATAAATAAATAAATAAATATATATATATATATATATATATATATTCTCATCATCTCTAATACATATGAGATAACTGCACATCCTCTCGTAATGTCCAATACATGCGAGATAATGAGATAAATACATAACATTGCATCCAAGATAGGTGCATTTGTGAATGCATATGGCATCTATTCCATGTATTCCTATTCTTCACAAGAACTAAGACTCTAGGATCCTGAGAGACTAATTCTATGGAACATGTACAAATTATTTCTCATTGAGTCTTGTATGTTGAACCCCTTCAACATATAGCCAATGTATGTGTTCTTCCTTAGGTCAAGAAGCTTTCCCAATCAATCTCTATAGATCTCAATTCTTATCATCCAGGATGCTTCAGCTAAACCTTCACAGAGAAGGTACTTTCCTTGCCATGTTTTAATTTTTATAGGATAAGGATGTTATTCCCCATCATTATGTGGAATATAAATATGCTCCCACTAAATATTTTGTAATCACAAATTTCTTCTTCATTCTGACTCAAGTCAACACTCTTTGATTATCTTGTCAAATTGAAGATTCCAGTTCTGAGATGCTTGCTTCAATCCTCAGATTGACTTTTGTAGCTTACATACTTTATTTGCATTATTGGATTTATAGAACCTTTAGGTTGTGTCATGTACACATCCTCATAACTATTCCAATTAAGGAATCTAGTTTTAACATCCATATGCCAAACCTTATAGTCATAATAAGATGCAACATCAAGCATGACCTTGGTGGATTCAACCATGCCAATTGGTGAACTGATATGCTCGTATAGATTTGTATACTATTATCTATGCCAGTCTTTTCTCAAAGAACCAAATGCACCATATGGGTTTTACCCCTTTAGGTGGATCCACCAAGGTCATACCTTGTTGGATCACATGGAGTCCATCTTTGGTCCCATGGCCTCAAGTCATTTCTCATTAGGGCTGTAAATGGGTACGGGTAGACCCGCGGACCCACAAATCTGGACCCTTAAAAGACCCGTCACGGGTCTAATTTTTTATACCCACATACCCTTGGACCCGTATACCCTTAGACCCGCATATAATCGGGTCCAATAATGGGTATGATTGGACCCAGACCCGCTAGACCTGTGTACCCGCTATACATAAGTAACTAATAAAATAATATGTTATATATCATACTTTACTAGTCTAACTAATATAATTATTGAGATTATATCCTACTCTAAGGTTGAGACTAGTCATATAATTAAGAATTAACTATTCTATTTATAATATTGCACATCATATGTAAACTTAAAATCAAAATGTCTACTAATTTACATTACTTTCTACATAAATTAAACGTTATGATCATGACTACAAATATGTAAACAATTACTCAATTATTATTATTGTATAGAATATAGCATTGTCTAATATAACTATGACATGTTAATATACTATATGATAAAAATATCTTGTTTTGTTAAATATATATAACATAGTCATTTCTCTTACATAAACAATATGATGTTTTATAGAACCGCTTACCCGCATACCTGCACCGCAGACCCGCTATTATTACAGGTACGTGTATGGTGCGGGTCCAAGTTTTGTATTATGCGGGTCTAGAACCGGAACCAGACCCGCTAAATTAGATGGGTATGGATATGGATATGGCTAGACCCGCACCGTACCCGCACCTTTTAGACCCCTATTTCTCATACTCTGGTCCCTCAATAGCTTCTAGTTAGGTTGTTGACTCATCATCTATGATCAACTCACCACCTTCTTGAGTTATAAGGTATCATAATCTTTCAAACTCAAGGCTAGGATTATGAGTTTTTGTGTTACATGAGGAACTTAAGATTCCACAACATTTTGTGATTCTCATTGTTCCCACTGTACCCCTTTAGGTTCAATGTTTTCTTGTTTTTCTTGAACATTTTTTGTTCTACTTTTAGTCCCATTGATTCTTTTGCAACTATGTTCCCCTTAAGGAATTCAGCCATCCATATCAACAAACAACTTTGTTGTTGAATTGGGATAAGAATAGTATTTTAACAAAATAACATTTACATGATTTATGGACAAAGCTTTTAAGAAACTATTTTCTTATATAAGCATTCATCCCTAATCACTATAGAACATATCGGTACACCTCCCAAGCCATATCTCATATGGTGTCTTTTGAACCATTTTAGATGGTACATTGTTTTTTAGTGTAAAACATGTGCCCAAAAGAAACTGGAATATCAACTAGATTTTATTGATAATTGCACCATGACTAATAAGATATGATTCCTTCCTTATGATACACTCTTATGATACACCATCATTGTGCTTCAAGTGGATTTCATCATGACACATTATCATTGTCTCTCATAAGGTTCTTAAACTCTTAGTTAAAATATCTCAATATCAATCAGATCGAGGTATGTTAATACTTTTACCAAGTTGGTTACATACCTCATTCACAATCTCCTTGAACACTTCAAGAGATTCATACTTGTATTTCATTAAATACAAATTTCCATATCTACTGATAGAATCAGTAAATATAATGAGGTACTTGTACCTACCTTTAGCATTTATTCTAAAAGGTCTATATACATCAATATGTATGAGCCCTAATAGAATAGTCACTCTCTTACTAAATACAGTGAAGATTCTTTTGCCATATATCCTAATAAATAATACTTTCATGTCTCAATCGATTTAGTAATCAAAAGGGTCTAGATAACCATCATTATGGATTTCTAGAAATGCAATTCTCATTTACGCTCTTTAGATGACAATGCTATAGGTGTTCATTGTTTGAGTCATAAAGCCATTCAGTATATGTGTCATACACATTTATCTCTATAACTATCTAGTATAGATTTATGAGACATGGGGCATTGCCATATAACATCAATTATTGTCCATACAAGATACATGTTCAATGGAAGGTACATAATAGCATTTCACTAATTCTACTACATGCCCATGAATGATAGATTCCAACTGTAGTGTCAACAACTCTTTCTCCATACTACTATCTTACTTCTTATTGGGTCCTGAAGTAGACATCTCTTTCTCTTTCTTCATCCTTTATTCCTTTAAGTGAAAATGACAGATTCCTTTTGACTTACCCTTATCCTAGTCTTGAGTGTAGAAGACTTGGACTTCAACTCAGTCTCATAACTCTTCTTGACCTTGCCTTTACCCTTGGACTCACTTCTCCTAATCACATCACAAATTTGTCCTTCTTCATTCTGAATTTGGAACATATTTGTCCTTCTTCATTCTGACTTAGGCATCAACATGCCAAGTAGTTCTGACAGCGGTTTCGCCAAGTTACCCAACTAGTAACACTTGATAAACTGGTTGTATGATTCATACAATGATTTGTAGATTCATATCCATGGCCAACTCTTGACCTAAAATAAATCCCAATCTCTCCCCATGTTGAATCATATTGAGCACATGGGGCTCTACTGGATCTCCCACTATCTGCACTCAAACAATGCCCTGGTGACATTATACCTTACTTGCTTTACATGATTCTAAAGATGTGTTACCATCTTGAGAATGTCCATGTTTTCATTTTGCTCATGCAACTCATAGTTCATAGAATAAGGTACTCAAATGTCTATGGCATCATTGGCATGCTTCCAGTAAGCATCCATTTCAGCCTTAGGCACATTTGGAGAGGGTTCCTCTAGCTCCGGTCTTTCAAGGACATAGAGATTTTTCTCATTTATGCGAACGCTTCTTAAAATCCTAAACCAGATGTGGATGTATATCCATTTCAGTTTGTCTTACTCAAGGACTAATCACAATAATAACATCATTTGTGTTTGTCTATAAAAGAAATATTGCAACTTTTCATAACATTATTTATTTATTTAATTTGATAAGTTACAACATTAATTAGGCCTTTAATGAATTGTTTCTCCCACTATTTTGTTCAAGTTTGTAACCTTCTAGTATCAATTTAGAAGATTGCAGCGTACAATCTTCTAGTGAACTAAGATCTAAAATAATTAAATTATTAACCAGCCAATACCAACATCCAAAACCAATTATTAAGGTAGGCAACTATTGCCAATTTCATCGTATGCAATTCTTGGATAGATGATATGCACAAGTCCTTGCCATAGCCATACACATGAGTACACTCAGTTAAGACTGACCCAAAAGTCAACACGATAGAATATGCACCTTTCTTGGGCAGAACCTACATATCTACCATCACAGTTCCATGAGATGGACGACACACCATTCTTGGGCTACACTTGTTCGATCAAGCTTTTCATGTTCGCTGCTTATAAAAAACATCTAAGAATTAATACAATATTGAGGGATTTTATATATTAATACATATACATATCCAATCACTACATATTTATAGTACGCATCATATAAATGCTATAACCACAAATGAGAACATGCAATATAAAACACACAAGCGATGGTTATGGGCATACTATTGTAATTCCTTGGAGCCACAAAGAATTACTACCACCTAAGGTCCACATCATATGCAACGTATTGTTGATGAAGATCTATGCTCGAACAAATCTGGGTTGATCGGTTCAACTCTTGAATCGGTTAGATTGCCACTTGGTTTCTTAGTTGGTCTTCTGAAGTGGTCTTCTACTTCCAGGTTCTAGTGATGCTAGACTCCTCTAGCCGACCGGTTGTGCCACCAGTCGATCAGTTCATCCTCCTATTTTCTAGCCTCCTCGATCCTCTAGTTGATTGGTTCATCTCACGAGCCAGTCAGTTCGTCTGGTGTAGAACATCTTCTCACAATCAAACATAAATTAAAACTATCCTATTTATTATTACATTCTATAAGGAAAAACCTTGAGTTACATTCGAGGGGAGATATGAAGAGGAGCATTAATTAACATTTAGAAAGGAGAGAGAATCTCGGTATGAAAATAGAGATATAAAAAGGAATAAATAACAACAACCATGCACACTTCCACAGATCTAGGGCTATTGGCCATAACCCTGCTAACATCCACCATCAAAACACTTTTAGGGTGATGTGTATGGAATGAATATATTTATATTAATTTTTTGTATTGTATGTGGTATTTAATCAAATATGCACAATATTCAGTTTAATATTCACATTATATGCAATAGAATAAATCCAATGAAATCAATTTAAATCTAGTTACACTGTAGATTGACGTGGCTCTGATACCACTATTTGGAAATGGAGATGACAAATAAGGTAGCATAAATAAAAAATTTAAAGCTTGATCCCCCTTAACAGCAAAATCGTGTTAACCACAATGTATCTAGGAAGGAAAGTAATAAAAGTTATACATGGTCCCAAATCAAGTCCAATGAAAAATATTGATGCAGTATTGTGCTTCTTCTCCAAGAAGCAACACACTTCTTCTTCAGGAAGCATCGTGCTCCTTCTTCAGCAACACTCAAATAGTCGTCAACAAAGGCCACCTGGTCTGACCACCACAGATGGAGGTTGACGGAGTTTGCTTAGCGATAGAAGGCTCCCGCCTCTAGAGAAGTCCACATGGACCATCGAGAACTCCACATTGTGCTACCATAACCAATGGGAAAGAGTTGTCCCTCTTGAACATCAACCTACTAGAGTTGATTTTATCTCCCACAATTGTCTCTTCCTTGATATCCCTCCCTTTATTGGGTAGGATTTTTCTAGGCTCTCTATTAGTTACCACAATCAGAAAGGACAACAATTGTTAGAGAAACTATTATGTCTGATAACCCCCCAATACCCCTCTATTTATAAGAGAGGCCAGGGTCAGGGCTCCCAATATGTACGGGAGTTGAAAGGGTAGGATTCACAAATTTTTCAAAACCTACACACAACGAATTGGTTGGTTTGCATGCCCAACCAGTCGGTTTGTGCACAAACTGATCGGTTGGTGCCATGAACTGGTTAGTTCGTGCAGTTGCCTATTCTGAATCACATTGGTATTCAATGTACGATTAATGCAAAACATGATGTTACCACCAATCCTTAATCTAATAGAATTGACCATTGAATCGAGTCGATCATCTCATGAATTGCCCAGCTGGGACCAGTGAAGCAGTCAGTTCACTATGTGAACCGATCATTTCACACCCTGGTTCAGCCATTAATTACCCAATTTTGATTCCAATTGACCTGACACTCCAACCAATTGGTTCAACACTTGAACCGGTTGGCTCAAATTCCATTCAGTTAACTTTGAACCTATGTTGTTTAATTAAATACCTAAACACCTTTAGTAATCAAGTTAAACATCATTTATGAATGTACTCCTTTAATCCAAGTGTATCTTATGCATGTAACCCTATAGGTCCAAAATTACATTGGCATTGAATGTACATAACCAACTTACAACATCACAAGAAATGAGCGGAATCTAGAAACACATCATTGCTACCCAAGTAATTGAAAGATTTGGAGAACAACTTCAACCTACAATCTGTGATCAGTGTTACCATGATTGTATAGTTCCTTTATCTCTGGTATTTAGATTGAACTTGAGGCATGAAATCATCATCCTCTTAATATTCAATCCATGTTCCTTGAACTAGAGAAGACTGTCTAAGATACATGTGATTTCACATATCACATATTGAATCACATGAGTACGTCCACATATTTCTCAGTCTCACTTATCAAATGGAATGTATATCAATCTCCTAAGGAGGTACAAATCCCATCTACATCACTCACATTTTATCCCCATGTGTCACAGTGCACCCAAGCACCACCTTTATGGAAACCCTTAATCAGGATCACGATGGATGATGTCAAGTAATGAATGACATGTGATGAATGTAGTGACTTTAGTTATAAGAACCACAATCACTACTTTCACTATGAGAGTTGATTATGATGCCATTCCATGGTCTACATGTATCACTATCATGGTGGTTTTGTCAGATACACAGTTCTCCAACATGTACCTATGTGCTTGACTTGATATCACATATCATGACCAATGATATTTTGTCTTCAGTCAACACACACTCTAGTCTTTTGTATTACTATTGTCTATTTTGCTTCCAAAACAATATCCAACTAGGTACATAACAAGAATACATATACTCTTAACATACATATGATCTTATTGTTCAAGTCACATACCTGAAGACACACATCATCGAGTAATATCATTCTTTAGACATCTAATATGTGTGTGTCATCATCTCATGCTGAGACAAACATAATAAATGAAAACCTTTATTATTATCAAATTAGGTATTTAATGCCACATTGCAATCATCTTATGATTGGATCTTTGGGAAAACATACCAACAAGATCCATCTCACTGTTCCATGACATGTTCACCATTTGAATTCAAAATAGAAAGTTTGGGGGAAAAATTATGTTCTCGTATGCCACAAGTCGGTAGGTGATGGGACTATGTAATAGGGTGGTGGCAACAACGTCATGAACTTCTTCATTGTCAGAACTGTCCTTTATTGGTTGAACCTATCCTTTTAGTTTTTCTATAGCAAATTCAGTCGATATTGGTACAGTCACATGAAATATAGTGGATCATGTTTTTGATGAAGAATGGGTTGTTCACAATGGGGCCTCTAGCAAACACTTTGACCTTGGTACTCCTGAATTTGGCATCCCTGACATTCATATTGGATAATTGGGTCATTATATTATGGGTACCTTCAGAAATTGTGTTATTAAGTGACTCTAGGTGCATTAATGAACTAAAAACGTGATGGATTTGTTAGTGGGGTAGACTCTTAGATGTAAGATTCATGGTGGAAGTACATGTAACACTTCATATGCAAGTGTCACACTTTACAAGTTTACACAAGATGGCATATCAATATGTGATGTGAATCATTTATTTTGCATGTTAAAATGCCTCTTACATGAAACTAGGTTTTAAGATGGTGTGCATGATTTTAGATCAGTTATAATTTCCCCTTGTATGGAAAGGGTGCAATCGTATTGAAATGGAAAAAACAAGGAAGTAAGTATATAAATTTTGCCCCTTGTGTAGAGAGGGTATTTGATTAAAATTATTGATTATTCTCATAGATTTTGGTGGAGAGAAAAAAGGAGAAAAGAAAATAATTTTTTCCTTTGATTTAAAAGGGGCTGATAGGAATGAAGAGTTTCATCAAATTGTCCTGGTTTATTTTTATGGATGGAGGGAATATGCACCCTACTGACGAAATCAAATAAAGTTTCATTACTAGTTACCCTATGGGGCTTCTTAATCATTAGTGTTTATCCTTATGTATACTCTATGTCTTGTATCCATCCTATCATGACAAGAAACATGAATTACTTAATTAAATAAATCATAAAATGTGGGTGAGTAAATCATGGGGTGTGGTACCTGTAACATCCCTGACCTGGGTTAAGGCTTAACCCTAGAGGTTTTACTTAAGTAAGTCATTTATATTCTTTCTCTTATCTTTTGAAAAGTAATTAAGTCTCAAGAGGAACTTATGTTTCAATTTTGGTCCTATTTGAATAATGTTGAAACAATGTTTTACTTATTTTGGACTAAAGTGCAAATTACCCAAGTTGAGGGGTTAACTTGGAAATGTTACATGATAAATGTTCCTCAAGTTTTGAAGCATCATACGAATGAAAATGATGCAGAGGTATGGCTTCCACAAGCCTGAGCACCAAGAAAGAGCTTATTAAGCAATGTTTGTGCATTAAAACCTAGTTTTGGTGTAATGTGCAATTTATCCAAAACCTAGGGTTTAATATGAAAACTACCACTTCTAGAGAGTCCCTAATGTTTCTTGGTATCAATTAGAGACAAGAAAATTAGAGGGGAGTCTCATTTGAATCTCTTTGGAGGAGAGAGAATCTTGATATTAAAATAATCAAGATTTAAGCATAATTGAAACCCTAATTCAATTTAATGCAAAAATAAATATATTAATGGAAGTGACCTTCAACCAAAAGTATGATGGTTGAATATGTACAAGTTTGTACGTACTTGTTCCTTGCAATGGTACCAAAATATCCTAAGTAGGTGAAGAAATCCACTTGCAATTGTTAATAAGAAAGAATTGTTCACTAAAAATGGATAATAGTATTATAATGATTAAGGTTCTTAAAGTGGTTGCTTTTAATTCAATGATAAACGAGAAGTTTTTGAAGGCAAGGATGATGTCTTCGTATGCAAGGAAGTGAGGGGGATAAGGGGCACCTATATTGGGAATTAAAAGATTTTTATAACACTTTCTCTCTCTTTAAATTCCCTTACATATATCCCATTTTCCACCCACATGAAAGACTCTTTTCGAATCCACTTTCTTTCCTTGCTTTGGCCGAGCTCAAAGGAGCTTAGGAGAAACAGGAGGGCGTGCCCCAACCTTTAGGTGAGCTCCTTAATCATCTTCAACCTTGATTTCATGGTGGAAATTGAAATTCAATGCTTAATTTCGTCTTTTCTCCATTCAATGCTCAACCTTGATCATCTTTTGCATCCAAAGACTTGAGAACGGACCTTGGACAGTTGAGAAATCTTCATTCACCATTGAAGACGTGAATCTTGAAGCTTGGATTCAACTTTGAAGGTGGGTTATATAACTTGAACCCTTAAATGTCATTATTGCTTGCAATTTATTCATCATGTGTTGAACCTTTTTTCTTTCTCAATTTCCTTTTGATTAGTTGTTGAAATCACCATAAGAATCATAATTGATTTCAAAGGTTTGTAGATTGAATATGATGATGTCATATTAGCACACACCTCAATTCATATCTTGAGTAAACAATTTGCAATGTTGATGACCAAACGGTCTCAAGACCGTTTGGTGATCAAACAGTCTCAAGACCATTTGAGGTTAGACGGTCTCAAGACCGTTTGGGGTCTATTGTTGATGTGGATGATGAAGATCTAATGGTTCAAATTGATTTAATTTTAATGGTTCCAAGAATGGATGGTTCATTGATTACAAACCCTAATTGGATTAAATGGTTAAAACCCTAAATCGATTGAGCCGATTTCTAAGTTGAATGGCTCAAACGGTCTCAAGACCGTTTGAGGGAAAATAGTCTCAAGACCATTTGAGGGAAAATGGTCTCAAGACCGTTTGCGAGTTCAAAGGCTGTGATGGATGGGTGGAGATCCAAGGGTTATAATTTGATGTACTTTCAATGGTCCCAATGTTGGATGGTTCAATGGGTGCAAACCCTAAATCGATTGATTGTGAAAACCCTAATTGATCCATTTGGTTTCAAGATGATTTGGACCAAACGGTCTTCAGACCGTTTGGAGGGAAAACGGTCTCAAACCGTTTGATGTCCTTTCGGTTTCAATGGAGGGTTGTCCATTCAGTTTCAATGATAATTTGAGCAAACAGTTTCAAAACCGATTGAAGAATTTAGGGCAAGACCATTTGGAGGTCAAGCACCTCAAGACCATTTGGAGGTATAAAAGATTCAAGACCATTTGGAGATACAATTGAACCAAGACCGAATGAGGTCTAACGGTCTTCAAATCTGTTTGAAGGTCAATGACTTCAAGATAGTTTAAGTGTCTAAAACCTCAAGACTGATTGAAGGTCTATTTGATTCAAACAATTAACCCTATGATTGTTAATGGTGCTTATCAAAGATAATTATGATTTTGTATCTTTAAGGTACTAGGGTGATTAGTACCCTTATAAGGGTTAACCTTTGATGCTTATGAAGGCAATATCTCAATACATCATGCTAACCCTAAATGTGTGTACTTGAATGAAGGGTTGACCTAATCTAATGAAGTTTGAAGTAAGCAACATCCTAGAGAGGATGAGAGAGAGAGGAATTTAGACATGTATAATAATCATGTAGTGGTTAAACCTCAAGACTCTCAACATGAATAAAATATGTAATTAGGGTATGATCCTTGATAAAGAGATCATGAAACCCTAATCGAGAAGGTTGATGAGCCCTAACCCTAATTTATGGCAATGCTAGGTGTAACCCTAATCTAGGGTAATGGTGTAACCTAATCTAGGATAATGATATGATAAATCCCAATTCAGGGTAATATAATGAAAAACCCTAATTCAAGAGGATGCTTCATGAAACCCTAAGTTGGGGAAAAGTTACAAGGAACCTAAATTCGAGACAAGGATGTGCATGGAATCTCGTACTGACTGAGATAGGGGGGTCATGGTAGCCGACTCTACGATTGACCTTGTATGGCACTGATTTCGACTTCTTAATGGTCAGTTGGAGTATGAGTGGTATACCTCATCTCCTCAGGGCATAAGTGTGATTGTAAAATGTAATTAGTCATATAGCATGTTTGCTTAAGGATTGAATACGAAAATCATTGGTTGATGTTACATTTCTTTTATGCATCTTTAGTTGATAGATGATATATTTATGTTTCCTTACATTCCTTGCAAAGTAGGTAGATGGTGTATAATTCTATCATGGGTAGATGCACTGTTCTCCTTGAGAAAGGAGATTATCTTATTATGTTCATACAATGATTAATATTGTTGTTAATATAAAAGAACTCCTGCTCAGTTTATTATAGTTTATCTGCAGTAATAATGTTTCTGGCGGAGAGTTATATCTCTCACTGGGAAAATTTCAATTGTCTCACCCCCATGGGATCCAACATTTTTAGGTATACGTGGAAGAAGAGGCAGAAATCCTATAGCAAGGAAAGAGCAGTAGCAACATCAGGGACAACAGTGATATTTCAGGTGGAGGCATTGGTTGTCATATTTTGTATAGAAAGTCCTATGTGTCGTCTCTGTACTCTCAGGTCCTCGAAGTTAATAGTTAGTACTTTTAATGAATCGATCTGAGATTTTGGCTTGTTGCCTCGAGGTTTTTATGTTGTCTGTGTACAGTTTTAACAAGGCATTTGATGCTTGTAATCCTCGAGAAGAGACGGTACATGATATGTACTTATGAACCAGGATGTAAATGAAATACATTAGTTCTTGATAAAAGAGTTTTCCTGTGTTTGGATCTCTTTGAAAAAGGTTTTAGTTTTTAGTGATTTTCAGTAATCCGCTGCTAATGTCATCTTCCGCATTCATTATTATCCGATGTTTGGTGTTCGTCGTCACAATTTAGTGGTATCAGAGCTCTAGGTTTGCTAAGTGTATAGAGACATAGGATTAAGGTTGTTGAGTCTGTTCTAGTATCTTCCAGTCTATCTGATAGTGTCTTCTACTCATATAGGAGAATAAGAACTTAAAGATGTCTGGATCACATGAAGAACATGTTGCTAAGAGTAGCAATGTTGCACCAACAGAAGGTGCAAGGGACCAGGCGAGAGAAGAATGACTGCCTGAGAACCCCCAAGATGATCCAACAATGATAAGGAACCCTTCTTTTAATATCACTATTGGGCAAGCTAGGACAGCAATGATGCATATAGTGGACCATATATTAGCAATACAACCTAGACTACCAGCCCCCAATGATGAAGTTTTGGACTCCAACAGGATTCTTGCTCAACATCAGCATGTTGGAGCAATGAATAATGATGAAAGGAATAGGTTACAACCTGAAATCAGGATTTGCCATAGGTGTAGGCAGCCTGGACATATTAGAAAAGTATGACCAAAAAAGGATAATGAGGAAAGAATTAAGAAAAGGCCTATCTAAACTCAGGATCAGAGACCTAGTAGTTCCAAAAAGGGGAAGTTTTTGGTACCATCGGTACAACCAAGGTCTAGTGCACTAAGGAAAAGGCTACCTGAAAAGGGTAAAGGACCTTTTAAACCATATCAAGAGAATAGACCATGTCACCGGTGTAGATAGGTAGGACATCTAGCAAGGAATTATCCAACTGGAAACATAATGGTAACCCAACCATCGAGGTAGAGACATCAAGGTCATTAGAGGAAATAGTTTTTTGGTGGCACTCGAGGATGTGGACATACGTCCTAGGCAGGATTAACTGTATTAAATAAAAAAGTACAAAGTCAATACTAGGCAACGGTAAGATTCTATGAAAAGAATCAGCCTGAGGCAATAAACAAACTGCGAGATGAGGCAGGTCAGATGAAACAATTCTATTCTGATATATTATTTCATGATTTCATGTGATTAAATATAAGAAAGTAGTTGTTTTTTAGCTTCCTTTGACCAGTCATATGAGAACACAAGGAAGATGAGGACTTATATTTTACTCAATATTCTTTTAAATGCTTTATAGTTTCTCTTATTTGTGTGAATAAGGATGAGATATAGAAGTGATGCGTGAAGAAAATCTAGGAATGTTAAATCTTGTGTTTATAATGATATGAATATTGAGGAACATGATAGTAAATAAAGTTCATACTACCTAATCTCAGTACTTTTATACCCTGGCCAAGTATATAATTATTGGAGATAAGGCAAGTATGGAACTCTTAGATTGTTATCTTTCTGATTACTCTGATCATGTAGTCATTCTAAAACAATCTAGTGAGTATAAAGAAACTAGAAATATGGCATGGACATTTTTATCACATCCTAAGTACAATAAAGAGGAATCTGAGATGATCTCAGGTCAATCTGTGTGTATGAGGAAGTAAAAATATAATCCTCATGATAAAGAAAATGAGACAAGGGAGATGATCCTTGTCTGATAAATCCTGTGTGTATAGTAAAGATCTTTTCCCATGATGTAGAAATGGGAAATGTGATGAAATCATAAAATACTCATGAAAATGAGAGACAATAACAAATAAAGGAGTGATGACAAGTAATCATCCTTATAATTCCTATGCTGATGTCAAGGAACCTAGGATGAAACAAGAGTAAATGATTCATGAATAGTTGAAAGTTCATAAAATAACTAGAGGAGATGATAATCTTTTCTCTTTGATAAACAAACCTGGGTGATGATGGGGTGATAAGAGAAATATGTTTCTTTGTGTTCTCTCCTTTTAAGGACATGGAAATCAAGTGAGTACTGTGACACTTGATGTGCATGGATTAGAAATAATCCAATGATGGATACGTAGAAAAGTATCAGTTCATCTTGGACTTTGGTTCCAAGATAAATATATGTGTAATAAGTAATGTTCCAAAGATGAAAGAAAGATCTTCTTATATGTGTGACTTTGGTAACAACAACAGAGAAATGGAAATGATGAGGATGTGATGTGTTTTTAACACATGTGATGGATATCAAAGTAAGGAATCCTAATATCTAAGAAATATTAGGTGGTATGGAAAAGTAAATGCATAACTCCTAATTAGATGACTTATGGTGTTTATCTGGATGGGCCAACTATGAAATCAGTCTAATTACATAAAAAAGTATGGACATCACATGTTAGGGGTTTATGCTCTACATAAACATAACATCGACAATAATGTCATAATTGAAGGAACAATTGTAAAGTCGTTGTGGGAAAATCTTATCAAGCTAAAAATAATTCTTTAAGATACCTCTAAAATAAATTCTTAATTGCTAAGTGACATCCCCTTATGACAAAAGTATGTACAACTAATAAGATAGTCAGTACAAGAAGTATGAAAGTTTAGTGTTATGATAATAAGTTCAGATGGCACACCATATGTATGATAATACTTGTAGTCACAAGTGGGTGACAAAATGTAACTCTGGTCTTTTCTTGAAAGTGAAATACTAATGAGGAGTATGGGAGACTCCCTGATTGAGACTCCCCAGAATTAAGAATCATGTCACATAAAGTTTATAAGTTGAGAAAGGTGATAAATCAGTGAGGTTTGACACTTGAATTAAATGAGGTGTATATAATGTATCTTTGACTAAGAAAAGTATTACCTGACACAGAGTTGACTCTATAGTCAATAATGAAAAGAAATAGTAGAGTATGTGTCCTATATGACAAGTTTTATGATAACCCTATATGGAAGGACCTTGTTTTGATCAAAGTTCTATGGCATCTCCATGACATTAATATGTTATGTGGAGACTTATTGATATGATGAATAAATTATATATGTCTTCCTTTACCTGGGATTTTGGCGACAAAATCCTGGTTAGGGGTTTATAAATATAACATCCCTGATCTGGGTTAAGGCTTAACCCTAGAGGTTTTGCTTAAGTCATTTATATGCTTTCTATTACCTTTTGAATAGTAATTAAGGCTCAAGAGGAACTTATGTTTCAATTTTGGTCCTATTTGAATAATGTTGAAACAATGTTTTACTTGTTTTGGACTAAAGTGCAAATTACCCAAGTTGAGGGGTTAAATTGCAAATGTTACATGATAAATTTTCCTCAAGTGTTGAAGCATCATACAAATGAAAATGATACATAGGTATGGCTTCCACAAGCCTGAGCACCAAGAAAGAGCTTATTCGCAATGTTTGGGCATTAAAACCTAGTTTTGGTGTAATGTGCAATTTACCCAAAACCTAGGGTTTAATATGCAAAATACCAATTCTAGAGAGTCCCTAATGTTTCTTGGTATCAATTAGAGACAAGAAAATCATAGGGGCGTCTCATTTGAATCTCTTTGGAGGAGAGAGAATCTTGATATTAAAATAATCAATATTTAAGCATAATTGAAACCCTAATTCAATTTAATGCAAAAATAAATATATTAATGGAAGTGCCCTTCAACCAAAGAATGATGGTTGAATTTTTATAAATGTCAAAGTCCTTGTTCCTTGCAATGGCACCAAAATATCCTAATTAGGTGAAGAAATCCACTTGCAATTGTTAATTAGAAAGAATTGTCCACTAAAAATGGATAATAGTATTATAATGATTAAGGTGCTTAAAGTGGTTGCTTTTAATGCAAGGATAAATGAGAAGTTTTTGAAGTCAAGGATGATGGCTTCGTATGCAAGGAAGTTAGGGGGATAAGGGGCACCTATATTGGGAATTAAAAGATTTTTATAACACTTTCTCTCTCTTGAAATTCCCTTACATATATCCCATTTTCCACCCACATGAAAGACTCTTTTCGAATCCACTTTATTTCCTTGCTTTGGCCGAGCTCAAAGGATCTTAGGAGAAATAGGAGGACGTGCCCCAACCTATAGGTGAGCTCCTTAATCATCTTCAACCTTGATTTCATGGTGGAAATCGAAATTCAATGCTTAATTTCTTCTTTTCTCCATTCAATGCTCAACCTTGATCATCCTTTGCATCCAAAGACTTGAGAATGGACCTTGGATAGTTTAGAAAGCTTCATTCACCATTGAAGATGTGAATCTTTAAGCTTGGATTCAACTTTGAAGGCGGGTTATATAACTTGAACCCTGAAATGTCATTATTGCTTGCAATTTATTCATCATGTGTTGAACCTTTCTTCTTTCTCAATTTCCTTTTGATTAGTTGTTGAAATCACCATAAGAATCACAATTGATTTCGAAGGTTTGTATCTCTAAGATGATTATGTCATCTTAGCACACACCTCAATTAATATCTTGAGTAAACGTTTTGCAATGTTGATCACCAAACGGTCTCAAGACCGTTTGAGGGAAAATGGTCTCAAGACCGTTTGGGGTCTATTGCTGATGTGGATGATGAAGATCTAATGGTTCAAATTGATTTAATTTTAATGGTTCTGAGAATGGATGGTCCATTGATTAAAAACCCTAATTGGATTGAATGGTTAAAACCCTAAATCGATTGAGCCGATTTCGAAGTTGAATGGCTCAAAAGGTCTCAAGACTGTTTCAGACCAAACGGTCTCAAGACCGTTTGGAGTTTAAAGGTTGTGATGGATGGTTGGAGATCCAAGGGATGTAATTTGATGCACTTTCAATGGTCCCAATGTTGGATGGTTCAATGGGTGCAAACCCTAAATCGATTGATTGTGAAAACCCCAATTGATCCATTTGGTTTCAAGATGATTCGGACCAAACGGTCTTGAGACCATTTGGGATCAAATGATCTTCAGACCACTTGGAGGGCAAACGGTCTCAAACCGTTTGATGTCCTTTCAGTTTCAATGAAGGGTTGTCCATTCTATTTCAATGATAATTTGAGCAAACGGTTTCAAAACCAATTGAAGGAGTTAAGGCAAGACCGTTTGGAGTTCAAGAACCTCAAGACCATTTGGAGATACAATTGAACCAAGACTGAATGAGGTCTAATGCTCTTCAAATTTGTTTGAAGGTCAATGACTTCAAGACCGTTTAAGTGTCTAAAACCTCAAGACCGTTTGAAGGTCTATTTGATTCAAACAATTAACCCTATGATTGTTAATGGTGTTTATCAAAGATAATTACAATGGTTGTATCTTTAAGGTACTAGGGTGATTAGTACCCTTAGAAGGGTTAACCTTTGATGCTTATGAAGGAAATATCTCAATACATCATGCTAACCCTAAATGTGTGTACTTGAATGAAGGGTTGACCTAATCTAATGAAGTTTGAAGTAATCAACATCCTAGAGAGGATGATAGAGAGAGGAATTCACACATGTATAATAATCATGTAGTGGTTAAACCTCGACACTCTCAACATGAATAAAATATGTAATTAGGGTATGATCCTTGATAAAGAGATCATGAAACCCTAATCGAGAAGGTTGATGAGCCCTAACCCTAATTTAGGGCAATGCTAGGTGTAACCCTAATCTAGGGTAATGATGTAACCTAATCTAGGATAATGATATGAGAAATCCCAATTCAGGGTAATATAATGAAAAACCCTAATTCAAGAGGATGCTTCATGAAACCCTAAGTTGGGGAAAAGTTATAAGGAACCTAAATTCGAGACAATGATGTGTGAAACCCTAATCATGGGTGATGACATGTGAAACCATAATCTAGGGTAATTCCATGTAAAACCCTAATGCAATAATGTGATGTGATACCCTAATCTAGGGTAATGTTATGTGTAACCCTAATGCAATGATGTGATGTGCGATAATAACCTAGGGTGATTCTATGTAATGCTATATGAAACCCTAGTATGAGACCCTAACCCTAATAAAGGGTGAAGATTTATGAAATCCTAATCCGGGCAATATGATGATAAACCATAACCCTAACTTTGGGCTATGCGTTGAGAAACCCTAATTTCTGGCAATGCTATGTGAAACCCTGATATATGATGATGTTATGTGAAATTCTAACACAAGGTGATGTTATGTGAAAGCCTAATATGGGGTGATGTTATGTAAACCCTAATTGATAAAGATGGCAAAACCTATCCCTAATAATGGAATAGTGACTAATATATTGATAAGTGAAATACCTAAGGTGGTTGTTAATGGATGATCTTATATCAATAATGCCTTAACTTGAAATGAGTCCATATCATTGACAATGGTTGCATATTTCAAATAAGTGACTTATGACCAATACATTACATGATAAATGTGATGAACTGGTGCATAAAGTATTAGGATGGTAAATACCCTAGTACAAGACAAGTTGATGAACTTAAGTAAGATAAAGGTGATGAGGGAAGTGATACATCAAGACATGATAGATATCACATTCATCACCTTAAGGTTGATACACCTTGATGTGTCCGAAATCCAATATATTTGGATGATTAACACATGAAGTGTGCCATGTCAATCGTTACATATAATGCACTTTGATAAGTGTAGGCTAACACACCTTATGAAAAGGTTAAGCCAAATTAATAAAGTATGATGTAATCATATTCTAGTAAATTTGAGAGAGGAACTCATATATTGTATTGATAATTCATTTAATGATAAATAATGAGAATAAATAAGCATGATTGAATACTTATGTTATCAATGTTGGATCCTAGCTCTGTGGAGTAATGAATTAGGGCTTGATCATTAATAATATGATCTTGAGAATCTAAATGGTTAATAATGGAAAACCCTAAACCTAATGAAGGGTGATGATATGTAAGAGAAACCCTAATCGATAAGGAAGGAAAACCCTAACCCTAATGATGGGGAGGTTGTAATTCTCTTATTGCATAAACCCTGTAAGGTATTGTAAATACTTGAATAAAAGTATAATGTGCAATGGCCTTGTGAGCCATGTAAATAAGTTGTTACCTAGTAAGAGGTGACAAGATGTGCAATGGCCTTGTGAGCCATGTAAATGCTTGTGTAACAAGTATCATGAATACCTTGGTCAGACGACCTGGAGGTAATAGTTACCTGATAAGTGGTAACCATGTTCAGTGATGAATTAAGGGTTTGAATACCCAGATTCAGTAAACATGATGATGATGTTGAGGGATGTGAATTCTCAGATATGAGATAAGGGATTGATATCCCAATGTTTTATAAAGTTTTGAAAAGTACTTGATAAAAGTATTACACATTCTTTGTAGCATTTGTTATAATAAATTATGTTTGAAAACTTGAATGATGTTAAAAGAATATGGTAATACACTTAATTAATCAAGTGGAATCTTATCATGTAGTGCCCTAGCCATATAACCATTAGCGTCAGAATTTGCTGGATGGTGAAACGGGTTGCTCCGTGACATAACCCAAAATGCATATTTTTGAATATGTGGGGGTGATGGGTGAAAATCACGATGTGAGATAAACATTAAATCTCTCAATACTTCATTATATATGTCGGGGTGGATGTATCACTAATCCCCCGATAATGGGATGGATGTATCACGAATCTCTCGATAATATTAATACTGGATCGATGTGAGATAAACATGAAATCTCTCGATTGTGAAGAGAGTACAGTTGCCACTGTAACTCTATAGCGAAGTTGCCAGTATACCCTGAAAAGCTATTTAGCAGAGACACAAGATGTCATGCATGGAATCCCATACTGACCGAGATAGGGGGTTCATGGTAGCCGGCTCTACCATTGACCTTGTATGGCACTGATTTCGACTTCACAATGGTCGGTTGGAGTATGAGTGGTATACCTCATCTCCTAAGGATATAAGTGTGATTGTAAAATGTAATTAGCCGTATAGCATGTTTGCTTAAGGATTGAATACGAAAATCATTGGTTGATGTTACATTTCTTTTATGCATCTTTAGTTGATAGATGATATATTTATGTTTCCTTACATTCCTTGCAAAGTAGGTAAATGGTGTATAATTCTATCATGGATATATGTAATGTTCTCCTTGAGAAAGGAGATTATCTTATTCTGTTCATACAATGATTAATATTGTTGTTAATATAAAAGAACTCCTGCTCAATTTATTACGGTTTATCTGTAATAATAATGTTTCTGGTGGAGAGTTATATCTCTTGCTGGGACAATTTCAATTGTCTCACCCCCGTGGGATCCAACGTTTTTAGGTATACGCAGAAGAAGAGGCAAAAACCCTATAGTAAGGAAAGAGCAGCAGCATCATCAGGGACAACAGTGATATTCCAGGTGGAGGCACTGGCTATCATATTTTGTATAGAAAGTCTTAAGTGTCGGCTTTGTACTCTCCGGTCATCTGAGTTAATAGTTAGTACTTTTAATGAATTGACCTCAGATTTTGGCTTTATGCCTCGAGGTTTTTATGTTGTCTGTGTACAGTTTTAACAAGGCAGTTGATGCTTGTAATCCTCAAGAAGAGACGGTACAGGATATGTACTTATGAACCGAGATGTAAATGAAATACATTGGTTCTTGATAAAATAGTTTTCCTATGTTTGGATCTCTTTGAAAAAGGTTTTAATTTTTAGTTATTTTCAGTAATCCATTGCTAATGTTGTCTTCTGCATTCATTATTATCTGATGTTTGGTGTCCGTCGTCACAGTACCCTTTCAAGGAATATGCTTTGCTCTACTTTTGTATGATGTTGGTAACATGTAAGCGTAGATCTTTCCTTATTTTTCTAGTTACCTTGTTATGTAATGGTCAAGGGGTCAAGTTAGGATAAAAAAATTCATCATCGTGAATTTTGGAAAGAGGAAAGGCTAATGTTTTTGCTTGGGTGTGAGAAAATTCAATATATTTGATATCTTATAATTTACATGAAGTCATGGCTTAATATCAGTTGTTCTTATAGGTTCCGATATTTTACTTAGGTTTATGATCCTCACTGATCATGGTAATTGTATAAGTATATGCCAAATGAATGAAGTCTTTTGTGTTCCCAATTTGTCTTGGGATTTTTGAAACATTAGCAAAATATAAGTCAAAATATCAAGAGTATTTTTGTGATGTCCCACCATCACAAGATTGCTATGATGTCTAAACTCTCAATATTTCAACATTAACTAAAGGGAAACAAAATCTTCATGCAATAACAATAAGGACAACAAGAGATATTAGCTTTCCACAATAATTAATTATCTTCAGTTAACCCTCATGACCTATGTCACACTTATTACAAAAGGAATCAGATACTATGATTGAGCCCATAATGTACAACTTGCATAACTAATGTGACATACAAAGCGCACATTTCAAAATCTCAAGAAAGCTATTACAAGTACTTTACAGAACTTCCCAACCAAGACCTGGATATAGGGGTGATTCTATATCTAGCTAACTCAAACATGCAAACATCACTTATCTTCAGCTGATGTCAAACAACAAAGAGCACCAAGTGACACTTAAACATCACCCACCTTCAGGTAAGAAACGTCCACCACAAAATTAGTGCTTACTACAACTTCCAAGGAGACTTAGCTAGTCACCTAAAAATATGTGAAAAACTACAATATGAGACCCTAAGTCTTAGTGAAATGACATAATAGCTGAAGACAATTTTTATTTATAACAGAAGTAGAAGTAATTAAACATGATAGGAAATATTTAAATTATTGGACAAACAGTACATCAAAAGGCATAATCTCACCATAGTTATACTTGATCCATCATGAGTACCTAAACAAGATACCTATTACAAATGCAACTTATACACAAAGAAGCCACAAAAAGTAAGTGCATTGGTGTTATTAGTAAAATAGACTTGAATAGATATTCTATTGAGATGAGTTACACATTATATTATGCCTTGGGGTGTTTGAGGTGTACCACTCAAACCACTAGATAGCCACTGTGAAGACTATCTAGTAGTTTGTACAAGATCTAAGGGTACCTATATTCCATTAGATATCTCCATACATCATCGGGTCGAAGTGAGGACCGCAAAAGGTAGAGTGTTCAAAGGTTGATACTACTATGGGAATTACTTAAGAGAGGATCAACATATCACTGGTCCATCCTAGGTACATGTGCCATGACACCAACATAGTGTATCAACCCAAAATCTTGATGTGACTATTGTTGTTCTTCATCACATCTCATATCTCTATGGACCATCAGATATAAATGAGTTCCAACAAGGTTTAAAGATGTGAAGGTATATCATCACCCAATCGTTCCCATATATTCACTAATATATGGTTTTGAGCATCTTTTCATAATACATAGATTGGTACAAGATTAACTCATTTGACTATTTTCCTTAATGATCCAAGGAAGTAGGTTTACATACTCATAGCGCTATTAGAATATGGTTTCACTTGATGAATTATCTATTTTTGATGTAAGAATAGACCAAACATGTTAAATACAATCAAACACCAAACTAACTAAAATATCAATCAAGATATTTTGCTACTTCCTAAGATATAAAACATATTGTAATATTGTTCCATATATGAAATAGAATGGTGTATTGTAAAACCCTTAAATTGTATAAGGATATACATTATGATCTGGGCTTGAAGAAGCCCTATTATTGCATAAAAGACCATTCCAACATCTAACCTTCTCAAGGATATCATATCAATCCATTATAAGGATTTAAGTTTACTCAAAAGCATCACAATCCTCTGTGATCTACACATTTCCTCATGAGTAGTAACAAAAATACAACTATTCTAAAATAAACAACACATTGGTATCAAGTTTTAAGCATGAGGAAAACTAATCTTTATATAATTGTCTACTCACACAAATGTTTCAACAACATAACAACTTAGTAAATTCCTTACAATGTGCTAGGAAGTGTCTATGACATCAAAGATTATCATGCACTTCATATTTCACAACATAATGTATTACAACATCTAAAGTACCACCTTTAAGATCATCAACCAACATGGATCTAATATTATGTATAGGAGTTCCAACTAATCCTACTCCATCATCAAGGAAGTATGATCAAAGATCTAGATGAAACATGCAAGTTCATACTCCTTTTATTTTACTTATATTGGTATAAAATATCCTATTTTTAGCATATAGAAGAGTTTAGTAGCAAGATTAGGGTTTGCATATATGGTGTAGGTAACAAATGCATTACATGTTATATCACTCACCTTATGAATAGTAGAAATGAGTCAACTTTAAGATGGAAAAGGAAAACCTTGTGCTTTATGCTTTAAGATCCAACAAGCTCCTAACCTTAGGAAAGACACAATATTTCCAAAGATCCAAGCTTTCTCTTTTCAAAGTTCAACATATCTCTAACTCCACAATTTAAGAGTAACTAGGGAAAGGAAAAGAACATAAACATGGTGTAAGACTACCAAATTAGTAACCCAAGAAGAACCACCAAGATCATCGACCGAGAAGGAAAAAGACAAAGTATCATCAAGATCACATGAAGAGAAGGATATATGCTTACTTGGATTTGGATCCTGAAAGTTTAAGAAGAGACGTTGATCCCTATTCGAAGAAGAGAATAAGAGTAAATAGTTGCTCTAGAAAAAGTCGATGAAGGCAAGAATCACATTGCTTATCATAAATTGATGATGACACATTGCAACTCCATATTGACAAAGTTATCTCACAAAATTGATATGAAGAAGGGATAGAAAGGGGGTATTGTTGACCCATAGGAAATAGAAAAGGATAGAGAGACAATCAAAGTTATAGAGTCACCGATCTTCACACCTGTGACATTTCTATGCAACATCGTTGAGGTACAACTCTGATCTCCCATTGATAGATAAGAAGTTCCATCGATGGAATGAAAGTGGAGGTCTCATCTATCTCATCATCAGTTCTTACATGCGCAAATCTCATCAATTTACATAAAGTCCACTGGTTGTCATCATCTAAATTATTCATCAGTTGGTGAAGGTAATCCATTAGTTGTTGTTATCAAAGCATTATGTATTGACTCCCATAGGCTCTCAACTAATGAGAAGTTAGTGACTCACTACTACTAAGACTCCTATATTGGTGGTCTAGCATAGCATCATTGGTCGGTGATAGGAAAAACCATCAGTCTCCCTACAACATGCCCATCAACCGATGAGGAACTTGAAGGTGAAGAACACTTAGTGCCTCCATCGGTCCTCAACTGATGGGACAGTATGGTTGTTTATTAAGCAATCAAAGATCAATAGACAAAGTCCAATCAATAGAATGAAAGAGATATATAAATCATTATGTGCAAATTAATAAGAGGTACCTCTACTCATGGACACTTTGTACATAGACCCATAAGCATGGTGGTTTAAAAGATATTATATAATATCATGATGCATTTCTTGTTCTTTTGTAGAAAAATGAGTGTATTTGTAGGATGTGGGTACCACTTACATCAATATCAATACCACCATTGGGAAAGAGAGGAGGAAATACACATAGTCATCTCAGTAGCACCGGGATACACCTTGGTACCATCGAGAAGAGGATTTGATACCACTAAAGGCCAAATAAGTGGTCCTAACAATGAGGATTAGAGAGCCTCAGTAAAGTCTCAGTACCACTTACTCTTAGCTCGGTGCCACTGATGCAAACATGTCCATGTCAAGAAAATAACCAAGTTAGTGGCACTGAATTCAAAGTCGATGCCATTGAGATTTCCCTAATGGACACAGTTAGAAACAACAATATCCAATGGTGTTTTGGATAAGTGAGATCTTTGGCTCTTTGTTCAAAGCCTAAGAGGGCAGAAGAAATGAAGGTACAACATATTTCATGAGAGACTAGAGATGGAGGAGAAGAATATGTGGAGATGTGGGGTGAGGAGCATATCAACACATTCAATGAGAAGTTTAACAACTGAAGTGTTGTCTGGTTGTGGCAATATTCATAGGTGATCATCCTAATGCCAGTTTGTAGGGGTTCTTCTAGTTCCTATGCAATTCTTTTTGTCAAACTTTCTTGTGATATCATGATGTGTTAGGAAATATGGCATCATGCAAGGAAGTGAAAACTAAAGTTTATTTTCCATATTCCCTAAAGATAGTACATCATGTTAACAACTATGTAATGGAAAGGATGGTTGCAAAGTTATAATTGGTCTTGGAGCAAGTCCAACAACAATTCACTTGCAGTAGTGTGCACCTTTCTTCAAGTTGCACCTGGATGTCTATCATCATCATCCTCCTAGTCTGGAACCATGAACGATAGTTGATGTCATCCTCCTAGTGGCAGGTAATGACCTCCTCAACTCTAGAGTAGTCCACATTGACCACTGAGAACTCCTGTCGTTCTATATGAATGGATAGGAAGGAGTTGTCCCATCTAGTCAGTGTGCTAGAGACGACTTGCTCTCCCAATTGTCTATCCCTTGTTGTTCTTCCCTTTCACATGTAGAACTTTCTCAGGCTCTCTTAGTTACCACAATAAGAGAAGACAACAATTTTCATAGCAATTGATGTGTCCGGAGAATCCCGTAATACCTCTCTATTTATAGGAGGGTTAGGGTCAGGGTTCCTAGTCTAAGCGAGAGTCAAAGGGGACAAAATTTCATGATTTTTTGCCTACAAATGTCAGACCGGTCGGTTCACTAGTGAACTAATTTGTTCACACATGAGACAATCAATTAAACACTTGAATTGGTCATTTCACTATGTTTCCTATTCACAATTATTTTGGCCATTAATATTGGATTAATGCACAACTTGATATCAAGATCAATCCATAATCCAATCTCATTGATCTACCAAATGGTCAGTTCACAACCTGAGCCATCGGTTCACTTGCTGAACTAGTCATTTCAGGCTGCAGTTTGCTAATGTTGCGTAAATTGAATATCTAACACTTTAGTAATCAATGTTATACATCATTCATGAATAAAACCTCCATTCCAAGTGCATTCCTATGTTTGTGACCCTATAGGTCCCAAATCATGTTGGCAGTGAATGTCCATAACTAATTTATAATATCACAAGCAAAGATTGGTATCTAGCAAGACATCATTGTTACACAAGTAATTCGGAAAGTTGGAGAATAACTTCAACCTACAATCCATTATTGGTGTTAAAGTGATTGTAAAGTTTCTTTGTATCTGATATATAGATTGAACTCGATGCATGGTTATGCCATCCTCTTCAACATTCTATCCATATTCCTTGAGTTTGAGAAGACTGTTTGAGATATATGTGAACTCAACATTATTGATTCACATGTTCATGGTCATGCTTTTCTCACTCTCGCTTATCAAGTGGCTAGGATATCAAACTCCTGGAGGAAGGAAAAATCTCATCTCCATCATTCATAGTCAACCCCTTGTGTCATAGTGCACCCAAGTGTCACCTTTATGACAACCCTTATTCAAGGTCACAATGGATGATGTCAAAGTACATCCAATGACATGTGATGAGTGTAGTGATTTTAGGTCTAAGAACCACAATCACCACCATCACTATGAGACATGATTCAAACAACCATTCAATGGTTCCATGCATCACTCTCAAGGTGGGTCTATCTGATACATTATTCACTAACAAGTAACTATGTTTTTGGTTTGATATCACATATCATGACTTAATGACATTATGTCATCAACCAACACAAACTCTAGTCTTACGTGTCATTGTTGTCTATTAACCTTCCATAATAACATCCGACTATGGACATAACAATAATGTATATTCTCTTAACATCCGTATGATCTCATTGTTCAGGTCCTCAACCCAAAGGCATATGTCATTGAGTAATATCATTCTTTAGACATTTATTATGTTACATCTTTTTTTGGTGAGAATTTATTATGTTACATCATTATCTCATAACTGAATAAAACAAAATAAATTGGAAGATGGCCTCTATTTTTAATCAAATAGTTTACAAGCTATGCCATTACAATCATCATATGATTGAATATTTGGTCATACATACCAACAGACTCCCACTTGCACTTAGAGCCAATCATCCATGAACTTAATTTCAAGTAATTTAACATGGCCCTCATGTTTCTACTATGAAATTGCTTTTGTCAATGGGTCAACCACATTGCTTTCTGTTGGTACTCTACAAATCTTCACATCTCCTCACTATATGATTTCTCACATGAGATGGAATCACCTTTGTATGTTCTTGAAACGATGATGTGACCTAGGTTCCTTAGCTTGTGCAATACCTCCATTGTTGTCACAATATAGCTCAATTGTGTCAGTGATGCTTGGAACCACCCCAAGTTCAGAAATGAACTTCTTGATCCATACAATTTCCTTAGATGCATTGGATGCAACAATATACTCGACCTTTATTGTAGAATCTTCCCTATCTCTTGCTTGGTACTTTTTCAACTAAAAACTCCATTGTTGAGGCAAAACACAAACTTGATTGTGATCTATAGTCATCTTTATCAGTTTGGAAGCTAGTGTTTGTGTAACATTTTACCATTAACTCTTCCCCACCACCGTAGACCGGGAATTAATCCTTAGTTTTTCTCAAGTACTTAAGGATGTTCTTTACGACTGTCCATTGAGCTACACCAAGATCTGACTAATATTTGCTTGTCATGCTCAAGGCATATGAGAAATCTGAGTGAGTGCATAACATTGTGTACATGATGGATCCAGTTGCAAACACATCTAGAATCTTAGTCATGGGTTTCCTTTCTTCACAAGAATTGGAACATTGAGCTCTAGAGATAGTAACACCATGACACATGTGCATGTTTCCTATCTTTGAGTTCTCCATGCTGAACCTCTTCTGCACTTTATCAATGTATGTGATCTAACTTAGTCCTAGAATCCTTTTGGATCTATCTCTATAGATCTTGATTCCTAAGATGTACGATTCGTTGCCTAAATCCTTCATAGAGAATGTATTTCCAAGCCAAGTCTTTACCATCTGTAAAGTAGGTATGTCATTCCCCCACAATAGTATGTCATCAACATAGAATATGAGGAATACAATCATGCTCCCACTAACCTTCTTGTAAGCACTTGGTTCATCTTCATTTTGATTAAAGCCAAACTCTTTGATTGTTTCATCAAAATGGAGATTTTGGCTCCGAGATGCTTGCTTCAATCCATAGATTGACCTTTGTAGATTACATACTTTATTTACATCCTTTGGATTTATAAAACCCTTAGGTTGTGTCATATACACATCCTCAAGAAGATTCTCATTAAGGAATGTAGTTTTAACATCCATCTGCCAAATCTCATAGTCATGATAAGCTGTAATGCCAAGCATGATCCTGATGGACTTAACTATGGAAAGTGGAGAAAAGGTTTCGTCATAGTCAACACCTTGAACTTGTTTGAAATCCTTTGCAACCAATTGACCTTGGAAGTTTGTACATTACCATCCATTTCAGTTTTCTTGTTGAATACCCTTTAGCACCCTAGGGGTGTCACCCATTTGGGTGGATCCACCAAGGTCCATACCTTGTTGGTATATGTGGATTCCATCTCAGATCTCATGTCTTCAAGACATTTCTCATATTCTGGTCCCTTAATAGCTTGTAGGTTGGTTGTTGGCTCATCATCCATGACCAACTCATTTTCTTCTTGAGTCATAAGATAACAAAATGTTTTTGGCTATAGACATCTCCAACTAGATCTATGAGGTTCTGGTGTTACTTGAGGAATTTGATATTCCACAATGGTTTATGAGTTTTTATGTTCCTCTTGTACCTCCTCATGTTCAATGCTTTCTTGTTGGTCTTGAACTTATTCGAATACTATCTTTCGCCATTGATTCCTTTGAAAATGAATTCCTTTTGTAGGATTGCAGCATCCTGGCAACAAACACTTTATTTTCAGTTGGGTTATACAAGTAGTATGTCTTGGTTTCCTTGGGATATCCAAAAAAATAACATTTATCATATCTAGGGCCAAGCTTTTCAGGAAACATTTTCTCAGCATAAGGTTCACTACCCCAAATCCTCATAAAAGAAATTTTGGGATGCTTACCAGTCCATATCTCATATGGTGTCTTTCGAACCGATTTGTATGCTACCCTATTTAGTGTAAATGATGTGGTCTCAAGAGCATAACCCTAGAAGGAAGTTTGAAGATGGGGAAAAACTCATCATTGATCACACCATACCTAGTAATGTGTGATTCCTTCTTTTTTAAACACTATTATGTTGTGGTGTTCCAGGCGGAGTCCATTGCGGTAAATACCATAGTGTCATAGAAGATCCTCAAACTCTTGGCTTAAGTATTCTCCACCTCAATCAGAATGACCTTAATACTTTTACCAAGTTGGTTTTATACTTCATTCATTAAATACTTGAACTTTTTAGGTAAACCTAACCATACCTATTGAAGTCATCAATGAAGGTACTGAAGTATTGATACCCACCTTAAACATTTGTTCTAGAAGGGACACATAGTCCTAATAGATCACTAGCCCTCTCACTGTTACCAGTGAAGGGAGTCTTTGTCATCTTTCCCAACAAAGAAGACTCACATGTCTCTATTGATTCAAAATCAAAAGAGTCTAGATATCCATCTTTATGGAGTCAAGATATGTGATTCTCATTGATGTGCTCAAGTCAATAATGCAAAGATATGTTTGGTTTGAGTTGTTGAGTTTAAACCTTTGGTATTTACATTATAAACATTCATATTAAGATCCAATGAATGAAGACCATAAGACAATGGGGCATTGTCATAAAAGATCTCATCTTTTGAAATAGAACATTGACCATTTTTATATGAATTTCATATCCATCCTTGTCCATACAAGATATAAAAATAATGTTTCTATTTATGGAAGGTATAAAATAGCAGTTTGTTAAATCTATTACAAGTCTCGTGGGAGAGATAAATCATAGGTTCCAACTACAATGGTAGCAACTCTTGCTCCATTCACAACACATAGTTCTACCTTGCCCTTTTCTAAAGGCTTACTTCTTTTCAGATCCTGCATATTGGAACATATGTGAGATCCACATCCAATATCTAGTATTTAATATGAAGAAGTAGATAAATTTATCTCAATAATGTATATACCTAAAGTGGAGATATCTATCCCCTCCCTTCTTCTTTCTCAGTTCCTCCAAATAGAGAGGGTAATTTCTCTTCTAGTGTCTAGGCTGGTGACAGTGGTGACAATTGCCTCCCTTGGTAACCCCTCCTTTTGGCTTCAGTCCAGAAGACTTGGGCTTCTGGCTAGCTTTAGAATTCTTCTTATCTTTTTCATTTCCCTTGGACTTTCCTTTTGTCATGTTGATTATCATCATAGATTTGGGCTTGTTATTCTTCATTTGTGCTTCAGTTGTTATCAATATTCCAAGTAATTCGTATAATGACTTGTAAAAATTATTCATGTTGCAGATCATGACAAATTGATTATATGACTCTGGCAGTGATTGTAGAATCACTTCAGTGGCCAACTCTTGGCCCAAGGGAAATCCCACTCTCACAAGGTTCTCCACACACCCAATAAGCTTGAGCACATGAAGATCTACTGGATCTCCGTCTACCATGTTGCACTTGAACAACACCTTAGAGACATCATATCTCTCTTGTATTTCTTGATCTTGGTATGTGTTCTTAAAATGTGTTACTATCTCAATCACATATATATTCTCATGTTGTCTCTATAACTCATAGTTCATAGAGCACAACATCAGGCATGCGACAACTAAGACGTCCTTATAGTGCTTCTTGTAAGCATCTTTGTCAGCCTTAGGCGCACTAGGAGTAGGTTCATCTTGCTCTAGTGTTTCTAGGACATAGAGATGGCACTCTTGTGTGCCTTTTTTAAAGTATGCATGTTCCTCTAGCCTTTCTATGTTCGCAAGGTAATCAAGGGAAAGTGTAAGCGCAATAATATTTCTTGAAGTATTAGGTGGTATACTTTTATTAGTTATGTGACTATTGGTTAAATTCGATAAAGCCCCCTTGAACTAGGCAAGGAAAGGAGCGGCAAAAAAGTCTTTTTTTCATTCAAAAAAGGATTTCCTTTCTACGTTATTGTGCACCCTTGGTATGTGTTGATCCTCTAGGGTGAAATGATAAACTCCAATTTGTAGTTGTAGCTGTCCACCCTACTAGAAAGGTCCAGTGAAATGCACTTATTATGGGGAAGGGATGTGAGGACCATGAGCTATAAAAACCCCGAGGTTCCCATCTTATGATCTGAACTCAACCCTTATTACCTCGGGTGAGTGGTACATGACAAAAAGCTGGGTTTTGACCCAGTCGTTATCAAAATGTAGACCGTACAAACTGGAAAGTAATGCCTGGAAGAGTCCCTCATCAAACAGGATGAAGGAGAGTAGCAGGAAGTGTGGTAGTTTTGGTTCTTATGCTCGAATCAACTAAATGTAAGCAGTGACTAAACTGCCTGACTGTCCGAGGAGGGTGCCCAGGGGCCGATCAAATACAAATTTCTGAGATTGATTTTCAACGTCCTGAACCAATCATTAAAAATATTTCCCACTAAACTTCTCCTTATCAAAGACCGATCACAAAGAAAATGTGTTATTTGTTGTCATTTGAATCTATAAGAAAAATATGCATTTTAATCAAAATAATTTTTGATTTGATTTGATTATAATAAAATTTGATGATATTTCAGTGGGACTTTAATTAATAATCACTCCCACTATTTTGTTCAAATTGATAACCCTCTCTTATCAATTCGGAAAATTTCATACTAAAATCTTATAGTTAGCCAAAATACATATTTCATCAAATAATGAATCAACTTTGGTTGATCACCCACAACTCGACTATTTAGGTAGGCAACTTTTACCAGTTGCATCTTCATGCAACTCTTGGATAGATGGTGTGCAAAACACTATGTCACAGTCCATCTTCATGCCTCTGGGTACTTAATCTCATTAAGATCACCTAGTTAACCTGGAACAAAAGCCAGCACATTAGAATATACACCCTTCTTTGGCAAATCTACATAACTACTGTCACACTTCCACGAGATGGACATCACACTATGCTTTGGCATGACCTATTCTTAGTTGATCAAGTTTTTCATGTGTGTTTCTTATGGAAAGCATCTAATACTTAATATTGTACTTGAGGTATTTTATATGAATACATATACATATCCAATCACAACATATTTATAGTACATATCATATATATGCTATAACGACAACAAAACATACAACAGTAAACACAATCAATGGTTATGGACATCCTAATGTAATTCCTTGGAGCCACAAGGAATTACTACCACCTAAGTTCCACATCATATGTAGCAACCTATTGTTAATGATGATCTGTGTTGAACCAGTTCGGGATGATTGGTTCAACACTTGAACCTGTCGACTGGCCTCTTGATTGCTCAGTTGGTTGCTCAAATTGTTAGTCTATCCTCCACTCCTTGCGACGTCTAGACTCCTCTAGCTGGTTGGTTGGGTCATCAGCCAGTCATTTGGTTTCTCCTATCATATCCTCCTCGGTCCTCCAGTTGATCGGTTCAGTTCTTGAAATGGTTGGTTCACCCGATAAGCCAATAGGCTCACTTTGTGTAGAATGCCTTCTATGCCATAACAAGAAGTAAAAGCTGTCTTAATATTACATTATAATTGTAAAACCTCAAGTTACATTTGAGGGGAGCATAGGAAGGAAAGAATTAATACTTTTACATATGGAAAAGAAGAGAGAGGCTTGGTATGCCAACTGAGATATAAAAGGGAACAAAAACCATCCACCATGCACAAAATGTCTAGGGGTATAGGCCATAACCATGTTACCAATCACCATCAAAATGATTTTAAGGCAATATGTATAAATTGCACACATATATATACATATATACAATTATATATTGGGATATTTTGTGGTGTTTACTTGGATATGCACATTAGCCAGATTTATTATTGCATTGTATGCAATAAATAAATGATAAAACCAAAATCTGATCACATCGATCAAATCCTAAAATATAGTAAATTGATGTGGGTATGATACCATTGTAAGGAAATATGGCATCAGGTAAGGCAGTGGAAACAAAAACATATGTGCCATATTCCCTAAAGATAGTAGATCACATCAACTATGTAATGAGAAGGATGGTTGCAAAGTTATACCTGAACCTAGAGCAATTCAAGCAATAATTCACTCACTGCACTGTGTACCATTTTTTAAGTTGCACCTTGATGTCTATCGTCACCGACCTCCTGGTCTGGCACCATTAATGATAGTTGAAGTCGTTCTCCTAGTGGAAGACAATGGCTTCCTCACCTCTAGAGTAGTCCACATGGACCTCTAGGAACTCTTGTCATTCTAGATGAACAAACAGGAAGGAGTAGTCCCTTCTAGTCAGTGTGCTAGCACTGACTTGCTCACCCAATTGCCTATCCCTTGTTGTTCCTCCCTTTTATGGGTAGAACTTACTCAGGCTCTCTTGGTAACCACAAACAGAGAAGAAAGTAATTTTTAGAGCAATTGATGTGTCCGGAGAAGCCCCCAGTACCCCTTTATTTATAGGAGGGTTAGGTTCATGGTTCCCAGTCTAAGAGGGCATCAAAGGAGAAGGAATTTAATGAATTTTCACAACCTACAAAATGTCAGACTAGTCAGTTTTCCAGTGAATTGGTCGGTTCACACATGAGATGATCAATTCAACACTTGAACCAGTCTTTTCACTATGTTTCCTATTTGGGATTGTTTTGGAAATTAATATTCGATTAATGTACAACATGACATCAGCATCAATCCTTGATCCAATCTCATTGATCAGACGGGGGGTTCACAATGAGAGTCGATCGGTCAGTTCACTTGATGAATCGGTCATTTCAGGTTGTAGATTGCCAACGTTGTTTAAATTGAATACCTTACATTTTAGTAATTAATGTTAAACATCATTCATGAATAAAACTCCTATTTCAAGTGCATTCCTATGCATGTGACCCTATAGGTCCCAAATTATTTTGGCAGTGAATATTCATAACTAATTTATAACATCACAAGCAAATATTGGTATCTAGCAAGACATCATTGCTACCCAAGTAATTCGAAAAGTTGGAAAACAACTTCAACTTACAATCTGTGATTGGTGTTCAAGTGATTGTATAGTTCCTTTGTCTCCGATATCCAAATTGAACTCAAGGCATGGAATCATAATCCTCTTCAAGATTGAATCCATGTTCCTTGAACTTGTGCAGATTGTCTAAGATATATGTGAACTTAACATTATTGATTCACATGTGCATGGGAATGCTTTTCTTAGTCTCTCTTATCAAGTACCCAGTTGTCAAACTCCTATAGAAGGGACAAATCCCATCTACATCATTCACGGTCATCCCCATGTGTCACAGTGCACCTGAGCATCACCTTTTTGGCAACCCTTATTCAAGGTCATGATGGATGATGTCAAAGTACATCGAAGGAAATGTGATGAGTGTAGTGATTTTAGGTCTAAGAACTAAAATCACCACCATCACTATGAGAGATGATTATGACTACCATTAAATGGTTCCATGAATCACTCTCAAGGTGGGTCTGTCTTATACACTATTCTCTAACAAGTATCTATGTGTTTGGTTTGATATTACATGTCATGACTTAATGATATTTTGTCACCAACCAACACACACTCTAGTCTTATGTTTTATTGTTGTCTATTAGCCTTCCACAATAACATCTGAATATGGACATAACAAGAATATATTCTCTTAACATTCGTATGATCTCATTGGGTCCTCAATATGAAGACATACGTCGTTGAGTAATATTATTCTTTAGACATTTATTATGTTACACCATTATCTCATAATTGAATATTTTTTTTGGAAGATTCCCTTTATTATTAAACAAATCATTTACAAGTTATGCCATTATAATCATCATATGATTGGCTCTTTGGGCATATGTACCAACATGTTGAGCATGAGGGTCTAATCCCCTTTTCTCTATGACCCAAGAGTAACCAAGTGTTGACTTTCTGCATGACATTTCTATCAAATTTAGACTTGTTACTTTGTATTTTTTTATAACGGTAGTTCATTAAATTTTCCATTTTCTTACTTGATCACCATGAATATGCTTTAGATTATTAATCACAATGAGAGTAGGAGAAAATATTGGAAATGCCATGTTTGACATAATTAATAATGCACCATTAATGCATTCTAACAATTGTGAGGTTGATTGTCTAGAGGGCATTCATATTTATTTAATCTCTTATACTAATATTGTGAAAGTAGATTAGTTATTAGGTTAAATAGTGTACTACATTATAAGAGATAGTAATGAAAGCTACATATGCCTAATCTAAAGAAGAAAGGATATTACATTAAATGTAAAGGAATCATGTATGAAGCACACTGTGATGAAATTGGAAACTTAGACATTTTATTCTTTTGATCTAAAAAGCAATTTAATCTATTATTATTAAACTTTTAGTTCAAAGTTTAATTAAATCAAGTAATCCTTTCCTTAGGTCAAGATGATTTATTTATTTAGAAGTATCAAGCAATCCCAATTTCCTAAGATTGACAACTCAGACCTCTTTATCTCCCTTACTACTCAACATGTACATTTATATATTCACATGAACGATATATATGTGTCAAGTTTTTGACACTGTTGTCGGGGAATCAACAACTCTAGAACTATGAGTTCTAGAACCGACCACTCTAGGCCATTTTTTAAATTTTTAATAATTTTCTTTTCAATCATTAACAATATCTAAATCTTTTTGTTACTCAATAACTAGTATTTGCATTCTTATAGTAAGTTTTTTTTATTTTTTGGGTACTAGTTTATGGTTCAAACTTAGGCCACTAACTATAGACACCCTCTCCTCTTTGTGAAAAGCTTTTCCAACAAGCTAAGAAATATTTTGCTTCATATGAGGGAATGATTCTGAGTACATCATCAACATCATTAGGAGTAAAAATGACAAACAAAGAGGAGTAGGTCATCATCACATAAGATCTAGAGATTGAAGAAGAAGAAGGCATGCCTAACCAAAGGGAAGACAACAATGAAGTTGTGGTAGTTTTAGATAATGAGGTGGACTATTTGGGAGAAAATAAAGACATCTTCAGTCATAGCACAGGTTGTGTAACGGGTTCTCACAGGTTGGTTTCAGAACTTGAGGTTCATTGAGTCTACATGGACACTAGGACTTAGGACTAGGATGATGTCAGAATTAGGAATATGACATAAAAATATGGTGCATACTGCCTAATCTCAGTATTTGGGTGCCATGGATAGGTATTCAATTATTGAAAAAAGGTAACTATGGAACTCTTAGATTGTTATTTTTCTTATTACTCTGATCAAGTAGGCATTTTGAGACAATCTGAAGAGCATAACGAATAAGAAATAATGGTGTGAATATCTCAATCCTACCTTAAAGAAGATGAGAATTACATCATAATCTATCAAAACTTGAATGTTTGGTAACTATAAGAGAAAGATACAACACCATGAAATCTAAATCTGAATACAAATAAGGAAAAGAGGAGTTCTTGAATATGTGATTCAAGAAGATAATAAAGTAAAAGATAGATAAGTCTATGCTTATAAAGTGAATCAAGGTATGAAATCAACAGAAGATGGAAAGAACTCCTATAACAAGTACAAAATGAGAAGATAAATGGGAACAATGACAAAGGAATAAGGTGGAACCTGAGTTAATCTCAGACCAACCTATGTGTGTAAGAAAGTGTTAATGTAAAATCAGCATGGCATGTGAAAGAAATTAAGGGAGATGATCCATGTTTAATGAAGAAAATGTGGAATATGATGATTTACATGTGGATAAGTGGTTGAAAAACCTAATAAAATAAGAGAACATACCCAGTGTGATAAATAGTCATCAAGGAAGGAGTAATGAGATATGTTAATCATGATGATTCCTATGCTAATGGCAAGGAACCTGAAATGAAAAAGGTAAAATGATACATAAGAAGTTGTAACTTGCATAATGAAAATAGAAGAGGTTACCTTTTTGCTAGTGACCTTGAACAATGTTGCTATGATGTGGGAAGTGTGTTTCCCGTTGTGTCTTTTCTTTCCAGGGCACAACTTTCAAGTGTATCATTTCCACTTGGTATGTGTAGATTCATTGTAAACATGAGGGTGGATAGCTTATTATAGCATAAGGTTGCTTGGACTATGGTTCCAAGATCATAAAGTTTGTGATGAGTTTGCTTTTGAGCCTTCCAATAATTTGGGAGACTCCTCTTATATGTTTTGAAATTTATTATGTTGGTAAAAGTAGATGAGATAAGGATGTGAGTTCCTTATATCACATGAGGTGGATGCCAAGGTAATGAATTCTAGTATCTAATATGGGTCAATAGTATGGGAAGTATGTGAAGGTTGGAGATGTTTATTAAATGAACATTACAAGTATTCCTCTCCCTTAGAGAGATAGAGAGTTGATGATGACCCTTTAAATGTTGTTAGGAAGGAAAAACAAAAGTGATTGTATAATGTTGTGTATGGTTTAGTGATAGTTGGACAAGACCACTATCAATGATAGAAGTTTTATTGGTCAATAGATATGTGATACCATGTTCCTTTAAGATAAACCTATGATCAAATATCAATGCATAAGATTCAGATTGGATGACATATGTAACGTCCCAGGATTTGAGGCCTCAGATAGAATTATCTTAAAAGGAATGATTGGACTACCCATATCGCCAAGGTGCACCTCCTTTTTCGAGATCCCATCACTAAAGAACTCCATAGTTAAGCATGCTCGACTTGGAGTAGTACTAGGATGGGTGACCAATCGGGAAGTTGACCCCAGCTTGCGCGTGAGTGGGGATAAAGCATGCAGTTAAGGCTAGTGGTGGTCTGTGGGACCACTCATCATTCCTAAAACTATACTAGATCCTTGGGCAGTGGGCCCGGGTGTTACAAATGGTATCAGAGCCATAACCCCTCCAGTAGGTGGGGCCCACATGGGCATGTGACATGCCAGTCTTGAGTTGTGCAGTCCAGGCATGTTGGAAAGGGTTGTCCATGGTTGACGTAGCCACCCTTGCGCTGGTATTCTGTGATCGGGAGTTGGGTGTCCATGGGCCATTCTGGGTCTACATTGAAATGGTGACGTATTATGAGGCCATATAGTTGAGCCTTGACGAGGACGTCAAGAGTCTAAGTGGGGGAGATTGTAACGTCCCAGGATTTGAGGCCTCGGATAGAATGATCTTAAAAGTAATTATTGGACTACCCATATCACCAATGTGCACCTCCTTTTTCGGGATCCCATAACTAAAGAACTCCATTGTTAAGCGTGCTCAATTTGGAGTAGTACTAGGATGGGTGACCAGTCAGGAATTTGACCCCGGCTTGCACGTGAGTGAGGATAAAGCATGCAGTTAAGGCTAGTGGTGGTCTATGGGACAAGTCGTCATTCCTAAAACTCTACTAGAGCCTTGGGCAGTGGGCCCGGGCATTACAACATAATTCACATGACCATGATGAGTTTAGAGTTATGTCCTATAGACTAACCAATGTACAAATAGAATTTATGAATATGAGGAATAGAGTGTTCCAGACATGTCATACAAGTTATATCAAGCTTTGAGTTATGACATGTCAAACTATTTCAAATATGGTCAAAAAATTTGATCAATATTTCTTCAAAAACTTAGGGTTGCCGAAGTAGCAATAGCTATGAGACAAGTTGAACAAGAATGATTTGGGGGTTGACTAGGGTATCATCTAATAGTTATGATACCAATGTTAAGTATGTTATGTGAGTCCTGATAAGATGAAGACAATGATGTTGCTCCACCCCTAACAAGGTCAATCAGGAAGTTATATTTGTTAATAGTTATATACAAGTGTATGGTTCTTCAACCAAATAGATGGTCAGTCCACCATTGATATGATTGGAGAATCCACTAAAAACATATTCCTCATAATTTCTTGAAAATAAGGGGGTTCCTACATGGTTGATTGAGTTGTTGATTACAACAATCATTAAAGGAGCATAGAGATGAAACCTTGTAAAGTTGCATATGATAATAGATATCTGATGTTTTATGTTTGGTAAGATCCAGTGAGTGTGGCCTCTGAGTGATGTGTGATACAACATATAGAATAGTTCAAAATGAAAATCAAGTCCCAAAGTTGAAAGTTACTATTAGATCTGTACAGGTGGCACAACAAGTTTCTATGTTCCATATTTGCAAATGTCTTCTTATGTGGGGGTTTTTGTGTTGACCCAAGATGAGATATGTATGAATTATGTGACATCACCATGATATGCAAGTAACCATTTGAAGGTAATAGGATGAGGTGCATAGGAAGTACCCATCTTTGTTTACCTTGGATTTTGGGGGCAAAATCCATGTTAGGGGTTTATAGTTGTAAGCCCCTAAACTTACTTAATGATTTGAATGAGCTTAATTATCATAATTGAATTCTTATAACACTCATATAAAATTGTGATATTCTTTGAAATCATAAGATAAGCTTAAGTTTCAAATTTGGTCCAATTTGGATGTTGTTTGAGCAAGTTATGCACATTTTGGACTTTTCTGCAATTTACCCAATTGAGAGGTTTTCTTTGAAATTTATCACTTGCATTATGTTCCTTGATATTATATCATAATTATTGAGATTTTTGAGCCATGGTGTGCCTATTTAAACCTTGGTTTGAAGGTGTTTTCTCCAAGGGTAATTTAGGGTTTTCCCCTTCACGGATGAGCTACCTTTAGTAGCTATCAACTAATGAATTATTGGATTTGCTAGAAAATTCGACAAAGGAAATCTAATCAGGTCTATACACATGGTGGGGGAGCTTCTTGTGTGTGTGCTTGTATATTCTTAATAAATTAAGGCCATGGACACTTGGATGGATACTAGAACTTCAACTTTTTCCTTTTCTTTATCTTAAAGTGTCATATACTTATCCCCAAGCACCAAAATGAGCCATTTTCTCTCCACCACCTCCCTAATTCTATCAACCTCATTCTCCCTCATTTTTCTGCCCAAGGAAGAAGAAAGTGGGGATCTTCTTGGAGAAAGGCTCTAAGGTTGAAATTGACTTCATTTTAGGGTTGAAAAAGCTTCCTTCTAGTGATGTTGACCTAAAAGTGTAAGAATTCCCTTCTTTCCTCCATATATTTCTTTATTATCCTTCCTATTAGCTTTCTCCAGGTCGTAACCTTGCTGTTACATGATATAAATTTCTCTAAAGCTCTAAAACCCTGCCTTTCTTGCTCCTTATGCTTAGGGTTTGCTCATTTGATGAAGAAAGGTGCTAGATGGACGAATTCATAGCTTACTCTTGGATTTTCTACCCTACCTGGTCGAGATTTCTTCTGTGTGGGGTTTTATCTTCTCATTAGAGGCAATTTTTATAACTTTCTCCACGTTTATTGCTTACCATAAGCTTTCTAGATCATGTTCTTGCTTGAAAATGATGATCCATGCACTAAAAAGCTATGCTTGACTAGGATTTCGATTTTTATAATGTTTCCTATTCTTATTTCAGTTATATATGAACATGTGATCATTTTTACATTATTCCTAAGGTATTATATGACTTGGATCAGGTTGTTTTGACAACCTATGGTGCTAATCACCTATCAAACAATGGTCAATTTTAGGGTTTAAAGTTGATTTCTTCTATAAACCATGACCCGATGATGGTACCATTGCAACAACCCTATGGTGTTGTCTTCATAACAACTCATGGTCGTGATAAAGAATTTCAAATGATGGTGACAACCTATGATCACCCCCTTAGGTCAGGTTTTGGATCAATTATAAATATAATGATCAGCCATTAAATACCTTATTGATGTTATTAATCAATGATGACATCAACTTAATATTTGATGTTGATTAAAGAATATAGTGTTGATCTAACAACCTATAGTGATTTAATTATCACTAATGATGGTGTATCAGGTATATACAATCCATGGTGAGTTAATCATATATTTTTAGCATCAATTAAGCCTTAGACCAATGGTTTCTTGGGTCAGTTGATGCAATGGTTGAACCTATACTGTAATTGATGGTTTTAATATATGAACTTGACCCAATGGTCAAGATCTAATGTTTATTCCTCCAATAAAGTGGAATGATGGATAATGTAATATTGTGGTCCTAATAATGGGATTTAGATGGTTTCCTTTATATGATCAACTTAAGGAGCTTACTTGTTGACAATGGATGGCTTGTTTTAACTGAACAGTCGATTGTGGGTTTTACCCTACTCTCAATGGAACTTTTTGTGTTGTTAATCAAGGGATGTCTAGGGTTAGATGGTGACTCTTTCTAGAGAAAAAATCAAAGACTTCATATGTGGTTTATCTAAGGTGTTTACTTATGTAAACAACCAAAGGTCTTACCTTTTAAACATCCAATGGTTCTGGGTGACATTGTGGTATGGTGATACGGGTTGAATGATGATGGAACAAATGGAGGTTACCTTTAATAAGGTAGTCTTACCTATTCACTCATATGAATAGAAGGGATGATAACCATATTGTGTTGATATGTAACCTTAATGAGGTATAGCTTGTTATACCTAGCTTTAATATAACTAAATGATGGTAATTGGGTATGAATAGTCCTTGAATGACTAATGCAATCATGAAGTACTCTGTTACTATTTTTGAAACCCTAGTATGCGATAACCCAATTGTTATACCTTGATTTATGTGTGGGTTCATACTTGAGAATGGTATGGAATGTGATGGTGATGCTTCATCTTATGTATCCATGGTCCAATGGGGATGTTGTGAGTTAGGGTTTGGGTATGAGTGATATTTAGTAACATTGATATAATTTATCATGTTGAACCTAACTCTAATGCAAATAGATAAAGATGAGTATTCATTTTTAACATTCTTATATGATGGAATGATGGTGGAATAACCTCCTTAACATGATCATAACCTTGGTATATTAATTTGTGGTTATCATAGCCACATGATTGATACTTTCTTATGCTAAACATGTGCGTTATGAATATGATGAGAGTTAATCATATCTAGATCCATTGCATGTTGACGTAATAAAGGAATGTTCTTAATTTTAATATAACCCTTCTATGATTGTTTATGAATATAACCTAGTTCATTAATGCAATATTGTGTTGATCTGGTATATTATATATAAGTGATGTTGTTGAGCCTTGTTATAAGGCATGCAAAGATAATGATGATCTCACAGGGAATAATATGATGGTCTTAATGACCTTTGAGCATGGTTGAGACCTGAATGAAGTGTAATCCTCTTATGTTTATAAGGGTTAATACCCTGTGATATTGTGAAAAGGATTTATGTCCTGTGATAGTATGATGGTCTTAATGACCTTTGGGCATGGTTGAGCCCTAAATGAGGTGTAATCCTCTTATGTTCATAAGGGTTGATACCCTGTGATATTGTGAAAAAGATTATTATCTTGTGATAGTATGATGACCAGTGTGGTCTCATGAATAGAAAGTGAATAGTACCATGTGATGATGAGATGAGAAATTATGTTTCATACGTTTTATATCTTTTCAAAGTTGTGATATTTATATGTGTGCTAGAAGTGAATTATGATTTGTATGTCCACTTGTTTGATGCAGCCTTAATTCACCCAATTAGCATAACTAATCAAGTGAAACTCTAATCATGTAGCCATATGTGCCATAGATCAATCTGAGTGATAGAATTTTCCAGATGGTGAAACGAGTATTCCTATGGGAAACTCGGAGTGCATACTGTTGAGTATGTGGGGGTGGCAAGTTGAGGATATATCCTTGTCATCCACAATGCAGATTGTGGAGGTTGGATATGGTCGTGCCTCATACATCTGATGTGATTGAGAATGGTTGCGGTCGTGTCTCGGTGATTATATATGTGATAAGATTGGAGGACAACTGTAGTTGTACCTCGAATGGTAGGGTATGCATACCCACCTCCTTTCACTAGTGTTGTGACACGTACCAAGGATGGACTAGGCTGTTAGTAGCTTGACCTTATGTGCCATTGTGGCGGACCCGTATTGACCGGGGGCAGAGAAGATCTTAGGAGTCTGGCTCTTCCTAGATCTTGTATGGCACTGATTTCGACTTAGCAGTGGTCAATTGGATTTTGAGTGGTATCCTCAAGTTCCTATGGGCATATTAAAAGATGTAATACAGTCGTATAGCATATCTATTTAGGGTTATACATGATGCTTCACATTGGATGATAACCCTTGTTTGTTCTCTTTACATTAATATGATGCTTAGTGCAATTAAGAGATAGTAGATATACTTATGTTGTGGATATGCTTAATATTGTAGATGCATACATACATTAGACATGATTATGTTGATAACTATACTGCTACTGCTGATTATAATCATGATGCTAGCTATGTCATGTTGTTAGTTATGTTTAGCATGCTAGCCATGCCTTTGTAACTAGAGATGCATATATTACTGATCATGCTTATCCAGATAGTTGTGCTTATGGTTTTAGCTCTTTTTATGATGTTGATATGTTCAACCAATTAGACATGCTAATGTTGTTATCTATGCTTATGTGGCTAGACTTATTCATAATGATAGAGATGCTATGTTACTAGACGTGTTCATGATGCTAGATATGCATATGCTACTGAATTGCTTATGTTATCAATAAGATAAAGGATGATAGTCTGGCTAATGATGATAGTTATTATCTGCTCCCTTGTGTATTTTGATAATCATTAGTGTTTTTGAGCTTATTTGTTATATCTGATTAATTTGCATAACTGTTTAATTACTTAAAAATGTTGTAATCAATAAACGTTGTTGGAGGTTATATCTCTTGTTGGTACTGGATCTCACCCTTGTGGTTTGCCACATTTTTTTAGGTAATCGGAAGTGATGAAAACAAACATGTGGCAGAAAAGAGGATCTATAGTAATGAATCTTTGAGAAAGTCGATTAGACGTCTAGTGTGTCCTAGAGTCATCCATGTATTCTCAGGTCCGGGAAGGAAAAGTTTGTATATGGTGTTTTGAATGAATCAGGATTTTGTTAGCATCTCAATGCTTGTTTGTGTGACATATATGAATATTGTTCTCCTATGTATATATGTTGTGGCTAAGGTGATAGATCAATTTGTATCCAATTCTTGGCATAGTATGGATATAAGAAAGATTTTGGGATCTTATGCAAATGTTTATGAGCGGGTGTTGACGTTGAAATCGGTTTTAATTTACCCATATTTTTGGGTATGTGATTAATTAGTGATTGATTGTGTTTTATGTTTTGAGTAATCTTGTTTAGTGTAACGAGTTCTCACAACTTCTATCAAAATTGCAGCAGCCATGCTCATACACCAATAAAGGATTCCACCAACATTTGCATTCATATCTCCTCCGTGAAGAAACTTTCATTCACACATCGATGGGTATGGGTGGTCCCTTCATCTCAACCACGAACCACACCAAGGATCTACATCCAAGGTGTGACACCACCAACACAAACTCTTATAACCAGTGGTGTCACTAGTACATTCAAACACTATCAAGGCCAATCCAAATCTCAAATATCTAGAAACATGCTTAACAGAGAGATACAAGCATCAGAATCCACTGCCAATAAGCTAAAGTGAAAGTCACCCCTCATGAAGAAATATATTTGACTTCTACGCCTGACTCAACCAATAACATGGACATGGTTGTTATCCCAATTATGCACCTCCTTTAAGGCATCATTCAAATCATATTTGATTAAAACTCCTTCATTGATACATCAAAGTCTTTTCCTAGAGATATATCGACATGTTGTGACTTAACAAGTCATTTAATTTGCATAATGTGTACCATAAAATAGAAGGCTATATGCATCCAACCTTAATGGGTACTAAAGATACACAAAGAAGATTACAAGATATATGATGTGATCACATCGACATTTGGTTGTTCTCATGACTATAAATAGTTCCATTTTGCCTCAAGGTGAAGAGAAATGTCCTCATAATATGCATGAATTTATATTCTTTCTAATATTGTGCAAAATGAAGAAGACACTACCTTTTGGCCTAACTTTAACTACAATTCATGGCATATACGACCACTCAACCAAATCCACCTTGTTAGTCTACTTTAGCACGTTAAAAGCTCATGAATTTGAAAAAGAAGGCCCCACCACTGCCCAAGGGAAAGTTGTCACATGTCTATGCTACAAAATAGTAGGATTATCTATACTTGAATATCTAGTGAATATACTCAACCACCTTGAGTAACTAAAGATCAACATACAAGTTACAAGTCTTGAAAGTTAATTCGACTACTCCAAGTCCATCTGCTAAATACAAGGAGATCCATCAATGCTTTTTACCGAATGATTTACAATTTGATCATATTTAGAACTTGGGAGATTATTATGTGACCAAAGATGCTATAAATTGCTCAGATAGTGATGATCATCCATATTGGATATGCTCTCATTTCTAACAAAATCCGCTTGAATATTGTAAAAGGGTATCTTATACCCTTCATCTAGAGCTTGGGCTTATAAATAGAACCCCTCCACCAACATTCTTGGGGTTTAAAATTCTGCCTCTGTTCACTCCATTCCTCAATGCTAGACTTTTACAATCCACCCTTCTGCCAATGATAGTGTATTATTTCAACAAACACCTTCTATATAGTCAGTCAAAAACTCCCATACCACTGCCATACGACCTTGCTAGAGATGAAGTATTGTATAGGCTTGCAGCCACAAAATTATGTGTGCTTTTAATCAGATATACCCCTAACAAACATATGATTTCAATCTCCATAAAAACATGTAACCAATAATGTGATTTGATTATATCCTAGAGCATTCTTAAGCTTACTCAGACATGTACAACTAGTTTTTATCTCTGGATCAAAGCTCGATGTTTTTGGATCTTACTGTATATTCACTTATAACTATCGTTTGCATAAAATTTGCAAATGTTTTCTCCTTCCATTTGTATATCTATATCAAAAGCATATGTAGTATGTTCGTGATGGTTAAAACCTATTGTGAAAGATGATTCAAAGAAGATACAAAATGACCCCAAAAGAGGAGGGCCATGTTGAGTCTTTTGGTTGTTGTTCCATAATGCATAGGCATTGACATTTATCCAAGAGAGAGGTGATATCCATTAAATATACATATTTTCTTGAACTTGAGAAGAGGTTTGAATAGAGTGATCTTGACAACTAGTTTAAGATCATATGATTTATGTGTTAGCAAAATCCATGGTAAATATGAGGTTTGATCGAGAAAGAGAAGGTTTATGTGACACCCCTTGCTACACAAAGCAAGATTACTCAAAATTAAACCATGATCAACCATTAACAACGGATTAAAAAATCATAGGAAATTAAAACTGATTTGGAACAAGGACCATGAGTTGATATTTATTACACAAGAGTCAATACTTCACATTTCATAACATATATTCAAGGTGCTACATCATTATTTTCCAATCATCTAGTTACATAAGACATCCGTTCCACATGTATATACATATAACCAAAGGTACACAAGCCAAAAACTACATATCAATCATCATGTCTAAACAACACATCGAGAACACACCCAAGGACCTGAGTGTATAGGGACAACACATAGGACTCTATTACTAGACACTATCCATATACCATGATCCACTGGGTGTGTTTTCTCTTCATTTTATGTCCTCAGCTATCCGATCTTTAGATTGGCATGCACGTCCACCTAAAAGGTTTTTAACCAACGAGGTGAGACAAAAGTCCCAGGGAAAGATATAACTCTCTTCCAACTCTATTATTATCACAAATAGATAAGCAGATAAGAATATTATTATAAGATGAGTAGATTCAACAAATTCTCTTAAGCATGGCCACTATCACTTGTTTAAGCAGTTTAGGCATCTATACTACACAATAGATTATCTTTATGCTTGAAAAGGAATACGAAGAGCATGTATAACTATTACAAAATAAGTAGTATAAAGACAAAGGAATGCCTCATCCAATGTTATCGTATTTGATCCTATACATGTGCACTACATGGCTGATTACATATTTCATCATGCTCTGAGGATTTGAGTCGTACCACCCAAATCCAACCGACCACTGCTAAGTCAAAAACGGTGCCATACAAGGTCTAGTAGAAGAGCCATAATCCACAAACTCACCACCTCGTAGTCAGTACATGAGTGAACCTACAGTGACATCATGAGTCAACTACTTCCAACTACATATAGTCCAGCTGTGCAAACCTAGCTCACCTTTGTATAGGTCATGATTCTAGTGAAACTAAGATATGGCCCACAACCGTACTCTTTCAGGGTATGGCCCATAGCCAATCCTGTGAAATCTTATAAACATAATATCACTGAGCTATGGCCCGAAGCCGCACTCTTTCTAGGGTATGGCCTACAACCAATCATGTGTCACATATCTTGAGGCTCATGCATGGCCAAAGTCATCCTCAGTTGTTTGATAATATAGTACAAAGTTGTCCCCCACATACTCAACAGTATACACTCTGAGTTTCCTGTAGGAGTTACTTGTTTCACCATCCAGCAAATGCTAACACTAAATGGATCTATGGCACAGGGCAATCTACATGATTAGATTCCACTTGATTAATTAGACCAATTAAAGTGTCTTTTAGCATCAATCAAGTTACAATGTACAAACCACAAACAAATCCTTCAAAACTAAGGGGTATAGTATTACAATAGCAAATATCATCGTTTAAACTATAACTAATTTCCATCATCTCATAACACTATATCACTGCGAGCCACAAGGTTATCATCATCAACACTATCATGGGATATCAATTCCTCAATCCATTACTAGAGGATATCACCTCGACCAGGCACTAAGACCTTACTAAGTCCTAAGATCCATCACATCACACTTGTGATTCATTGTTATCTCATCATGCTTCAAAGGGCATATAAGCATTACTTATGCCAATCATCATTTGTGCCACATCACATATACTTACCATATCAATCATTAACTATTACACTCAAAGAGATGATACGTTTCAATCACATTAAACTCCTTTAAATATAACAAGCCATGCATCAAAAGTTCTCTAATTTAGGATTAGGCTTCATGCTTATTCCTTTAAGGGTTCTCAAGCATTATTCTATCTCAAATCTCTGACTTTACTACCTCCCATAGGTTGGAGTATATTTAGACAATATAACCAAGTATGCACATTCATGTATTCATACTTTCCATGTTCCCTTATCGAGGCTTATAGACAAAGCTCGATATCATTTAACCACCTTCATAGTACTCAGTAATTATAACACCCCATTAACTCACAAGGTTAAAGTTATGTAATTAAGAGAGAAAGTACAATATCATGTTTTCCATTATACATATTCAATAATATGACCTGCCCTAATATTAAGGTCAGTTCTCTTCATATATAGGAGATTAGGGTTTTACCTCATGGTTACATTACCATCCTAATCACACCAATTCCCACCTCCTTGAAACTGATTTAGTTTAAATCACATTAATTAAATGAGAATAGATTATTACATCATCAGCACTAGGTATCATCATAGCATACATGTACATATGTATTACAACCATGCATTATATATACAGGTTGACCATGTACCCTTCATAATGTTTTATCATTTTGTGACCCATAAGTTATTACCCCTCAGAAATTATTAACCACATATCATAATAAGGAAACTTAAACCTTAGATTACATATCCAAAGGATTTTACATCAAATTATACACAAGGCACTTATTAGATCATTAGAGTTGTTCATATGATCTCTGCACAAATGTTGTCACCTTTTATTCCAACAAGGCTTATCATCACCATCATATATATATTCACATATTTGTGTCATTAACCTCACTCCACAAGTTAAGATTATATGAACAGGGAATATATTAGACACTTGTCATGGATTATAAACTTTCATTAAGATGAACACATAAATCATATTCTTCCATGATTAAGGTTATCATATGGATACTCAACCATTGAACCCTACATCCATCACTTCCTACATTGTTGGAGAGTTTAGGGCTAAACTCTTTAGTTATGAATGGACCACTCATAGAACATCATCCTATGATGCACTAGGGTTAGGAGAAGAAATTAAGATTGATAATACATTATCCAAAACAACACCCTTATATGTTATGCATTGCTCATATGTGTATATCATTGGGTATCGGAAAATACCCTTTAACCCTCGTCATGTGATATCAGTTTCACCTCATCCACATGTGTCGGCTTGAACACATAATAGTATGTCAAGTTAACACATCTAGGTGTTTCGGGTGAGCTCATCCAAGGGTATCGGTTTAGACCACCTTGTAGTGTATCAGTTAGCCACTCATGAGGTATATTGATTTAAATCACCATGTGGTGTATCGGTTTAGATCATCTTGTCCAAGCATGTCGGGTTAACCACACATAAGGTGGGGTGGGTTAGTTAAACTTGAGGTGTCAAACTAACCGCATAATAGGTGTATCGATTTATCTCCCATAGTGTGTTTTAGTTTGTCACTACTTGAAAGTGTGACGAGAAACTCTACTTGAAGGTGTGATGGGTTGTTAGGGTTAGGGTTTCAGCATGGCATCGTGATTTATTTCCTCAAGGTGTATCAAGAAACCCTACATGAAAGTGTGTCAGCCTCTTACTCAACCAAGGTCATCATGGTTGGACACTTCAACATACCAATTCACAAGTTACCCTCATGGTCATGATAGGCCAACACCCTCAAGGCATATCGGTTTAGGAACATATCGATTTAGCATCCCCTAAGTCATGATGACTTGTTATAAGATGTATCGGTTTAAACATCATAAGTCATGACGACCGCTCACCCCTTAGAGTATGTGTCGACTTTGTCATCTTCAACCTTAGGAAACTCAGCCACTAGTCCACCTACTATCATGGCAAGAAGGTGTAAGATATGGAGAGAAAACTAAATGAGATTCCTTCATCAAAATATTTCTCAAAACATCACCAACTACTAACATATATGAGGTAAATGATCTAGAAATGAGAAACAATATAGACACATGAAAGAGGTGAAAATAACAAAGGAGGTTAAGAGTTATATAACCTGCCTCAAGAAGGTCTCCACCAAGGGTTCAAGATCCATGATCAAAGCTCCAAAGCACACGTTCTCAAGGTGGAGGATAGTCCATCAAGAGCCCCAACTCGACCTCAACATCACCTCAAGAAAGAAAAAGGTGCCAAGGTTATGATAGCTCAAGAATAAAGGAAAGAGGGAGAGACATGTCCTAATCAACCTTCATTCAAAGTATGATCCATGGATGAGAGAGGAAGAAGAAGATGAAGAAGAGAGCTCAAAGAAATGGCCATCAAAGAAACATAACTCACCAAAATGGAAGTTAAACCAAAAATCACCATGAGTAAGGAACTCAACCTCCCAAGATCCAGGGAGACTTCCTCTAGATCCTTAAACTTCCAATCTCATCCACCAATAAGAGAAGAACAAGGATGGATGAAAGGGTTTACTTGTGTGAAGAAGGAAGGGGTATATACTTGAAGGAAGAAAGAAATATCAAAAGAGAGGTGTCATCACCTTAAGAGCTTAGGTGACACTTGTCCATGGGAAAGGGCCACATGCAACAACATGCAAGACATGGTGATATGAACTAGGTTAGATCTTGCTCTCTTGGTCTCCTACTAAGGTCATGCCGGATATGACAAAACCCTACACACTTCACAAACCGATAGGGCATAACCCCACACTCACAAACCGATAGGGCATAACCCTACACACCCACAAACTAATATCCACCTTTCCAGATCCTCCAAACCGAGATGAATCTCCTCCTACATACTCACCATCCTTAGATGCTTCCCCAAGAAACTTCTCAAATCGATACACAGCCTCTCCAAGGCTCTCTAACCCGAGATAACACCTCTAAGAGAAAAACACATCTCACTCATGTGTTCTATATATCACCAAAGATGTTACCTCATAACCATGATCCAAACAAGGCACCTATCTCTCTATCTCCTCTAGATGATGTCAAACAAGAGAGGGAACACTCTAGAGATGGTAAATTGTATTTTAACCCTTCACTTTGGGTAAATTGCAATTTACACCAAAACTAGCACATAAAAACACAAGCATCGTCCACATAGACTCAACTTGAAAGTTAGGCTTTCCACAAGGCACCTCTTAGCATCATTCTCTATCTTATGATGCTAAAGTGCTATGGGAAGTCTCAACATGTGACATATTGCAAGATAACCCCTCATCTTGGGTAAATTGCACTTTGGTCCAAAATAAGCAAATATTGCTCAAACATTATCCAAATAGGACCAAACTTGAAACCTTTAGCATGTCACATGATCAAAAAACACCTCAAGGGATTAGATTAAAGTTCTAAGCAACCTACTTAAGAAAAACAAATAGGGTTAGCCCAAAACCCAAGTCATGGTCCTTACAACTTCAATATGGATGTTTGCCTTTGAATCCTTATCAAATACATTTGATCTTAGGAAAACTTATCTAGACTAGCTTTTACTACGTCCCTTATCTTAGATCTAGTCCTAGTTTATAATCAGACTCATGTTGTATTTATATCAAAGTAATTAATCACAAAGTTGATACAAATAGAAAATTCTTTACAAGATTTTGAACATCATCACGACTCCAGAACAACTAAACCTCTTACAATTGCAAGTATCAAGCATTGTGTGATTAGTTTATAAAATTGAAAGTTCATGCCTACAACCAAGAACAACAACTCATTTGATAAAGAGTGTAATCTAATATCTAATTAGATATAAACGTTATTACCTGAGTCACAATACACGCCACACATTTAGTTTTTGGCTTTGTTCTTGGGGATCACGGTGAACATGAATGACTATTGGTTTAACTAATCTATTTGACAAATTATTTACTACTTTCTTAGATTATATAAACTACTTATCATGTGTAAAAAATTGTTCCCATATCTTTAGTTCTCTGAATATATTATGCTAAGAAGATTTTCATCTCTAGTTGGATTGAGAAACCTTGATATAGAGATTGACATATCATTGTGTATATGTTTCCAATCTAAGAGAACGGTCTAACATAGTCAATACTGATCTAGATGGGGGTCATGAGAAAAAACACGAGGAGAAAAGCCTTGAAAATGAAGATTCTATAATAAGTATTTTACTTAAGGATTTTCATGCATTGAAAGTAAATGATTTATTATCAGGAGTGGCTAAAACTCCTCTCAATGTCAATAACAACTATTTGTGTACCATCCTTATCAGTATCATTCAGACTCTATAGTTAATAGGTAGTGAGTTGGATAACCCCACACATCATATCAAATTGTTTAGAAAAATCTATAACACTATGAAAACTAGTGGAATCATGCTAGAGGATGTTTACATGCACACATTTAACTTCACTATACTTGACAAGGATAAAACATGGTATGAAGTTGTTCCTGCTGGTAATATTGTTGCTTGCCAAGATCTCATTGCTACTTTTATTAAGAAGTTTTTTACATTTGCAAAGACTAGTAAACATATAGATCATCTCAATAATTTCAAATAATGACCCCCCTAAAAGATATTTGTAAATCATGGTAGAGACTTGAAGTGTATTAGAGGGAATGTCTTCATTGTGTCCTACCTAACTAGTTTATAATCTATAATTTCTATATAGATCTAAACAATGAGTTGAAACATTTTCTTAATGTGGATCATTTGTGATATGCAATTTAAAGAAATGTATGAAGGCACTAGTATAGAACCGAACTTTAGTTTCAGTTATTTAAGGCCTTTGGCATCGGTTTCAAAGCGACAACCAAGTGGGTATCGCTAAAAGTCAAAACCTTCAGTGTCAGTTTTAACACCGATGTCATAACCCTTCCCGCCACCAAAAATGTGCCAGCAAGGGCACAATAGGCGTCGGTAATTTAATAAAACTGACACTATATCCAGGTCAAAGACGTCGGCATTTCACAAAAACTGACGTCATAACCCTTCCAGCCACCAATAAAACGTGCCAGCAAAGGCACCATCGGTGTCAGTTTTTTGCTACTAACCTACGATGTATGTCTTTGTTGTCATTTTTATACTAATAACTGAAGCCTGTGTTCTGATATTTTTTTCTTATCAGTTTGCAGGCCTACTGTATGGCTGGTTAGCAGGATGCAGAACCTGTATTTCAGTTCTGAACTATAGGTTTACATCATCCATTGATATCATCCAACAATAGGCCACAAACCTACAAAATTAACAAGATGGAAAACAATTTATGATCACACACATGTATAAGCACATTTAATTCATATTATTTTTCATCACACATATGTAGAAACCAGTAGTTTCATTTCAAATTTCCTCCATTTTCACACATATTTACCAACCTGCAGTTCCATTCATTTCATCTCTTTTCACATTCAGACACATGTAGAAACATTCATGTATTGATCATCTTCACATTCACACATATGACAATTCAGAAAAAATCATTCACATTCATACAAAAATAATTATGAGAACAAAGTTTAGAAATATCATTCTTTATTCATCATCGTCATTATCGCCATCAGTATCCCAATCATATTTAAAAATTCCCACTACTTATAGGGCTTTTTCCCATTGTTCTCTTACATCATTTAAGTCTTCCATCATATAGGGAGTATGTACATCTAATAATATTTCATCTGTAGTGAAGTCAGTTTTAAACACCTGCAAAGAGAATGATGTATAAATATAATTAATAATATATAATAAGATTTTGATATTTCATATTATCTAATGAGACTATATATAATACCTGATGTATGGTATCGATTTCCATTGCGGCATGTTTGATAATTAGGTCCATAAATCACATCACATAGTATGTGCATGCCCATTTGTTTTCTTGTGTAGCACACTATAAATTGAAACATATAAAATATTCAAAAATACAAACAAGCACAGTTTACATAAATAATATATACACTGGAGTTGGGAAATTACTTTCACATTCTCCCAAATTAGTGGTTGTTTATTTTTCTTGGGGACCTTTCCTCCAACTTTTTTGCACTCATGTAAAGCCCTACATGTTAATGTAACACATTAAATTGCATAATTAAATACTAATGTAATAACATATGTTAACGGATATAAAAACATGAAATATTTCTCACTGGAATAATGGCCTTTTCATTTTGTGTCCATATAATGTATTCAATTCCTTCCCCCACAGGATCTAGATAATAGACAGTGAATGTCTTGGGTGCAATAACTAGTAACTCCCAATGCCTACCACTAGAGGTAAGAAAGTTAAAAATTAATAATTCAAAATCCACAATAAAAATGTAATTTTCTTAAGTCCAAATTATAAGCAAAGTAAACTTACTCAACATTGAATGGAGCTATTATCACCATCTTCTTTTTTTACCAAAATATTTAAAAGCAGTAGAGCAGTATGAAGTAACTGATGAAGGATCTTTATCTACAAGACTAATCAAATATGAAACCAAAAATCCCACATGGGAAAATGAAAAATCTATACATATCGTGTGTAAGTGGTTGCAAAACATGTATTATGTATGAATTAATATATAAGAAACCAGATCATCGTATATAAAACAAGGTATATGGATGTATAAACAAGATCTCACCATATCCATAGTTCTATCATAGATGTATTCATCTAATCATAACGAAACAACTCCAAAATATCTTGTATAAATAGATTGTTATCGTATGATTGACCTGCAGCATCCTCCGGAATAGAAACATTTATAGGGCAATTTGGATCTTGTTCGCCTATCCATACGGACATACCCCTATAATTAGGACCTAATGAGGTGTGTAGGTCCCTTGGAAGCCAACTTGGTACTTCAGGAGGTGGAGGTAGAGGCCGAGATGTAGCAGGTGTCTTCCTTTTGACCTGTATATATAATTTCAAATCAATTGGCTCATATATACACACTAACAAATTAACATAATGTAAATTCACCATACAATATTAGTATAGATGACATCTACTTTGGGCCACAATATCACTCCGCCTTTTGCCTCACCAAGCATTTCAGAATCTGGGTGGGCATATGGCAATGGATGATCACTCCAATTGGGGAGTATATGTATCGGTCTCACACGAACTGCACCATATGGTATTGGAGTCCCATGAAACGTGTCCCCTGGAAGGTGTGGGTAAGCCTCGACCTCTGTAATGATGAATTCTTGACTTTTTAGATGGCATGGATTCAGCCCCTACAAATTTACGTAACGAATGTTATATACATATATGCATAAACATATCATCTTCAAAAGACTAGCTACTATGTCATAAAAATACTTACAACGGACGTGATAAGTGGGTCTATAGGATTACACCCAACCTCTGTAGTAGGAGAAGAGCGGCATGCCACAGGTATTGTCTGAGTGGCAATCTGAGATGCCTTCTACTTGCTAATTTCTTCATGGAGTCTCTTATCAAGTGTTTCCTTGACTCTCCTATTAATTAACTCATCTACCTATACATCAACAAACGAAACGCTAGCTTTTTATTATTGAATTCCCTTTCACAATAAAATTCTAAAAAAGAATAGATTACCTCAACATTTGATAATCCCACTTTTGGGACAGGTTTGCGCTATGACGGCCCAAAGAACGCTTTTATGCCCACACCAATGCCAGCACCCCTAACACGTCTAGGATGCTCTGGGTTACCAAGAGAAACTATCATTTGTGCCCTTAGGGATGAACTTGCCTTCCTTCCTCTTCTCGTGAAGCTCCCGCTAATTGCCATCAATAGAAATTGGTAAGTAAACATAACAATAATCAATATCAATTGCTCCAAGAGTTGAATTTTACCATTTTTGCAGTCACCTCAGTAGTTGCAGGCTTCATTATATCTCCTTTCTTATTTTTTCTCCCAGCTATCCACATAGCATAGCGAGGCAGAGGTACGGGACCAATAGTAGAGGACTCTGCAGTCTCTTGAGTAGTAGAAGATTGAATAGTAGACTCAGCCTGTAGTCTTTGGTGAATGCCTGCATAGCCTTTTGCACATTTAGTGTACGCCTTTCTCTTTGAGCATCGTTGATAGCCTTATTATTAAGCACATTGATTTGGTTAGTAACACTAAAGGTTAATCTTAAATAGGTGAATAAATAAGAACATATATTAATTAAATTGGTAGTGGCGCTTAATACCTTGAATTCATCAGTTTTTCTTTTGGTAACAAACTCCTCCCATTCATTGGGTTTCAGGTAGTTCCATTGCCTAGTGGTTGGCTTCTTCCTCTTCTCAGCATCTTGTATGAAATCTTGAGTGAGATTTGTCCTATAGTTCCTTAGGACCCTCCCACAACATTGCATCACACATTTACGATGCAACTTTTCATCCAGTTCAAATATACTCTGCAAAATAGAATTGCTATTAACTAGTATCCTAAAAATTAGTAATGTACAAATTAGAATTGTAAATAATAATAACTCACGCATAGTTCCTTCCATACTAAGTATTTCTTCCCCTTAGGAACTTTATGCCAAGATTCTACATTAGGACTACAATGGCTACGAGTAAGAACACCAAGACATGAAATAAATGAGTTGTGGTTCACTCCAATTGGATTTCCTGCATGATCAAAATCCATAGCCAGTTTGGGTCCATTGCCCCTTTGTTGTAGTAACTTGTTCATCATAGTGATGCCCCTCACTTTTTCAATTTTTTTTGCTGCTCATCAAGTGTCCCAAGTTCTTCAGGGGGTACGTCATCAACCTAAAATTTAACAAAAAACACACTTACATGATATAACTTATGAATGGACATATAGATAGAAATATAGGATATATTTTAAAAACATACATTGTGAGGCACCACTTTGATATCCTCACCCTCACGGTAATCATCATCACGGTCATCATAGTCATGCTCAGCCATCTAAAATTGTCATTAAAAAATCAAACATTTAACATTTAGCATAACTAGAAGACAATAAAACATTGTAAAGTTCACATTCAGAAGAAAAAAAAACATATAAAAAAATAAAAACATGCCTCTAGTACTGTGATCTTTTATCAATTAACATTCCTTCAGTGTGATCTCCACACACATACAAGTCATTGTTAGCTTCAATATTTGGTGGTGTTGGCAACCCAACTGAGAATGGACTCGAGTCATCATACTTATCATAGTACTCTTCTTCATCTATAGGATCTTCAATGAACTGTCTTTTACCATGAAGAACAACCAACCATTTATTATTTGCAGGATCATCGATATAAAATACTTATTTTGCATGTGATGCCAATATGAATGGTTCACCCTTCTCGCCAATCTTTTCAAAGTTCACTAATGTGAAACCCAATTCATCCACTATAACTCCTTTGGAGTTATCAACCCAATTACACTTAAAGAGTAGAATTCTGAAATCTACGTAGTCAAACTCACATATGTCTTCAATGACACCGTAATATGACATTTTAGCTTCACGTGGACTCTTATCATTTGCACTTGCAAAAAATAATGAAGATGCTTGAAGGGTGACCCCATTGTTTTGGACGACGTTCTTATCATCTTGACGCTTTGTGTAATATGAGAACCCATTCATGTCAAACCCTTCATAAGATGTAAAATTCAATTTTGGTTTAAAGGTGATCATCATCACGGTCATCATGCTCATGCTCAGCCATCTGAAAGTGTAATTAAAAATCAAACATGTAGCATTTGACATAACTAGAAGATAATAAAACATTGTAAAGTTCACATTCAGAAAAATAAAACATATAAAAAATATAATCATGCATGCCTCTAATATTGCGATCTTTTATCAATTAGCAATCCTTCATTGTGATCTCCGCGCACATACAAGTCATCATTAGCTTCAATATTTGGTGGTGGTGGCAACCCAACTAAGAATGGACTGGAGTCATCATACTTATCATAGTACTCTTCTTCATCTATAGGATCTTCAATAAACTGTCTTTTACCATGAAGAACAACCGACCATTTATCATTTACAGGATCATCGATATAAAATACTTGTTTCACCTGTGATGCCAATATGAATGGTTCACCCTTCTCACCAATCTTTTCAAAGTTCACTAATGTGAAACCCAATTCATCCACTATAACTACTTTGGTGTTATCAACCCCATTACATTTAAAGAGCAGAATTCTGAAATCTACGTAGTCAAACACCCATATGTCTTCAATGACACTGTAATATGACATTTTAGCTTCACGTGGACTCTTATCCTTTGTACTTCAAAAAATAATGAAGACGCTTGAAGGGTGACCCCACTATTTTGGACGACACTCTTATCATCTTGACGATTTGTGTAATATGAGAATCCATTCATGGCAAACCCTTCTTAAGACATAACATTCAATTTTGGTTTAAATGTGAGGCATTTGATAGTTTCAGTAAGATTATTTGGTATTTGAGATAGTTGATATAAGACTTTATCTTCAAACTACTTAATAAATATCTTGTTATGCTCTCTAGCAAGCCACATTGAATTGGCTCAAGGATATTATCTCTTGATAAAATTGGTATGTTCCTTGATATAAACACTCACTTCATCGATGTTGTGTAAAATATACAAGTGACTTTGTTCCAACTGCTCATGGCTGATTACTTTTATCCGTGATCCCAAAATTCCTTTGTCAGAATACTCCTCAATATTCTTGTCATTAACAGGAGCATCATTACCACTCAGAAAGTCATTGCAAAAATCCATAACCTCTCTCGCCACATAACCCTCAATAATACTCCCTTTAGGCCGATAACGGTTTCGAACATCACCTTTAAAAATGCCCATGTATCATTCAAAGGGATACATCCAATGCAAGAAAACTAGTCTCAACATTTTCACTTCCCTAGTCAAGTGGACAACAAGATGTACCATGATATCAAAGAACGAAGGAGGAAAATACATCTCAAGCTAACATAGGATAACAACCACTTCTCTTTGCAATTTATCGTGAGTATCAGGGTCAATAACTTTGTTGCACAGACTGTTGAAAAAGAAACAAAGTCTGGTGATTGCAAACCTTACATGCTTCGGCAATATAGATTAAATTGCCACGGGAAATATTTTTTGCATTAGAGTGTGACAATCATGAGATTTAAGACCTATCAACTTCAGATCTTTCATTGATACCAATCTACGGATGTTGGATGAGTAACCCTGTGGCACCTTAACATTTACCAAGCATTCACAAAAAGCTTTATTCTCCTTTCTAGACAACGTATAACAAGCGGGAGGTAAGTATGTTCTCCGATCGCTACTGACTACTTCTGTTAATTTTGTCCTTATTCCCATTTCGCGTAGGTCCATTCTGGATTTTACCCATCTTTAGTCTTACCTGGTATATTCAACAGAGTACCAATGATGCTATCACAAATATTTTTCTCAACATGCATGACATCGATACAATGCATGACTGCCAAAGAACTCTAATAAGGAAAATCCCAAAATATTGACTTCTTCTTGAATAAAGATTTGTCACTCAGTGTGGCCATGGTACATTGTGATCTCTTACCAAATTCATTGGCAAAGTCTTTTACTCTTTCATAAACAACCTCCCCTAGTATAGGTTTAGGTGCACTTTGTTCCTCATTCCGTCCATTGAATGCTTTGCGCAACCTACGATACAGATGGAAATTTGGAAGAAACCTTTGATGACCAAGATATACAGTCTTGCCGCCATGTTTTAGTCGTATTGAATCAATGTTCTCTTCACATATAGGACACGCTTTAGATCTTTTGACACTATATCTAGACAAATTCCCGTATGTTGGAAAGTCATTAACAGTGCAAAACAACATAGCGTGCAAGCGAAATGTCTCTCCTCATGAAGCATCATAGGTCATCACATCTTCACCCCGGAGTTTCTTTAAGTCATCAATCAGAGGTTCAAGATAAATTTCAATATCATTTCCAGGTTGTTTAGGGCCCGATATCAACAACGACAACATAATATACTTATTTTTCATACACAAATAGGGAGGAAGATTGTATATAACAAGCATAACTAGCCAACTGCTATGTTGGCTTCTCAATGTCTTGTATAGATTCATCCCATTTGTACAAAGTCCCAAGTCTTAGATTCCTGACTTCTTCACCAAATTTAGGGTACAATAAATCAATCTTCTTCCACTGTGCAGAATCAGACGCATGTCGTAGGATCCCATCATTATTTTTCTTAACATCTGCATGCCACCTCAAATTCTTCGAATCTATCATATTGGAAAATAAGCGTTGAAATCGTGATATTATAAGTAGATATCACATCACCTTGGCAGGATAACCAATTTTGGACTCCCCCAAAGTTGTCAATTTATACCTTGACGTAACACATTATGGATAATCTTTCAAATCCACGTAGTCCTTTTGAAATAATACACAATCATTTAGGCATACATGTATCTTCTTGCCCTCCATTCCCATTGGGCACAACAATTTCTTTAACTGGTATGTTGAGATTGGCAGCTCATTTCCTTCAGGAAAAATTTCTTTGAACAAAGACAACAATGACGTGAAGCTTTTATCGCTCCATCTATTGTTAGCTTTCAGCTTATACAATCTCAACACAGTGCTAAGCTTCGTAAACTTATTACAACCTGTTTATAATGGTATCGCAGCATCATGCACAATGTTTCTAAACATGGGAGGTGGATCGGTGTGCTCTACCCCACAACTATCCAGCATCGCATCAACAATGTCTATTGGAACTGGTTCGTTCACATCTACATCATCGGAGGTAATTTCTTCTTCCACACAAGCACTGCTATTAACATCTACTGATTTCATGTTTGAAATCTCTCCATGCCAGTGTCATCATGTATAGCCTTGTACAATCCTGTTGCACATGACATGACTTTTGATTTCGTCACCAGTGCTTACTTTCAAGTTATTACCGCAATGCCTACATGGACAGCAAAACCTATCTCCAGGTTGTTTCCTATGCTCCTCGGCAAATCTAATAAACTGATCAAGACCAGAAATAAACTCTGGGGTGCAGTAATTTGGAATGGACATCCATAATCTATCCATTCTATGATCAAAGAGAAAATAAGTATATATTAGGGTTTAGGGTTAAAATATTAGGGTCTAGGGTTAAAAGATTAGGGTTTATGGTTAAAATTTTAGGGTTTAAGATCTTATATATAATAAATGTGTACCACCTATCCCATTCTTGGACACATAATCTCACTAGTAAGTGTATAATGTGTATTGGATTTTCAAAAAAAAATTGGCAGCATTTCCCCGTTGTTCTCCAAGTACATATGTACTTAGAGAACAAATGGGGAAATGCTACCAAAATTTTCTTGAAAACCCAATACACATTATACACTTACATCCTAAGTGAGATTAAGTGTTCAAGAATAGTCCCAAACCGGGGACTATCCAAGATTTACTCCTAATGAGTAAATCTCGGATGGGTTTCTAGGCGAACAAGATTAGAAACAGTGTATGAGTTGATTTACAATAGCAACATCTTGTAGTCTTAACCATACCCTCTTATATATGTTTTGTTTATTTACTATGATCAAATATTTTTATTTCCCAATATATCCTTACTAGGGATATCTATGGTTTAATATAACATACCTTAATATACACTAGTGATTTACTTATATCTTTATTATGTTACCAAATACAAGTACGATATAGATGAACTATAATAGGGTATTTAATCAATTGTTCTACTGCATGGTTTATAATCTAAATTTATGTTACTAAAACTCATCCATATGTATATTAATAAGAACAACCTTCTTATATATAACTATTCTTTCCCCCATATATTAGTTTTCTTTTTATTATTCCAGATTCATATTGAATTATTAAGACGTGTATGTTTGTACCTATGCATCTAGTTTGTGGTTAATATGGACAATATAAAAAAATTTAAATGAAAAATAGAGAAATGGATACAATATTAAGAAGAAAAGATAACAAAACAGAGAAACTTTTGTCATTTACAATCCAAAACAACTCATTTTCATATATTTTGATCAATATTAAGATTTTGATCAATATTATGCATTAAGATGTGTGTCCAAAACATACATAACTTAGGAATGCAGGGCACATACCTTCTTAGATGGCACCAAAGAGGTGAATATGACCAAATAGGAGTGGTGGCCGCAGATGACAGTGGTGGCCGTAGAAGTAGAGGCCTAGAACGGTGGTGGCGAGCTCCAGTAGCAGCGATGAGCTCTAGCAGCGGCGGCAAGCTCCAGGTTCTGAGTGGCGGTGGTAGTACTAGCAGCAACGGTAGTAGTAGCAGCAGTGATGGAAGGAGCAACAGCGGTAGCAACGGACGACGATGAGCACACGACAGCTCAGGCACAGGATGAGCAACAGCGGCAGTGGCGAGCTCCAACGGTGGAAAAAACTAGAATTGCCAGAGACCTAGGTACTCGAACCGTCGACGGCGCAATGAAATAGAGAGTCTAGCTCATGCGGCCACACAGGTGCTATTATGTAAAGTATCGATGTCGGTTATAATAAAAGATGACACCTATGTTCACTAAGTGTCAGTCACCATAAAAAAACCAACACATATGTTCAATCATAGTCATCAGTTTCAACTAGACAACCGACGCCTATCTACATATTCCGAAAAAAAAAATGTTCTTGAATTACGACCATAGTCGTCGGTTTTCATATAACATCGACGCCAATGGGCGATTTTGGGGGTAAAAATTTCATGGGGATAGCACGCGAACACACATCTATGTCGTTTATTGCAAGAAAACTGACGACAACAATGGGGCTAATTTTTGTCTCACAAAAAATCTGTAGTCGTCAGTTACTTGGTCAACAACCGACGTCGTATGTGAAATTTTGGAGGTAATTTTTTTGCATTGGAAAAATTGTATTTGGCGGGTGATTTTAGATGTCGATTTCTTATTACACAACCGACGCTAAATAGAAAGTGATACCCGTGTCTTATGAAAGTTGGTCGGCATTCACATATAGATGTCGGTTTGTGTTTTTAGTTGACGTTTTAGGATTTAGGCATTGGTTTTTGGAAAACAATCGACACTTCTAAATGTGACGTTATACGTCATTTCTGTAGTAGTGAGGTCATTAACAATATCACTACTAGATATCTCGAATGGAAACACTCACAGAATAATAAATCTCCCAGTCATGTTCATGAACCTAACATTTGTATTTCCAATAAGAGTGGGATCCATGAATATATGAGTGTGGACATATCTATTACCAATCTAGACTAGCCTCAAATGGTATCAAGAATCTGACACAAAATAATTTAAAGATGAAGACTGGAATCTAGCTTCTATCTCAAAAATCTAGCCCAAGGTAGAATCTAAGCATTTCATATATGTGTACATGGTTACCATATACTTTAATTTTGTTCTCATACATAAAACCACCTAGAGTTATAGCATGTAAACTTCATGAACAATATTAGTCACGGTCAGCTAGGATTTTCTTATAGCAACACACATGTTGTTGAGAATGGGCATATTATTTCCAAAACCAACATGACAAACAAATAGAAACAACCCTTCCCTTCATATTTCCAATAGTGGGACCCACAAAATCTCAAAAAATCCAACTGTTCTTTTAGGTGTAATGGTCTTAACCTTCAAACTTTGATTTTATCATTGGGATCATGGGTGTTGGAAGTAAAAAGTCAAAACAAAAAACATTGAAGCTTAGATAACCCTACTTGTTAAATCAAATAAAGTATCCCACTAGACAGAGCCCAAGCCTAGGGATTTCCAACCCTAAGGGCAAAGACCCACTAAATATCCGTATGCTCGAGTAAGGGTCAAGATGGACAGAATACAACATTGTTGGGAGGCCATCCATGTTTTTCATTTCAGTTGTGTAAACCTTAACCATTTTTAAATTTTCTCATTCTTCGATACTTGTAATGATATAATAAAATGACACTTGATCTTTCTCTTTCAAAAATCTAAGTTACTTCAATTGCAAAAATAGAGACTCGTTTCATTTCTTGCAGATCAATACAGGTCCTTGAGACAACAAAAATGTTACATAAAAATTGAAATGTTATTATCCTTCTTACACCTATCAGATTGAAGATAATCATTGAGATTACCCCAAATCATCTTCTTTGAATCTTCATCTCCCAAATTGTCTCCAAATGGTTCATAGCATTTCAAGAGATCCTTGGTGTATTTGACTTTGAAAGGAATGGAGGCCAAATGAGATATCATTTTAGTGGATGTTGATTTTGAGTCTATCTTTCCAATTCTAGTGCATGAAGAGATTGAACCCACTCTTGTTCTGCCACCACTCCATTAGCTTTGGTCATTCCTGTAAAGAAATTAAGCACTGACACAAATAGTCAAATCACATTCTAATTATGTCAAACATGTGGGCATACCATAGGGATATTGAACGGCCTAAAGATGCAACCTCTTTTTCTAGTTTTTGTTGAGAAATTGGCAAATTTGAGAAGAAGACCCACCCCAAAACAAGAGGGGTGAAAATCATCTAACACATGAATTTGAGTAAAGAGACCAACAATAAAATGAGTAGAAGAGGCTAAGTGTGATCACAAATAATGCATTTGCCTCTACTCTCGCACTTTAAAGAAGAAACTGACTCAAAGGATTGAAAATGACGCAAGAATACATCTAAAAGCCTCTACATAAATCAGTTGTCTTATACTATACAAGATTTGATCTAACAAAAAAGATGACAGATTATCTAGTAAGTAGTGGGACTTGAGGGGGGATCCACTCCTCACTTAATTTGAGGGATAAACCCGTCTAATCCAAACACACTAATAAGTATGTTGGAATAGGTGTATTTTTTATTTCTCAAAGTAATGGTATACAAGAATAGCATCAAAATAATATTTATGACAATTACAATATAAAATATTATTTAATAATCTCCCACTTGGGGTTTACATGAAGGTAACAACTTCAACATCTAGGTACAAGTTTGTCGCCTAAGAGTCAAACTCCTCTAAGCAAGTTCCAAGTCTACATGTCAAGTCCTTCATGTTCTTCACCTAACAGATTGGAAGCATACCCCACAAGAGAATACAAATTGGGTATTGCTAGTATAAAATTTGTTATGTGAATATAAATAGGAATTATGCAATATCACATGAAAAGGACATCAATAAAAAAATTCAAGGATTCCCAAATCAAGAGGGAAGAAGGTCATCCAATGGATACCAAAGAGAACATTTATTGGAGATAAATAATAATGAATACTTCTTTTTTTTTCAATATCACAACAAAATGTCACGATCATAAATGGTTGCACGGTGAGTAATAAGTAGACTAGAATATACTTAAAAGCAATGTAGGAACACATATACTAAGGACAAGAGGACTAAAACCTCAATGACAAAAAAGTATAGACTTTGTAGGAGGACTAAAACCTCAGTGCATTGGAAGGAGGACTAGAACCCCAATGCCTATAAGGAGGACTAAAACCTTAGTGTCCAATATATATATATATATATATATATATATATATATATATATATATATATTTCAAAAGGACTAAAACCTTAGTGCATTGGTATGAGGACTAAAATCTCAGTGCCTAAAATAAATATGGTGTCATTCTTCTAGTTATGACTAGTCAATCACATATGCAAATAGGGAAGGCAAGATAAAGTACAGTCATACTCAAATAAGGGATGTGAACATCCAACTGATATCAAGTAGGGTTAGAGGACCCATAAACACATATCCAACAATCTCCACAAGTAAGATGCATCATAAGATCATAAAAGGTCATTTCAATGAACTTGATCCAAATAGGCCAATCACATCACAGAAAAGGAATTTCATCTTTCTAATACCTCATTGAGGTTCAAGAGAGATAATTAGTAGATTAATTTCTTAGTATGATTCATGGAGATGCAATATACCTCATATACAATATACCAAGATCCAAGTAAAATCCTAGATCCATGTTAAGGTTCCAATCCACCTATTAATCACATATATATAATTAGGGTTAGTTTTACATTAATTATACAAACCCTAATAGTCATCTTTTTATCATTAGTGAATTAGGTTTTAAAAACCATACGATCTTGTATATTAGATTTTACTGAGTTTGTAACATATTCTACTTTATTTTTTTACTTTTGTATTATTAAATATCAGTCTTTTGAAATTCTAAGATGATTTGGAAAATCCTTTAAAATCATATTTTTCATATAGTGACATTAGGTGATAAAAGCAACATCATTGTATAGGGAAAAAATTCATGATTTTAGAACATATTTGAGATTATTTTTCTAATGAGTATATAATTAGTTGTGAATTATTTAAGTAAATGGATTTATATTGATTTTCCGTATAGAAATCAATCTAAATGGCTAGAATACCTCTGTATCAGGTTTATAACCATATATATTGACAAGGGATCATTAGTACATTGTCATAAAATAAAATTAGTGTAAAATTAAATGAAATCTCGGTAGAAAGATAATTTTTCCCATGTACTGTAAGACAAATATTGAATTACAATTAAGACAAAGTCGTAACATCTCTAGGATTAATCTTGCTCCTTCACTCCCTCTTGCATGATGAAGATATTGTAGAAATTACCTCAAATCCAAGACCTAATCTTGGTGACCTAGTGCAAGGCATTCTTCGAGGCCAACGTCGTCGAATTTACCTTAGTCTTCTAGTCTCGGGGACAAATGACTTGGCTCCAACGATGGCTAAATGTGTTTGGACAATGCTTCACCATGGCCATTGTAGAAGGAGGTCAGGACACGACATTGAACCAGAAGCATGGCAAGAAGAGGTAGGCAGAACTCTAAATCATAATGACCCACCTAAGAAATTGACAAGAAAATATGTCTAAACACAAACAGGACCATGGAACACATCTTAGCTTCAGGAACAACAACTTAGAAATGAAAAGGGGTAAAAAAGAAAATACCTGAGAGCAGGATAATTTAGTCATGCCTTAGGCTCCATCAAAGCACAATGCACTCTCTCGGATAATAAAAGGTGCCTTCAAGGACCAGAAATGGCACCACGATACCAGAGTGGCCGTTTGAGGGAAATTGAGTTGGGGAAGTTGGTTTTAAGGGAAAAAAATAACTAGGTATAAGGGAATAGGTTGGTGAGTCCCCAGGAAGGTAAGGGGGTGCTTACATAGACATTTGAAGATCTAGATATGAAAATTGAGAAGGCAAGGAGGAGGAAAATAGAGGAATAACATGGGATGAAGTGGGTGGAAATTGTTAGGGTTTTGTAATTGACAAACCATATTGAAGCCAGGATTAGGAAGTGCAGATTGGTGACAGGAAAACCATGAAGAAGACATCTTAATGTGAGATAAACCAGAGAGAGAAATTCGCAAAGGAAAACCAAAGGGAAACTTGTTATTGTACACATAAAATGAAAGGGAGAAACAGGAGGTAGGAGACGCACGATGATCACATAGTCAGAAACTAGTGGCTACCGATGATCGTATGGTCAAGTAAAGTTTAGATATCAGAAAGCATATTGTGATGCATCAATAAAATCAAAGAAAATTATTAACTAAGAGAACATCACTTTCTATAATTTGCATTTTAGACCTCTGATCTTTTCTATCCTATTTAGGCTACTTACCAAGTTCCAAATAAAGTAAAATTTGGCATCTAAGATAATTAAGCATTTATCCATTTTTGCCTTTAGTTTTCCTTTTGGGTTCATCCTTTATATTATTTGATATTTTAGAGTTATACATATATTTTATTTCATAAATAAAATTTATCTAGGATTATTCATTTCGTCTCAAACTTGGTACCCAAGCTAATTGGGCCCCAAGTAATCCAATTATAGTATTTGATTTACCTTTTGAGAATTACTTTTATTAGTTCCAATACAATTATAGTTTCAACTCATTGTGTTTATATTTATTATAATATTACACATTTATCATCAATATTAATTATTTTGGGTCCTATTATATTCATATCATTATAAAATGGGTTAGGATGCATTATATTGCCTAATACAATTATATTTCCAACTCATTATCTTAATATTACATATTCATCATCAACATTCATTGTTTCAGGTCTTACTACCTTCATATCATTATTAAACAAGTTAGGATGAATTATATTTTCTGACTTTCCATTGTTTACTCATTTATCTCTTATCTGCATGGATTCAACATAAACTTATATTATGGAACAATAATTATTTCCATTTGCATTGACTATCCAATTATTATCACTTTATATTTATTAGTCACATTATTGTCCACATGGATTATTCTTATACATTCATTCATATTGTTATTGGTTTATGCACTCACTATTGTCCACATGGTTTAAGTCATTTATTGCTTATTAGTGAACTAGGTGGCATATATTGCATATTTAATTCACCCAATTACATAGTAGGTCATGATTACATTCCATATATACAAGTCATCATACTATTGGTGTCCACATCTCCAAAAGTATGGTTAGACTCACAAGTATGCATAGTTAGGATTTACATCTCATGTTATGTCCATGAAATGTTCATTAGGGGTACAAACAAGTGCATTATGGGATATTATTAATCCTTTTTTGGCCAATTCTAAAGATCTAAGTATAAAATCATCACACACACAAGGGATTATGGTTTATAGAGTCAAGATGCTAGTTTTTAGTATGCTACATTATCTTGCACCCAAAATTTGTATTAACAATGTGGCACCCTCTTCTTTTATCAAAAAAATCTTTTTACATTGAAATTAAAGTCATCATTTATAAATATTCATTAGGGTATCTTGCATGAATATATCTAAAGCAACCTACCTACCAGACTCACAGATTAAAATAATAATGATATAGGTATTTTGAGTTCCATATGATCGAGTCAAAAGTAAGTGACCAATGAGATGTATCACTTCTCTGCATTCATCTTATAGGTATCATCATTTCCTCACGCTTCATTAATATTCATTTTCAAGCATTTGGTTACTTGAAGATAAGTTTTTTATTATATTTTCTTCTCTATAAATGAATAGCTAGGAAATAGGGGAAGAGGGAATCTGTAACATCCCTGACCTGGGTTATGCTCTAACCCTAGATGTTTTTCTTAATAATGTTGATTAAATGCTTGTTCATATTTCTTGGAAAGTAATTAAGGCTCAAGAGGAACTTATATTTCAATTTCAGCCCTTTTTGAATAATGTTGAAACATTGTTTTGTTAGTTTTGGACTAAAGTGCAAATTACCCAAGTTGAGGGGTTAAATTGCAAATTTTACATAATAAAGTGTTTCTCATATGTTGAAGCATCATAAGAATGATAATGATGTAGTGGTATGGTTTCCACAAGCTTGAGCACCAAGATAAAGCTTGTTGACCAATCCTTATGCATTAAAACCTAGTTTTGGTGTAAAGTGCAATTTACCCAAAACCTAGGGTTCAATATGCAAAATACCACTTCTAGAGGGTCCCCCATGTTTCTTGTCATCGTGTAGAGAAAAGAAAATGAGAGGGGCGCCTCATTTGAATTATCTTGGAGGAGAGAGAATCTTGGTATTAAAATAATCAAGATTTAAGCACAAAAGGAACTTTATTTCAATTTAATGCAAAAAGAAATATATTAATTGAAGATCCCTTCAACCCAAATTAAATTATTGATATTGCACAAGGATGGACGATCACGTGACTTTGTTACATCACGAAATATCTCAAAGCAAGTGGATAACTCATTCACATAAAATAAAGAAAAGTAATATCCACTAAAAATTGGGATATTAGTATAATATGATTAAAGTGCTTAATTTATTTTCTTTTAATTCTTGGATAATGAAGAAGTTTTGCAAGTGGGATAAGATGGCTTCGTGTCCAAGTAAATGAGGGGGAAGAGGCGGCACTAATTTTGGTATTAAAAGATTTTAATAAGGCATTTTCTCTCTCATTGGTTTTTCTTATAAAAACACCTTTTACAGCCCAAATCAAAAGCTTTTTCGAATCCACTTCCTCTCTTTGCTTTCAAAAATGACCATGGGATCTAGGAGAAGCAGCAGGACGACCCCCAACTTTTTGGTAAGCTTCTTGATCCTTTTTCACCTTGATTTCAAGGTGGAAATCACAAAACAATGCATGATTCCTTCTCTATTTCACTCCATCTTCAATCCTAGCCAATCGTTTCACTCCAAAGCTTGAGTACGAGCCTTGGGAGATTTTCAAAAGCTTACTCCACCATTTTTGATGTGAAGCTCCAAGTTTTGAAGCTCAACTGGAGACGGGTTATATAACTCAAACCCTTAAATATTGTTATTGCATTCAAATCTCCATTATTTGTTGAACGTTTTGTTCTATTTGAAATTCCCTTGATCCATTGATGTAATTACCATGAAAAAAGCAGTATATTTTGAATGAACGAAGGTAGATGATGATGACATCATCCTAGGCACATATTCCCACAAGTTTCCCTTGCAAACGGTTTTAAGACTTTGGTCCAAACGGTTTCACCAAACCGTTTAGAGTCTTGAACCCCAAACCATTTAGATGATTTGACCATTTGGATGGGTTGACCATTTGAGGTCAGGACCCTAGTACATGTTGGATGAGGATCTAGTGGTTCCAATTGATTGGATCAATATATGGACAATCATCCAATTAGAAACCCTAATCGGGTTAAGTGCTGATTTTGTAATTGAATGAATTAAATCTTTGGGTTGATTAACCCAAACGGTCTCATGACCATTTGGAGATCACCAAAACGGTCTCAAGACCGTTTGGAGGTCAACCAAGACCGTTTTGAGGTCTAGGGTTGAGTATGGTTGAGTTTTTGAAGGTCCAAAGATAGCAAATGGTAATGCAATTAATAGTTCAATTGTTGATCAATCTAATGATCCAAACCCTAATTGAATTTCACAATTTTAAGTGATGGGATGGAGAAAGTGGTCTCAAGACTGTTTGAAGGTCATCCAAATGACTTCAAGGCCGTTTGGGGTCAGGTGATGCCCAATTTGAATGATGGTCCAATAATTTCAAAGCAAATAGTTCCACAATGACTAATATTGAAAGTTCATCGATTTCAACCCTAATTCAATTGGGTTCAAAACCCTAATTGATGATCAATTGAAAGTATAATCAATTGAAAGATGATCTATTAAGCTCAATTTAAGTATGGTGCTTAGGTTCAATTAATGAGTAATTACATGGATTCAATTGATGAAGGAATTAATCTTGGAAACCCTAAATCAATATGAGTGGTTGAGACCATTTTTGGTCCAATCGGTTTTGAGGAGGTTTGGACCAAACGGTCTCAAGACCGTTTGGGACCAAATGATCCCAAACAAATTGAGACTCAAATGATCCCAAGTACATATGTTCTAAATGATTTCATGCACCAACTTTGTTAAACAGTTTCAAGCACCAACTTTGTTAAACGGTTTCAAGTACCAACTTTGCTAAACGGTTTCAAACCGTTAGACCAAGATTGTTTGGAGGTCTAAACAGTCTTAGACCATTTGGAGGTATTTCAAGAAAGACCATTTGAGGTCTGGTTGGTCAAGACCATTTGGGGTCTAAGTGACCAAGATCGTTTGGAAGTAATTAACCAAAATTGTATGGACAATTAAGGTGATTAAAGGTCAATTGTTTAATTGATCATTACATGATGTAATTCAAGGATGACTATGATAATTGTACTCTTAATAATATAGGGGGATTAGTACCTTTTGAATGATTAATCTTTGATAATTATAGAAGTAATGACATAATACATGTGTCAGCTCTCCAATCAAGTTGAGTTAACCTAATCTAATCAGGTCTGAAGTAAATATCATCTTATAGAAGATGAGAGAGAGAGAGGACTTCCTACATGAATGATATTTATGTAGTGGTTAAGTCTCAACACTTCCAACATGAATGAATGTGTAATTAGGGTATGATCCTTGATAAAGAGATCATGAACCCTAATTAGGAAGGTTGATGAACCCTAACCCTAATTGAGGGAAATGATAGGTGAAACCCTAATCTATGGTAATGGTATGACCCTAATTTAGGGTAATGACATGAGAAATCCTAATTCAAGGTATTTCAATAATAAACCTTGATTGAATATGAATAGTAAACCCTAATTGAGAATGATGTTATGAGAAACCCTAATTAAGGTTGAAGCCATATGAAACCCTAAAGTGAGGGTGAAGTCATGTGGAACCCTAGACAAGGGTAAGGTTAAAATGAAACCTTAATACAATGATGTGATGTAAAACTTAATTCAAGGTAATGTTATGCGCTGATATGTGACACTTTGATATGAAATCCTATACTGATATAGGATAAAGATATGTGGAGCCCTAATCTTGGGTTGTAATGTATGAAACCCTAATTTTGGGCAATATGATGATAAATCATGACCCAAATCTGGGTAATGAGATATAGTATTCCTAATTGACATAAATTGGGAAATCCTAACTCAAAGGAGGAAATAATGATGTTACTCTCACAATGCATAGTGCTGATTTGTAATTGATATAATTGTTATCATGTGCACTAATTATGCAGGTTTCATGGGATGGTGGACATAGCCAGGTATGAGCTATGATGTTTTATTATTGAAATTGCTTTATGGGCCTTGTAAGCCATAATATGTCGTGTTGCCTAGTGAGAGGTAACAAAAGATATTTTTCGGCTTTAAGGGCCATGTGAAATACCTACACTAGGGAGACCAAAAAAAAATACCTACACTACAATTAATATGTTTATAATGATTAAAATGACCTGAAGGCATTAAGTTACCTGATAAAGTGGTAACAAGTGTTTTGATGAACTAAGGGTTTAGACACCCATGTTTCATAATCATGATGATGATAAGAGATGATAATACCCTGATGTGATAAGGGATTGAGATCCCAATGTTTAACAAAGCTTTGAAAAGAATTTGACATAAATAGTATTCATTCTTTGTAGCAACTGTTATAATGTTTTATGTTTGAAAAACATGTTTGATGCTAAAAGAATATTGTAATGTACTTAATTAATCAAGTGAAATGGTATCATGTAGAGCCCTGACCATAGATCCATCATCGTTAGTAGTTTGGTGATGGTGAAATAGGTTTTCCTAAGGGAACTCTTGGAGGGCATACTTTTGAGTGTGTGGGGGTTATGGGCGTGAATATCCTTACGCCCTAACGGAGGAATTGATGTGAGGTAAACATTAAATCTCTCAATCCTTCATTATTTATGTCGGGATGGATGTATCACTAATCTCCCAAAGACCGGGATGGATGTGTCATTAATCTCCCGATGATCTTAATGTCGGATCGATGTGAGATAAATATAGTATCTCTTGATTGTGAAGAGAGTACAGCATGCCACTGTAACTCTAACAGTAAAGTTGTCAGTATACCCTGGAAAGCTATTTAGCAGAGACACAAGATGTCCTGCATTTGGTCCTCACACTGACTGAGGAAGATGAGGTCATGGAAATCCAAATCTTCTATTGACCTATGTATGGTACCGATTTTGATTTCGCAATGGTCGGTTGGAGTATGAGCAGTATACCTCATCTCCTCAGGGCTTAAGTATGCTTGTAAAATGTAATCAGTCGTGTAGCATATTTGCTTAAGGTTGAAATATGAGAATCACTGGTTGATGTTATTTTGCATAATATGTTCTAAATAGACAAATATTATTTATGCTCTTCAATTCCTTATTGGATAAGTAACAGGCTACTTTATCAAGATATAGCTAAAAGGAATTTGATAAAGAATACTGCTCTAATATGTTTATATATCGAATTATCTGCTATTAAATGCTTATGATTCTTCTGCTCAGTTCTATTCCATTAATTGCAATAATAATGTTTCTGGCGGAGAGTTATATCTCTCGCTGGGACAATTTTTCAATTGTCTCACTCCTGTGGGATCCAACTTTTAGGTAGACACCAAAGAAGAGGCAGGAACCCTACAGCAAGGGAAGAACAATAGCAGTAGCATCAGAACCAAGGACAGCAGTGAATCCTCAAGTAGAAACACTGGTTGTCATGTCCTATATATAGAGAGAGAGAGAGTCCAGTGTGTTGTCTTTGTACTCTCAGGTCCTAGGAGTCAGTAATTAGTTTAATATTGATCTGAGATTTTGGCTTAATGCCTCGAGATTTTTTTTTACTGCTTATGTATAGTCTAACATGGTAGTTGATGCTTGTAACTCTCGAGAAGAACTGGTACAAGAGATGTACTAGTAAACCAGAATGTACTTGAGATACTTTGGTTCTTTATGAAAGAGTTTTTCAGTTTATGGATCTCTTTGTAAAAAGTTTTAATTTTTAAGTGATTTTTAGTAATTCTGTTGTTAACGACCACTTCTGCATTATTCTTAATCTATGTTTGGCAACATATGTCACAATTTAGTTGTTATGACCCACTCCTTGCTTAGTCGATAAATACCTCAAATCACGTAAAACACCGTAATTAGTGTTGAGTATCAAATTAAATATCATGGATAATCAAAATAAGTTAATATATGAATCAATAGTTGAGTTTGAATCACCTAAGGCGACTAATGATATCAATGTTGATTAATTAGTTAATTAGGTTGAGTTGAATACTCAATGTTTCAATTAGTGTTTTGACCTGATGTGACAAGCTAGTTAACATGATTTTATGCCCTGGGATGATAGAGAATCTCGTGCTTGAAAGTTTGCAAGAAAAATCACCCGAAACCGACTTCTGAGTTAAAAGATATGGACATTTGAGTGTTCAGGGACCTAGTGGTAATTTTTTATCTTTGCTGGGTAATTTGTATTCCGGCCCCTCCGTGAACCGACCCTTGTCTCTCCTTCGTTCTTTCCCACCCGATAGAACAGGGGAAACGGCACTTAGTGCCAACAGAACAGAGTAAGGGGGGGGATTTGGGCGATTTGGATTCCCTGGCCTCGATTCAACGGCGCCGGCCTCTCCTTCTCCTTCCTTTCTTCTTCTTCCCTTCCCTTCTTCTTCCTTGTCAGCCGCAGCCCGCCCAACCTGCTAGGGCGGCGCCCCTAGCAGCAAGGCCAGCCAGCAACTGCTGCACGGCTCCGGCTAAGGGAGCCCGTTTGGGCGTGAAGAACAACATGAAATCGACACCCTCAAGCTCGGCTTGAAGTTCAGATCACGAATCTGCAACCACCTAGCTTCGATTCAGCCCGTAGCCAAGATTTCCGGTTGTGCGTGAAGCTGCTGTTGCAGCAGGTTCGTAAACTGGAAAAGACCAGAGGTAGAAGACGATCCGAAATCGTCTAGAATCCGGCCCTGGACGCATGAGACACCAAAGAAAGGTAGCTTTGGCTTTTGATTGAGATTCCAAATCTAGAATCTGTAGACTATAGCCTTAATTAGGTGCTAAATCGAGTTCATCTACAATAAGATTTCCATTTCTGCACAGGGTGCACGGCGTGCAAATCAATTTGCACGGCGTGCAAAGTTACAGAGAGCAGAACAAGTTTCTGCCCAGGTGCACGGCGTGCAGCCCAGGTGCACGGCGTGCACTCTGCTGTAAAGGGAAGAATTAGGCGTGATTGTGGACGTTTTTCGGTGTATACGAACACACCGAAGTGGGTGAGTAGTAGTTCATTTAGAAATCAATATTTAACTCAATTTAAATGTTTAATTGCTTCTGTATCAATTGATATAACTTCTAAACAGTATAGTTCATACAATAGTGTATGTTAGATTCATTAGAATTGAACTACGTGATATGCTTAATGAAAATGATGAAATTTCCTGTATTGTTGCAATGTATTAACTGATTTCAAATATTGATGTTTAGCCTTGAAACTAGATGAATGATTCTGAATCCTGTTTATTTATGATAAATATATATATGTGCTTTTGTGATGTTTAGATTGTGCAAAATGCATGAAATGTGATGTTACTGTTTAAATGTTTATTTGTTAATCAAGTATAGACCTAGATGCCCTAACACCGTAGAACCCCTAAATGAAGGTCTGTTTCTTAGGGGTGAAACTCGTGTCCAACATCAACCGGTTGAGTAATTCTGGTGGCACGAGGAGAGAAAGAAAGGCAGTGTCTAACAACAATCGTGCGTGTGTCACGATGGCACTGGGAAAAAGAAAAAGAAAACACGGTTATCTAACACCATTCGTGCGTGTGTCACGAAGGTAACCCTGTGACTCTCCGCCGGTGTACTCCGGTTAAAGGAGGAGTCGGGAGCACACGTGGTTGTGCATTGAGGCCGTAGAGCCTATGTTCTGGTCGGACAGCCAGGGGTCCTGTAGCAGAGCAGGGCTGGCGTCAGACTTAGCATTTCCCGGGTGTGTCGCTAAGTCTTGTACGGTGGGACTGTAGCATGGACTTGTTGCGGATCTTTATATGCAGAGTACACTGCATATATTTAGGGCATAATAAAATGAATAAATAATCATGTAGGTTCACAGTAAATTTATATAACTGTTTATATACCTGAATTACTTGTTGATGATTTAGAATGTGATTATTATCTGTATGTTTGTTATGTTATTAGAACTGCCTTGCTTAGTTCTGCATTTATGTTAATTTCAATTTATAAACCTGATGAGTTGTTTATTGATAGCTAAGTGAAATGCTATTCACTGAGCGAGTAGGCTCATACCTCTACTCAAAACATTTTCAGGTTATCATCAGCAGCAGGAAATCAGAAGGATCGATTTATCCTTACGCCTAGTCGATAGAAGGTTCGTAGTTGGTAGTTAGAGGTCTCTTAGTCCATTCCCCTCGATCCTCGGGACAAGGTGTGAGTGAGAGAGAGAATGTGTATAATGATGTAAACTAACTGTTATGCTTTATTTTATGTCAAACAATGTAACATGCTGTAAACTCTGTTTATATTGCTAGTCAGTTAATAAAGATGCTTCCGCAGTTTGTTTAGTTTTCATTTTACTACATAAATCAGATTTTTTCTATTAATGTCTTTAAATGTTTTAAAAACTGATGAGTGGTTGGCTTATGTGTAAATCCCATCCTGTCGCGTCCTAATCTCGTGGTTTGTGGTTAATGCGAGATTGGGGCGTGACAACTTTTGGTATCAAAGCGTTGGTTTGAGTACATAGTTACTCAAGGTCAGGGGACGATAAGAGACCAATAGGATTAGGACTTAGGTGTCTTCCTTCTAACTGCGATTTTATAACAGGAAATGTTCTGTTATAGTATTGCAGATGACAGGAAGTGGACGTGGTCACGAGAACCAAGTAATGAGCTTAAGATGAGTCGTTAAGAATCATTAAGGTCAAAGGATAAAGTTATAGGTAAGGTGAATAATTAATGATGTGTTCTAGCTCTGGAAGGTCTGAGTGTTTAGATACCCTGGCCAGGTGTCTGAATACTTAGATTGACCAGTATCAAGCTACTCTGTTTGTTCTCCTCTGGATGCCCTGGCCAGGTATGCAGAGTAAGGATAGGCTAGAGAGAAAACCCTAGAAATCTTAGGGTTAAGAAATAAGAAAATAATGTAGAAGTAAGAGATTAAATAAAGGATGTGATACAACTCTTGCCTTACATTGTTTATTTGATTTAAAGATCACTAGAAATGCTTTTATATGCATGAAATGAAATTTCCAGTTTGTAAAGTAAACATAATTCTTTTATATTGTTGCGTCATGAAGTGAATTGTTTAATGTTTGTTTCCTTTGTATTAATGTAGACCCAAAACTGTGTTTAATTGAGTTTGCCCTAAGTGGATATTCTTTCCACATGTTTAAGATTAATAGGGGTTGATTAATCCCGAGTAGCTCTTGGCTTCGGGACTACAGGTTCGGCCTGGTCCGGCTGGCAGGATGCATTACTGGGGTCTAATGACTCCTATTAACAAGTAAAATATGAATAGAAGTCTAAAAGTTCTTTTATCTTGAAAATTAGGGTTTGAGAAGCATAGACCCTAATTGGCCCAAATTAGGATTCAAATAACACATGAATACAGAATTTGATAAATAGAATGTCTCACTAGATGATTTTTAGTATTTTATGTGTAACTTTGATTTAGCTCCAATTTGGATATGAGTTGGATATATATAATGTGAGCAACATTGGAAGATATCAGAATTTTTGAAGAATGTTCTGACCAGTTTATCGGCTGAGTATCAAACTCGACCGATCACATTTTCTGAATGATATAGCAGTGTAGCAATTGAATTTTATCTTTTTATTGGTATATCCAATTGATCTCAAATTTTAACTATGTTTTAAAATCACAAATTTTAGACACTCTATTAAATTGGCGTAATTTTTGAATGACTTTTGATCTCTACAGTAAGGTGTCGGTCGAATTGCAACTCGACCGAATCTGCTGCAGACTGCTATATAGCAGCGCACTGTTTGATTTTTAATTAATTATTGGTAACTTGAAATGACCTGAAATTTTTACTGGAGGTCTAAAACTTTATTATTCACAACATATAAAATTTTCAGAATTTTTGGAGCTTCTGTTAGCAGTTTAATAAGCGAATTACAGAAACTATTGTAAAAACTGAATTTTCAGTTAATGTAATTAAAGTTAAGTGTTGGGTTAATATGTTATTGACCCAAGCAACTCAATTTGATTTATATAATCGATCACACATACACACAATAAAGCTATGTTACTGATATAGACCAAAACCCTAGAATGATTAAAGTTGTAGTAGTTTAAAGGATATCATTAGTGATGTAACCTTGTATACCAGTATCTTTGTTAAATAAGACCTTGAGATTTGTTCTATGAAAAGTAAACTGGCTTTGATAGTGATCTAGGGTTTTGAAGTAGATAATCTGATCGGTACATGAACAACATGAAATGATTTAGAGGAATGAGTAAGACATAAACCTAAAATGTAACAATAAGTAAGTAACATAGAAATCGGAGTATTACCCGATATATGATCTGAAGATAGTTGATGTAGTTCATGTTTTAAAGACATGATGTCACTATCCTTATGATGTGACAATAGATTATCACCCTGGTGAAGAGAATGTGGTGGTTGATGTTTCCAGCAGAAAGTCAAGTTCAACAGTTAATGCATTCTCTATGGCAGGTTTCAATAGAGACCTGTTAGTAGAAATGCGGAAGTTGGACTTAGACTTAGGGATGACGGTACAAAGTGATTTGATTGTACAGATGTAAGTTAAGCCTACCTCTTATGATCAAATCAAGAAACTACCAAAGGGTGATAGTGAATTAAGTCAGACCATGCATGACATGATAGGAGGAAAAGAGACTAGAGTTTAAGTTTTTAGATAATAAGATGTTGTATTAGCATGACATGTTGTGTGTATCTCAAGATAGTGTAAAATTCTTTAAGGGGAAAAGCTGAAAGAAAAGATTTTTATGGAAGTGTATGTATTGATGTATGCTATGCTTTCGGGAGACATTATATGTATATGAGTCTCAAGAAGTTGAAATGGATAGTCAGATAAGCAGAAGGATGTAGCTGAGTGCGTGGTTAGAAGTAATGTGTACCAGTAGGTTAAGACTGAACCCTAGAAATCTACAGCTACCTTCTAATCTTTTTCTGTGCCTGAATAGAAATGGGAACTTATCACAATGGATTTTGTGGTAAAATTACCCAAGACACCTAGAGGTTGTGACTCGATATGAATAATTGCGGATAGACTAATTTAGTCTGCTCACTTTCTTCATATTAAGTCGACCTTTGATGTCTCGAAACTTGACTAAGATACATGGATAAAATAATTAGGTTGCTTGGTAATCCAGATTCAATCATGTCATTTTGAGAACCTAAGTTCACATCTAGGTTGTGGAAACAGTTGCATCGTGCTTCGGGCACAAAGTTAAGATTCGATACAACCTTTTCATCCGCAGACGGATGGTTAGTTTGAGAGAACCATTCAGACTCTTGAGGACATGCTGAGGGCATGTGTTTTGCTTTCCAGTGGAAATGGGAAGAACATTTAAGTTCTATAGAGTTTGCTTAGTGTGAATGTTGAGTTTAGAAATACTCAACTGATAATGGTACGGTTTGAGTATGAACCCAGAAAGCACAGATTTGGTAAATCATTAGATGCATGATTTCAAACTAGCAAGACATAATTTAAAATATGTAAATAAACCTAATTGCATGCTTCCTGTTATGTTAATGGGTATGACTTAACATTTTCATGAATTGGCACATCTCTCTAAGATATTATCAGAAATTCTCAAGTACTATTAAATATTTGTGTTATGATACGAAAATAACTCTTAATTGAGTTATGTGATGCATAAACCAGGAATTTGGTTAATATGCACATACTTCGAGAAATTTCAGATAGTTGATAAATATTACAGATGGTTTCTTATAGGTTAAGTAAATTACTCTTATTGATGTAATAGGATGTTCAATTACAAGAATTCAGTATGTATGTGCCAAAATTGAAATGAGTTTGAAATATTCAAGAATTTTAAATTTTCCTGCTCGTATGATATAAAGATTTCTCAGTAATTACAATGATTTGAAATATACTGCTCTGCCAGTTCTAGAATGATATCGTATTGTGATTTGAACTGCAATCAAACTAATGAGATAATGGAAACCCTAAGAGTAGGGTGTTGCCATGTGGTTAGTGAATGAGAAAACCCTAAGAGTAGGGTGTTGGCATGTGATGAATGAATAAGGCAAATGAAACCCTAAGGATAGGGTGTACGATGAATCATGTATTTTGATATCAGTTTTCATTATAAGATGTGATGATGTTTAACAGTCAATTTGCATGATTTAATTTTAGTATCAAATTGACCTGCATTCTGTATATTTAAGAATTTTAGTTTGTTTGCATGAATAGTATAATAAATTCTTGGTAATTACCATAAAGTGAGATACTGCTATAACAGTTTTGGAAAGACAATGTTTTGTGGGTCGACCTGGAATCAGATCAGATGTGTCCTAGGTTAAGGGACCAATACCGATAGTTGATCAGAGGATCAAAAGTTCAAGAATTCGCGAGATACCAGTAGTGAGGGTTTTATGAAGGAACCATAACATAGAAGAAGCCATGTGGGAATACGAGTCAGAAATGAGTAACACGTTTCCTTTCTCTTTTAGGAATTTCGGGACGAAATTCTTTTAAGGGGAAAAGGTTGTTATGACCCACTCCTTGCTTAGTCGATAAATACCTCGAATCACGTAAAACACCGTAATTAGTGTTGAGTATCAAATTAAATATCATGGATAATCAAAATAAGTTAATATATGAATCAATAGTTGAGTTTGAATCACCTAAGGCGACTAATGATATCAATGTTGATTAATTAGTTAATTAGGTTGAGTTGAATACTCAATGTTGCAATTAGTGTTTTGACCTGATGTGACAAGCTAGTTAACATGATTTTATGCCCTGGGATGATAGAGAATCTCGTTCTTGAAAGTTTGCAAGAAAAATCACCCGAAACCGACTTCCGAGTTAAAAGATATGGACATTTGAGTGTTCAGGGACCTAGTGGTATTTTTTTATCTTTGCTGGGTAATTTGTATTCCGGCCCCTCCGTGAACCGACCCTTGTCTCTCCTTCGTTCTTTCCCACCCGATAGAACAGGGGAAACGGCACTTAGTGCCAACAGAGCAGAGTAAGGGGGGGGGGGGGGGGGGGGATTTGGGCGATTTGGATTCCCTGGCCTCGATTCAACGGCGCCGGCCTCTCCTTCTCCTTCCTTTCTTCTTCTTCCCTTCCCTTCTTCTTCCTTGTCAGCCGCAGCCCGCCCAACCTGCTAGGGCGGCGCCCCTAGCAGCAAGGCCAGCCAGCAACTGCTGCACGGCTCCGGCTAAGGGAGCTCGTTTGGGCGTGAAGAACAACATGAAATCGACACCCTCAAGCTCGGCTTGAAGTTCAGATCACGAATCTGCAACCACCTAGCTTCGATTCAGCCCGTAGCCAAGATTTCCGGTTGTGCGTGAAGCTGCTGTTGCAGCAGGTTCGTAAACTGGAAAAGACCAGAGGTAGAAGACGATCCGAAATCGTCTAGAATCCGGCCCTGGACGCATGAGACACCAAAGAAAGGTAGCTTTGGCTTTTGATTGAGATTCCAAATCTAGAATCTGTAGACTATAGCCTTAATTAGGTGCTAAATCGAGTTCATCTACAATAAGATTTCCATTTCTGCACAGGGTGCACGGCGTGCAAAGTTACAGAGAGCAGAACAAGTTTCTGCCCAGGTGCACGGCGTGCAGCCCAGGTGCACGGCGTGCACTCTGCTGTAAAGGGAAGAATTAGGCGTGATTGTGGATGTTTTTCGGTGTATACGAACACACCGAAGTGGGTGAGTAGTAGTTCATTTAGAAATCAATATTTAACTCAATTTAAATGTTTAATTGCTTCTGTATCAATTGATATAACTTCTAAACAGTATAGTTCATACAATAGTGTATGTTAGATTCATTAGAATTGAACTACGTGATATGCTTAATGAAAATGATGAAATTTCCTGTATTGTTGCAATGTATTAACTGATTTCAAATATTGATGTTTAGCCTTGAAACTAGATGAATGATTCTGAATCCTGTTTATTTATGATAAATATATATATGTGCTTTTGTGATGTTTAGATTGTGCAAAATGCATGAAATGTGATGTTACTGTTTAAATGTTTATTTGTTAATCAAGTATAGACCTAGATGCCCTAACACCGTAGAACCCCTAAATGAAGGTCTGTTTCTTAGGGGTGAAACTCGTGTCCAACATCAACCGGTTGAGTAATTCTGGTGGCACGAGGAGAGAAAGAAAGGCAGTGTCTAACAACAATCGTGTGTGTGTCACGATGGCACTGGGAAAAAGAAAAAGAAAACACGGTTATCTAACACCATTCGTGCGTGTGTCACGAAGGTAACCCTGTGACTCTCCGCCGGTGTACTCCGGTTAAAGGAGGAGTCGGGAGCACACGTGGTTGTGCATTGAGGCCGTAGAGCCTATGTTCTGGCCGGAGAGCCAGGGGTCCTGTAGCAGAGCAGGGCTGGCGTCAGACTTAGCATTTCCCGGGTGTGTCGCTAAGTCTTGTACGGTGGGACCGTAGCATGGACTTGTTGCGGATCTTTATATGCAGAGTACACTGCATATATTTAGGGCATAATAAAATGAATAAATAATCATGTAGGTTCACAGTAAATTTATATAACTGTTTATATACCTGAATTACTTGTTGATGATTTAGAATGTGATTATTATCTGTATGTTTGTTATGTTATTAGAACTGCCTTGCTTAGTTCTGCATTTATGTTAATTTCAATTTATAAACCTGATGAGTTGTTTATTGATAGCTAAGTGAAATGCTATTCACTGAGCGAGTAGGCTCATACCTCTACTCAAAACATTTTCAGGTTATCATCAGCAGCAGGAAATCAGAAGGATCGATTTATCCTTACGCCTAGTCGATAGAAGGTTTGTAGTTGGTAGTTAGAGGTCTCTTAGTCCATTCCCCTCGATCCTCGGGACAAGGTGTGAGTGAGAGAGAGAATGTGTATAATGATGTAAACTAACTGTTATGCTTTATTTTATGTCAAACAATGTAACATGCTGTAAACTCTGTTTATATTGCTAGTCAGTTAATAAAGATGTTTCCGCAGTTTGTTTAGTTTTCATTTTACTACATAAATCAGATTTTTTCTATTAATGTCTTTAAATGTTTTAAAAACTGATGAGTGGTTGGCTTATGTGTAAATCCCATCCTGTCGCGTCCTAATCTCGTGGTTTGTGGTTAATGTGAGATTGGGGCGTGACAACTTTTGGTATCAAAGCTCTAGGTTCGTTGAGTCTACAGAGACACAGGATTAAGGTTGTTGAGTCTGTTCTAGTGTCTTCCAGTTTATCTGATAGTGTCTTCTGCTCATATAGGAGGAGGATAAAAATTAAAGATGTCTGGATCACACGATGAACATGCTGCTGAGAGCAGCGTTGCTGCACCAGGAGGAGGTGCAAGAGACCAAGATAGGGAAGAACATGTACCTGAACAACCCCAGTTCAATCAAGTAGATATGGGGAACCCATCCTTCCAAGCCATGTTTGGATAGTTTATGGCTGCCATGACTCATATGACAGATAGGATGCCACTACTTGCACCTAGGGCACCAGTTCACTATGAAGGACAGGGAGTCGACAAGACATTTGAATGACTTCATTGGGTTGGGGCCACGGAGTATGCAGGTACAGCTGACCCAATAGATGCAGATATGTGGCTGACCAAACTAGAGAAGGCCTTTAGAATCCTTAACATCCCAGAAGCTGAGAAGGTTACACACATAGTGTACCTTCTTAAAGGGAGTGCTGGCCATTGGTGGACCATAGAAGAAGGCAAGAGGCCGGGTGTGGAGATCGGATGGGAAGTATTCTGACGAGAATTCATCAATAGATATTTTCCTAAGACGTTCCTTGATGAGGAAATCTCTAAGTTTGAGAGGTTAAGGCAAGGACCAATGAACATTAGTGAGTATGAGGCTAAGTTCATGGAGCTTTTGCGGTTCTTTCTGCATATGGCAGCTACCGATGAAGAAAGGATTTGGTGTTTTTAGAAGGAATTGATCACCGATTTGACCACTCATGTGTATGCTTTAGAGAATAGGGAGAGGTTTGCTATTTTTGTGGAGTCTGTCAGACACATAGAGAGGTCTATGACTGAGAAGCAACAAACTAAGAGCAAGAAGGTCTATACTCAGTTTCATGGACAAGGGTCCAAAAGTTTTAAGAAACCAAGGTTTTCTGCACCAATAGCTGCACCAAGGTTAAATACCCAGACGCAATGGACGTCTAATAGAGGTAGAGGTCGTAGTTTACCACTAGAAGGAGCCCATAGTGTAGCATCATTATCGGTAACAGGACCATCCAGACCACATCCAAGGAACAGAGGTTGTTTTATATGTAGAAAGATGGGGCATCTGATGAAGGATTGTTGAGCCAGAGAAGCAAGTGTGACTCAACCTCAGAGGCAGAGTCAGCAAGGCTCTCAGAGGCAATAGTTTCCAAGTGGCACAAGAGGATATGGACAAGCATCCCAAGCTGGATCGTCGGCACCCAGTAATCGAGCACCGAGTAAACTGTAGGCGACGGCGAGATTTTATGCGATGAATCAACCTGATGCAGTAGTCAACCCTAGGGTTGTGACAGGTCAGATGGAACTATTTTATTCTGATATGTCTACATCCTGCATCGTATCTATTTTAATTGATCCTGGTGTTATGCATTCTTTCATCACTAAAAGAGTGATTCTTGACTACAATATGACAGTTGGTCATAGGGCAGAGAGTTTGAAGTTAGAAACTCCTTTGATGGGATCTGCAGTGTTGCGGGAGGTGTGTTCTTCCTACACTCTTTTCTTTTCTGAACATCGCATTCAAGTGGACCTTATACCACTTGAGATGCATGGGTTTGATATAATTCTTGGAATGGATACCCTAGAAAAATATAAGGTTGTCTTGGATTGTGAGACCAAGCAAGTTGTGTTCACAGAGGATAGTGATACATGGATCTTTCGAGGAGATAGAAAGATTCTTCCAACATGTCTTGTGTCAGCTATGGTAGTTGAGAAGTTGATGAGGCAAGGATGTTTTGCATTCTTGGCACATGTGGTAGATACCACCATGGAGAACCCTCATCCTTCTAAAGTTCCTATAGTTAGGGAGTTTGAGGATGTACTCCCTGAGGAACTTCCAAGTGTACCTCCGCCCAGAGAGATTGATTTTGAGATTAATCTAATTTCGGGTATGCAACCTATAGCACAAACACCGTATAGGATGGCGCCTGCTGAGATGGCAGAGCTGAAGAAGCAACTTCAGGAGTTGCTTGAGAAAGGCTTTATCCGATCGAGCACTTCACCCTGGGGTTCTCCAGTTCTCTTTGTTAATAAGAAAGACGGATCGATGTGGTTATGCATTGATTACAGGCAATTGAATAAAGTAACTATAAAGAACAAGTATCCCTTGCCAAGGATTGATGACTTGTTTGGTCAGTTGCGTGGTGCAACTATCTTCTCTAAGATAGATCTAAGGTCAGGATATCATCAGTTGTGTATCAAGGAAAGTGACATACCTAAGTCTGCCTTTAGGACAAGGTATGGTCACTATGAGTTCATAGTTATGTCATTTGGACTAACTAATGCACCAGCTGCATGCATGGAACTCATGAATAGAATCTTTTGACCTTTTATTGATTAGTATGTAGTAGTTTTTATAGATGACATATTGATCTACAGTAGATATGCTCAACAACATGAGCAGCACCTCCGTCAGGTGCTAACTTTGCTAAGAGAGCATAAGTTGTATGCTAAGTTTAGCAAATGTGAATTCTGGCTACCAGAAGTTTCTTTTCTAGGACATGTAATATCTACCTCAGGTATTCGTGTTGATTCTAAGAAGGTAGAATCTTACCTGCAATGGGAACATCCTAAAACACCAACAAATATACGTAGTTTCTTAGGGTTGGTAGGCTATTACAGGAGGTTCATTCAGAACTTCAGTTCTATAGCTTTACCCCTAACCAAGTTGACCAGAAAGGAGGTTCCTTTTGTCTGGAATGACAAGTGTCAGCATTCTTTTCAGTTGTTGAAAGAAAGGTTGACAAGTGCACCTGTGCTGGTGTTACCTGAGCAGGGAAAGGGGTACATAGTTTTCGGTGATGCATCTAAGAATGGTTTAGGATGTGTGTTGATGCAGGATAAGCAAGTGATTTCATTTGCTTCTCAACAGCTTAAGAAACACGAGGAGAATTATCCAACACATGATCTAGAACTAGCTGTTGTGGTCCATGCTTTGGAGATCTGGAGACATTATCTCTATGGAGAAACATTCTAGATTTTCACAGACCATAAGAACCTAAAGTATATTTTCTCACAGCATGAGCTGAACATGAGGCAACGCCGCTGGATGGAGTTAATCAAGGACTACAATTGTACAATTGTTTATCATCCAGGAAAGGCTAATGTGGTTGTTGATGCATTAAGCAGAAAATCAGCAACACCAGCCTTAGATAAAGCACAGTTGAATTCTTTAGTGTGCTCTAAGAGGGATATGTTTATATCTTTGAGGAAAAACAATGTACAGTTTAAAGTATCATTGTTAGCTGGGTTGTTAGCTGAGATGCACATAAAACCAACTCTGAGACAACAGATTAAAGAAGCCCAACAAGCTGATGTTGTAATTCAGCAGATTAGGATAGAATATGGTAGTGAGAAATGAGATGGCGTTCATAAGTCAAAGGATCAAGTAGTATGTTACCATGGCAGGATGGTAGTACCTGATGCCAATGACTTGAAAAAGTTAGTTCTGGAAGAAGCTCATTCTTCGATGTATGTTATGCATCCAGGGAGCACCAAGATGTATCATAACTTAAAAGATATGTATTGGTGGCCTGGATTGAAGAAAGATGTAGCTGAGTTTGTTATGCGATGTCCGGTGTGTCAGCAGGTTAAATCTAAACATCAGAAGCATGCAGGAACGATGCAACCTTTGCCTATACCGCAGTGGAAATGGGATCATGTGACCATGGACTTTGTGGTTGGTTTGCCTAGAAAAACTAAAGGTCATGATTCCATATGGGTGATATTCGATAGGTTGACAAAGACAGCACATTTCTTACCTGTCAAAACAGCCTACACTACTGAGAAGTTGGCACAGTTATATATAGATGAGATAGTGTGGTTGCACGAGATTCCATCCACTATCATTTCTGATAGAGGTCCCCAGTTCATGAGTCATTTTTGGGAATGACTTCATAAAGCTTTGGGTACACAGTTAAGGTTTAGTACAGCCTTTCACCCTCAGACATATGGACAATCTGAAAGGACCATACAAACTTTGGAGGACTTGCTTAGGGCATGCATCTTTCAGTTTGTGTAACATCCCTGACCTGGGTTATAAACTAACCCTAGATGTTTTGCCTAAATGTGTAATTAAATACTTGTGATTATTCGCTGGCATGTAATTAAGTTCCCCAGGAACATACAATTTCAATTTTGTCCTTTTTAAACAAAGTTGTAGTATTGTTTTGTAATGTAGAGACCTATGTGCAAATTACCCAGTTAAGGGGTCTAACTTGCAAATTTCACAAGTTAAGATGTTCTTCTGGTAATGATACATCATATGAGTGAAAATGATGAGGTATGATGGATTTCCCAAGCTTGGGCATCAAGATGCAGCTTGAGGAATGATCCTTGTGCATAAAACCCTAATTTTGGAGTAAAGTACAATTTACCCAAAATGTGGGGTGCAACTTATAAAATACACCATCTAGAACATCTTTTATGACTCTTGACATCATTTAGAGTAGAAATGATGTAAGGGGCACATTAATGAGTAACCAGATAAGAAAAATGATCTTTGTGCATAAAATTCACCTAGTATGAGAATGGAGACATTTCATATATGTACTCTAGTTGAAAGTTGGTTTTCTTTACCCTTAGATCTTGAGTTTTGATGAGCTTTACATAAGTTTAGATATCTTGGGCGTGCCTTAGAAACAAGGAGGGACTTAGATGAGAATTCCATTTTTTAGAGGTCCTTATGATGGAAAATAGCCTAAACTATATAAGCTAAAACCCTTACAAACCAACTCAACGTATCACATATCCTCTTCACTTCTCATCTTTCTCAAATGTCCAAGGCAGAGCTCTGGACTTTAGGGAGACGACCAAGTAGTTCTAAGGTGAGTAGGAACCATCTTCAAGCTCGGATTCTTGGATGAATTCATCATATAAGGTTGGTTCTATGGTTAATTCACTTAGATTCTTTGTTCTAGCCGACCATCCCCATCTTTTCCTTGGAGAATCACCTCTGGCCGACTTGTGGAGATCAATACGCCATTAGAGGCTTGAAGCTTGGAAGCTTGGAGCTCTAGGAACAACGTTTGAGGCGGGTTTTATAACTCTAAACTCTTTGCTTTATATTGCTTATCTTTGTTCTTGCAAAGTATACTTAGTTCTTCTTCTACCTCCCTTCTTCCTTGCACTTTTGCAAGCAAAACGGTGGAGTAACTGACCTGAAAAGAGGTTGAAGATGATGGGTGTGAATTCCTAGGTAACTTTATCAAACGACCTTGGACCCTTTTGGTCCAAACGGTTGCAAACCGTTTGAAATCAAACGGTCTCAAACCGTTTGATCTCAAACGATCTTGCAAGACCGTTTGGATTGAAACGGTCTCAAGACCATTTGATAGGGTTGAACAAGGGACGACCATTTGAGGATCTGTTGGTAACATATTGAGTTTCACTCCTACAAAGAATCATAATCTAATTCTTAACCAATTGAGAGTTGAAGGCACTTCAACACCCTAACCCTAATCAGGTTGAAATCGCTGATTTCAAGTATAGATCTTGTTGAGTTTTGGGTTGAAGGACCCAAACGGTCTCAAGACCATTTGGGGATTCATCCAAACGGTCTCAAGACCGTTTAGTGACAACCCAAGACCGTTTGGAGGTCTAGGGTTGAGGTAATTTGATGGTTTGAGGGTCCAATTACAATAAGTTGAGGAATTGATAAAAATGCTGATTTTAGACCTATTTAGGGTTCAACCTTTATCCAACCGACTTGGTTTTTGGTCAAACTTTGGGCAAACGGTCTCAAGACCGTTTCGAGGTCATCCAAATGATCTCAAGACCGTTTGGGCCAATTTGGGTCCAATTGGAGGTCAATTGATAGGTTCAACCTTGATTTGATTCACATTGTTGAAAATTGATGTTTATCCGATTAAAACCCTAATTGAGATGGATTTAACCCTAATTGGATTTCAATTGAGGGTCAATTTGGTGTCCAATTGATTAAGTCTCATCCTAATTAACTCAATTGGTAAGTGGTTAACATGGATTTAGATAATTGAGGGCTTCAACATACATAACCATAATCAATTATAACTTTTGAACCATGTTTGAGGTCCAAATGGTTTGAGCCTATTTGGACCAAACGGTCTCAAGACCGTTTGAGGCCAAATGGTCTCAAGACCATTTGGGGCCAAACGGTCTCAAGACCGTTTGGGCTCAAACGATCTCAAGGTCGTTTGGACCAATCAATCTCAAGAACGTTTTGATCAAACGGTTTCAAACCGCATAAGCTTCAAACGGTTTGGAGGTCAACTTTCTCCAAACGGTCAACACACCCCAAATGGTCTCAAGACCGTTTGAGGTCAAACGGTCTCAAGACCATTTGAGACCAAACGGTCTCAAGACCGTTTGGTGGTTGAAGGTTGAAACTGTTTGGAGATGTTCAAGGTTGTTTATACTTAATCAATTGAAGGTGTAATTGGTTCAATGGTGATCTAATTTAAACCCTAATGGTAACCTAGGACATTAAGGGACTAAGTGACTAATGTATTGACCATGAAGGTGATCAATGGTATAATTTACCAAAATTCCCTTGAAGGGTTCAATTGAAGGATACCTTGTTTTAATCAAACCCTAATGACATGTTAGTGGTGTTTTGGCTTATGTTAGTCAATGAGGGCTTATCCCAACCTAATCTAGAGTGGTGTAAACACCATCTACTAGTAAGAGGAGAGAGAAAGTACCATTTATGGTGGAAACTCAAGTAAAGTACCATCAAAACATATGAATGTGCATGATTAGGGTATGATCCACCTATGTGAGATCATGGAAACCCTAGTTATGATAATTGATGAATCTTAATCTTATCTAAGGGCTTTAATGATGATGTGTCTCATACATGATGATGTTATGAGTTCATTCCACCATTAGGTGAATAGTAAACCCTAATTCTAGGGTGATGAAATGTAATGTGAATAGTAAACCCTAATTGATGAAAATCAGGGAACCTAACTCTTGTAAGAGTAGGAAGGTACAACTTCTTTAAAATGAATTGTTTACTGTTATCATTTGAATTAACCATGTAGGTTCTTATGGGAAGATAATCATATCCAGGTAAGGATGATGATACCATATTCATTGAAAGCATGATTATTAGCTTTATGAGTAGTGAAATACCTTGTTGCCTAGTAAGTGGCATCTAATGAGATTGTTAGGCTGCGAGAGCCATGAGTATCATCAAAGTCATGCTTAACAGATGACTTGTGATGAGATGATTGAGAAATGATAATTGATGTGAGTTAGACTTGTTACATTTAAGTATTCTACTTTCATAGCTGTTATGCTAATGATTAATGTTTGAGAACATGTATGATGTTAAAAGAATACTGAAATGTACCTAACTAATCAAATATAATCATACCATGTAGAGCCCTGATCATAAGATCCATCATTGTCAGAAAGCAAAATGATGGTGAAACAGGTTTTCCTAAGGGAACTCCTGGATCACATACTTTTGAGTATGTGGGGGAATATGGATGTGTAAATCCTTACATCCTAGTGTAGGAATTGATGTAGATGTATCTTAATCCATCAACCCTTCACTATATGTTTATGCTGCAACACAATTCTCTCAAGGAAATCCTTATACCGCATCGATCAGAGATAAACAAGAAATCTCTCGATGACGAAGAGAGTACAGAATGCCACTGTAACTCTAAAAATAGTGAAGTACCAGATTACCCTGGTGAGCTATATTAGTAGAGACACAAGATGTCTTGCAAGTTATCCTCACTCTGACTGAGGAAGATGAGGTCATAATAATTCGGCTCTTTTGATGACCTAGGTATGATACCGATGCGACTTAACAAGTGATCGGTTGGAGTATGAGCGGTATACCTCATCTCTGCAGGGCATAATAATGTTTGTAAAACATAATCAACAGCGTAGTATATCTGTTAGGATTAACTACGAGATACTTGATTGATGTTACACTGTATAGTACACATGTTCTTCATATTTCTTAAATGATGAACTTCTGCTTATTACCAAACTGCTGTTGAATACTTTGAGAAACTTTTATTGCTTATGTTATTCTTTGAATTTCTATATAAAGCTTCTAGTGGAGAGTTATAACTCTCACTGGGACAATTATTTAAAATTTTCTCACCCCGTAGACTTCAACTTTTTAGGTGGTCGTCGAAGACGGAGGAACCAGCCTACAGGTGACCAAAACCAGCAGCAGCAGCACCAGGAGCAGCAGTGAATCTCAGGTGGAGATACTGACTGCAGATTTATGTAGTTAGATAGTCCTATGTCGTCTCTGTACTCTCAGGTCCTAGGAGTTAGTGTCTGAGACTTTGGTTTTGACTCTTGATAATTTTGAATCATGTTGTATATAATTACTCAAAAAGTAATTATCAAAGATGTAAACAGTTTATTTCCTTTTCTATGGAAGGAGTTTTATGGTTTCAAGATCTTATCTCAAAAAGTTTTTAATTTCCCGTGATTTTTGTCTTCCGCTGTTAATCGAATGCTTCCGCTGAGTTTAAATCGTGTTTATATCGTGGTTTGGAGATCGGAGCCCACAATTTGTAGGAAGTTGGGATCTACACCTGAGCTTGATAGAATTTGCTTATAATAATAGCTATCAGCACAGTATTGACATGGCACCATATGAAGCATTATATGGTAGACGATGTAGATCTCCTTTATGTTGGTATGAAACTGGAGAAAATCAACTTTTCGGTCCTAAGCTAGTGCAGCAGACGACTGAGAAGATTAAAGTAATACAACAACATTTAAAGACTGCACAGGATAGATAGAAATCATACGCCGACAAACGGTGAAGACCTTTAGAATTCCAAGTTGGAGACAGAGTATATCTCAAGGTCTCACCTTGGAAAGGAGTTCTTAGATTTGGAAAGAAGGGAAAGTTAGCTCCTAGATTTATGGGGCCTTATCTAATCATTGAACGGATTGGAAAGGTAGCTTATAAACTGGAGTTACCATCTGAGTTGCATAAGTTGCATTCGGTGTTCTACATCTCTTTGTTGAGGAAATGTCATCCTGACACAAGATTAGTTCTACAACCTGTGGAGGTAGAATTAAATGATGATATTTCATATGTTGAAGGACCTGTGATGATCCTTGACAAAAGAATTAAAAAGTTGAAAAAGAAAGACATTTGTTTTGTAAAAGTCCTCTGGCATCACTGTGGCATTGAATAAGCTACATGGGAACTAGAGGAAGAGATGAGGAGGAAATACCCTACACTTTTCTCTTAATGTTTTCGTTGATGATGTCGGGGACGAAATCCTTGTAAGGGGTGGATAATTTGTAACATCCCTGACCTGGGTTATGCTCTAAACCTAGATGTTTTGCTTAATAATGTTGATTAGATTCTTGTTCATATTTCTTGGAAAGTAGTTAAGGCTCAAGAGGAACTTATATTTCAATTTCAGCCCTTTTTGAATAATGTTGAAACATTGTTTTGTTAGTTTTGGACTAAAGTGCAAATTACCCAAGTTGAGGGGTTAACTTGCAAATTGTACATGATAAAGTGTTTCTCATATGTTGAAGCATCATAAGAATGAGAATGATGTAGTGTTATGGTTTCCACAAGCTTGAGTACCAAGATAAAGCTTGTTGAGCAATACTTGTGCATTAAAACCTAGTTTTGGTGTAAAGTGCAATTTACCCCAAACCTAGGGTTCAATATGAAAAATACCACTTCTAGAGGGTCCCCCATGTTTCTTGGCATCATGTACAGAAAAGAAAATGAGATGGGCGCCTCATTTGAATTATCTTGGAGGAGAGAGAATCTTGGTATTAAAATAATCAATATTTAAGCATAAAAGGAACATTATTTCAATTTAATGCAAAAAGAAATATATTAATTGAAGATCCCTTCAACCAAAATGAGATTGTCGATATTGCACAAGGATGTACGAGCATGTGCCTTTGTTAGGTCACGAAATATCTCAAAGCAAGTGGATAACTCACTCACATTAAATAAAGAAAAGTAATATCCACTAAAAATTGGGATATTAGTATAATATGATTAAGGTGCTTAATTTCTTTTCTTTTAATTCTTGGATAATGAAGAATTTTTACAAGTGGTATAAGATGGCTTCGTGTCAAAGGAATTGAGGGGGAAGAGGTGGCACTAATTTTGGAATTAAAAGATTTTTATAAGGCATTTTCTCTCTCATTGATTTTTCTTATAAAAACACCTTTTACAACCCAAATCAAAAGCGTTTTCGAATCCAATTCCTATATTTGCTTGAAAAAACGACCAAGGGAGCTAGGAGAAGCAGGAGGACGACCCCCAACCTGTTGGTAAGCTTCTTGATCCTTTTTCACCTTGATTTCATGGTGGAAATCACAAAATAATGCATGATTTCTTCTCTATTTCACTCCATCTTCAATCCTAGCCAATCTTTTCACTCCAAAGCTTGAGGATGTGTAAAGAAGTGAAACCACTTCCTCACTAAAAATTTGAACAATAAAACCTCCAATCCAAACACACTCAGAAGGTATGTTGGAGTGGGTGTAAAATTTTCAAATCTTTATATAATGGTAATCAAAAGACCAATGTATAGCAGCGGAAGAAAATATTTGACTATTCAATTATAAAACAAAGGGTTATAAACTTACATCATAAGGATCCATGTAGAGGAAATCTAAACCACCTCAAGATTGTCTCCAAGCTTTATCAACTCAATCTAAGGCTAGGTCATCATGTCAAGCCATCCATGTCCTTCACCTAGGGTTGGAAGCATACCCCAGCAAAAGAGAAACAAAAGGAAACATCAGCAAAAGTTGGTATGTGCATACTAAAAAGAAAACTTTGAGCAATATAAGGATATAGGGACATCAAAATATTCAAGGTTTCCCAAGCAAGAGATAAGTATCACCCAAAAGGGTATCAAGTGAATAAGATCACAACAAAAGGGAATACTTGCCATAACCAACAAATAATAAGAATGTGCTATCAATATAAACATCCACTACCATGGTGGAAAACAAAGCACATATCATCATCAACCTGCATGCATGTGAGATAAGCATAACACTAGAAAAATATAAATAACAATTGGCAGCCAAGCACACACTTGAACTTGATAGAGAAAGGAATACTGCCAATCTCCCAATATATATAATTTGAGCATGGATTACTGCCACACTCGATTTATAGAGGAATGGTATACTGCCACCCTCCAAATAAACAATAGGGGAATACTGCCCCAAAACCAATGTAATTACACTACTCTAGTGCTACTGAATCACATTGCATGTATAATGTAGAGGCAAGTAGAGAAGTATAGTCAGAATTATCAAGGTTGCCATCACACAATGGACAACTCAAACATATAAACAAATCCACTTCAAAGTGGGCATATATCAACAAGTAAACTTCCACATCACAGTGGGCATATAATATCAAAAGTCCAACTTGCACCAAGGCAACAATATAAGATTCCAAGAGAATATCTATGATCACAATAACAAATAAGATAGTTCACAAGAACCATGATATCAAAAGATAAGAGCGATGTGTATAGGCTATTGTCCATAGGACCAAGAGAATGATAAAGATAGGCTATTGCTCAATGTAGAAATAATATGGGATGCAAGCATACCTCAACTTCAGAGTCAAACAGATCCAAAGTCACTTCTATGTCCAAGCTTAGGTTTCCAAAGCACCTATTAAGCAGATATGTGGAATTAGGGTTAGGTTTTATATTGATTTCATAAACCCTAAAAACACCTTTTTATTAATATAGGAATTAGGTTTCCAAAACTATTTCATATTTTAGATTATATTTTCTTGAGTTCAAAACATATTTTATTATATTTTTCTAACTTATAAATTATTAGTTATGATTTATACAAGTTATTATCTTATTTAATTAGATCCATTAAAAACACCTATTATTAAACATTAGATTTAGCCATCAAAACTTATACCATTAGAAAGGTATTATTTTTCTGAATTTATTGAATATTTATTTATATTTTTCTGATTAAGGGTTAATTAGTTATATATTTTCAATTATCGAACAATCAGAAACTCAGGAATTGCCAACTAGGTGAGAAAAAGAGAGGGAAAATAGGTGGGCCGATCTACTGACTTGGCCCAACCAGACCCGGCCAAGTCAGGGATCAGAGGCATAGCCTGACTCGCCCAAACAAAAGGAAACATGACGTAAAGACGTTTTTGCCCCTGAAAACAAAACCATAGTAATGACTCGTCACCAGGGCGATTAGGTAAATTACCCGGTGCCCATCGTCTTCTTCGTTTCCGTGGAGCACAGAGCTTCCAGAGCTCCAAAACAAAACGTGAAAGGCTAGCAAAACCAAGAACAACCTGGGTCCTATCTACTGCAATCAATAACGAACACCTCGATGAAGGTGACCGGAGGCAAACCAGGGCGAAGGGAGGCCAAAACACGATGAATCACCTCAAAGAACTAAGTCGGCAGAGACACAGGCAGAAAGAGGGAAAAACGAGATGTACCTATGCATGGGAAATTGACGGTGTCAAGGGCAACCTGAGACCTCGAAGAAAGCTGCGAGGTGGTCCCATGGCCACGCCGACACCAACGGAACCACGGCGACCCACCGCCACTTCCAAAACCTCTGGAGGCGCGCGGTGAGGAGGGAAAAAGAGCTCGGAGCTGATAGAGCCAGATCCAACCCAACCAGCAGGAGCAGGGAAGCACGGCGAAGGTGATGGAAGGGTCAAAGAAGGGTTCGAAGACCTGCAGTTCACGGAAAGGGGAAAAGGAAGAAGAAAACAGACAGAAACAGGGGAACAAGGAAATTGGCTAGCGATTGTGAGAAAGAGCCATAGAACCCAACATATATAGGGTGCATCAGGTGCGGAATCTATACACGAACCCAAAGGCGAAGAAATCGTCGAAAAAGAGTAAGAATTGAGGGAGAAATCCTCAACCGAAAAATCACAAGAAACAGCCTGTACTCCTACTCCGATCCGAGCTAGGAGACGACCTATGAGTCGTTAGATCGCAGATCAACGGTCCAAAAGTAAGCCGAAATTGGAAAGCAGGCGTGACAAGGAAAATCGATTAAATGAATAAAGTATCATTTGCATTAAATGTATCTTTTTCTCTCTCTTCAAATAAGGGTTCAAACATTATCCAAATTAAACCAAACTTGACACACAAGTCATATTTAATGTGTTGAATACGAATTTGCCATCAATTTTACATATTGGATATATTTGCATATTTATTTAATATCTTGAAGATTTTACACACTTTCTCCTGATCTTACCTTTTAAGCAAACTTTCTCCAAATTGGATGAAAATTCACCCAAAGGCTATATTTATTATGTAGATCACGAATATAACATTATTTTCCTCTTTTGGAGTCATTTATTATATTTATTTATTAATTACACTTTTTAGGCAATTTCTCTCTCCTAACTTACCATATTATTTCAAGGTTGTCCAAATTAAATGAAAATTGACATGTAAGCTTAATTTGATATGTAGATTACGAATTTGAAGTCTTTTCTTTATTTTGAGGCTTTCATACATGAGTTATGTCACATGGCCCACTAATGGCCCATTAACCTTATTATGCATGTAATTAAGTTATTTATCATCTTATTATCACCAAATGAATTATATGACATGTTAGATTACATTATTCATGAATTATATTATTAGGATCATCCTAACCTCAACCTTGTTTGGAAAAACCCAAAAGATCAAAGTTCTAGGGTAGGGTTTAAGATTCGGTATGTTACAGGATGAGCCTTGGGAGAGTTGCAAAAGCTTCCTCCACCATTGTTTACGTGAAGCTCCAAGCTTTGAAGCTCAATTGGAGGTGGGTTATATAACTCAAACCCTTAAGTATTGTTATTGCATTCAAATCTCCATTATTTGTTGAACGTTTTGTTCTATTTGAAATTCCCTTGATCCATTGCTGTAATTACCATGAAAATGGAAGTAGATTTTAAATGAACGAAGTTAGATGATGATGACATCATCCTAGGCACATATTCCCACAAGTTTCCCTTGCAAATGGTTTTAAGACTTTGGTCCAAACGGTTTTAAGACTTTGGTCCAAACGGTTTCACCAAACTGTTTGGAGACTAAACGGTTTGCAAACCGTTTAGAGTCTTGAACCCCAAACCATTTAGATGAGTTGACCGTTTGGATGGGTTGACTATTTGAGGTCAGGGCCCTATTACATGTTGGATGAGGATCTAATGATTCCAATTGATTGGATCAATATATGGACAATCATCCAATTAGAAACCCTAATCGGGTTAAGTGCTGATTTTGAAATTGAATGAATTAAATCTTTGGGTTGATTAACCCAAATGGTCTCAAGACTGTTTGGAGATCACCCAAGCGGTCTCAAGACCGTTTGGAGGTCAACCAATACCGTTTGGAGGTCTAGGGTTGAGTATGGTTGAGTTTTTGAAGGTCCAAAGATAGCAAATGGTAATGCACTCAATAGTTCAATTGTTGATCAATCTAATGATCCAAACCCTAATTGAATTTCACAATTTTAAGTGATGGAATGGGGAAAATGGTCTCAAGACCGTTTGGAGGTCATCCAAATGACCTCAAGATCGTTTGGGGCCAGGTCATGCCCAATTTGAATGATGGTCCAATAATTTCAAAGCAAATAGTTCCACAATGACTAATATTGAAAGTTCATCGATTTCAACCCTAATTCAATTGGGTTCAAAACCCTAATTGATGATCAATTGAAAGTATAATCAATTGAAAGATGATCCATTAAGCTCAATTTAAGTATGGTGCTTAGGTTCAATTGATGAGTAATTACATGGATTCAATTAATGAAGGAATTAATCTTGGAAACTGTAAATCAATATGAGTAGTTGAGACCATTTTTGGTCCGATCAGTTTTGAGGAGGTTTGGACCAAACGGTCTCAAGAACGTTTAAGTCCAAACAGTCTCATGACCATTTGGGACCAAATGATCCCAAACCAATTGAGACTCAAACGATCCCAAGTACATATATTATAAACGGTTTCAAGCACCAACTTTTTTGAACAGTTTCAAGCACCAACTTTGTTAAACGGTTTCAAGTACCAACTTTGCTAAATGGTTTCAAACCGTTAGACCAAGACCGTTTGGAGGTCTAAATGGTCTTAGACCATTTGGAGGTATTTCAAGCAAGACTGTTTGAGGTCTGGTTGGTCAAGACCGTTTGGGGTCTAAGTGACCAAGACTGTTTGGAAGTAATTAACCAAAACCGTATGGACAATTAAGGTGATTAAAGGTCAATTGTTTAATTGATCATTACATGATGTAATTCAAGGATGATTATGATAATTGTACTCTTAATAAGATAGGGGGATTAGTACCTTTTGAATGATTAATCTTTGATATGGTCGTCTTCTAACTGCTCTCCTTCTGAATCTTCCTGATGATCATGGCCTTCATAGCGGTCATTGCCTTCAGGTGGAGGGGAGTTAGGTCTAGCCCTCCTTTGACGTTCGCCCTCCGAAAAAGGATGTTCAACGCGAGGCGGCATGTTTGAGCTCGGTGGAACATATCACCGTTCTTCAGAGTACCTGGAAAATAGAACGAAGAATCGAGTCAGAAAATCAAATTATTTATTTCGGGCAAAGAATAATGATAATAATAACAAAAGAAAGAAAGAATGTTGTCAAGCTCATTTCTAAGCTTGAGGCATGGGGGTGTAGTTAGTGGATTCGGATTCATCAACAGTACCGTTTTGCCTTGTCCCCGGTAACGGCGCCAAAAAGTTGACCGGCCTAAATCGCGCGTCCTAAAATTGGAGGCAGATTTGAGGTAGTCGAGCTTTTACATTTATAACCCGAAACCTTCTAGGCCCCCGCAACTTTGTTTACGGGGTCGAAGTAGATATATAGGGTCGAACACAGGGACAAGGGTGGTAGTGTTGAGAATGCGGAATCGACACGCTACACTCCGGCAAGGAAAAGAGATGATAAAATTCCCAAAAGGGGACAGCAGAACAAGATCGATAAAACAAAAGAAAACCCTATCTCCAATTGGAGTTACAAGGAAAACTTAGGTTTTAAGCATTTATCAGTTTTTAGGGATTTTCATGCAACAGAAGCAGAGAAATAATACTAAAGCTAAAGCAAGGTACCAAGGAGAAAACTTCGATACAACAAGCGGCAGCCGAAACACCCTGTACCCCTCCTCTCAGAGCGGGTACCTCTAATCAAGTGGCAACACCTCTCTCGAGGTTGCTGGACTTAAATTAGAGTGGAAAGGTTACTAAAGCAACTCCGATTCCGGGCACTCTCATACTCCAGAATCGGACAAAACACTAGAGCCACAACACCTCTCTCGAGGTTGTTGCAACGGGAAAACACGATTCGGTAGCTAATCAAAATGCGATCCAAGCATGCAAGCTAGAGTTTGGATGTTAAACATAGCAATCATCCAACAATAGTACCAAACATAGAGAAGCAGATAATTAACTCTTCTAATTCCATTAGCATATGAAGGTTTGATTACATTGCAAAAGTAAATAAAGAAGTAATTGACTGGAATAATAAAGGTAAATGTCGCCTTCTTGATATAGAAGGACGACAGACTACAGCGGACCCTCCAGCCCGATACTGAGAAGGACCCTAGCCCGATACAACCGTGTTGGGCAGCACCCTCTCAGGCGACACGCCATGACGAGCGACGTGTATCGTGTGAGAACCCTGGCCCGATACGCTCATGTCGGGCGGCACCCTCTCATGTGACACGCCATGATGAGCGACGCGTATTGGGATTCGGTATCGTGCCGGGTTAGAGCGATTCTTCTAGTATCGGTCACTTATGTCAGGGATCCATGTCGGCCGATATCGGCCTGCAGTGTTGCTCGGGACGACACTAAGTGAACCATTCCTTCCCTCCCTCTCGGGATGGGGAAATTCTCACCTAGTTTCGCCCGTCACAACCACTGAGGCACGATGCTCTGCTCTTGCAGCGTTCCTTGGGAAGATTCGCGCAGGGTTCCGACTTGTCTTTTCAGCTTCCTGTAGCTGCTATTTATAGGCAACGGTTGGGGAAGTTATGGTGCACAGGGCACCACGTGTCCTCCTTGTCTTCGCGTAGTCAATGGACGGCCGATATCGGTATCGCTCGTCACAAGGATTGTCGGCTTTCGGTTACGTGATGAGCGGCGCCTGCCGGTGGGTGGCCTGTGCCGCGCGACAAGCTTTGTTGTCGTGGCGAGCTCGGCTCCCTGTCGGGTAGAAGGTGTATCGCCCGCTAGTTTCTTCTTGCGTGGCATCCTTATGTCATGCGTCGGTGTGTGGCGCTACCCTGTCGGGAAGTGGTCGTATCGACCATTTGGAAGGCCGATGCAGGTGGAACTTGTTTGTGGGCCAGGACGGCTTTATTGACGATAAATGGGTCAAAATAGGAGGAAAACACTACAAAATACGGAAATATTGAATTAAGAGTGTTGTTTGGCCAATTATTGCAAAAGTACATATAAATAGAGAGGAAAATAGTTATAAAGGCAGTTTTGATAACAGAATAATAGTCTAAAACATCACAAAATTTGGTGTTATCAACTCCCCCAAACTTAGCGTTTTGATTGTCCTCAATCAATATTTAAACTTTATTTTGTGATGCTTCTTCTTGCTCGGTTTAGTTTTCAGCTCAAGAGATAAAACAAGAATCGCAATGCCTTTAGAGATAATGTTGTCCCACAACGAGCAAAAGACCTTGTGTTTCCTGCTCTATTATTTCATTAAAAAAATTCTCTACAACTTCAGTGAGACTTTGGTGCATGATTCTGAAGTTAGCTTTCACACCAAACAGCTTTGGGGGCAGAAAGTTGTGTGTTGGGTAGGCTAAGGCTTTTTGGGTTTTTTTTTCTTATTTCCCATCAGTCCATCCAGGTAAGGGTCCGTTAGCAGGCAAGTGGTCCCTGCAGTCCAAGACAGATGGCTTTAGAGCAGTGATTTCACATCCTACGTACCACTGCCCCGGATCTACCATGCCTAAAGATGGGTACTTTTGGACGATAAGGGTGTATATATATATTTTTTTCTTTTTCTTTTATTGGGAACAACTCTCATGCTTTTATTCACCCTCATACGGCTCCTTTCTCTTTTTGGGATTTTTGTTGGGCAAGGGGAAACAAAAGGATTTTTGCTGTTTGGGCAGCTTTTTCCTTCTCCATACTCGTCTCTTAGCTGTTGCGAGATTATTATTTTTTTCGAAATTTTTGGCACGGAAAAATGTAGTCTTTTGTTGTTTGAAGCGGCATTATCAGAAAGATATAGCAAAACATGCATCACCCTAGGTACATAGAGAACAAATAGGCAAGAAGTCGCATCAGGTTTTTACTATATAGCGATTTTGTACATATGCAGGGAGACAAAATAGACAGAATTTTTTTCGATTTTTCAAAATATTTGTAGCAAAGTTTTTTTATGTACACATATTGAAGAAAAAGAATGAAAAGGACAAAAGGGATGGAGCTAAAAAAATTTTGAATTTTTGTACCTCCCTCACTGGTACATGGTACCCCCCCCCCCAAACTTACTCCACACTCTGTCCCACCTTTGTGAAGAAGACAAGGTAGGGTAATGTTAACCCAGTGAGGGTTAGCTGGTGAGCGTGCCTACGCTAGATAGAAGGTCCCACACATATTCTCCATGTTTGCTATGATAGTCGATGTGGTGGAGCTGGTCAGGCATTGCTTCATTTGCTATCCATTCCAGGATGAAGATGCCGCATTCGTTGGATAGAGGAATCTGTTGTGGACTGCGGTGGCAGAACTGGATTTCGTTCCATTTGCTTGCTTGCGTGTCCAGGAACGGTTGGATCATCTTTGACACCTCGTCGTAGTATTTTCGAACTAAGCGTTCGACGGATGACAATGGTTCTGATGTACACGGCACTGGATGGTTTTTGTTGTCGTCCAAGCTATTATAAAAGATTCCTGCTCGTTGTCGAGTGTACATTGTCAGGAGCGTCCAATGGTTATAATGCAGGATGGGCAGAAGAATTTTTCTAGGGACCCCATTCTCCAACTCTGCCAAAAAATGTTGCTTCGCTCCTGTTTCATCAGCGAGGCAAACGTCGTTGAACAGCATAGGATGAGCTATGTATGCGTGTTCAATCTTTGGCTGTAATGTTTGGATGTAAGCAGCCGCCACAGATACAGCCAAGCATCCTCCTTCTTTTACCATGTCCCTTAAATCATCAACCGGGACTACGACATCTCCTGCCTTGTAAATGACATCTGCCAGAGTAGAATCTGTTAACTTTAGAAGGATTTCATTTACCTGCTCCTGTGTGAGCGTAGCACACGAGAAGCGGTCGAAGTTTTTTATCAGCCCCTCTGTAGTTTCAGGCGAAGCAGTGTCTTCCATCCCGTGTACTTTTCGCAGGGTATTCAACTGCTTGTCTGCCCCATAGGCGTCAGTTGCCATTTCCGCTTCTCTTTCTGGAGAGCTGCTGGATTGTGAAGATTCGTCTTCTTGGTCACTGTCCAGAAGCCTATCAGGTACCTCTGCATCTTGGAAATAGCATCCGTCTTTAATCAGTAGCATGGCGTAAGTGCTCTTGCGGCGATAGAAGCATGTGCCCCTAAAGGCCCCCAAGTTTCCAAATGTATTGAGCACCTCTATGGCACTTAAGACGATGAAGGTGTTGTTTCCGCTTCCCTCTTCAGTCTGGACGGGGAAGTTGCGGATGGAAAAGAAGTTCCAAATGCCACTGTGACGTTTGAATCCTTGCTTTATAGCTCGTAGAAGACGCAGCGGTAGAAGCCTCAAATTTTTGTCCTCCGGGCGGCTGAAAACATTCCCGGAGCGTGGCACCTCGTTACTGCTGCAGCTCAGCAGCCGGACGTCGTGGTTCCTTAGGTCTGCCATGTAGAGGAACCATATGTTGCGGTGCTTGTACGGTGCTAACACGAGGTTTGGGTTATGCTCATCGATGTGCTGCAGCATGTTTGCCACCGCGGTGGAGTCTGGTTCTCCCCACATCATCCTTCTTGCCAAGGTCGAGGTGGCGTTGTATATTGCCTTCCGACATGTCCTGCTGTCGATATTTTCTATTTTCGCATTTTCAAGGACCCTAAACAGTCCTTTTCCGATGACGGTAGGCAAGCGAAACATGCTGCGGAGTGCTCCACATCGTATGGAGAAGTAGTCGTCGCTCCAGACGACGTCTTCTTCATCTGCCTGCGATCTTAGGACCTTGTTTAGCAGTTTCTGGTCTCTGATCGTCAGGCAGCCGATGACCCTTCTATCGAAGTCGGCCATCTCAAAGGAAGGTATCTCCGATGGCTCCGTAAACTTATCTGCCATCGAGTGTCTTCCTCGGGGGAGGTGTCTTTCATTGGCTCCATAAACGTCCACCTTTTCTCCCTCTGATTCATTAGAAGAGTCCACCTCGATGCTGATATCTCTGTTATCATCTTCAATTTCATCTAGGGGAACTGAAGGATTTTCTTCCTCCAGACCTAAGGAGCTCTCATGTCCTGCTGGAGCTCTGTCGGTCAACCTTGGTTGCGTCCCGTCCTCGGGCGTTGTGGATTGCTCGCTGGAGGCGGAGGAGGATGCCGATCTCAAAGAGGATGTTAACGAAGAAGATGGTGAGCCACAGCTAGGGGACGACGGCGACCTTCTCGGCTGCCTTCGGCGTGGATGGTTGTCCCTCCCATCCAGCCTCTCCTCGATCTTGTCGAGGCATTGGAGAACATTCTGAAGCGTCGCAGTCAAAGTCTCTAGTCCGCCAGGAAGGCTAGCTAGAGTCAGCAGCTCTCGTTCTTGGCTATTTAGCCTGTCTTGGAAAGATGAAAACTTGCGGGTTAAGGAAATACAGGTAGTTGAGTTGTTATCTGTTACCTCCCACAAGTAGTCGAGCTCGTGCCCTAGCATCTTCCCGAGCAATGGAGGGGTTCCTGCGAGTCTCCCTCCCATCGTCGCGACATCTTGCTCACGTTATGGTCCACCAGGCGAGGTAGAGTCAATCTCAGTTGTTCACGATGCAGATGTCGCTAGGCGAGGTGACGGCACTTTTCCAGCTGTCACCACCTTGTCTTCTCGTTGTGATGGAGAAGTCTGTGGTGTGGGCAGACGCTGCTCCACCTCTACACTGTCGGCGATCTTCTTAGCCGCTACAATAGGAGACACTGGCGGCGGTGTCGGCGTCAGCTGTGCACCTTCGAGCTCCATTCTTAGGATCCCGTCGAACACCCCATTACTGGCATTTGGCTGCGGTGCTTCTTCTACCTCTACAGGCCTTACGGGGATGTATGTCGGGGGTTGCGGATGTCTCTTCCACGGTAGCTCCCGTAGTTGTTGTCTCGGTGACCTCAACGATCACCGGTTCTTCTTCAGCCACCACAGTCGTCGTTGTGGTTGCGGCTGGTACAGTAAGAGTGATGACACCTCTATTAATAGTTGTGGTCGATAGCTCTGGGATTGCGTCTAGCTCGGGGCAGGTCGTTGAAGCTTTTTCCCGCCTTGGGTCGAGAGGAATCGGTTCTCCTCTCGTGGCCGCCCTTTCCTGAATTTGGGTGGTGGCGGCGTAAGCTGCGTCTACCGCCACAGCTTCTATCTCTGCTGCGGTGAAGACCAGCTTTTCTACGTCCTTGCAAATTTGTAGAAGTAGTCCCTTCCCTCCTTTATGATGATGGCCCTCATCAGGTATTTGACGTCGATCAGCTCATCGCCCTTCATCCTCGAAAGGCTGCGCGGCTCTTTCGGGTACCCGAGCCCTGCTGCAATCAAGTTGATGATGCCACCCATACAGTAATCTTTGGTGGCATCCTTTATCGGGTGCAGTCTGTTCAGCAAGAACCACCCGAGGTTGATCGCTCGCCCCTCCATCATGTGCCACATGACATGGAGTTCTTCAGTGTAGATATTGTTGGACTCGTTCTTGCTGAACAGTAAGCACGCCACCAGCTTGTGCACTATTCTCTAAAAGCAGGAGTGCACTGTTGCCACCTTGCTTCCCGATTTAAAAGACGATTCGCCAGTTAGCTTTTCCCAGAGCTCCACGGGATTGAACCTGTCTCCTTCGGTTATTCTCTCACCGTTATTCATTAGATCCTTTTCCTCCTCACTGGAAGAGAAGATCTTGTTCAGCAGCTTCTCGGAGATTGCGTGCTCCGAGTTGTATAATCGAGCTTGGAGTTTATCTGCTCCGTCGTATTCTTTCTTTTCAGTAGCAGAATCTTCACTCGACGGAGGGATGACATGAACTCCTTTGTGAGTTTGGTGTAGGAGGAAGATCGGCTGAGGCAGATCTTCCTCAGTCCTTCCGAGGTGAGGACGCCCTTTAGCCTTTCAAATATGCCCAGCTCAGCGAATGAAGCATGGTGGTAGAACATGCTCAGTCTATAGACCTTGGTTCTCATCTTAGCATAACGGCGTGCGTGCTCATCGTCCCTCGGCACAAACCTTCCTGGTGTGTATTCCAGGGGTTCTACCATTGCTGTTGGTGTTGGAGCTGCCACTTCTCCTACCCTCATCCTCTTTTCTGCAGTTGACAGCCCAGCTGCTTCTAGATTAGGGCGCTTATGCCCGACAGTGGGCGCTTCACCTGTGGGCTCGGTGTAGATCCTCCTACCGTGCTCATCAACCCAGACAACAGTCTGCTTGATGCGGGCCATTTCTGTTAATCATTAAACAAATTCCTTGGTCAATTAAGTGTGCCGATGTTTAAAAAAGGGAAACTGAATGCACGATAAGATATGCCCCCATAAGATATGCATGATCCCACAACACTGCATCGGGTGATACGAGGTTTTCAGAGGTGAAGTCTTGTGCCCGATATGAGATATGGGTATCGCCCGTCACGTTGGGAGATCATTCATTCGATAAAGAACAAGATGATATGGCGATAAATACGCGTCAGGTATGTCGGGCGATACGGCCGCGAGAGATAAGACACCCTATAGGGCTCTCTAAATGGAACGCAGTGTGTCGTCCGACAACAAAACAGGTGAGGTGGTGCAAGGATGGGCGACAAGGCGTATCGAGCAAACATGAATGAAAGGTGCATCGCGCGACATATGTATCGGGAGATACAAGGTTGCTCAGCTAGAAAGTCATTAGCCCGATAAGTCATGCGCGATAGAAAGGTCGTGTCAGGTAAGCTGGGGCGATACGGCTGTCGGGCTATACCTTTGCTGTTTTCTTAAGCTTCCACGTGACACGAGAGCAGGAGAACGTTGCACAACACGGGAGCAATCTCAGAAAATCATAGCATGATATGGGTAGGTGAAAACAGTAAAGGCAGTAGCCCGACACAGTAAACTCTCCACACTATTTATAGAGACCTTGACTGGGGGTAAAGCGGGTAATCCCAGGACACATACCGGTCGTTGGGATAGGTCATTCCCGAGACGGGCAGTCCATCCGTCGGTACAAGGGTAATTACTCCTTATGCATGATACTGGTGCACGCCGCCCAGGAATGTCATCCGTCACGGCCTTTGTGATGCCCGAAATACCATCCCCCGATATGAGCATGCTGAGCGTGTCGGCTGGGCTGCTGCCCGATACGAGGACTTCAGAACAGAATCAAGGCGAGAAAACAAATCGGGGAAACAAAAGCAGTCGATGAGTAAAACATCATTGGCCCAAAGCTAAGATCCCGGCCTCAGATGGTATTACCCATCCCGGTCTCTAAAACACAACGATGGCCCCTAGGAGAGCTAGCTCATGTGGCGCATGCACTGACTCGGGCCTTATTACAGTCCATAATGTTTGTAATGTTTGTTTTGCAAGAAAGTAAAATGTGTCCTATTCTAGGAAATAAAAGAAAACTCGAAATCCCTCCCGAGAAGCGCTGTAATCTTCATCTCCTACTTGACATCCTTAAGCTTCATCACTCCTTAGTCTCTGCCATCATCCTCTTATGCAACTTGATCCTCGTCCCTTTTGATCACTGTCCTGCTTTCTTAGCCGTTTCAGTGTTCGACGGAATTTTTCCTGACGGATTCTTTATTAACTCAGCCATTTGAGCCAGTTGCTGATCAATCTGACGTTGATGCATCTGCATGTCTGCCATTTGTACCTGTAGTGAGTTCAAAACACCCGAATTCGACAGCGCGCTCTGTGCTAACTGGTTATTGATAGTGTCTTGCCTTTTTACGAAATCAGATAGTTGGCCAACCACGTCAGACTGGCCAGAAACCTTATCATGTTCCTTGGTTGATCCTTGGTACTTAGCCTGACCCTAGAAATTCCCCTTGTTCGTCTGGAAGGAGGTGTTCTTGGTGTACTGGCTCGGTCCTCCTCTCTTCTAGAAGGGTTGGGGTGGCTTAGAGGAGCTGTGCAGCTGATGTGAGTTCTCAGCCGCATCCTTGTTGCCGTAGCTGAAACCGGGGTGGTCCGGCCTTTTAAAGTTCACAAAAGAGACATTTTTCGTCCCTTCGGCCTCAGAGTCAGAATCACTTGACACATTCGGTCAGGTGTAGATGCAACTATCCACCTCATGCTCTCCTTCTCCGCAGGTTACGCACTTCATTACTTTTTCAACTGACTTCTTCCCTTTACCACCAGATTCTTTTAGTTGATTGACATCAGTCGCTATCCTCTGTATCTGAGAAGTTATAGATTCCAGAGCCTTGGATTCAAGAGAGGGTCCTTCACTGACCATCTTAGCCTGCCCTCTGTCAGATCTATCATACTCAGTGTCGGCTTGTAGCTCGGCCATGTTTTTGATGATCCTCTCAGACTTGCTCGGCTTTTTCCCTAGAAAGTCACTTCCTGCCGCCGCATTCAGTGACACCCTTTCATCGAGAGTCAGACCATTGTAAAAGGTGGTGACTAGGAAACCTTTTTTATAGTTATGATGAGGGCAGTCCCTCTGATATTCCTGGTATCTTTCCCAGGCGTCATGGAGGTTTTCATTAGACTTCTGCATGAAAGAGGTTATCTTCTATCCGTTTCTCACAGTTTTCTTAGTCGGGTAGAATTTATTTACGAAAGTGTCTACTAGTGCTCCCCACCCATTTAGAGATTGGTGGGGAAGTCCCAGATACCACGATAGATCCTTGTCTTCCAGAGAGAAGATGAAACCCTTGTAGTAAATTACTTCCTGGGGTACACCTCGCATCTTAATTGTGTCGTAGATATTCTTGAAGGTGTCCAGGTGATGATAAGGGTTGTCATTCTTGGATCTCCCTCTGAAGCTCTTATTTTGGATCATGGAGATTACATACGGCTTAAGCTCAAAGTTGGTGGCGTTGAATCGTGGAATGATGATCGGGCACCAGGAATTGTTAGCCTTTGTGAAGGCTAACTCCCTCAGAGTTTTCTCTTCTTCTTCTGAGTCATCGCTGTCACTCCCTTCCTGGTGTTGATTCTGATCATTGTGGTTCCTTCTGTGCCTTTGATGGTGACGACGTCTATCTCGGTGTTGGTCGTCTTCTAACTTCTCTCCTTCTGAATCTTCCTATTGATCATGGCCTTCATAGCGGTCATTGCCTTCAGGTGGAGGGGAGTTAGGTCTAGCCCTCCTTTGACGTTCTCCCTCTGAAAGAGGTTGTTCAACGTGAGGTGGCATGTTTGAGCTCGGTGGAACAGATCACCGTTCTTCATAGTACCTGGAAAATAGAACGAAGAATCGAGTCAGAAAATCGAATTATTTATTTCGGGCAAAGAATAATGATAATAATAACAAAAGAAAGAAAGAATGTTGTCAAGCTCATTTCTAAGCTTGAGGCACGGGGGTGTAGTTATTAGATTCGGATTCGTCAACAGTACCGATTTTCCTTGTCCTCGGCAACAGTGCCAAAATGTTGACCAGCCTAAATCGTGCGTCCTAAAATTGGAGGCAGATTTGAGGTAGTCGAGCTTTTACATTTATAACCCGAAACCTTCTAGGCCCCCGCAACTTTGTTTACGAGGTCGAAGTAGATATACGGGGTCAAACACAGGGACAAGGGTGGTAGTGTTGAGAACACGGAATCAACACGCTACACTCCAACAAGGAAACGAGATGATAAAATTCCCAAAAGGGAACAGCAGAACAAGATCGATAAAACAAAAGAAAACTCTATCTCCAACTGGAGTTACAAGGAAAACTTAGGTTTTAAGCATTTATCAGGTTTTAGGGATTTTCATGCAACAGAAGTAGAGAGATAATACTAAAGCTAAAGCAAGGTACCAAGGAGAAAACTTCGATAAAACAAGCGGCAGCAGAAACACCATGTACCCCTCCTCTCAGAGCGGGTACCTCTAATCAAGCGGCAACACCTCTCTCGAGGTTGCTGGACTTAAATTAGAGTGGAAAGGTTACTAAAGTAACTCTGATTCCGGGCACTCTCGTACTCCATAATCGGACCAAACACTAGAGCCACAACACCTCTCTCGAGGCTATTGCAACGGGAAAACATGATTCGGTAGCTAATCGAAACGCGATCCAAGCATGCAAGCTAGAGTTCGGATGTTAAACATAGCAATCATCCAACAAGAGTACCAAACATAGAGCAGCACATAATTAACTCTTCTAATTCCATTAGCATATGAAGGTTTGATTACATTGCAAAAGTAAATAAAGAAGTAAATCACTGGAATAATAAAGGTAAATGTCGCCTTCTTGGTATAGAAGGGCGACAGACTACAACGGACCCTCCAGCCCGATACAACCGTGTCGGGCGGCACCCTCTCAGGCGACACGCCATGACGAGCGACGCGTATCGTGCGAGAACCCTGGCCCGATACGCTCATGTCGGGCGGCACCCTCTCAGGTGACACACTGTGACGATTGACGCGTATCAGGATTTGGTATTGTGTCGGGTTAGAGCGATGCTTCTAGTATCGGTCACTTATCTCGGGGATCCATGTCGGCTAATATCGGCCTGCAGTGTTGCTCGGGACGACACTAAGTGAACCATTCCTTCCCTCCCTCTTAGGATGGGGAAATGCTCACCTAGTGTCGCCCATCACAACCACTGAGGCATGATGCTCTGCTCTTGTAGCGTTCCTTGGGAAGATTCACGTAGGGTTCCGACCTGTCTTTTTGGCTTCCTGTAGCTGTTATTTATAGGCAGCGGTTGGGGAAGTTATGGTGCATAGGGCGCCATGTGTCCTCTTTGTCTTTGCATAGTTAGTGGACGGCCGATGTTGGTATCGCCCGTCACAAGGATTGTCGGCTGTCGGTCACGTGACGAGCGGCGCCTGCCGGTGGGTGGCATGTGCCACGCGAAAAGCTTTGTTTTCATGGTGAGCTCGGCTCCCTTTCGGGTAGAAGGCGTATCGCTCGCTAGTTTCTTCTTGCACGGCATCCTTATGTCGCGCGTCGGTGTGTGGCGCTACCCTATCGGGCAGTGGTCGTATCGGCCATCTGGAAGGTCGATGCAGGTGGAACTTGTTTGTGGGCCGGGACGGCTTTATTGACGATAAATGGGTCAAAATAGGAGGAAAACACTACAAAATACGGAAATATTGAATTAAGAGTGTCGTTTGGCCAATTATTGCAAAAGTACATATAAACAGAGAGGAAAACAGTTAAAAGGCAGTTTTGATAACAGAATAACAGTGTAAAACATCACAAAATTTGGTGTTATCAATAGCTTAAAGGAATTTGATAAAGAATACTGCTCTAATCTATTTATATATCAAATTATCTATTGTTAAATGCTTATGATTCTTCTTCTCAGATCTATTCCATTAATTGCAATAATATTGTTTCTGGCAGAGAGTTATATCTCTCGCTGGGACAATTTTTCAATTCTCTCACCCCCGTGGGATCCAAATTTTTAGGTAGACACCGAAGAAGAGGCAGGAACCCTACAGCAAGGGAAGAACAGTAGCAGCAGCAGCAAAACCAAGGACAGCAGTGAATCCTTAGGTGGAAACACTTATTGTCATGTCCTATATATGTAGAGAGTCCTATGTGTCGTCTCTATACTCTCAGGTCCTAGGAGTCAGTAATTAGTTTAATATTGATATGAGATTTTGGCTTAATGCCTCGAGATTTTTTTTACATCCTATGTATAGTCTAATAGGGCAGGTGATGCTTGTAACTCTCGAGAAGAACTGGTACAAGAGATGTACTAGTGAACCAGAATGTACTTGAGATACTTTGGTTCTTTATGAAAGAGTTTTTCAGTTTATGGATCTCTTTGTAAAAAGTTTTAATTTTTAAAGTATTTTCAGTAATTATGTTGTTAACGACCACTTCCGCATTATTCTTAATCGATGTTTGGCAACAGACGTCACAGAATCAGTCTAAAATCATTGATATGCATCTTCCTCCTCCTTACTGGTGTATGAAATGTATTTATTTAAGAATGTACTACAACAAATCATATATTTTTCTCCCCAACAATCGTTAGGATAAGGACCATATATGTTTCAAGATCACTTATGATTCTAAAATCATTCTTGAGGCCTCAACACCAGCATTACCAAAATCCAAGTTGTGCACCAGCCAATCGCTCATGCATGCTAGGTGCATTAGCACAACAACTTGGTATTCTACTCTCTCTCGCTCTAGTCTCTTCCACCTATATTCTTGAGGACAATCCAACTTGAAAGTGTAGAGTGGGAATAAAGTCAAATCTTAACTAAAACATTTCTATCCCTAACTCTTTATTTTTCCTTTTAATTTATTTTCGTTCGACAATTTCTTTTGGTATCATAATTTCTAGTGTAACATCCATGACCTGGGTTTTGGGATAACCGTGGATTTTTTGACTAATTAAGATAATTAGAACCTTGTCTTAATCTTTTGAAAAGTAATTAAGACTTAAGGAGAGCTCAAGTTTCAAGTTTGAGCCTGTTTGAAGGTTGTTTGTGTTATATATGATAGTTTTGGTGCAAATTGTAATTTATCCAAAATATCGGGTTGATGTGTAAATTGCCTCATATAGAGTGTACATTCTCTCTCTTAGAATCATTTAGAGTAATATAAAGTAGGGGGCTCCTTGTTTGAGTCTTGATTGAGTGATAGCACTCTTGGTGGTGAAAGAAACAAAGAAAATAGAGTATCTTGAACCCTAGATGAGGCTGTGTCGAGTTATGAAGAGTATATGGGAGTGCCTATCAATTTAGAAACCATAGAGGAGGTCACATATTGGTTTAGAAACTTTTTTGAAGTATTCATATTGGGCTAAACATCTCAAGTAGGTGAAGCACATCGGTTTAGGACTTCCTTAGAAAAGTTGTATCAGTTTGCATATAAAGTGATGTTGAGTTGTGATATCTTGCCAAGCAGGCTACCTAATGGCTGATATCTCATCCTTGAATTGTCCACAAGTTTTTCATGTCAATATAATTATGGTTGCATGGTTCCACCATTCATGTACACGTGTCACCTAGTTACCTCATTTCACAAGAAAGTAAACCTTTCAACTCTTTTACCACCTCCTTCTTAGTGGAATACACTGGATCTCAAGGAGGAAGAGTAAGGTCGAGCATCACCATCTTCAACCTTGGAGAATTATGTATCTCGGATCATTATTCTTTTTTTCTTTTCTTCTTCACCAAGTTTCTAACTATGATACCTTCTTCTTGATGGGCGTGAAGCTATAGCTGAATCTTGGACCTTTGAATAGGTCATCTTCAACCTTTAGAATGTGGAGCTTTGAAGCTTGAAGATCTAGTGGTGATCTTGAGGTGAGTTATATAACTCTACTTAAATTCTATTTTTATTCACTTTCAATTGTACAATACTTGGTGATTCCTTCTTGACTTCAATTTCCCTTGATTAAATGATGAATCTATGAGATCTAATGGATATATGGGGTTGTTGTCCATGAACTAGAGTGTTAATGGATGAAGGTTTTGATCTTGAAGATGATAAAAATTGTATCACCTTAAGCACCTCTAAACCAATATCACTTTGAAGCACCTATAAACCGGTATCACTTTAAAGCACCTCTAAATTGGTATCACTTTGAAGCACCTCTAAATTGGTATCACTTTGAAGTGCCTCTAAACCGGTATCACTTTGAAGCACCTCAAGACCGGTATCACGTTAAGCACCTCAAAACCGATATCACTTTGATGTGCCATGGGAAACACAAGTTATAGTGTCATGACTGACACACAAGATGGTAGTGAGGCCAAAACCCTAGAGCATGGTGTGGCCGATACACCAAGTAAGGTGAAAATGTTAAACTAAATTGAGGTGAAGAGGATACACCCAAGTGAGGTGAATATGTTACACCCAAGAGAGGTAAATATGTTGCACCCAAGTGAGGTGAAGATGTTATAGTAAAGTGAGGTAAAGATGTTACACTAAAGTATGATGAAAGTGATGCACCAAGATATGGTGAAGGTGATACACCAAAAGATAAGTGAGGTCAATACCTTGATGAGTGAGGGTGTGAGGGAGATGATGATGCCTAACCCAATATCATCTAACCCTAACCCTAGAAATTGATGCACCCCCTAACCTAATATCAATTGATGGTGTCTAGGGTGACACGTCCTTTGATGCCTTGGTCAACACACACCCAAGATGATAGTATGGCTGATATACTAGAATGTGTTATGTCTGACACACACATGTTGATATGCATACGGCGATACAAGTGTATATGCATAAGGAGAACCAATTTTATATACATAGGGTGATACAAGTGATATGCCGGGAGACACAAAGGGAGGTACTTAGGCCGACACAAGTGTCATGGTCGACACAAGTGTCTAGGCCGACACAAGTAAGAGTGTCTAGGCTAACACAAGTGATACTGTCTAGGTCGACACAAGTGAATGTTTCTAAGCTGAAACAAGGGTTAGTGTGTAGGCCGATGCACCTAGATTAGTAAAGGCTGACACGTGAGGAGTATAATCAAGTTGATACACTATGAGGTAATGAAATGGATACACTTTGATAAGTGTAGTCTATTATACCTTAAAGAGGGTCAAGTGAATACAACAAGTTAAAGTTTAATCTAGTATCCTAATGAGGATGAGAGAGAAACTTATATCACTCATGTTGATAATCAATTAAAGATAATTGATGAGAGTAATCAAGTATTTTTGGATACTTATGTTAAGGAAATAATCTCCTAGATGAGAGGAGTTACAAATTAGGGTTTAGTGGTTGAATATAACCCTAGAAACACTAATCGTCTACAATAGAAACCCCAACCCTAATTATGAGAGGGTTGTAACTTGATTGAGGTATTTTTCTTCTATGGCATGGTGTTGATATTTAAATTGATATCTCTTTTATCATGACATCTTAACCATGCAAGTATTTTGAGATAATGAGCCTATCCAACTATGGGCTATGGTGATGAGACAGTATATAGATTGAATGGGCCCCGTGAGCTATGTGAAATACTTATACAACAAGTATGTTGTTTATATGGGTCTTATGACCTAGAGATGGTTGTTGCCTAGTGAGAGGTGACATTGTTCAATAATGAACTAAGGGTATGGAAACCCCATAGCATGTTATAATGATGATGATATGAGATTCTCACTAGTGTGTTTAAAGAATTGAGATCCCAAGTTAATTGTGATAAAGTAACAAGTATGTGTTACAATCGATATGTGATTTTCTTAAATAATGGCCATATGTGAACCAATTCTTTTATAATATAGATGGCCATGAGTGAGATAATCCTTTTCTTGAATAATGTCCATGCATGAGCCAATTCTTTTATAATATCAATGACCATGAGTGAGCCAATCATTTCCTTAAATAATGGCCATGTGTGAGCCAATCCTTTTATGACAATGGCCATGAGTGAGCCAATCCTTTTATAAGAATGGCCATGAGTGAGCCAATTCTTTATATATTAGAATGGCCATGAGTGAGCCAATTCTATTTATCTAAATATCCATGAGTGACCAATTCTCTAGCGACGTGACATGTACCAAGGAGGGCTAGTTGATTCAATAGTTGACTATATGTCACTATCAGTAGTTGACTGATATGTCTCTGTGTTGTCTCTCATACTGACCAGGAGTAGTGGGTGGGGCATGGGAGTCCGGATCTCCTTGGACCTTGTATAGCACTGTTGGTAACTCTTCATAGGGGGAGGTTGGATTTGGGTGGTACGACTCAAATCCTCATGAGCATAAGTCAGGACCTAAAATAAGATCTAATGTGTGTGATTATAATAAGCTTGTGCTTGAATGTGAGTGTGTGCATCATAAGCTTAAGCATTGTGTGCATAAGTGTGTCCATAATCATGAGATTGATTATTGAAAGATTTAGTTATCTATGTACCATATTTCTCTTGAGAATGGAATAAAGAAATATTGAATGAGGCTGCAATTGTATTTGTATGACATAATTGGTAGTTGTCATACATGTTGTTCATATTCCTTCTAAAGTAATTACTTGACATACTATTCAGTTATAATTATCTAAATTTCTCAGTTATGATAATATTCTGCCATGCTCATAACATATGGTCAGATCTATTTAGCATAGTGCAACTTTACTTTCTGTTCTAATAACAGTATATTTGTGATAATAATAGTGTGTTTTTGGGAGTTATATCTCCCGCTAGGACTTTTGTCTCACCTTGTGAGTTCTGTAACTTTTTAGGTGCATGTGCATGAGGTAGCAGAGTTCGTGTCAGCTGAGACAAGACAGCAGTAGGAAGAAGACCTAAAATTTGAGGTGGTGTGGTTAGTTGTGTTTTTTTGTAGATAGAAGTCATATGTGTCGCCCTTGAACTCTCGAGTCCTTGGGGGTAGTTTCATATCTATTTTTACGATCGATCTAAGTTTTTGGCTAAAAGGCAGTTATTGCTAATAGTTTTCTCATGTACATGTTTTTGGTAAAAGCAAACTAATATCAGATGAAATAAGGATGTTGCTGAGACAGCACATGTGTGATGCATAATGTTGTATATGACAGGCTTTGGGCCTTTCTGTAATAAATTTCCTAGAAATGGATCTTTATGAAAAATGGATTTAACTTTTAGTGATTTTCAGTAATCCATAGTTAATGGTTGTTTCCGTGTGGTTTTGTGTGATGTCATTATTAGTTTGATAGCGGTCGTCACATCTAGCAAGATTGGAAAACTTCTAGAAGATATGCCATTAATGTATGTGTTTACCAAAGACAATTTCAAGTTGATTATTCTTGCGCAATAATAAAAAAAATTACTAGAGTTTTTTTATCTTTTTACTAATCATATCATCTTGATTATGACATCATATCATTTTACTAAAAATAGTATGCTCAAAAAAATTCTCTATAAGTAAAACTTCATTCTCTTATGGGAAACGGAATGGAAATCACAATTGTTAAAATATTTTACTCATGTTGTATTTTCCAACTATTTCTCTTAAATTTTTTCTTGAGATTTTGATCTTCAAGAAACTAATTATACATAAGGTAAAAAAATATAGATCCCTTTAAAAGAGTTAAATTGAATGCTTATCAGAGGAGTAGTAAAAGAAATCAAAAGAGGACAATGACCTAGGGTGGAATTCTAGATTAGTAGACTAGTTTGGTAGTGATTGGCTTCACTAAGGTGAGTCCAACACCTTAAAGACCACTGCTAAAAGGTGAAAAACTTTTTGAAATGAAATAATTCATGACATTTTAAGTGGCATTACCTCACTTGTTAATTGGCATGGGAAACAAATATGTTTCAAAACCTAAATGTGGGATATGTATTGTTGCCATATAGAGGTTATACCTGAGGAACCAAAGTGTTTTTTACTTTTAGTATGAGAAAGCTTCAAAACATTACAAAAGATACTTGACCCTTGTACAATCAATCTAAGATATATTATAAGTCGAGCTTAAGTATCTCAATAATAGGAGGAAACAACTTAAATAGGAATGGGCAATCTATTGAGCATGAGCATGACCCCATAAAAATAGATAGGGTGGAGAGAAAATGATGATTTCATTGAAAGATCTAAAGGGGTGGGTGAATAGATATTTTTGGAACTTTAAAATTAATTAAACAATCAAACCAAAGAAGGAGGAGGAAATAAGGAAGACGCTTACATGTAGAGTGGTTCCTACCTTTGATATCAAAGGTAGTCAGCCCACTACCCAATTGTTTCCAATTGGGTCTTCAAAGTGATTTATTTAATTACCTTGCAAGGATCTTACACAAAATACAATCACCTTGTACACCCTTGAAGTAGCCTTCTCCTTGAAGTAGCCTCGACCTCCTTGAAGTAGCCTTCTTAAAGTAACTTCAAGTCCTTGGAGTAGCCTTCACCTCCTTAAAGTAGCTCCACTACCTTGAGATAGCATTCCTTTAGAAGTAGCTCCAACCTCCCTTGAAGCAGCCTTCCTTGAAGCAATCTCAAGCTCCTCTTAAAGAAACCTTCTCCACCAAGAAGTAGCTTCACCAGTGCTCCCTCAATCAGCCTCCACAATCTTGGAGTAGCCAAGGAGCAATTGCAACTTGTACCTGTGAAGAAGGATTGCAAGAAAGGAATACAACAATGTAGCACAGCACTATGATCCTATATCAAGTTTTAGAATCTCATATCCACTTAGAATGAACATAGCTATGTGTGGTGTCTAGGAGATTGTATCTATAGGACACCTTTCTAGAGCATAAGGAGGAAGACAACAAGTGAATCTTAGCTTGATTGCCCTCAATAGTGAATGCTCAAGTGTAGCTTAGTGCTTTAGGTGTCCTAAGGTATCTCATATTCATAGGAATGGTTTGCAAGTGTCTAGGGATGTTCTAGGGAGTGTCTAGAGTGCTCTTAGTGCTTAACTAGCCATTACGTGTTCATTAGTTGGCTAGCAATTGCTAATTTGTTCGTGCTTGAAAAGAACAATCCAGAACCATGCTCGGTCGACAATTTGATCGACCAAACAGTGTCCCAGTCGAGGTTCTTTTTGACTGAGCCTGGGTTTAAGGAAAAAGTATTGCAACGTCTATTTCCAACTCCCAACTACCAACCACCCATTCTAATAGTTGCAAGTTTTAGACTATTTCTTACTCAGTCGATGTTATTTTTGACCAACGACTAATTTAGAGCACAATTGTGTAAGTTGTTCAACAGTACTCACAATTTAGACCAAGGTGGTTCTCGGTCGACAATAACTTTGATCGAGAGTGTCTCAGTCGACAAGTTCTTCGACTGAGGGTGTCCCTATTCTAGACTTTTGAAACACCTACTAAGTGTGTGTTTCAATGTGTGTTAGTGACTCTAACTTTGGGGGAAAACCTATCTAAGGGTTATAAGTGGGTAGGGAAGATCTAACGCTTGATTTACATGATGTCTAAGTACTTGTACATTATATTTTTGTACAAGTATTTATATTTGAGTACAATCATGAGAATTTATAAAATTACGCGCATTTGATCTTCAATTTGCATTTATCTTCATCTTCCCACTTGGTAGGATTTCCTTATTCCTTTGAACCCTGAAATACTAAAGTAGCATGTTAGATCCACAAGAATCAAATGTTTGTTAACATCAAAACAAAGGGTATATTAATGTCCAATTTAGACAACAATCTCCCCCTTTTTTCAGATGACAATATTTCTAAAATATAATCAAAATGATTTAAATGAGATGAGTTTCATACTTGACATTTACCTTAGATGAAGAACATATTCTTATTTTTCATAAAATGTGTGCTAATTATTCCTAAAGATATATGGAACATAGTATCCATCTCTTAAGGAATATAGCATCAATTAATGTTAAACCAAGAGAGCATGATTATTTAAAAACTCATTTATTTTTATTTATATTATTTCTCCCCCTTTGTCATTTCAAAAAGATAGCCATATAATCATATTACTCCCCCTGAATGAGATACTCCCCCTCAATATGATACATAAGATGCAAAACAAAGTGATATAAAATGTCCAATGAAAGCTACAAGATAGATCTTACTAACATGATCAAGTGAACACAAACAAGCTTGATTACATTGATAGCAACATAAGATAACATCATAGACTTCACTAGAAATGATTACATAAGTAGTACTACTCACTACATAGGATAACATCACTTGAAGGATTGCAAGATCACATCAACCTCAGGATCTTTCCCCTGAAATGGAGCATCACCATAGTACTTGACAAGTGTTTTCCAATCAAGTGCACATGTCTTTGTAAGAGCATATGCCTCTAGACATGTAGGTACCCTATCAAACCTGAAGTGGGCAGTAATGTCCTAGAGTTTCATGGGTGAGTATTGAGTATGGGAAAGATCATGTGAAGGTGGATATGGGATTTGGGTTTATTGAATTGAAGGGTTAAAAGGGTAGAGACTCCTGAGATAGAGTGTATATGGGTATGTGTTGGTAACATTAGGAGACAAGGCTTGCATTCTTTGATTAAGATAGGTCATGGCATGATGATTGTAATCTAATTGTCTCCCAAGGTGAAAGGTAGCCCCTTTGAGATAACACACATCATTGGCTGAATTTTCTATGGAGTAGCTAGGAGGAGTAGGAGGAGTAGGAGGTGGAGGATTGGGTTCGGTGGATGTCTCTCCTTTGGTCCTATCCCTCTTATGTCCAAAGTCAAGGCCCATCTTATCTATAGTGTGCTTGGTGAGTTTTTGAGGACGCCTATCACACTTGTAGTTGAGATCCTCTAGGTTTTTGTCAAGGCAAAATTGAATGATTTGACACACAAAATCAGCATAAGGAGGATTTTCAATGAATTCAAACATGTTGGATAGGATAATGTGTATGAAATTGACTGGAATACTCTCTAGGATAGCATAGATTAGATACATCCTAAATTGTGGGATTTCAGTTTTATTTGCTCTAGGGTAGATGTTGTGGGAGATAATGAGATTAACTACCCTAGATTCAGGGGTGAGAGATGTTGCATAGTAGGTTCCCCTATTCTCATGACATGAAGTGTTAGGAAGGAAAATGGCCCTTTTGACATCTCCTAAGCTAATGGTGTTATCATTGGTGGAGAGTTTGGATAAAGGGTTTTCGGTGGTTAATTCTATGAAAACTCCATATTCCTCCTCATCTATATCTAACATTTTGAGGATGTCTTCTTCAAAAAAATAGAATCCTAACCCATCAACCGTGGAAGTGAAAGAGAAGGGGTTATTGGAGTCCCTAGTAAGATTTGTGTAGAACTCAGGGTGGACAAGAAATGAAAGGTAGGTTCAAGAAACTTCATCAACTTTTGCACCTTGATGAAGTCATCGGTGTCCACTGGGCGTCAAGGAAGAGGGGTCTTTGAGGTGAGCTTGAGGTATCTTTCTCTAGCAACAATGTCGTTGAAGGCGATGTCATTGATGATGCTCAAGGCTAGAGTGACATGTCTTCCCTTCCTCGCCACTACTTGCTTCTTCCCGTCGCACGCTGAAGATGAAACCATCTTGAGCAAGTGGAGGTGGAAGAAGAACTAGGGATGCAAGGATAAGAGTATTTCTTAAGAATAGCTCTAAAGATCACTAGAGAGGAGGTGGAGAAGAGAGCAAGTGAAGTGTGAGTAGAATGGGCGGATTGGGGTCCTTTTTATAGCAAATCAGTGACCTGCTCGGTCGACCTTTTCATCGACTGAGAGTCCAACGGCTCTCTTTTGATGCTCCTCATAACGGTTAGTTCGGTCGACCGTTGCAATTTAAAAAAGTGACCGTTAGTTGGAGGATTCGGTCAAAAAATTGCTCGAACAAGGGCCTTTTTGCAAAAATTCTCGATTTGTGAAATTTTAAAGGAAAATCAGTTAAAAAATGCCTTGTCGACCGAGGGTTCCACCGAGTGGAAATCAACCGATAATTTTGTCGACCGAGAATCATCTCGGTCCAGCATATTTCAACCAAACAAGGGTCTGTGTGAGTAGTTTTGATGAATTGTTTTGAGCTTGTTTATGTACTTGTACATGATAATAAATTATTGTGACAAAGAAACATTACTAGAATCTGGTGCAATAAAATTAACATGAAATTCAATTAGAATTTTGAGCAGATATATCAAAGAAAACATCTTCTAAGGGAGTAATAAGTAACCTCTTTCTAATATATTGAAATTGATCAAGAGGAAGAGGTTTGGTAAAGATATCCGCTAATTGCTCTTTAATATCAACATGATGGAGAGATATATGATTTTTAGAAATATGATCTCTTAAGAAATGATGTCTAATTTCAATATTCTTTGCATGACTATGTAATATAGGATTATGGGCCAAGTTTATAGGACTAGTATTATCACAAAAAAATTGGCGTAGAAGATAATGTGAGGCCATAGTCATTCAAAACTTATTCCATATAGAGTACTTGAGCACAACATGATCCAGCAACCACATATTCAGCTTCAGTGGTGGATAGGGAAACTATGTTTTATTTCTTATTAAACCAAGATACTAAGGCTCTTCCTAGTAAGAAGAAACCACCACTTGTTCTCTTACAATCCAATCGACAACTAGCATAATCGGCATCGGTGTAAGATTTTAGGTCTAGTGATTGTCCTTAGGATACCACAAACCATAGTCGATAGTACCAGTAAGATATCTTAAAATCCTTCTGACAGCTTGAAAATGAGAATGCATTGGTTTTAATTGAAATATAGCACAAAGCCCAACAGAGAACATGATATCTGGTCTAGAAGTGGTCAAATATAGCAAACTATCAATCATGGTCCTATATAAGGAATCATCAATGGCTTCACCGTCTTCATCCTTGTCAATTTTGGTAGAGGTATCCATGGGAGTGGTAGCATGTTTTGAATTTGTCATGCCAAATCATTTTAAGATTTCTTTGGTGTATTTCTCTTGGCTTAGAAAAATTCTAGTGGGTGTTTGTTTTATTTGAAAACCAAGAAAAAGTGCTACTTCTCCCATGAGACTCATTTCAAACTCTTTTTGCATGTTATCACTAAATTGATTGCATAAAGAATCATTTGAAGCACCAAAAATGATGTCATCAACATATATTTGAACAACAAGAAAATCTAATTTGTAAGTTTTGAAAAATAATGTAGAATCTCATTTTCCAATCGAAAAGACATTATCAAATAGGTAATTTTTAAGTCTTTCATACAAATTTTTGTGGTGCCTGTTTAAGACCATATATAGCTTTCTTAGGTTTATATACATGGTAAATTTTATCAGGAATCTCAAAGCCAGGTGGTTGAGCAACATATAACTCCTCTTCTATAATTCCATTTAGGAAGGCACTTTTTACATCCATTTGGAATATATTGATATCTTTGTGAGCTGCTAGAGCTAATAACATTCTAATAGCCTCAAGTGTAGCCATGGGAGAATAGGTTTCATCAAAATCTATTCCTTCATGTTGATTATAACCTTGAGCTACCAACCTAGATTTGTTTCTAACTACATCCCCTGCTTCATTAATATTTTTACGAAAAACCCACTTAGTTCCAATAATGGTTTTATCTTGTAGTATAGGAACTAAGTCCCATACATTATTTTTTGGTAAATTGATTTAGTTCTTCTTGCATAGCCATTATCCAATATTCATCCTTTAATGCTTCATTTACCTTTTTAGGTTCAACGATTGATATGAATGCCATGTTTGTAACATCTTTAAATGATGATCAGGTTTTTACTTTATCAAAAGGGTTTCCTATGATTAATAAGTCTTGAGGATAATCTTTGATTAATATAGGAATGGGTTGTTGTGTCTCTTTTTTTGTTTCTCATTTTCAGTAATTTGATCATCTTTAGTAGATATGGTTAAGTCTTCAATTTGATGGGTTACGTCCATAGTAACTAGTTCGGGATTTTGCAACTTTTCGACTGGCTGGAAAAAATCAAAATTAAAAAAAATCGAGAAAAGACGTAAAAAGATCGATATATTTCGGTCAAAGTTTGGTCAACTATTCAAAAATAATCGAGAATAAGTCGGAAATATAAGTATATACATATGTATGTATGTATATATATGTATGTATTTATGTGTATATATAGATAAATGTATGTATGTACATACATATATGATGCATGTAACTGTTACGGCCACAAGACATACAATCTTAGTGAATGAAAAAGTAGGAAAAGAAGTAAAAAATAGTTGAGTAATAACATGAAATGTCCAGAGGAGTGGGGGTTTGAGGTTTAGTGTGTATTAGGAATTTTGTGTGCATGGTTTGGTAAAAAAGAGCAAGCGACTTAAAAGAGAAAAATCGTGAAAAATCATGAAAAGTCATAAACAATCGTAAAAAATCATAAAAATTGTGAAAAAGCGGGATTAACTATGAAAAGTCATGAAAATTTGGTGATTGGCATATTAATCGTGATGATTATTTGGGATCCTATAACATCATGAAAAATCACTGATTTTTCATAAAATTCAGAGACTTGTTACTATGGTTACGTCTTTTAAGTTTTCAATTTCATTTTCAGCACTTTGTGTTGTTATTTCATAAAATGTGAAATGAATTGATTCTTCAACTTTTCAAGAGATGGTATTATAGATTCTAAATGCCTTGCTAGAAGTTGAGTAACCCAAGAAGAATCCTATGAGTGATTTAGGGTCAAATTTATCTTTATCTTCCTTTGTGTTTAAGATGTAACAGGGTGTACCAAAAGTATGAAAATAATCAACTCTTGGTTTCTTTTTGAAAATAAGTTCATAAGGAGTTCTCTTAAGATGGGAGTGAATTGTTACACGATTCAATACATAACATGTCATATTAACTTCTTCAACCCAAAAAGTTTTTAATGTATTGTGTTCAAGTAACATAGTTCTATCCATTTCTTGTAAATATCAGTTTTTCCTTTCTGTTGCCCCCATTTTGTTGTGGGGTGCGTGGAGCTGAAAATTATGAGTTGTACCCTTGAGATGTACAAAATTATTCAAAGATATGATTTTCAAATTCCCCACCATGATCACTCCTAATGGTACATATTTTGTTTTGTAGTTGATTTTCAATTTTAGAACATAATTGAATGAATATTCTAATTGTATCATCTTTGGTTGAGAGAAAATGAACCCAAGTATATCTACTATAATCATCAATAATAACAAAGCAATATCTTTTACCACCAATACATTGAGTCCTCATAGGACCAAACAAATTCATATGAATGAGTTCTAATGATCTAGTAGTTCTAAGTGAGGTTTTAGATTTGAAAGAAGTTTTACTTGCTTATCTAAAGTACATGGTTCACAATTTTTAGGTTTGTCAAAAGAGAGTTTAGGTAAACCACAAACAAGATCATATTTAATCAACTTTTTGATAACATGTGAAATTGCATGACCTAGTTTTTTATGCCATAGTTGTAAATATTCATTATTTGCAATAAGAAATTTTCCAACAATAGCTGCATAGAATTAGGTCTAAATATATACAAATTTCCTAATCTGTTTCTTTCATAAACAACATTATTTGTGTTTTCTATGAGTAGCTTGCAACAAGATTTGTTAAAAAGAACATCCTTGCCACTATCACATAATTTACTAACACTAATCAAGTTGTGATGTAATCCATCAACAAGTAGGGCATTTTTAATTTGAAGATTAGTACCAATATTATCTATTCCAATAATTTTACCTTTGGTATTATCTCCAAATGTGACCGTACCACTCTTATTTTCTTCAAAAATTTGAAAAGTTTCTTTGTTTCCAGTCATATGTTTGGAGCAACCACTATCAACCTCCCAATCCTATAAAATAGATAGATTTTGGTACCCATGTGATGGTCTTTCTGGCTAGAGATGTTTATTAAATCATTTTGTATTTTATAATAACTAATTTGGAAGAGTTATTGAAGATTTTTAAGCAACATAATTGAATATTTCCACAATTTGATTGATTTAGTAATAAACTCTTTACATATTAATACTCGGTCGACTATTTATTCGACCAGAAGATTTCTCAGTCGAGATATTTGTCGACTGGAATAATTTTCCAACAAATATGATTTTGAATAGAACAATCTTTGGTCGAAAGTTTATTCGACCGGAAAGACCCTCCGTCGAGTATTTTGTCGACCGAAACTGGTTCTGTGTGAATTTATCAATTTCAAGCAAACCCTCTTGTTATTTCTAATCAAATCATGAAAAATATGCAAATTAAAGCTATGTTTAGTTGAGATAAGATATTCAGATTTTCAAATTTAGTTTTAGGTCAAATCTCAACTAGATATCCTCATATTTCTAAGTTTGTGGTTTTGGAACCCAAGCTAAATACTTGTCTTTATATCTCTTGTAAGGGCATGAAAATGAATAATGACCAAGACGTAAACAATAATGACAATAGATAAAATCAATTTCATTTCTCTTTTTATCATTGTGGTCATTAGCTGGAGTGGTTTTTGATACATACATGACCTTTGTCTTGGGTACTTGTGGCTTTCTAGTTCTAGGTTTTTGATAGGATTTTTCTTTGGGTACATAGCCTAGAACTCTCCTCCCGATTTGTCCAGAAGAGTCCTTTGGGATTTTATCAAGGATATCTTTATTTTTCAAGCTACTAATATATTTGTGCAACTTACCAATTTCATCTATTTTTCTTTTAATATATAATTTTTCTTAATCTAGATTAGATAGAAAATTGTCTCTTTCTTTGACAATAGCATCATAATCCAAATGAGTGCATAAAATAGGTTGAGTTTGGAGATCATTTATTTTAGCAAGAAATTCAATCTTTTCTTGGAAAAGAAAGTTATAGTTTATTTCTACAGCAGGCAACTTGATATTATGCTCATTAATTGAAGATTTTAAGGTATCACTTTCAGTTATGAGACTTTCATTTTCATAAGAGATATTATATAGTTTAGCATGCAAATCATCATTAGTTTTTGTAAGCTTCTTAAATTTCTTTTTACAGTCAATTTGTCATGTATTTCTTGGAGACTGGTGACTAGTTCTTCTTTAGATAATTCAAGAAGTCTTACCTCACTGGAGTCCTCGTTTTCATCTTCTTTGGACATAATACATTCAACTTCCTCCTCCCCACTTCCACTTTCATCACTTGATTCATCCCAAGAAGCTTTGTAAGATTTATCTCCTTTGTCCTTTTTCTTGAAGGAAGACTTCTTTACTTTCTTGATTTTAGGACATTCATTCTTCACATGTTCTTTCTTACCGCATTCAAAGCACCTAAGGGAAGAAGAGGAAGGATCACTAGAATTCTTGTTAGATTTATACCTTCTATATTTCTTACCATTCACAATGAGTACATCTTCTTCATCATCTCCTTCACTTGTTTCATCACTTTCTTGAGTGATGACTTTTGATTGAGTCTTTTTTGTAGCTTTCAAGGCAATGTCCTTCCTTTTTACCTTTTGGAGCTCAGCCTCCACTCTTTCTTCTTCTTCAAGGGTGACCTCATGAGTTTCTAGGTTTCCAATGAGCTACTCCATCCTCATTGTGGTGAGATCATTAGCTTCTTCAGTTGTCATCACCTTTGGTTTGTATTTTGGAGGCAAAGACCTAAGAATTTTGTACACTTGATCTTCTTCACATATATATTTTCCTAAAGCACTTAAGCTGTTAAAAATGGAAGAAAATCTTGTGTACATTTCACTAATAGATTCATTAGGTTGCATACAAAATTGTTCAAACTTTTTCTTAAGAATATTGATTTTGGTATTTTTAACTTGGGTAGTTCCTTCATGTGTTATGGAGAGTTTATGCCATATATCATAGGTTGTGTCACATGAGAATATTCTATTGAATTCATTTACTGAAATAGAACAATATAATATGCTTACCACTTTGGCATTTAATTTGAACTTGTTTTACCATGTTGGGATCCCATGTTGCATATTCGGTGGTGGGAAGCACATAGGGACTAGACACCATCCTCCATAACTCGAAGCTAAGTCCTTGGAAGTAGAATTGCATTCTTCTTTTCCAGTTGTGTAGTTTCTTCCATCAAAAGGTGGTGGTCGAGTTACGTGAGTTCCTTCAAGGTTGAGGTTGCTCAACATGTTGTCCCCCATTCTTCAAGACATGTTATGTCTCCTTGAAGATTTGTTCTAATACATATTGAAAGATCTAAAGGTGGGGTAAATAGAGATTTTTGGAACTTTAAAATTAATTAAGCAATGAAACCAAAGGAGGAGGAAATAAGGAAGACACTTGGATGTAGAGTGGTTCCTACCTTTGAAATCAAAGGTAGTCAGTCCACTACCCAATTATTTCCAATTGGGATTTTGAAAGTGATTTATTTTATTACCTCACAAGGATCTTACACAAAATACAATCACCTTCTACACCCTTGAAGTAGCCTCAACCTCCTAGAAGGAACCTTCTTGAAGTAACTTCAAGTCCTTGGATTAGCCTTCACCTCCTTGAAGTAGCTCCACCACCTTGAGATAGCCTTCCTTTAGAAGTAGCTCCAACCTCCCTTGAAGAAATCTCAAGCTCCTCTCAAAGCAGCATTCTCTACCAAGAAGTAGCTTCACCGGTGCTCCCTCCCTAAAGCATCCTCCACGATCTTGGTGTAGCCAAGGAGCAATTGCAACTTGTACATGTGAAGGGGGATTGGAAGAAAGGAATACAATAATGTAGCACAGCGCTTTGATCCTATATCAACCATTAGAATATCCTATCCACTTAGGATGAACATGGATGTGTGTGGTGGCTAGGAGATTGTAGCTATAGGACACCTTTCTAGAGCACAAGGAGGAAGACAACAAGTGAATCTTAGCTTGATTTCTCTCAATAGTGAATGCTCAAGTGTAGCTTAGTGCTTTAGGTGTCCTAAGGCCTCTCCTATATATAGGAATGGCTTGCAAGTGTCTAGGGACATTATAGGGAGTTTATAGAGTGTTCTTAGTGCTTAACTATCCGTTAGGTGTATATTATTGTCTATCAATTGCTCATTTTTCTGTGCTTGAAAAGAACAATCCAGAAGCCTGCTCGGTCAACAATTTGGTCAACTGAACTTTGTCCTGGTCGAGGTTCTTTTTGATCGAGCATGGGTTTAAGGCAAAAGTATTGCAACGTCTATTTCCAACTCCCAACTACCAACTACCCAGTCTAATGGTCACAAGCTTTAGACTATTGCTTACTCGATTGAGGTTATTTTCGACCGACAACTAATTTAGAGTGCAATTGTGTAAGTTGTTGAACACTGCTCACAATTTCGACCGAGGTGGTTCTCGGTCGACAATAACTTTGATCGAGAGTGTCTCGGTCGACAAGTTCTTCGACCGAGAGTGTCCCTATTCTAGACTTTTGAATCACCTACTAAGTGTGTGTTTCAATGTGTGTTAGTGACTCTAACTTTGGGAGAAAACCTATCTAAGGGTTATAAGTGGGTAGGGAAGATCTAACACTTGATTTGCATGATGTCTAAGTACTTGTACATTATATTTTTGTACAATTGTTTACATTTGAGTACAATCATGAGCATTTATACAATTAAGCACATTTAATCTTCAATTTGCATTTATCTTCATCTTCCCACTTGGTAGGATTTCCTTATTCCTTTGAACCCAGAAATACTCAAGTAGCACGTTAGATAGACAAGAATCAAATGTTTGTCATCATTAAAACAAAGGGTATATTAGTGTCCAATTTAGCCAACATTCCTTCTATTAAAAAATAGTAAGATACTATCTATATTCTCTTCTATGGGATATGATATTATATCAATTAATATCTTTTTGTAAAAATGTGTTATTGACTCTAGTTTGATGTTATGCTTGAGGAAAAGTAAACTTTAAGTGTGGAGCGGCTGATCACATCCATTTTTGACTATTATCATGGCTATATGTAGTTCCATTTTGCCTTAAGATAAAGAAAAATGTCATCATAATGCCTTAATATTGATATTTCTATTGTTGTGCATATTGAATGAGCAAACCACTTTTTGGTCTATTCAACTACAATTTGGGGCATATTCAAGCACTCAATTGAAGATGACTTGCGATCTTACTTCAATGTGAAGATATAATGAATCCAATGAAGAAAGTAAAACCACTACCAAAGCGACCGTCAACACTCATCTACATTATTTGACTAATTGGGATTCTATACACTCTAATAGTCAACGAACATACTCGATTGTGCCAAGATATGTGTACCTCAAGTAAGCAAAGATCAAGCTACAAGCTCAAAGTCTTGGAAGCATATATGACTAGTCCAAGTTCATCTACCAAATACAAGGAATGAAATCTAAAGTCATCAGTGATTCAATCTAATGACTTCCAATCGATCACATCCAAAATCTATGAGATCACCATTGAAACAAATATGTGCTTGAAGTCCTTAGATAGCAAAGATTGCCTATATTAGATACAACCTCCTCTTAACTAATCTCAACTTGAATATTGATGGAAGTTCTCTTATGCCATTTTCCCAAACCTCATGTCTATAAATAGAACCCTCTCCACCAACATTCTCAGGGTTTGAAACTCCATCCCTATTTGCTTCATTCCTCCATGCCAGATGCTAATATTCCACCCTTTCACCAATGACATCATGATATTTCCACAAAAACATTCCTCTAGTCAATTGTAGATTTTCATACCACTCGGCCATCACCATACCACATTATCAAAGAGAGAATATTATACAAGCTCATAGTCATGCTACAATGTCATAAAATTGTGTGTTCTTGCCATCTGCTCCACCCTTAGCATCCAATGCAATCACTGATAGAAATCGGCTATATTGTAGAGAACTATTAAGTTGACTTACACATGAGTATGTAGTTTCATCTCTAGATCAGATGTCCATGTTTCTCAATCTTTCTTTATGTTTTATTGTTACTAAAATTTTAGTATAGTTTTCATCTATTATATCATTCCATTTGTATTTCTATATCAAAAGTATCTTTAGGTTGTTGACAATGGCCTACAACCTATTGGAGAACCAAGGTTGATAGAAAATCCATACAGATCCCAAAAGATGAGTACCGTGTTGAGTATTTTAGTTATTATTTCATTAAGTGTAGATATTGGCATTTAGCCCATAGAGATTCAATGTCCACTAAATCTACATGTGCTGCCTAAATTTTAGAGAAGGTTGAATGTAGAGATTTTTACAAATGACTCAGTAGAACCTTATTTTTGTGTTTGTGATAGTTGTGATAGATAAAAAGTTTGATTGGGAAGTAGGATGATCTGATCTAGATGTTTGCCTCTGAATCATCAAATACCTTTAGTTTCTAAAGAAGATATCTAGTTTAGATTTTATTGCTTTCCTTAGCTTAGACCTAGATGTAGTTTACAATCAAAGTCATCTTATCTTCATATCAAGTAGCTAATACAGATTTGATAGCAATTTTCAGAGTTCTTATTGAGACCCTGAGAATGATCCCAACTCCACAAGTAAATATTGTACACTTTCTAGTATCCATTGTTGTGTGATTAATTTATGAATTTAGAATTTCATGCCTACAGCTAAGAGAAGCATACAAGAGTGTAACATATTTGATAAAAGTTTAATCTTATATTTAATTGGATATAAATTGTGTTTTGTAGTCATAACACAAAGTGCATGTCATGTTTCATGCTTCATAAGCCATGTATCATATCAAACAAGTCTATCCAATATTGTGTCATTTCCAAATAAAGATAGATATGTTAGTATATACATTGACTAAATGGACCTTGATAAAGGCAATCTAAAGGGTGATTTCCCTCATATGAATATTGATGTTCTCGTAGACAATACGATAGGAAATGAAATTCCCATATTCATTGATGAAATATCTTCGTATAATCAAATCAAGATGGCATCATCAGACATGGAGGAAACTACCTTCACCATAAAGTGGAGCAATTATGTGGTAAAATTACATCATTTAGACTCAAGAACACATGTGCGACCTATCATTGGGCCATGGTGGATATTTTTCATTACCCTACCACTATTTATGCAACCATCTAACCATATTAACTTGTTGTGCCAATTAGTAGGTCATGCTATCTAAATTCAACATCATTTATGTCCCCACGAAAGCAGTAAAAGCTCGGGCTTGTGCCAATCAACTACATAAAATCCCATGACTTTCCAAGTAGATGAAGATTTTAACTTCCTGATGGTGATATAAAAATAATTGACACCTTGGTGGCTTCCATGCTTAATCCTAATGACACATGGACAATGTTCTTTGATGGTTCCTTAAATCAACTTGTAATGGTGTAGGTGTAGTCATCATCAATCTAGTTGGAGAATGTGTCCCTGTTTCTTGATGTTTGTAATTTGACACCACCAAAAACATCATTGAGTATGAATCATGTATCTTGGACCTACAGGTGGTAAAAAATATATCAAAAACTGGATGTCATTGACAATCTTACACTCATTGTATCACAAGTCAACACTGAGTGAAAGATGAGAAAGTATCATCTTATACCATACCATGAGTTCCTATCCAATCTAGATAAATAGTCTAATGAGATCAAACTCACTTAGTACAAGAAGGACAAGAACACCTATACTTATGGATCGATGACATTGGCCTCCTGCATTGGTATTCAAGATATACAAAACTTTAGGATCAAAGTCAAAATGCTGCCTCAGCTAGCATATTGCATGCAAATTGAGAAAATCCATTAAACAAGAGAAGAACTCTGGTTCTAGGATATCAAATGGTTCCTTGAAGGTCATCCTTTTCTCAAAGTCTCCTCTAGATATGACCATTAAACAATACAATAAATGGTAGTTAGTTATGTCATAAGGACAACATGATGTACTAATGATCCGCCAATCAAGCACCTCTATGCTATCTCAACTAAGTTGAAGCCAAAGTGTCATGCAAGAAGTCCATGAAGGCATCTATGGTAATAAAATGGGTAGTATTTCTATCTCCAGGGACATCCAACTCCTTGTCTATATTGGATCACATGAGCAGACTATATGTAGTATGTCCATAAACACCACATTTGCCAATTTCATACCGACCACATCCACTCGCCTCTGACCCATCTCTACAACATGGGCATGCCCTAGCCGTTTGCAGATTTAGAGGTTGACATGATCAAATAGATACATCCAGAATCCTCCAACATCCATTATTTCATATTAGTCATCATCAACTACTTCACCAATTTGGTAGAAGAGACATCGGTCTTCATGGACTCCACCTACATGGTCATCAAATTCTTTTGCTTCAATATCATAACCAAATATAGTGTTCCTAATAAAGTTGTATCCAAAAACAACACCAATTGCATTGCAAAGCAATATAAGAGTACTTGATTATTTTAGCATCAACCACAACATGACCTCTCCTTATTGATCTCAGATTAATGGGGCAGTCTGAACATCAACAAGACCTTATCAAGATACTCAAGAAGACCATAATGTTCACATGATACTAGAAAAAAACACTATCCATGGCATTATGGGCATATCGTATGTCTAAATAGACATCAACAAGAACAACGTCCTACTCTATCGTCTATGGGATCGACTCGTTATACTGGTAGAAATGAGATCCCTTCCTTGTGCATAAACAAAATCCAGAACATCTCTAAATCATATTGGGTTCAAGACTACATAGGTACTTTCAATGTGATTGGATAATGAAAGCCCCACACTCTACACCATGTACAATGCTAGCAATCAAGGATGGCTCAATATTTTACCAAGAAGTTATACCCTTGAAAGTTTTGGACTGGTGAATTCATGCTATACATGTACCTCATCCTAGACACACATGATAAATGTAACCTAAATGAGAAGTGTCATACATCATCTATGAAAGTTTATATCCGTGGATCTACGCGACTATAAGACGCGGATGATGACATCCATCTACTTTCAATCAACACTAGCCATGTTAAGAATTACTATTTCTAAATGACAGGACAACTGCATAGAAAATGCACTAAACCAATATTGTAAGCCCCTCCTTAACTAAGATTGTGACAATCATGTATCCTCAAAAGATATGAGAGTCAATTCACCATAATCTTAAGAGAAATATGAAGAGTTCCATGATTAACATTCATGTCCTCATAATTTTGCAAATTAAATTGATGAAAAGCCATCCAATTCATCGATATATCCCTAATCCATGTAGCTTAACGTGATTACAAAACTACTCTTTCTCAAAAATTCGGTCCTTAATCAGATGATATTGCAGATGATATTGCTATATTTTTCAATGCTGATCAAAGATCGATGGTGAAGGTTAAGGAAACCTTTGAGGCATACGAACGGGCCACGGGGTAGCGTATAAACAAGGCTAAATCCTCCTGTGTCGTAGGTGGGAATGACTTGGAGATGATCGACATAGTGGTGAATTGTATTGATACGGGGGCAGTAAAGGATTCTTTAACTTACTTGGGCATTCCTATTTCTAAAGGGAGGATGAGACTTGATGACTTTGAGTTCTTAATGAAGAAGATTGTTGGTAAATTCACAGCCTGGAGGTCCAAACTATTATCCTTTGTGGGTAGAAGATTACTTATTGCTCATGTTCTGACATCCATTCCAGTATATACGACGGCTGCGATTGGTATTCCAGCGGGGATTGCAGACCGTATTGAAAACAAACTATCTTAATTCTTGTGGGTGAGCAGAGATGAAAAGCACAGAAAGGCATGGCTCAGTTGGCATAGAGTTGCAAGACCTTTTTCTCAAGGTGGACTTGGGATCCCACCTTTGCGACTGATAAATGATGCATTTGTAGGGAAGGCATGTTGGGAGGTGTTGACGTCGGATTCATTGTGGGTCGTGTTCTGTAGGGGGAAGTATGCTAACGTGGCAGGAGGTCGTGATAATGTTTACCCCGGATCCTTGAAGCTTGGGCCCTATCCTTCCCCGTACTGGAAAAGAATTTGGGATATGTTGTCGCGGGTGTTCCATTTGTGTAGATGGGTGGTAGGAAGAGGTGATATTTCTTTTTGGGACTCGTGGTGGTGTGAACAATGGTTGCCTGATCATGCGAGATTTTCTAGTGATAGAAGACATCCCTTTCTTATTAAATATTTTTGGATTGATGGGCATGGATGGGATTGGGACCTTTTGAAGATGATTGTCAATGATGAGGGGCTGAATCTTATCCATGATTCTAACACATGGATCTCTAATGAGGATGATAGGATGATATGGAGTCCGGGAATGTGAGGAGATTTTTCTATGAGATCGGTTAAGCAGGTACTGATGCTTGATAGAAGGGAAGGTCCAGTTGGACTAGGTTCAATTTGGGATAATAATTTCCCTAAGGCTGCTTCTTTCATTTGGAAATCTGTTAGAAGAGCCACGTCAACGGATGACAACATTAAAGCTAGATGCAGTATCCCGTTAGTATCTCAGTGCAATTGTTGTGTGGAACCGCATGAAGAAAGCATTGAGCATCTGTTGTTTCAAGGACAAAATGCAGAGATTTTTTGGGGCAAATTTGCTGATTTGACAGATATGATGCCACCCACCAACGTAAGAACTCTAATAGACACATGTGGCTTGGGGAAAAGGAAGAAACTTAAGGAATGGTTAGCTGGAAACTTGGCGGTTTTGATCCCATACAGTATTTGGCGGCTGAGGTGCGAAGCAAGGTTTGAAGGAAAGCACAGACCACTATGTCATGAATGGGAGTTTGTTACTAGAACGTTGAATGTTCAGTTGAAGGAAAGATCTTTTATGATTGATTCTGATAACAATATTTATGACCGTATGAGGGAGGCAAACTTGGTGGAACCTAAAGTCACGATGAGGCAGATTAAACTGTTAAGATGGATGACGCCTGACCTTCATAATCTTAAGCTCAATATAATGATCAGGAAAGATAGAGACAACCGTGGAGTTCCTATAAGATGGGCGGCGGGAATTATTAGGAACCACAGGGATGATATTTGCTTGGTGTTCAGAATGTGGATCAGGAGTACAGACTACATCCTTACGTACATGCAAGCGTGTGCCATCGGCTTGAAACTAGCGAGAGATAATGCGTTGGGCATCTCGTGTGTTGAAATTGACGAGGCTTACGTGTATGATATCATATGGAACAACAGAAAGGAACCATGGAGGTTGACATCTTTTGTTCGTGAGCTGCGAGAGGAGGTTCACGCTGCTATGATTTATGGGTCCCTTGTTCATAAGGTCATCAACTCGATACCTCGTGAACTAGGAAAATGGGGCAGCAGTTTGGATGAGCCTTATGTTTCTTCTGATATCCTAAATATACCATGCAGAGTAAGGGGTATGGCGGTCTTGGAGAAGCGTCGAGTCCCGTACATCGTTATGCATAAAACAGTTAGCTAGTCGGAGAAATAGAAAGGGGAACACGTTGTTTGTTTTGTTTCTTTCTTTTAGTACATGCGTCTGATATAAGCAGGAGCTGTAATTTTTTTGATGATTATGCCCACAAGAGGGGTGTGGGATGAATAAAAGCGACCCCTGGCTTAACCAAAAAAAAGTGAATTCATGTATATGAATGTGATTTGCTCACTACTTTTCACTTGGGTGATGATGATCCCACTCCTCTTACAAGACTCTTACTAAGAAGCTCATTTACTAGTGCTTATAGCTTTATCTAGTCTAGGTCAACCTACCACACAAATCACCACTCAAGGAGTGATGGGGTCCTAACTGAGTCCTCTAGACTAGTGTGAGGGGACCAATGAATCCCTTTTCACAAGTATTTCTAATCATAGGACGTTCAAATCTAGGCAATCCCCTAGCATTATGTACATCTATAACTTAGCCTCCATCCTAAGGCTCTGAGTACCTTTACCTTTGAAGTATGTGATCATGACAACACATCCCCACCAATATCCAAAAAAGAACCATCAATCCAAAATAAAGTCAACAGCCAGTGAGGAACCATCCTTCATCCTAATGTTGTAAGTACCAATGTCAAAAGTTCTTAGTTTGACTGATACACACACTTCGACTTGTACTTGTGACGGAGTGTCATCTAAAAGGATACCACCGCATGGTCCGAACTTGTGGTAAAATTTTGGTTTGAAGCCATTTGGGCACCAAGAATTTTCTCCCTTATAGATTATCACATACCTTATGAAGAATTTTAGGACAAATGAAAACATTGGTCCTGTCTTTACCCAAACTATGTATTTGAGACATTAGTTACGAGACTAACAGTGGAAAGAAGGAGGAAACCCATTTCACTCATTTCCAAATTCCATCACAGCATCATCATGTCATGCCTTCTTGGGTTGTCTGGCTATGCAAAAAGGTCATTGTTATCTTTAGGAGTGTTGAGCCCTATACATGAAGTAACACCAAAAATATACCAAAACCATATAGCAAAATCTAAAACATGAATAAACTATGGATATGATCCTTCATGCATATTGCCTTCACTGGTATAGGTCAGCTCCATATGTGGACACCTCAATTTACACAAATCTTACTCCTCTACAAAGTCATAGCCTTGTGGGTATGAATTAACACTCAACATCACCTAGAGATTCCAACAATATTGAAGATAATGCAACACATCAACTTAATTGTTGGGAATATATTCTTGCCACCTCATAGGAAGTTCATCTAGAGTTGCATAATCCACATAATGGTGTTTGAATTATCAAAGAAATGCAATTGGATAGTATGTCACACAACAGTTTAATTTGGGAAACATAATAAGATTGAGATATCCTTCCATTGCTAAACCATGTGACATGTCTCCTTTAACAGTTTCCCAATGCCAACAAAGGTCTACATATATCGATCTCGCATCATGCCAACCAACCTCAAGCTCGAGGAAGTCCAACGCTAACAAGCTTGGAAGAGTTGTGAAATAGACGCACTATGTCTATGTCTCTTACTGAGGGTATTTAAATCATGTAAAACCAAGGTACATTTCCAACTAGATTTGCAAGGGAGAAATAGACTCACCTTTAATGTTGTCACTTTGCTTGGCACTCATCAAACATTAATACATCTCTGGAAGAACTACTGGCATGAAGCACTCCTTGAATAATGACCTCCATTGTGGGAAGCACATGTGTAGACACCTACGATGTGGGCTAGTAGAATAATTTTAGTGTGAACAAGGTGATCAAGAATGCCACCAAAAGACCTAGTAGGTTGCAACAACCAAGCAGACACCTTTATAGTTTGAAGAAGTCCCAAAATTGGGTAACTACACAATTGCACCCTATTTGCTCAAAAAGTTGCGGCAACATGTTTACTCAATCACGCAGTCTAATTAGAAGATGCACCAGAGAATATCAACTGCACAATAATGACCATTGATCATGAAATTACACTTTTGATATTTAAGTCATCTCCTCTAGCATCAACATCAAATATGTCTAACCTAATCTGAATTTGTTGATCTTTGGGTCCCAAAACACAGGAGCATGGACAATAACTTAGTGTCCATACATATGTATTGTGTATCAAATAACCTCTACATGTGGGGAGCCACCAGACATCCTTTGTCCTCATTGGTCAAATCTTGCTTCCAGTGCAACCGCAACCTACCCTCAAATGGACATTATAAAGATGTCCAACTTTGCTAATATGTTAAGTGCTAACCCAATCTTCAATAGAAAGATAGTGTGATGACCCATCCCACTAATAAAATCCTAAATGATCATTAGGGCAAACCCTTAGACAAACCCAACTCAAAACTAGCAAGAATCAAAAATTAAGTTGAAAAAATCCAAATAAAATGATACATAGATCAGAACAGAAGAAACCACCCTAAAAACCTTGCAAATGGTATATAAAATTGTACCACTACACATCTGAGTTATTCCACTGTAGCAATGATAGGAAATCAATGGGAACCTTTGTTTATTTATTTCATCAAAGGATTACAAATTTTTCCATGATATGAAACTATAGCATCACAAGAAGGTTGATTAAATTTACAACACATGATCATAGAGAAACACCAAGAAAAACAACTTAATAGATACATCATCAACTACCCACCCAACTCAAGAAAGTGGGAGTACAGGGACACTCCAGAATTAAAATATATTATCTCTTGTTAGACCTTGATCATCACATCATTTCCGTTGTGCCAGCATACTTTAAAGACATAGACAACTACAGGGGTGAGACCTCAAGTCCCAACGATGTGATATAGAAAAAGCTAGAATACTTATTGCCTACATACATATGATGATCTGATTACTAAAGGCAAATTAATCAATAGATAAATATTTATACACATGATATATGCATCAAGTACTTATTCTCTTCACATGGTGTATGCTTAGCAAGTAGAGAAGGGCTATATTGTAAAGATACATAACCATACACTTACCTATATAGAGTAGGAAATAGATATGTTGCTTGCAATAAATAAAGGAATACAATTGCACATCTATTCACTGATTAAACCGAAATATATGTACTACAATGTTGAGTTATATACTTTAATATGTCATGGATAGTTTGAGGCATACCACTCAAACTATTAGTTGACCACTACAAAGACAAAATCAGCCCCATATAAGATCTAAGTATTAGTGAACTCCAATAGATATCTCCTCACACTTCGGGTCAAAGCGAGGGTAGCAGAAGGTAGAGTTCTCATATGTAGGTATACCATGGAATCGCTCAAAGGTGGATCCACTAAACCCAAGGCGGACCTGAGTACAAAGGTCATGGTGCCACAAAATAAGGTCTAAAACCCAACAAACTAAGACAAGACTGCAGCCGCTCCCCATCACACATCACTGAACCATCTGACACAATCGAATACCAACAAAGTTTGTAGATGTTAGGGTATACCAACCCCACACACCACTATATGTTCAAAAATATATACTCCAAGCATCTTCTCACAACCTACATATTGCTACAATATTAGCTCATTTCACTATTTCTCCTAACAATCCAAGGAAATAGATCTACAAACTCATGGCACTACATGATTAGGGTGACTGTTGATTAATTAAGAAAATTATTTGTATTTTAATAGTATCAGACATTTACAAACAATGCAAAGAGATATAATTGATATATTAATAAACTCTAACAACTCAAAAAATATAAATGCATCCACATATATCAAACCACCAGACCAGGATACAAGTAATCATTTTTGGCAACAACAAGGCCCAACATATCAATCCTAGCCATAACAAGGCCCAACATATGTTACTCGGTCACAACAAGGCTCAACGTATGAAATCATGAAACATCATCCTTAATCAAGAGATAATAAATCATATTACTTTCTCCACTATTTCATTTCCAATGTGCAAATAGTATCACAATAGATAAGCCATTATCCATTACATAGAAATTCTCATAATCATCATATAGGACAAGACATGATTATAAAACATGATTATTCATCACTATTCAAGTATAATGATATCATGAGGAACCTTTACATTGTAATGTCTTTTTGAATATCAATTCAAGTCAACCCAATCATCACTACATATATCTTTATGATTTTACTTGGGAACAATAGAATGTACATCATCATTTTCCAGGGGATTAATTTTGCACCATTTTATCTAGAGTATTATATTTTATCCATGTTCAATCACGGATTAACCTTGACCATTAGTTCCTGACATCATCCCAATTATGACACTCATGCCATTTCTCTCATGGTATTAACCTCAAGGCATCAAGTGTGCATGTATATATCCCATATCCAAGATACATCTTACAATGTCATGTTATATCACATACTTATTCCATCCCTTAAGATTATAGAGAAAGGAGAGGTCAAAGACATATGTAATCATATGAGGAAGTGAATTAATCCTTTAGGGTCATTTTATCATAAAGATAGGGTCACCAATTACTAAAACTCACGTGATTAAGAAACCTCTGAGTTACTTCATACTCATATTTATCATCTCCATTATACATTGCACCTACTTTCATATGATTATGTCTCTTGATTCATAACGATTTTCAGCCTCATTTGTGAATCCATTCAGTGTGCATGACTTTAGGAGATATAATACAACTCATAATATAACCCAAAGTACTCATTAGGACACAAATTACCATTATTGTCTATGAATGGCTAATTTCATCACATAAAGTCATATTAAGAGAAAGGCCTTATAGGAATATCAAAACCACCTAAGACTATGAATCCTACCTTATATTACTATGACGCACCACCATACCAAATTTCAACTTAGATTTCGAAGGTATATCGGAGTTACATCAAATACAAGTTTACACATGAAAATGACCACTCTTATGCATAGATGAGCTATCTTGAGATTTTAGGTCTAATTTAAATGAAATTTCAATAGTATAATGACCTTGTAAGGGAATTAAGATAATTCTATATCCACTCTCAGGAAGCAAGAGTAACATGTATAGTGATTTCCACAACATATGGCACCAATATACCATAAAGATGACATTTTTAGTAACATTCCACATGTATTTCGGGCTTACACACACACAGAGAGACTATATATATATATATATATATATATATATATATATATATATATATATATATATACATATACATATATATATATATGTGTGTGTGTGTGTGGACATGAGATTAACAACGGGATCACTTTTAGTATATTAGGAAGATGATACAATTTCGTATTTCCCTTCAACTTATCTAGAACATCTCCCAAGAAGTGATCATAAAGCAAGATTAGGGCATATTATAGAAAGTTTAGGATTTTTTATGTATAAGTAAGCAAAAGAATGCTACAAATTCTATATCACTCAACTCTCAAGGTGATGATTATGAGATACATATAGTACATACACAATTAGATTTTAGATCATATATCATCCCTCAACAACCCCAAAACCAAAGCTCCAAGTAAGATCTAGCTTCCTTAAGAACAACGAGATGAAAAAAGGAAGGTTCTTTAGCTAGATGGGGTAGATTATACCATAGAAGTCCATGGGGCTCTACCAAAGGAAAAAAGATGAAGTGAGTAATAGCAAGAATACCTCCAAGGAATCTCCTTTCCATGCCCAAGATCACCTCTCTAACTCCAAGATGACTCATCCATGGTGGATCTAGAGAAACAAGGGCAAAAGTTGATAAAGAAGGAACTTTAGCTAGATGAGAAAGTTGCCACCATGGAAGACCATGAACTTGGATTAAAAATGAAGGAGGTGCTAAGAACATAATGAAGAAGGGATTGGGACAATTGATCTTATATTTTTGATGTGAAAAATAAGGTTGGGAAGCTACAAAACACCAAGGAGTTGCTTGATCTTTGACATGCATACACCTACACCCACATGCAAGCTTGCATCCATGATCATCACCTTTCTTGGAGCTCCCCACAACCATCCAGGCTCTTCATTGTGTTCTAACAGCAAGGAGGGGCGTTAGATAGCTATTTGGCCAAAGGGGGAGGGTGGGTGGTCAAAAGTCTAGAGAGCCCTCAACTATAAAAGTTGGTGGTCAAAATAACCAACTCCCACATTGATCCACAAACATAGATATTTCATCATCATCTTCCAAGCTCCAGAACATACATTGGTAGGTAACCTACTCATTTTGTCAATTCACACTTACTCGGAGTTTTTTCGGTTCACACACTCAGTTCCTTCATCAATCTTCAAGCCCCCAAATTCTCATCGATTGTCATAGTTTGACTTCTCACCGGTAGGCAGCACCCAAGTCTCAACAATACACATGTCCTACATTTCCATCAGTAGTCAAACATCATGAAATCCATTAGTAATTGAGTCCGAGATTCCCTTTAGTTTATGAGTCCAGGAACTTCATCGGTTGAGAAGTCTAGAATTCTCATCGGTTGACGAGTTCCATGGGTCCTCCTCAACCACCATACTAGCTAGGTTAGGGTTTGAATCCCTAGGATGGAAGATGATACAAATCAAGTTTGAAATTCTTCAAATCAATTATTATTATGAAGGAAAGCATGCACTTAGATAAACTATACTAAGTTTTACAATTAGTTCCTCTATTAGGGTGGAATTGCACATTAGTACACAATAGTACACAAAATTGTAAATCAAGCCAAACAAGGTTCATTTGAAGTTAAACTGGATTCATATCTTAACCAATTGATTTCAAGACTCAAAATATTATAAATGTGAAGGAAAACACATGTTTTGGTTTTTTCACATAATTTGCAATTAAGTCCTTATACTTTGTTGAATTTACATTTAAGTCAGCAACTTGCAAGGAAACTTGAAATTAGCGCAACCAAAGTGTAAATTGAACCCATATAGAAATATATCTGAATCAATTGGTATCAAACCTTAATCAAGAACACAATTATGATAATAAATAATAGGTTAAGGTAGGTTCATGGTCTCACAGATAGTAGGTGGAATCAAAGGACATCTTCACAACTAGAACATAGATGAATGGAAAATACAAGGGAAAAGCTCCAACATCTGATGTTCGAATGCATGTCCTTCATTCGAACTTACCAAGCTCTTAAACACTCGGGCTACTCTGGTTGTGGTATACTAGAAAACAAGATGGTGGGAGCTAATCTAGCCCTAAAACCTAGAGTTTATGTGCTTAGGGCATGGGCAACATACAAATCACACCCAGATCTAGCTACATGGCCAGATCAATAGATTAGACACATGTTATGCACACACTTTAGCGGGTTGGGTCGGATTTCCAAATGCAAAACACTATTTTTCAGCATTGTTATCCCTTTTCAAAGCATTTCATGTTCACTTAGCCCCAAAAAATTGAGATATGTCTCAAAATTTCTATATTTGACCACCTAGCTCTAATGTTCACCTTGAATAAGCCTCGTTGAGACAAGCAACTCAATTCAAAAGTCTTATTTCATAAGAAATAATGTTTCAAGCCTTGCTTAGGAAAGCAATCCCACCTATTCATCGAACTCTTGCTACAAGCAAGCATGAACTTCGAAGTCTTATTCCAATAAACTTATTTTATAAAGTCTTAATAACTTAAGCAACATATAGATACTTGAATCAATTATGTTCCTTGCATGAGTACAATTGCATGCAAACATATGTGTACATCAACGTCATCAATTGAGACACCTGTGAGCAATAACGATTGTCTTTCAATCTCATGATTTCACTCCTTGTCATGGGTGAATTCACTAACTTTGCTTCACACCTCATCTTGAGAGGGGCAAACTATAGACACTCCATTTTGATTGCCCAATGACTTATAATCATAGATGTTTCAATCAAAATGATTAATGAATCAAATCAAGATATGCAAATAAATGTTGAATTTAGAACATGTTTAGTAATGAACTACGTGAATAACCATAGTCATCAATATTTGTATGACATGCACTAAAGGTCATCTTGGAGTGAGAGAAAGAAATACAAGCATCTTGGGTCTGTAAGTAACGTCCTTAGTGATGTCAGGTTACATTAAGATGATTCACTGGGATAATCAACAAATCCAATGACCATGAGAATTCTAGCTGGATTTATGATCAATTATTGTTATTTGATTCAAAAATCAACTCAACTAAAAGTCATGAAACGAATTAGTAAAACACATACCTAGTTTCTCATGATTAAAGGTCAAAAACACAATTTAAAAATCAAACTCCCATAATGGGAAGTTTACTGACCAGAATGGGCATTTAATTAATGGGTGCTCCACTATATACTATCTTTCTTGGATGTTGTCTCCAAAGACACCACCTACGGCATGGTCCCCCTCACCCAGAATAAGTTTCCCATCTCAAACTGTTGTGGTGCACATCAGACTCACACCCCTTTTGATCATTAATCAAACCTAAGCTCGCATGACATTTTATCTTGAGCGGACTTCCAAAGAGACTAACATGTCGGGTGCATACCAAGAAAGTGCCCCATTTGGGGGAGTAAGATCCTACTACAATATAAGACAACAATCCACCCATCTAAACCGTGGAAGACCCGGGTGGTAGGGCACGCACTTGACAAGGATCCTACATATCCTTGACCTTAACCACTCAATGTAACATCATTTAAAGAGCTCCTAAAGGACCCTAGAGGTAGGTCACACACCACATCCTTTGGGGTTAACTAGTCAGTAGAGTTTCATGTAAATGCATGTGGAAGCCCCTAGAAGTTGGGGCATCATGAATACATGTGCCCTGGGTTTCTAGACCTTGCTTGACTTTCTTGTGGATTAAGATAAACCCCAACCTTAAGTAGCCCATATTCCATATCTAAATAGCCACATGGTCGTCATTTAGAGCGGTTCTATAACAACCCTGACTTGGGTTATGAGGTAACCCTATTTATTTTGGATAATTAAGTTGATTATAACTTTAATATAATCCTCTAAGGTGCTTTTTTATCATGTGACACACTCATGTTTCAAGTTTGGTCCCGATTGAATGTTGTTTGAGCAAATTTTCCTTTGTTTTTTACCAAAGTGCAATTTAACCAAATGCAAGGTGGTGGCTTTTGGAAAGCCTAAATTCCAAGTTTGAACTTGGTTGAACAATGCTGGTACCTTGAGCACCAATTTTACTACAAATTGTAATTTACCCAAAATGTGGGGTTGATATGCAAATTACCAGCTCTAGAGTATTCCTACTTCCTATATGTATCATTTAGAGGAGATATAATGAATGATACACCATGTTTGATTCCATTATGAATGATGATACTCTAGGTGATGAAATGACCAAGAAAAAAGGTTGAATTTGGAAGCTTAACTTGAGTTGTATCAAGTTGAAAAGCTTATATATGAGTGCCTATCGGCCATGGAGCCCAAGGAGGTGTTCCATATCGTTTTTTGAACTCTTGGAAAAGTCCATATCATTCAAAGCACCTCAAGGAGGTGAGGTATGACGGCCAACAAGTTTCCTTAGAAAAAGTGTATCGTCTTGACATAAAATAGTGATTAAACCTAGATGACTTATCCAAATGGATAAGCAATGGACGAATTTGCATCCCTGGATGATCCTCAACTGTTTTGAAAGACAAGATAAATGTTGATGCATGCATGTACATGTGTCACCCATGCATGACACGTGGTGCCTACTAGCGCAAAATATTGACACCTCATTTTTGCCTTTCTTCACGAACAACAAGTATATATACCCCTAGTTTCACCCCTTAGTGCAATTTTGCGACCCTTACCACCCTCCTACCCTAAGGTATCGTGCATAGAGCTCCCATATCATGAAGGGATTCTGTGGTATCGTGCATGGGCCTTGCGGTATCGCCCATGGCAAGACCATATCGCCCAAGTAGGTGATATCGGCTATATAGGGTGATATCGGCCATAGAGTGAAGTGTTTTGACTCCAAGTGAGTTCCATATCGTGCAAGTGAGTATCATATCGAGCAAGAGGGGTGGCATGTCGTGCAAGAGCACAAGGGTATCGTGCATAGGCCTTGTATATCGTCCATAGCAAGTATATCGGCCATACCATGTTGATATTGCTCATAGCAAGTTGATATCGGCCAATTGAAGTGATTTTAGCCACAAGTGAGGGGGTATCGGCCACAAGCAAAGTTGTGTCAGCCAAGAGGAAGTCCATATCGCCCAAGAGTGGTAGGGTGTCGGCCAAGAAGCTAAGGAACTCAAAACTTAACCCTAAGGGAAGATATAGTTGTCTATAAGCTGGAATTGAAGCATCGAATTAGGGTTACGATCTACCTTTCTTTTCTTCTTCACCAATTGCTTATCCATGGTGATTCCTTGTATATGAAGGAGTTGTGAACGAGCCTTGGACTTTTGATAAAGTCATCTTCAACGTTAGGAACATGGAGCTTTGGATCTTGAAGCTTTGAAGTGGTTCTTAAGGCAGGTTATATAACTTGAACTCAACCATGTTATTATTCTTCACCTAAATTGTTATAATTAGTGAAATACTTTTAATACTGAAATTTCCTGAAATAGTTGATAAAATTACGAGTTCTAGTAGTTTCTTAGACCTGTTACCATGAATTATATCAGTTAGAACAAAGGTCTAGAGCTTGAAGGAGATGGTTTGACTTTGTAAAAGTGATATCGGATTCAAGTATAAATACAAGTAGTTATAACCCGATATGGGTATGACTTGCCCGATATGTCTTGCACAAGATGTTGCATGAGATGCTTGCATGATAGGGAGTCTAGAATAGACTCCATGCACAATACAAGGTCAATTGTATACTTGTAAGTTGACAAGAAACCCTAAATTGGGTAACCCGATATAAGTGAAGAGTAACAAGTGCTATTGCATGATATGATCATATGATACATCATTGATACTTAGTATCATGAGGCCTACATGACCTTGTATGACATGGTTGCACGATAGGGTTGCACGATACACAACCCTAAACAATATGGTAACCCTAACCCATCATGGCTAACCCTAGATGGTGACTAGCCCGATAGGGTGATTGAATGTACTTCTAGCCTGACATGGTGATGGGTTGATACCTCATAAGTATCATGGGCGACACATACATATATCATGTGCCTGATATGAGGTCAAGAAGGTACCTCATGCCCGATATGGTGAGTGTCTATATCCCTACAACCCGATACGGTGAACATATGCACATGATTTAACCCTACACACCTTGTAAAGGTAAGGGCAAGACACTCTTAGGAGTGATGAGTGTAACACCAAGTAATGGTGTGGATAATACCTTGATAGGTGAAACACCTAGAGTGGTTGATAATGGTTAATCCTATATCAATAATGCCTTAACCCGAGATCAGTTCATATCATTAATGATGCTTAAATAATTCAATTGTGTGACTTATGACCAATACATTACATGATAAATGTGATGAGCTAGTGCATAAAGTATTAGTATGGGACATACCCTAATACAAGATAAGTTGATGAACTTAAGTATGTTAAAAGTGAAGAGGGAAGTGATACATCAAGACATGATAGATATCACATCCAGCACTTCAAGGTTGATGTACCTTGATGCACCTTAAATCCAATATACTTGGATGAGTAACACATGAAGTGTGTTATGTCAATTGTTACATTGAGATGTAATAAGTTTAATGCACTTTGATAAGTGTGGGCTAACATACTTTGAGAAAGGGTTAATCCAAGTTAATAAAGTCTGATGTAATCATACCCTGGTAAGGATGAGATAGGAACTCATATCTTGTGTTGATGATTCATTTAATGATAAATGATGAGAATGAATAAGTATGATTGAATACTTATGATATCAATGTTTGCTCCTAGATGTGTGGAGCAATGGATTAGGGTTTGATCATTGATAATATGATCTTGAAAACCTAAATGGTTAATAATGGAAAACCCTAACCCTAATGAAGGGTAATGATATGTAAGAGAAACCCTAATCGATAAGAAAGGGAAAACCCTAACCCTAATGATGGGAAGGTTGTATTTCTCTTATTACATAAGCCTTGTAAGGCATGTTAAATACTTGTATAACAAGTATAATGATTAATGTCCTTGTGAGCCATGTGAATAAGTTGTTGCCTAGTGAGAGGTGACAAGATGTGCAATGACCTTGTGAGCCATGTGAATAAGTTGTTGCCTAGTGAGAGGTGACAAGATGTGTGATGGCCTTGTGAGCCATGTGAATACTTGCACAATAAGTGAAATGAATACCTTGGTCTATGGACCTAGAGGTAATGGTTATCAGTTATAGAGGTAACAATGTTATGTGATGATCTAAGGGTTTGAATACCCAGATCCAGTAATCATGATAATGACGATGTGAAGGGATGAGAATTCCCAATAATGTGATAAGGGACTAAGATCCCAAGTAGCATGTGTTTTAAAGATTTTGAAAGTACTTGATAAATGTATTACGCCTTTCTTTGTAGCATCTATTATAATAATTCTTGTTTGAAACTTGACTGGTGCTAAAAGAATATGGTAATGCACTTAATTAATCAAGTGAAATCTTATCATGTAGTGCCTTGGCCATAGATCCATCATCGTCAGTAGTTTGTGATGGTGAAATAGGTTTTCATATGGGATCTCCTGATGAACGCATATTGTTGAATATGTGGGGGTGATGGGTGTGAATACCTTACGCCCTGATGTGGGATTGACGTGAGATAAACACGAGATCTCTCAATCCTTCATTATAAAGGTCGGGATGGATGTAACATGAATCTCCCGATGATGATGATGAATGTCAGATGATGTGGCGATAAACATAAAATCTCTTGATTCCGAAAAGAGGCAGCTGACGCTGTAACTCTGTAACAGTTGCCAGTATATCCTGGTAAGCTACGATAAGCAGTTGACATAGTCCTGCTTGTGGTCTCGCACTGACCGAGATGTGGGAGGTCATAGCAGCCAGCTCTGTTAGATGACCTATGTATGGCACCAACTTTGGGTTTCACAATCGAAGGTTGGAGTATGAGCGGTATACCTCATCTCCTCAGGGCATAAGTGTGATTGTAAAATGTAATCAGTCGTATAGCATGTTTGCTTAAGGATTGAATACGAAAATCATTGGCTGATGTTACATTTCTTTTATGCATCCTTAGTGGATAGATGTTATTTATGTTTCTTTACATTCGTTGCAAGGCAGATAGATGATTGATAACTCTACCATGGGTAGATGCAATGTTCTCTTTGAGAAAGGAGATTACTACACTTTGTTCATATAATGATTATCCTGCTTATTAATATAAAAAGAACATTTGCTCAGTTTATAAATGTTTAATCTGTGATAATAATATGGTCGACTGTGAGTTATATCTCTCGCTGGGACAATTACAATTGTCTCACCCCCATGGGACCCAAATTTTTAGGTGGACGTGAACGAGGAGGTGAAGACCTTTTTGCAGAGGAAGAACAATAGCTGAGGTAGCAGTGACAGCTCAGGTTGAGTGTACTATCTGTCATGTCTTGTAGATATGAGTCTTATGTGTCGTCTCTGTACTCTCAGGTCCTTAGAGTTGGTTTGTACTGGTTTTATGATCAATAAGAGATTTTGTCTTACGCGCCTTGAGGTTTTATGTTGCTCATGTATAGTTTGGTAAAGCAACTATTATATGTTATTCTCAAGATGAGATGTACCAGATATGTACAATGTGAATAATGATGTATATAAGGTTTTGGACCTTTCAGTAAGAGTTTTCCTTGGAATGGATCTCTTTGAAAAATGGTTTTAATTTTTAGTGATTTTTGTTAATCTGTTGTTTATGTTTAATTCCGCTTATTTAGTAATGATTTGATTGTCGGTTTGGCGACTGTCATCACAAAGTTTTGGTATCAGAGCTTAAGGTTCACTGAGTCTACAGAGACATAGGACTAAGGTGTTGAGTCTGTGTTAGTGTCCTCCAGTATACCCTATAGTGACTTCTGCTTGTGCAGAAGAAAGGGTGAAGTTTATAAATGACTGGGGAACACGAGGAATACATTGTTGAGGGAAATGTTGTTGCACCAAGAAAGGGTGTAAGGGATCAGGTAAGAGAAGAATGAATGCCTGAGAATTCCCATCATGACCCGATCAGGATAGAGAATCCTATGTTTATGCTCTTGTTGGGCAGGTTAGGACAATAATGATGCATATAGTAGACTGGATACTAGCATTACAACCTAGGTTACCAGTCCTCAATACAGAAACTTTGGGCTTTGAAAGGGCTTTTGAATGACATAGTCATGTTGGAACAGTGGAAAATGTGGGAAAGATTAACATATGGCGAGAAAGTAGACTCTGCCATAAGTTTAGACAAATAGTATATTCGTGATGGCAGTGCCCAAGAAGGGGCAATAAGCCGAGAATTAAGGAAATTCCATTACAATTCCAGAGACTTTTGCCTAGTGGTTCTAAAAAGCCAAAAGTAACAACATGAAACAGCTAGACTCTATGGGTTGAGTCAACCTAAAGCGGTGGATGACTGCGAGGGGTAACAATCAGATAGATCTTTTTCATTTTGATATTCCTTCTTTTGATGTTACCTGATAATCCTAAAAAGGATTGCTGTTATGGACTTCCCTATTGATTGTCCTATGGGGACATAGGGAAGAAATGATGAGAACTAGAATTTATATTTTGTTCAGTATTCTTTTAAATGCTCTATAATAGCTCTTATCTGTGTGAAAAGGGATGAGGTATAGAAGAGATGCCTGGAGAAAATCCAGGAATGTTAAATCATGTGTTTGTTATTATACAAAAAGTAAGGAATATGATAGTAAACAAAGTGCATACTACTTAATCTCAGTACTTGTATACCCTGTCCAGGTATATAATTATTGGAGATAAGGTGAGTATGGAACTCTTAGATTGTTATGTTTCTGATGACTCTGATCAAGTATTCATTCTGAGACAATCTAGTGAGTATAATGAAACTGGAAATATGGTATGGACATGTATATCACATCCTAGGTGCAATAAAGTGGAATCTGAGATGATCTCAGATCAATCTGTATGTATGAGGAAATGAAAAGTATAATCCTCATGATAAGAGAATGAGAACAAGGGAGATGATCCCTGTCAGATAAAGCATGTGTGAATAGTAAAGATCTTTTCCCATGATGTGGAAATGGGAAATGTGATAAAATCACAAAATGCTCATGAACATGTTAGACAATAACAAAGAAAGGAATAATGACATGTAATCATCCTTATAATTCCTATGCTGATGGCAAGGAACCTAGGATGAAACATGAGTAAATGACTCATGAATAGTTGAAAGTTCATGCAATAATCAGAGGAGATGATAATCTCTTCTCTTTGATAAACAACCCTTGATGATGATGGGGTGATAATAGGAATATGTTCCTTTGTGTTCTTTCCCTTCTGGGACATGGTAATCATGTGGGTCTTATGACACTTGATGTGCATAAGTTAAAAATGTTCAATTGATGGATACTTAGAAAAGTATCAGTTTGTCTTGGACTTTGGTTCCAAGATAAAGATATGTGTAACAAGTAATGTCCCAAGATGAAAGAAAGATGAGGATGTGATGTGTTTTCGACGCATGTGATGGATACCAAGATAAGAAATTTTGGTATCTAAGAAGTATCAAGTGATATGGCAAAGTAAAAGCATAACTCCTAATCAACTGATTTATGTGGGTTACCTGGGATGGCCAACTGTGAAATCAATCTAGTTACATAAAATAGTATGGACATCACATGTTAGGGGTTTATGCTCTGCATAAACATAACATCGATAAGGATGTACTATTTGAAGGAACAATTGTAAAATCATTGTGGGAAAAGCTTATCAAGATAAAAAATAATTTCTTAGAATACCCCTATTGATAAGTAACCTTCCCTTATTATAAGAGAATGTACAACTAATGAGATAGTTGGTACAAGTAGTAAGAAAGTTTAATGTTGTGTCAGTAGATTAGATGACACAGCAGATATATGATGAATGTATATTCATCATGAAATTCAATTATCACTTTGGGACAAATTCAACTCTATATATACAATTTCACTCATTAAATGTCAAAGTGCATCATAATGTGCAAAATTACTTAATTGACTCGATTATCAAGGTTTTAACCGAATTTATGTTGATTTAATGCAGGTCTTGATAAAGTTGAACAGTCAGTTGGGACCCACTTTCACTCACCCTTGGTTCTAACCAATCGATCTGATCAAACGGTTTCAACCATTCAGTCTCGCCAAACGGTTTCCACCATTCGGTTTCAAGACCGAATGGACAGATTTATCTCAAGACCGTTTGAGCCCATGCGGTCCCAAGACCGTTTGAGCCCATGCGGTCCCAAGACCATTTGAGTCAATGCGGTCCCAAGACCGTTTGAGCCCATGCGATCTCAAGACCGTTTGGGCGCCAAGGTCGCAAGACCGTTTGGGCGCCAAGGTCGCAAGACCGTTTGGGCGCCAAGGTCGCAAGACCGTTTGGCCACGAAGACCGTTTGGCCACAAAGACCATTTGGATGTGAAGACCGTTTAGCTGTGAGACTGGTTGGAGCCAGACTTCGGAACCGTTTACACCCTGACTGCGGACCGCATGGAAACGATGAACCAAGACCGTTTGGTCTATTGCACAAGACTGCATGGACATGCAGCACAATACGAGACTGTTTTCTCTAGAGGCCGCAAAGACCGAACGAGCACCTTGAAGACCATTTGATTTTCCAGAAGTAAAGACCGAATGATCTTCCCACCGCGAGACCATTTGCAGCAAAAACCAGCACCCACCGCCGTCTCCACCATCGCAGCCACGCCGCTCCATTTCCGCTCACGCCCAGCAGCTATGAAGATCGAGCAAACCAAGCAGCGTTTGAATGACTAAACCGATTGAGCTAATCCAATAAAGATTCATCGCTGCATGCAAATTGTTTGCAGCAACGAGAAGATCGAAGACCGTTTGCAATGAGTCAAATAGTTTGCAAACTGAATGAGCAGCAACAGGAGCCCAAACCATGTGTGCAGCAGCTACGAGACCGCATGAAGCTTTACCAATAGCAAACGGTTTGGGAAAAGTAGCTTTCCTTGAAACCATTTGGAATAGAGTTGGGAGCCGAAACCGTTTGCTATTTACATGCAAACCGTGAGAGCTACCCACGTGAAGACTTAAAGCACAAGACCGAATGGCCAAATTGATAAAACCGTGTGAACTGTTGAATACGCAAACCATTTGCTCCATCTGCTGGAATCATCACATGCATGCAAGACCGTTTGGAAAAGCGGAGCTACAAAACCGTTTGGAAAAGCGGAGCTGTAAGACCATTTGGAAAAGTGGAGCTGCAAGACCGAATGGATAGCGACGAAGACCGTTTGATCAATATTGTGAAGACCGTTTAGCGTCCATGCATGCAAACCGCATGGTAAGTAGCAAGTAGCCAAACCGCATGGAAAAGTAAGTGCAAATTCAAACCGCATGAGCAAGATATTTATCAAGATATGTGCTTATAAATAGGACCCCATGGGTCCTCATTTGGGGGGGGGGATCTGGACGCCGTCAGGCTGCCCGAACGCAGTTCCGATCAAAATCGAGTCCAGTTTACGCCAGTTCCATTTCACCTACTGCATGTGCTGCAACCAAGGAGGCTGAGGAGAGAAGGAAGACGGGGTGAGGGAGACTGTCCGGTCTATCTTGGCAACTCCCATTCGCGTCCAGATCTGCTCCGACATGACGTAGAAGGCAGTATCTTCTTCACCGAGCTGCGACTACCTTCTGCACCGAGTTCATGGTGGATTTCCCTCTCTTTCTCATTCTTCTTGTTTCTCGCATCATGAGCGAGTAGTACATTTTCACTGAGGTGCGCGGACTAACCCCGTTGCCCATGCAAATCATGTTCTTTTGTTAAACTCTTCATAGAAATGTATATAACTTCCCATTTCATTGTTAGTTGGTATGTTTGTAGTTGATAATTCACTTGCTTTCATCTTGTTCTCTCCTATATTGCGAAATCTTCTATATGTGGGATGGAATGGCGGTTTACAATGTTCGACTCTTTGACGAGAACTTCTGATAAGATTCCTTGAGGTCGTAAGTGTATGATCCGTTAGGAGACGAGACATCTAACACACGGTGACGCTTCTGTGGTCTAAACATCCCTCAGGGAGGACCACAACCTTAGTTGGATTTTGTATCGTCTTTGTTTATCGTCGATGTTAGTTTGTAGATCTATCACATGCTTGCTTATCGATTAATGCGGTTGACTCCCAAACTAGAAATGGAATGAGATTTCTTCAAAGCCGTAAGTACGTGATCCGGGTGGTGATGAGACATCTGATGCCTAAGGTGATGCTTACGCGAACCTAACGCCCTAATGGGGGGTTCTGCAGCAGCTCTATTTGGATTGATATATCTTGCCTGGTTTGTTTATGATTGAATGTGTTTGCATGTGTAACGGAGGTGAAACCCGGTACCATCCCAGTGATTCCATATCATTGGTCTAAACCCAACTTTAATTCAGCTTTTACTTTCTTGCAATTAGTTTAAGTAATCTCAAATCAATCAATCATTCTAAATATTAGTTTTACTTGAGCTATATTTGACTGACAACGATTCTTAAAAAGGTTGTCCTTTGGGTTCGATCCTTAACTATACTGTGATAAGACTCGTCCGCTTGTGGGTGGTATTATTGAACTTTGGTTTTGGTAAAAGCTCAGGGATTTCAACACCGAGTGAGTTTGTTAGTGCGTTTCAAAATGCCATGTCAAATTCTGGCGTCGTTGCCGGGGACAACGGAATTAGTTAGTCAAATCTAGTTCTTTTAAGGCTAATCTAGGATTTTGCTTTTCTTTTGAAACAATTGATCATCTACTTGAATTTGACTCTACTTTGTGGATCTCATTCTCAAAATCTTCCTATTTTCAGATACAACCCAAGGCATAGTGTATGCACCGTTCGGACAGTCACGGACTCACAACGAGCTTTGATCCCGAGATAGATAAAACTTTCCATCGTCAGATAAGAGAGAATCAAGCAAGGATGGCTCAAGAAGAAGAGGTAGCCCGAAGGGTGGCTCAAGCCATCAATGCACAAAGAGAGAGACTCATGCAAGAAGCCAAGGCTGCGGTTCAGCAGGAAATCCTAGCAGTACAAGCAGCAGCGCAAGCAGCTGTACTACAAAAGGATCTCAGAGAGTTCTCAATCTTGAAAGTTGTGAATGTTCATCATCCAGTACAGCCTCCTCCCATCAATGCTGCCAATTTTGAGATTTGGGCACATTGGATCACATTGCTTCAAAACAACCCTTTCTATGGCAAACAAGTAGAGGACAGCCAAGGACATATTTTGAGATTCATCGATCTATGTGCTATGACAAAGCAGAATGGAGTCACTGATGATGCCATTCGACTCCGCCTCTTCAAGTATTCCCTTGTCGATAGAGCCATCAGTTGATACAATTCATTGCAAAGCGAAATACCCATCACCACCTGGGAACAACTCCAAAATGTGTTTCTAGAAAAATTCTACCCTCCATCTCTTACCTATGAAATTAGAGGGCGGATAACAAATTTCACCCAAGTCCCTGGAGAAACTCTCGCTGAAGCATGGGATAGGTACAAAGAGCTTCTACGCAAGTGTCCACACCACAAAATTCCTAAGAATCAACTCACTGAAATTTTCTATAGGGGTGTGGATGATGATATTAAGAGGTTTCTAGATTCCTTGTCTGGAGGAAACTTCATGCGTCAAAATTGTGACAGTGCATGGAGAGTCGTCACCCTGGGAGCAGAAAATCAAGCCAATTGGGGCAGATCTGTAGGTAAAGGAGTCTTGAAAGTATCTATGGCCGAAGCTACTCCCGAGTACAAGTCTATCGCTGAAACCTTGAAAGTCCTAGTTTCCAAGCAAGACCATATAGAATCATCTCTAGCTACTATTGGAAGAGGACGTTCACCCACTCGGAAACCGAAACAGGTCAAGTCCACTTCCCTGTTCTGTGAAGCATGTAAGAGCACCGATCATTCCACGTTATCATGCAATGTTCTCTATGACGTTGTACTGAGAAATGTATGTGGACAAGGAGATAATGGTCATATGGAAAATCTTAATGCTATCAACACTATTCCTGGGCAAAGTTATTACAATCCGAATCAAAATAGGAATCGCCCAGGTTTTCAATATGGAAACCCCTCTAGAGCAGTAAACTCACATCAATTTGGTTCAAACAATCAATCAAGAGGCCCACCAGGATTCCAGTATAATCAGCAACAGAATTTTGGGAATCAAGGAAATTTTAAGGGGAACTTTCAGAATAGGAACTACAACAATTATCAAAATAACTCTCAGTATCAGAATCTTAATCAACAGCAAGGACAGCAAGCAGGACACGTCTCTTCTTATGACAAGCTATCAGCCATTGAAAAGATGTTGCAAACTCAGCAAACCATGATAGCTAACCAACAAGCTCAGTAGAAGGCTATTGAATCTCAATTAGCTCAACTTGCAGCTAGCATAAAGTCACCTGCTGGAGTCTTTGCTGGCCAACCTGAGAACAATCCTAAGCATCCTGAACAGTTGAAGGCAGTCACCACCAGGTCAGGAAAAGATTATTCGGATCCCCCAGTAGACACACCTGTGGTTATTACAGACGAAGATGAACCTGTAATTGTCCAAAACTCAACAACACTAGAGTCTCAATCAAAAGAAGATAAGACAGATAAGGGAAGTCTTGAGAAATCTACTGATGAAGAAACTGAAACACCAGAACCTGATATTCCTGTATATAAGCCTTGTATACCCTTCCCAGCCCGTATAAGGCAAACCAAGCTTGATACTAGATTCAATAAGTTTAAAGAAGCTATGAAGAAACTTCATGTTGACATACCTTTTTTGGATGCTCTGGCTGAGATACCAGCCTAGACAAAGTACCTAAAGTCACTCCTCACCAGGAAGTATATAACTGAAGAATATGAGACAGTAAAACTGGCTACAACTACATCGGATATCATATTGAGTAAGATTCCAAAGAAACAAAAAGACCCGGGATCCTTTGGAATTTCATGTCACATTGGCGACTCATCATGCAAGAAAGGATTGGCAGATCTCGGTGCAAGCATCTCTATTATGCCACTTAGCCTATGCAAAAGACTAGGGTTTGCATAATTGCTTCCTACTGGCATGACTATACAACTCACAAACAATTTGATAAAACGTCCGTTAGGGATCCTCGAAGATGTCCCAGTCAAGGTGGGTAAGGACACATATGTTCCATGCGACTTTGTCATTATGGACATAAAAGAAGACGCCAAATATCCTCTCATTTTTGGTCGTCCATTTCTCGCCACTGCAAGAGCCCTGATAGATGTTGAAGTTGGTACCTTACTGCTCAGATTAGGCAAAGAAACTCTCAAATTCAAAGTTTTTGAAAGTATGAGAAGACCAAGTATGTAGGAAGAAGTCTATCTGATTGACTGCATTGAACAAATGTCACTCCTGACTCAAGAGCATCATGAATCAAATGATCCCTTGGAAATTGCTCTAACAAACCCATCAGTGGATGAACCAATCAACGAACGAGTAAAGGATTGCATCGAATCCCTCGACTCTGCTAAAGAAGATGTCGAAGCCACTAGTGAAGAACTCAAAGTTATCGAAACTACAGAAGAAACAAGCAAAAAACAAGAAGCTCCCGAAATGAAACCCCTGCCCGAAGGACTAAAGTACGTGTTTTTATACGATATCAAGGTTTGTCCAGTTATTATAAATTCCGATCTAACAACTGGACAAGAAGAGAAACTCCTGAAAGAATTAAGGGAAAGAAAGAAAGCCATCGGTTATAAAATGAGTGACCTCACTGGGGTCAGTCAAGCATTGTGTATGCACAAGATGACTATGATGGGAGATCACAAACCTACTATTGAGCATCAACGGAAGTTGAATCCAAATATGAAGGAAGTGGTCTGTCACGAGGTCATTAAACTGCTCACAGCTGGAATAATCTATCCGATATCAGATTCACCATGGGTGAGCCCAGTGCATGTAGTCCCGAAGAAAGGTGGAACAACTGTTATACGGAATGAAAATAATGAACTCATCCCCACTCGAACAGTCACCGGGTGGAGGATGTGCATAGATTATAGAAAATTAAACAAGGCAACTCAAAAAGATCATTTTCCAATGCATTTCCTTGATCAAGTCCTAGAAAGGCTGGCTCACCAAGAATATTTTTGTTATCTTGATGGTTACTCTGGATTCTATCAGATACCCATACATCCATACGACCAAGAGAAAACAACCTTTACCTGCCCATTCGGAACATACGCATTTAAAAGAATGCCATTTGGCCTCTGCAATGCACCTGCAACTTTCCAACGTTGCATGGCTGCAATATTTTCCGGTCTCACCGAAAACATTATGGAGGTTTTTATGGATGATTTTTTTGTATATGGAGATTCATTTGATTCATGTCTAACGCACCTCTCCCTGGTCCTCAAACGTTGTGAAGAAGTGCATCTTGTGCTAAATTTGGGAAAATGTCATTTTATGGTAAAAGAAGACATTGTCCTGGGCCATAGGGTCAGCAATAGAAGAATTGAAGTCGATAAAGCCAAGATTGAAGTGATTTCTAAACTGGCTATCCCCACAAATGTCAAAGAGGTTCGTTCTTTCCTTGGCCATGCCGGATTCTATAGAAGATTCATAAAGGATTTTTCTAAGATAACGAAGCCAATGACAAACCTATTAATAAAGGATATTGATTTCAATTTCAATGAAGAATGTGTCAAAAGCTTCAACACACTGAAGCAGGCCCTTACAACCACCCCCATCATTAGAGCTCCCGACTGGGACCTTCCTTTTGAAATTATGTGCGATGCCAGTGATTATGATGTGGGCGCTGTTTTAGGGCAATATATAGACAAGAAACACTATGTGATCTATTATGCATCGAAAACTCTCGATGAAGCCCAGAGGAATTACGCTACTACCGAGAAAGAACTTCTAGCAGTCGTGTATGCCTTTGACAAGTTCAGATCCTACCTAATTGGTTCAAAAGTCATTGTCTACACAGACCACGCTGCCATTCGTTACCTTCTGGAAAAGAAAGATGCGAAACCTAGGTTAATTAGATGGATTCTCCTATTGGAAGAATTTGATCTGGAGAAAGGGCACAGAGAATGTTGTAGCAGACCACCTCAGTCGCATCCACACTTATGATATAGAGAAGATTCCGATTAACGATTCTCTTCTGGATGATCAACTAATGAAGGTCTCAGAAGTTATACCGTGGTACTCAGATTTTGTGAACTACCTTGTTGCTGGGGTGATCCACCCCCAATGCACCGGAAATGCCTTGAAGAAGTTCATGCATGATGTGAAGCAATATCACTGGGATGAGCCATATCTTTTTAAACTGTGTCGATGGTCTGTATAGATGATGTATCGCTGAAGAAGAAGCTCAATTTATTTTGGAACAATGTCACTTAGGACCTGTGGGAGGATATATGAGCTCTAAAAAGATTGCTTTAAAGGTTTTGCGATGTGGATTCTTTTGGCCAACCATATCCAAACATTCCTACGACTTTGTCCTATCATGTGACAAATGTCAAAGATCAGGCAATATAACAAAGAGAGATGAGATGTCGTTGAATCTATGGTAAGAAGTAGAGATATTTGACGTTTGGGGGTGGACTACATGGGTCCATTCCCATCTTCTCATGGATTCTCATACATCCTAGTGGCGGTAGACTACGTCTCAAAATGGGTTGAAGCTATACCAACCGTCACTAGTGATTCCAAACCCGTGATCAAATTATTCAAAGAGATTATTTTCCCCCATTTTGGAGTGCCACGTACCGTGATATCTGACGGAGGGTCCCACTTCCTTGACAGAAGTTTTGAAGCTTTACTGAGAAAATACGGTGTAACACATAAGGTAGCCTCGCCTTACCATCCACAAACAAGTGGACAGGTAGAGGTCTCTAACCGTCAACTAAAGGCTATTCTGGAAAAAACTGTAGGACGCAATCGAAAGGATTGGGTAACAAAAATCAACGACACCTTATGGGCCTATCGTACTGCTTATAAAACTCTCATTGGGACTACACCTTTTCGATTAATATATGGAAAAGCTTGCCACCTGCCAGTCGAACTGGAATACAAGGCATGGTGGGCAATTAAACAACTGAACTTTAATATGAAAGAAGCAGGCCAAGCCAGGATATAGCAACTCCAAGAGTTGGATGAACTCAGGATGACAGCTTATGAGAATGCACGAATCTACAAAGAACGTACAAAACTTTGGCACGATGGACATCTGAAAAGAAAATACATACAAGTGGGAGACCAAGTTCTGGTATTCAACTCAAGATTGAAGTTATTCCCAGGAAAACTCCGCTCACGCTGGTCTGGACCATACATCGTCAAGAGCATCTCTCCACATGGTGCCTTCTCATTATGGAGTGAAAAGTCAGGTGAATTTATAACAAATGGTCACCGCTTAAAGAGATATTTCATCTCAACTGACATAGGCACTAAAGCAATGCTGGAACTCACCAATCCAAAAGACCTACCGTGAAGCTGAAGGATCCAGTCGAGCCATCGACATAAAACAAAGGCGCTTGTCGGGAGGCAACCCGATCAATAAAATTGTTTTACTTTCGTTTCTTCAATTTTGTTTTTATCTTTTAGTTAATATTTCATTAAATAAAATTAGCATCGCAAGATGCTATTTTAAGATCTAATTGCTCTTTACCTTTAAGATTTTCAGATACAAGGATGTTCGCCGATTGGAACGCAACCACACCTGGTGGTCATTCTGGCATGATTTTTCCCTCCATCTTGGATTTAGGGTTTGCTCGGGACGAGCAAATCTCTAAGTTCGGGGTGGAGGGTGGGTGGTACGTACCTTACTTCCCACCTACACCCATCCTTTTCATACATAAAAATTTTTCAATTTTTTTTTCAAAATTTTCAAAATTCTTTAATGGTTTTCAAAGAATTTGATCATATACTTGATGAATTTTTGACATTTTTTTACTCTTCCTAGTTTCACTAACTAAATTGTTATGCATTTTCAATCATTATATCCTCCTTATTCGAAGTAAATCCTCAAAAGGACCAATTTTTGAAACAAGCCTTTTGCTTGAAATCATCTTGTGAAGCTTATGATTCCTAACATCATGATACTTTTGCAAAAATGATAAGTATATGTCAAACTGATAGGGATCAAAAATGTCGTGCTTCCTAACTGACTAGTGGAACAATAACATGGAATCTCTACTAGATCCTCATCAAGTCCTTATTTGAGCAGAGTACGACAAAGAGAACAACCTGGTACATTGAATTGTAAATCAAGTTGCATTCTGATCTGAACTCTCTTCTACGCCTCTTCTATCATCTTCGTATCCCTCCATTCATCAAAAAGAAACAAAAATAGTCGAAGGTGTGCCAAACCCTAAGTTCGGGGTGGCACGCCACTTCCCTCTTTATCCGCTTCTTCCATACCCCTCGCAAATAAATAGGGGCGTACCACCAAAAATGCAATCTCGAGTCGAATAGAGGAGAGAATTGCAAACAAAAAAAGATGCCAAAGTGCACACAAAAAGAAATGCAATCTCGAGTCGAATAGAGGAGAGATTCGCACATAAAAATGCAATAAATGAAATTGCAAAGCAAATAAAAATCTCGAGTCGAATAGAGGAGAGATTTACTTCTTCTTCCATACCACCATTCACTCCATTTTCTACCTAATGGCACAATGCATGCCCCCACTATCCTGAAAAACACCAGTGTCAGATCGGATGCACACTTGTTGTTCTGCGGGTATCTCTGGACTCTTACAAAACTCTTTGACATGCTTGTTGGTGGAAAAGTTAGGAGGAAGTGATATTGGAAAATGAACTCAGGAACGAAGATATGGTAAGATGTGTTTAGTGGTCTCGGTAGGTTGAGATACTGAGTCATATTGAGCAGAAAGAAAACATTCGTGATGTGAAGATGAAGCAATCACACGAATTGAAAGTATTCATCTGGCGACTGTTTCAGATTTTGTGTTACTCGAGGACGAGCAACGTTTAAGTTCGGGGTATTTTGATGAATGTATATTCATCATGAAATTCAATTATCACTTTGGGACAAATTCAACTCTATATATACAATTTCACTCATTAAATGTCAAAATGCATCATAATGTGCAAAATTACTTAATTGACTCGTTTATCAAGGTTTTAACCGAATTTATGTTGATTTAATGCAGGTCTTGATAAAGTTGAACAGTCAGTTGGGACCCACTTTCACTCACCCTTGGTTCTGACCAATCGATCTGATCAAACGGTTTCAACCATTCGGTCTCGCCAAACAGTTTCCACCATTCGGTTTCAAGACCGAATGGACAGATTTATCTCAAGACCGTTTGAGCCCATGCGGTCTCAAGACCGTTTGGCCACGAAGACCGTTTGGCCACAAAGACCGTTTGGCTGCGAAGACCGTTTAGCTGCGAGACCGGTTGGAGCCAGACTTCGGAACCATTTGCAGCCGGACATGCAGCACAATACGAGACTGTTTGCTCTAGCAGCCCCAAAGACCGAACGAGCAGCATGAAGACCGTTTGATTTTCCAGAAGTAAAGACCGAATGAGCTTCCCACCGCGAGACCGTTTGCAGCAAAAACCAGCACCCACCGCCGTCTCCACCATCGCAGCCACGCCGCTCCATTTCCGCTCATACCCAGCAGCTATGAAGATCGAGCAAACCGAGTAGTGTTTGAATGACTAAACCGATTGAGCTAATCCAATAAAGATTCATCGCTGCATGCAAATCGTTTGCAGCAACGTGAAGACCGAAGACCGTTTGCAATGAGTCAAATGGTTTGCAAACCGAATGAGCAGCAACAGGAGCCCAAACCGTGTGGGCAGCAGCTACTAGACCGCATGAAGCTTTACCAACAGCAAACGGTTTGAGAAAAGTAGCTTTCCTTGAAACCGTTTGGAATAGAGATGGGAGCCGAAACTGTTTGCTATTCACATGCAAACCGTGAGAGCTACTGAAGACTTAAAGCATAGGACTGAATGGCCAAATTGATAAAACCGTGCGCAAACCGTTTGCTCCATCTGCTGGAATCATCACGTGCATGCAAGACCGTTTGAAAAAGCGGAGCTGCAAGACCGTTTGGAAAAGCAGAGCTACAAGACCGAATGGATAGCGACGAAGACCGTTTGATCAATATTGCGAAGACCGTTTAGAGTCCATGCATGCAAACCGCATGGTAAGTAGCAAGTAGCCAAACCGCATGGAAAAGTAAGTGCAAAGCCAAACCGCATGAGCAAGATATTTATCAAGATATGTGCTTATAAATAGGACCCCATGGGTCCTCATTTGGGGGGGGATCCGGACGCCATCAGGCTGCCCGAACGCAGTTCTGATCAAAATCCAGTTCAGTTTACGTCAGTTCCATTTCACCTACGGCCCGTGCTGCAACCAAGGAGGCTGAGGAGAGAAGGAAGACGGAGCGAGGGAGACTGTCCAGTTTGTCTTGGCAACTCCCGTTCGCATCCAGATCTGCTCAGACACGACGTAGAAGGCCGTATCTTCTTCACCGAGCTGCGACTACCTTCTGCACCGAGTTCATGGCAGATTTCCCTCTCTTTCTCATTCTTCTTATTTCTCGCATCATGAGCAAGTAGTACCTTTTCGCTGGGGTGCGGGGACTAACCCCGCTTCCCATGCAAATCATGTTCTTTTGTTAAACTCTCCATGGCAATGTATATAACTTCTCATTTCGTTGTTAGTTGGTATGTTTGTAGTTGATTATCCACTTGCTTTCATCTTGTTCTCTCCTATATTGCGAAATCTTCTATATGTGGGACGGAATGGCGGTTTACAAGGTTCGACTCTTTGACGAGAACTTCTGATAAGATTCCTTGAGGTCGTAAGTGTATGATCTGTTAGGAGACGAGACATCTAACCTACAGTGACGCTTCTGTGGTCTAAACATCCCTCAGGGAGGATCACAACCTTAGTTGGATTTTGTATCGTCTTTGTTTATCGTCGATGTTAGTTTGTAGATCTATCACCTTCTTGCTTATCATTTAATGCGGTTGACTCCCAAACTAGAAATGGAATGGGATTTCTTCATAGCCGTAAGTACGTGATCCGGGTGGTGACGAGACATCTGATGCCTAAGGTGATGCTTACGCGAACCTAACGCCCTAACGGGGGGTTCTGCAGCAGCTCTATTTGAATTGATATATCTTGCCTGGTTTGTTTATGATTGAATGTGTTTGCACGTGTAGCGGCGGTGAAACCCAGTACCATCCCAGCGATTCCATATCATTGATCTAAACCCGACTTTAATTCAGCTTTTACTTTCTTGCAATTAGTTTAAGTAATCTCAAATCAATCAATCATTCTAAATATTAGTTTTACTTGAGCTAGATTCGACTGACAAGGATTCTTAAAAAGGTTGTCCTTTGGGTTCGATCCTTAACTATACTGCGATAAGACGCGTCTGCTTGCGGGTGGTATTATTGCACTTTGGTTTTGGTAAAAGCTCGGGGATTTCAAAACCGAGTGAGTTTGTTAGTTTGTTTCAAAATACCACATCAATATATGACAAGACTTGTAGTCACAAGTGGGTGACAGAACATGACTCTGGTCTTTCCTTTAAAAGTAAAATGCTAAATGAGGAGTATGGGAGACTTCCCAGAATCTTGTCACATAAAGTTGTAAGTTGAGAAAGGTGACAAATCAGTAAGGTATGACACCTGAGTTAAATAAGGTATGAATGATGTTTCCCTCACTAAGAAAAGTATTACCTAACATAGAGTTGACTCTACAGTCAATAATGAAAAAGACAGTGGAATATGTGCCATGTGTGACAGATTCAATGATAACCCTGTGTGGAAGAACTTTGTGTTGATCAAAGTTCTATGTCATCTCCATGACATTAAGATGTTATGTGGAGACTTGATGGTATGATGAATGAATAATATATGTCTTCCTTTACCTGGGATTTCGGGGACAAAATCCTTGTTAGGGGTTTATAACTTGTAACAACCCTGACCTGGGTTATGAGGTAACCCTATTTATTTTGGCTAATTAAGTTGATTATAACTTTAATATAATCCTCTAAGGTGCTTTGTTATCATGTGACACACTCATGTTTCAATTTTGGTCCCGATTGAATGTTGTTTGAGCAAATTTTCCTTTGTTTTGGACCAAAGTACAATTTACCCAAATTGAGGGGCTATAATGCAAAATGTCACATGTTGAACATGCCTCATGTGTTGTAGCATCATTATAGTGAGAATGATGCAAGGTGGTGGATTTTGGAAAGCCTAAATTCCAAGTTTGAACTTAGTTGAACAATGCTGGTACCTTGAGCACCGATTTTACTACAAATTGTAATTTACCCAAAATGTGGGGTTGATATGCAAATTACCACCTCTATAGTATTCCTACTTCCTATATGTATCATTTATAGGAGAGAGAATGAATGATACACCATTTTTTATTCCATTATGAATGATGATACTCTAGGTGACGAAATGACCAAGAAAAAAGGTTGAATTTGGAAGCTTAACTTGAGTTGTATCAAGTTGAAAAGCTTATATATGAGTGCCTATCGGCCATGGAGCCCAAGGAGGTGTTCCATATCGTTTTGTGAACTATTGGAAAAGTCCATATCATTCAAATCACCTCAAGGAGGTGAGGTATGATGGCCAACAAGTTTCCTTAGAAAAAGTGTATCGGCTTGACATAAAATAGTGATTAAACCTAGATGACTTATCCAAATGGATAAGCAATGGACGAATTTGCATCCCTAGATGATCCTCAACCATTTTGCAAGACAAGATAAATGTCGATGCATGCATGTACACGTGTCACCCATGCATGACACGTGGTGCCTACTAGCTCAAAATGTTGACACCTCATTTTTGTCTTTCTTCACGAACAACAAGTATATATAGCCCTAGTTTCACCCCTTGGTGCAATTTTGCGACCCTTACCACCCTCCTACCCTAAGTTATCATGCATAGAGCTCTCATATCGTGAAGGTATGTTGTGGTATTTTTCATGGGCCTTGGGGTATCGCCCATGGCAAGACCATATCGCCCAAGTAGGTGATATCGGCTATATAGGGTGATATCAGCCATAGAGTGAAGTGTTTTGACTCCAAGTGAGTGCCATATCGTGCAAGTGAGTATCATAACGTGCAAGAGGGGTGGCATGTCATGCAAGAGCACAAGGGTATCGTGCATAGGACTTGTATATCGTCCATAGAAAGTATATCGGCCATACCATGTTGATATTGCTCATAGCAAGTTGATATCGGCCAATTGAAGTGATTTTGGCCACAAGTGAGGGGGTATCGGCCACAAGCAAAGTTATGTCGGCCAAGAGGAAGTCCATATCGCCCAAGAGTGGTAGGGTGTCGGCCAAGAAGCTAAGGAACTCAAAACTTAACCCTAAGGTAAGATATAGTTGTCTTCAAGCTGGAATTGAATCATCAAATTAGGGTTATGATCTACCTTTCTTTTCTTCTTCACCAATTGCTTATCCATGGTGATTCCTTGTATATGAAGGAGTTGTGAACGAGCCTTGGACATTTGATAAAGTCATCTTCAACCTTAGGAACATGGAGCTTTGGAGCTTGAAGCTTTGAAGTGGTTTTTAAGGCGGATTATATAACTTGAACTCAACCATGTTATTATTCTTCACCTAAATTGTTATAATTAGTGAAATACTTTTAATACTGAAATTTCCTAAAATAGTTGATGAAATTATGAGTTCTAGTAGTTTCTTAGACATGTTACCATGAATTATATCAGTTAGAACAAAGGTCTAGAGCTTGAAGAATATGGTTTCATTTTGTAAAAGTGATATCGAATTCAAGTATAAATACAAGTAGTTATAACCCGATATGGGTATGACTTGCCCGATATGTCTTGCACAGGATGTTGCATAAGATGCTTGCATGATAGGGACTCTAGAATAGACTCCATGCACGATACAAGGTCAATTTTATACTTGTAAGTTGACAAGAAATCCTAAATTGGGTAACCCGATATAAGTGAAGAGTAACAAGTGTTATTGCATGATATGATCATATGATACATCATTGATACTTAGTATCATGAGGACTACATGACCTTGTATGACATGGTTGCACGACAGGGTTGTATGATACACAACCCTAAACAATATGGTAACCCTAACCCATCATGGCTAACCCTAGATGGTGACTAGCCCGATAGGGTGATTGAATGTACTTCTAGCCTGACCTGGTGATGGGTTGATACCTCACAAGTATCATGGGCGACACATACATATATCTTGTGCCCGATATGAGGTCAAGAAGGTACCTCATGCCCGATATGGAGACAAGTGCAAATCCTAGCCCGATATGGTGAGTGTCTATACACCTACGACCCGATATGGTGAACATATGCACATGATTTAACCCTATACACCTTGTAAAGGTAAGGGCAAGACACTCTTAGGAGTGATGAGTGTAACACCAAGTAATGGTGTGGATAATACCTTGATAGGTGAAACACCTAGAGTGGTTGATAATGGTTAATCCTATATCAATAATGCCTTAACCCGAGATGAGTTTATATCATTAATGATGGTTGAATAATTCAATTGTGTGACTTATGACCAATACATTACATGATAAATGTGATGAGATAGTGCATAAAGTATTAGGACGGGACATACCCTAATACAAGATAAGTTGATGAACTTAAGTATGTTAAAAGTGATGAGGGAAGTGATACATCAAGACATGATAGATATCACATCCAGCACTTCAAGGTTGATGTACCTTGGTGCACCTTAAATCCAATATACTTGGATGAGTAACACATGAAGTGTGTTATGTCAATTGTTACATTGAGATGTAATAAGTTTAATGCACTTTGATAAGTGTGGGCTAACATACTTTGAGAAAGGGTTAAGCCAAGTTAATAAAGTCCGATGTAATCATACCCTGGTAAGGATGAGAGAGGAACTCATACCTTGTGTTGATGATTCATTTAATGATAAATGATGAGATTGAATAAGTATGATTGAATACTTATGATATCAATGTTTGCTCCTAGATGTGTGGAGCAATGAATTAGGGTTTGATCATTGATAATATGATCTTGAAAACCTAAATGGTTAATAATGGAAAACCCTAATCCTAATGAAGGGTAATGATATGTAAGAGAAACCCTAATTGATAAGAGAGGGAAAACCCTAACCCTAATGATGGGAAGGTTGTATTTCTCTTATTGCATAAGCCTTGTAAGGCATGTTAAATACTTGTATAACAAGTATAATGATTAATGGCCTTGTGAGCCATGTGAATAAGTTGTTGCCTAGTGAGAGGTGACAAGATGTGCAATGGCCTTGTGAGCCATGTGAATAAGTTGTTGCCTAGTGAGAGGTGACAAGATGTGCAATGGCCTTGTGAGCCATGTGAATAAGTTGTTGCCTAGTGAGAGGTGACAAGATGTGTGATGGCCTTGTGAGCCATGTGAATACTTGCACAACAAGTGAAATGAATACCTTGGTCTGAGGACCTAGAGGCAATGGTTACCGGTTATAGAGGTAACAATGTTATGTGATGATCTAAGGGTTTGAATATCCAGATCCAGTAATCATGATAATGATGATGTGAAGGGATGAGAATTCCCAGTAATGTGATAAGGGACTAAGATCCCATGTAGCATGTGTTTTAAAGATTTTGAAAGTACTTGATAAATGTATTACGCCTTTCTTTGTAGCATCTATTATAATAATTCTTGTTTGAAACTTGACTGATGCTAAAAGAATATGGTAATGCACTTAATTAATCAAGTGGAATCTTATCATGTAGTGCCCTGGCCATAGATCCATCATCGTCAGTAGTTGGTGATGGTGAAACAGGTTTTCCTACGGGATCTCCTAATGAACGCATATTGTTGAATATGTGGGGGTGATGGGCGTGAATACCTTACGCCCTGATGTGGGATTGACGTGAGATAAACATGAGATATCTCAATCCTTCATTATAAAGGCCGAGATGGATGTAACACGAATCTCCCGATGATGATGATGAATGTCGTATGATGTGGAGATAAACATAAAATCTCTTGATTCTGAAGAGAGGCAGCTGACGCTGTAACTCTGTAGCAGTTGCCAGTATACCCTGGTAAGCTACGATAAGCAGTTGACATAGTCCTACTTGTGGTCTCACACTGACCGAGACGTGGGAGGTCATAGCAGCCGGCTCTGTTAGATGACCTATGTATGGCACCGGCTTTGGTTTCACAATCGAAGGTTGGAGTATGAGCGGTATACCTCATCTCCTCAGGGCATAAGTGTGATTGTAAAATGTAATCAGTCGTATAGCATGTTTGCTTAAGGATTGAATACGAAAATCATTGGTTGATGTTACATTTCTTTTATGCATCCTTAGTAGATAGATGTTATTTATGTTTCTTTACATTCCCTGCAAGGCATATAGATGGTTGATAACTCTACCATGGGTATATGCAACGTTCTCCTTGAGAAAGGAGAATACTACATTTTTTTCATATAATGAATTATCCTGCTTATTAATATAAAAAGAACATTTGCTCAGTTTATAAATGTTTAATCTGTGATAATAATATGGTCGGCGGTGAGTTATATCTCTCGTTGGGACAATTACAATTGTCTCACTCCCGTGGGACCCAAATTTTTAGGTGGACGTGCACGAGGAGGTGAAGACCTTTTTACAGAGGAAGAACAACAGCTGAGGCAGCAGTGACAGCTCAGGTTGAGTGTACTATCTGTCATGTCTTGTAGATATGAGTCCTATGTGTCGTCTTTGTACTCTCAGGTTCTTGGAGTTGGTTCGTCCTGGTTTTATGATCAATAAGAGATTTTGGCTTACACGCCTCGAGGTTTTATGTTGCTAATGTATAGTTTGGTAAAGCAACTGTTATATGTTATTCTCGAGATGAGATGTACCAGATATGTACAATGTGAATAATGATGTATATAAGGTTTTGGACCTTTCAGTAAGAGTTTTCCTTGGAATGGATCTCTTTGAAAAATGGTTTTAATTTTTGGTGATTTTTGTTAATCTGTTGTTTATGTTTAATTCTGCTTATTTAGTAACGATTTGATTGTCGGTCGTTACTGGTTCACACCCCCAGCCTATCATTTAGAAATGATGGCCTCTTATTGAATTTTTTATTCCCATTGAGAGAGGTTGGAAGAGATTTAGAGAGGCTAGACCCTAAGAACCAAAAGTGACACCTTTCTCCCTTGAGTTGACAAACTAGTCACCCCTAATCACCTAGAGTATCCATCTCTAATCTCCAAAGCCCCAAAAAGAACCTTTGCAGATCCAATCCACACTTCATGGTAAGAAAAAGGAGGAAATTATCCTTACTCTATACCACGTCCAAGAAACATATTTTTAGAAACAATATAGATCTCTTCACCCTCCCCTTTCTGATCTCTATGCAATGTAATGATACAAACACCTAAGACCATTGATTCTGCAAATTTTATCATTGTGATAACCTTTCTCTTTTTAAGCCATCATCATGCATGAATATTGACTTTCATTGTAATGATTGAATGAATTGTAATTAAGCATAATGGAAATTTAAAGCAATTAAATTGAATATCTAAAAACTTTTTGGGAATTTTTCATAAGATGTAACAGACTTGCTTGTCGATCGAGCTTGTCCTGGTGGCAACTCATCTGACAACCAATTTGGCTTTTGGTAATACCAAGGGTCAGTTGAGTTTGTCCTAGTGGAAACTCATCAAACACCATGCACAGGAAAAATCAATTACGGCTGTCATCCGAGTTTCATCCCAAATAAACTTGATCGACAACTGCAATTTGATTTATCATATAGTATTTTTGGTTGAGTTTCTGAAAAGGCAATTCAACTGACAACATTGTACGGTAAAGTGTAGAAAAGTGTTTTTAGTTGTTGGAGTGTTGTAAAACTCGAAAATAGGTTTATTGCAACACCTAAAAGGCTAGAATTCAATCATAAGTGTCTCTACTGGATAGTAGGCCGCCTCAACTATAAATAGGACCCCTTGGGCTTCATCCCATGGTCAGCCAAGCACTATAAAGGTCCATATACTATAGTTGAGAGAGATTTGCCTCCATCCACTCTCATGATCTTAATCACTTGCTACATCCATTAGAGAGAGTACGAGATTTGTAAAAGAGATAATCATACATATATTTCTTGTGAGGTTGTCACTTTCTCCACATCCCAATCTTTATTTCTACCATGAAGATGAAGATTCTCTCTCTTATCTAAGAGAGGTGAAGAAGAAGGGAAAGATTCCCTAGGTGAAAAGCTTCTCCTTGGTGAAGGTGAAGTCAAAGGCAGAAGATCCAAGTCAAGAGTGGGTAAATCCATGAAGGCGGAAGACTTGTTGCAAGAGTAGATAAGTCATTGGAGAAGGTCGAAGACTCATTGTAAGAGTGGGTAAGTCCTTGGTAGGACGAAAGACTCTTGGTCATGGATAAGTAAGTCCTTTGTAAGATAATTGGATCCTTGATCCGAAAAGGAATGCTAGTTTATCCCTAGCCTAGAAAAGGGTGGTCTTATATTGTAACTCTTACAATGGAATATAATGAGTGAGACATGGTTGAAAATTCTAGAGATTGACCTCTTTAGATAGTGGATGTACATCTCTTAGTTTGAAGTTTGGAATCACTATAAATAACTTATTATTTGATTCTTGTACAATCTCTCTTTCCCTTTCTATGTATGTTTAGTTTCACTCAAAGTTCATACTTGTAATATTATCTTGGAAATACCTTGAAGGTTTAATGAAGTTTTTTTAGCTCTATTCACCCCCTTAGATCCCATTATAGATCCAACAATCGGTATTATAGTGGATCTTCTCCAATCATACTTCTACAAGTAGGAGAAGATTGGCGATTATCAAGGTAGGAGATACTATAACACTCTTATCTTTGATGGAAGCAACGTCCTCTATTGGAAAAGAAGAATAAAATTCTACATCCAAGGATCAAGGCTTAAGCTATGGAGAATGATGGATCTTCCATACAAGCAACCAGAGATAAAGGTAGAAGAATGGGGTGAGGCTACTTTGAACAAAGCAACCTTGAATGCAAGAGTCATCAACATCCTCTATGTCTCTCATTCGCCCACCGAGTTCAATCAGATTTTTTCTTGTGACATAGTCTATGATATATGGAGAAATCTATGCATCACTTATGAAGGCACTAAGAAAGTCAAAGAATCCAAGGTGTATATGCTTAATGGTCTTCTTGAAAATTTCAAGATGGGAAAAAAGGACAGAGTTGTTGAAATGTATTCAAGACAACACTATTGTGAATGGGCTTGCGGTTTTGGGTCATCCTATGGAACAAGGTAAGATTAACTCAAAGATCCTTAAATCTCTTCCCAAATGGTGGCAAAAAAGGTGATTACCTTTGAAGAAATAATGTCTCTTTTTGAAAATCCTATTGAAGAGTTCATAGGAAATCTACAAGCCTTTGAAGTAACACTTGACAAGCAAGAGGAAGAAGAAAGATAAGAATAGAGAGAGTCCAAGACGAAGAATAAGGTTACAATCAAAGACCAAGTTGAAGCTATTATGCAACAAGAAGCCATTAGTTAAGCCTCTCCTTCCTCAAATGAAGATGGCTCTTCAGTGATCTTGAAGCTCACTACTCCAACCGAAAGCATATCAAGGGTATATTCAAGAAGAAGGAGAAGTGGCACAAAAGCTCTAATGACTCCTCCAACTCAAGCTCCAGTGAAGATTCTAGTGAAAGCTCTAGATGCATCTCTAGTGAAAGTGGAGAATGCCACTTTTCTCTCATGGCAAGTCCTAATGAAGATACAAATGAGGTACATATAAACTCTTTAGATAAAGAATCTTTAATTTCAATTATCCATGCAACTCGTGCATCTCTTAAGTCTACTAAGCATAAAATGAAAAAGCTTGCTAAGATTGTTGATAACTTGCATGAAGAAAAGGATGGTCTTGAACATGCTAACATTTGCTTGCATGACAATGTTAACAATCTCCAAAAACTTTATCTAGAACTTGAATTGAAATTTAATGGTGTTGATATAGACAAAAATACTTATCTTAGAAAAGTAGATGCTCTTTAACTTAAAAATACTATCTTGCTTCATAAGACTAGATTTTTAGAATCTCAACCTCTTATGCCTAGAGCATACTAAAATTGTCTCTCATGTTTGATACTAATGTTCTTATATAACTGAAAAGGAGAACAAAGTCTTTGTTATGCAAGGAATGGAATATGAAAATAGTGTCTATCTTTCTAAGATTATTTTGTTTGAAAAAGAAAATGCTTCCTTGCTTGCTAAAATCAATGTCCTTGAATCTTGTTCTAGTTCCACTAGTAGAAAGAAAAATGTTGCTACTTTTCATAAAGAAAAAGATTCTTATATGGCCAAAGCTCTTTGCTTAGAAACCAATCTTTTGCATGCTAGAGATGATACTAATCAATTGTCTTCTACTATTACTTGTCTTATGCATGATAATCATGATTTGGTATCCTCTTTGCAAAAGTTTATAGTGATAAAAAGAATATTAATAATATCCTACGCCATACTACTAAACAAATTGGTAGACATTGTATATGGTATGATAATAGCCAAAGGAAGAACAAAGATAAAGGACCTCCAATCTTTCATGGAGAATCCTCTAGTTCCAAGGTTAAGGGCACTTGCAACTATTACAATGAAATTGGTCATTATTCTACATATTGTCCTTTTAAGAAATCACTCAAAAGCAATAGGACTTGGGTTGTTAAGCTAACCCCTCCGGACTAAAAAAATATGATTGGGGACCATTTCATCTTTCTTCTTATAGGTCACTTGTAAATAGAATGAAATGACCTATTGATTTGCAAATTGATTTCTCAATCCATGTAAAAGAAGAAAGGTGAGATTTGTATGAGTTGACAACAACTGGAAAAGAAATGTTAAGAACAAAATAGTTGATGTTGGTTGAGTTTGTCTTGAGAAAACTCAACCGACATGCACCAATTGGATCTTGCCATCAGCTGTAGTCAGTCAAGAAGTTCAACCCAGAAACTCGACCAACGACATTGTTCACTGGATATGCAGATGGCATTTGGATAAGAATTTCCCTCTCAGCTAGACTTTCTCAACCAATAGCCTTATTCTATGGAACAACACTTGGTACCTCCATATGATATGCATATTGGCATGTTATAAATTTCCTATCTTGCATACAACTCTATCTTTCTAATTGCTATAAATTGGTAACTCTATATCTTGCAATTACTTGTCTTGAATTGTTATGCATGTTTTGATGATAATTACTTTGAAACCTATGGTTGTGATTAACTTTCTTCCGTTGTGCTCTATCTTGCTACATCTATCTACTTGTATACCTTATTTTGATGCAGTCTTGTGTTTCTTAGTGGTAATCATCTTTTGGTAATGATGCATATTTTCTCGTGAGTAATATCCACTCATGCTTCTTAAATTATATGTTTCTTTGTTTGGGTATTTCTCTACATCTTCTCATAGCTTGTTTCTAACTTTTGAATCCTTTGCTATGACCTAGATCCTACTAGCATTCCTAACTTGTGATATCATCTAGTAGTAGTCCATGTACATGTAATTCTACTTTTATTCGTATATTGGTATCTAACTATATGCTATGCTTATATCTTGTTTCATACATACTCAAGCTTGTTCGTTGATTTGCAAATCTACTATCTTGAATTACTTGCTTGCATAGTGCCTACATCTAGGGTTATTCTAATGCACGTCTTGAATTGCTTTATATACATTGCTTGGACAAGCCCTCAGTTTGTACTCTACTACACTCGCTTTCCAAAAAGTTGTGTTTTATCTCTTCCACCTCCTCTCTTTTTGAAATGACAAGGGACAAAAGACATTTCTTATGTAAAGGGGAGAAGACATATATGTAGAACATATATGAGTAGAAGACAGTTTCTATGAATGTTATGAAAGCTAACCTTGTAAGAGAAATAACAACAAATGAGGGGGGCATATGAACTCAATTAGCATAAATTGAGGGGGATCATACGTACTCAGTTCATTAAAACCCCTAGATTTCTCCAAATGTATGGTTTTACTTATATTATTTAAAAAGCTTTCAATATATTTATAGAATGGTCTGTCATCTTCAAAATGGGGGAGAATGTTGACTCATGATTTAAATTGACTAAACCATTGTTCTGATGATGACTAACCATTCTACTATTTGTGTCTAATGCTTCTACTTGAGTGATTTCAAATGAGATAGACACACTTCAAATGCTTAAACTTGTGCATCCTGACTTGAAGAAATCAAGTTATGCATACATAAAGATCAAAGTTGAAGAATAGATAGTTTTCTTCATAACTTGTTGATATAAATCACTTGTAATGATTGTATGACTTGTAATTAAGCTTAATAGAAATTTAAGGAACTTAAATTGAATATCTAAACACATGTTGGCCATTTTTTATATGTTGTTACAGACTTGTTTATCGGCCGAGTTTGTCCAGGTGGCAACTCAGCCGACAGCCAATCTGGCTTTTGGCAATACCCAGGGTCGGTCGAGCTTGTCTTGGTGGCAACTTAGGTGACACCCTAGATAGGCTAAATCAATTATAGCCCGAGTTTCATCCCAGCTAAACTCGACCGACAACTGCAATTTGATTCGTCATATAGTGTTGTCAGTTGAGTTTCCCAAAAGGCAACTCAATTGACAACATTGTATGGTAAAGTACAGAAAAATATTTCTAGTCGTTTGAGTGTTGCAAAACTCAAAAAATAGATTTGTTGCAACACCCAAAACTACTAGAATTTGATCATAAGTGTCTCTTTGCTAGTAGGCAACCTCAACTATAAATAGGATCCATAGGGCTTCATCCCATAGCTAGACAAGCATTATGAACGTCCGTATACTATAATTGAGAGAATTGCCTCCCAGGAGCCTCCATCCACTCTCATAAATTTAATCACTTGCTACATCCATTAGAGTGAGTGGAAGATTTATAAGAGAGATAGTCAGTCCTACATGTTTATCTTGTGAGGCTCTCACTTCATCCACCTTTCAATCTCTCTTTCTACCATGAAGATGAAGATTCTCTCTCTTGTCTAAGAGAGGTGAAGAAGGAAATGAGTCCCTTACTGAAAAATTTCTCCTTAGTGGAGGTGAAGTCAAAGGCGGAAGATCCAAGTCAAGAGTGGGTAAATCCTTGAAGGCGAAAAACTTATTGCAAGAGTTGGTAAATCCTTGAAGAAAGTCGAAGACTGTTGCAAGAGTAGGTAAATTATTGGTAAGGTGGAAGATTCTTGGTCATAGATAGGTAAGTCCTTTGTAAGATTATTGACTCTTTAATCCGAAAAGGAATGTTAATTTTTTCCTAGACCTAGAAAAGGATGGTCTTGTGTTGTAACACTTATAATGGAATATAAAGAGTGAGACATAGTTGAAAATCCTAAAGATTGACCCATATAGGTAGTGGATGTACATCTCCTAATTTTGTGGTCGAAACCACTATAAATAACTTATTATTAAGTAGCTCTATTTAAACCTCTTCTAGAGCCCATTATAGATCCAACAAGATGTGGCAACCCCGCTACATAATGAGATTTTTTTCAATTAGTAGTCTTAAGGATCCTGAGTTACAACTTGAGACTTGTAGACAAGTAATGTAATAGTTGATTTTTGTTTTGAACACAATAATCCAAGTTTAGGGGCAAAGCAAAAGAGAGTCATTCTAGTGTGTCAGTTCAATAGTCACTTAAGTAGTCAAGTTATAATCATTATTCATGTAAGATCAGAAAGTATACCAAAGAAAATGTGAATCATATCCTAAAATTAAATCAGTAGTTCTTATTATAGATTTACACATATATCTTGTGTAGCTACTAACTAATATCTTTAAATTGTTTTAATGTCTAGTTCCTGTATTAAGTTGTTCTACATGTTTGTTGCTTAGGTATATGTTTTAAACTAACATGTAAACATATCTACTCACAAGGCAAGTAGCTCAACCCTCTACTTACAAGATTTTTAGGTGACAGTTGATAAAGAACTACCAATTTAGTCTTTAGATCACTCAATTTAGTCATGTTCCTATCACTCTAGGTCAATCTAGCTCCAAGTAAGGTGTAAGGAGCCTTGTGCATAATCCATAGTTGTAGTACAATTATTTATATCAAAAGTTTGCAAATAATTATAGAAGTCATTGTATACCAAAATATAACAAGTGATAATATCAATGTTTTAGTTTTTTCCTATGAATATAATCAGTTCAAAGTTACTAGATTTCATCGCTCATGTAGCTATCATGGATATACTAAACAGCTAAAAAAGGAAATAGGTTAATAGTAAAAGGCATGCTTTGCTTAATCTCACAATTATGCCCTAATTTGTGACCTAATAGTTGTGATGAGATCAAGGTATAGCATAAAATCATTGATCACGGATTCAAACAACCACAAGATGACAAGCTTTAAACCAATGTGAAGCAAGCTAGCTGCAGTGCCAAAAACCCACTTTAGTCATTTTTCAATAACTTTTTTGTCCATTGACATATTTTAGTAACACATGTTTGCTTCAATTATGACAACTTCTATATTCATATTACAACTGGATATATCATGGCATCTTTCTTAAAAATAATAAGTACAGATTCCATGAGTTACATTTGATGTTCCACAAAATTGTGTTTGGAACACATTTATAGAAAATGTCGTCATTCGTGCTGCTGTCATGCTTGCTTATGATAACCCTAAGGAGACATGAAATGACAAGGAATCATCTGAAACGTAAAGAAGATGCACGCACAGTTTTTCAGTGAAGAGGGTGGAACGAAAGACTACAAGTTGGTACGGGCAAGCAAACATCAAGATGTTATGCATTGAGATCCAAGTACGTATGCACTAACTCCCATCAGTACACGTCAAAAATTATTTATCGTGTTAAGATCGTATGAGATTCCCATATTTGTTGCCCTCTGGTTCACAACAGTTATCTACTATGAAACCTCCTTGCTAAATTTCTTTTAAGCCAATATGGGAGACGACGATAGGGCCAGCTGTATTTCATTTAATTCCGTAGCCAATATATCAACAAAACTCAAATGAAAATACCCTGTTTCGTAAAAAAGGAAAAGTTGGTCAGAGAAAGGAGTTTTGAAGCCTCCAAAGCAGTCATCTTGTTCCAATCCATTGGGGCGCTTTAAAACTTCTATTTTAAATCACGGGAAATAGAAAATATTAATGCTTACCTTATCTTTGCACACAAAGTATGATACAATGCCAATTTCATTTCAACAGGACAATCCATGAATGTCAATTTGATCTCAACAGGATATCCCATGACCATTGCATACATCGACAATATGTTTAAGAAGATGGTAACCTTAATTACCAACAAATGCAGAAGGAAAAACCAACATATGACAAGTCGTGGTACAGCCAACCATCGGTTTGCTAGCAGAAAAGAAAACCTCACCAAGCAGCGTCAAACTGCTGAGGAGTCATAAACTGGGAAATAATACTATAACTAATTACGTTCTTTTTCTTCTGCAGCATATTAAAAAATACCCTGCAATCATTGTTGAGGTGAAATTTTGTCTCTTCATAACCTGAAGGTGAAAGGTCTAGCTAATAGTTAACAATTTCAAATGGCTAAACGTGAAAGTTGTGGTTAAAAGAATTCTTATAGTCTTTCACACTGATTACTAGAACTAATTCTAACAGGAAGCTGCGCTAATAAATAAATCCACGCTTCGCTCAACGTAGAAGATAAAGTAGATCAAATATTACAAACAGTTATAAGAGAACATAACACTTTCTTTAATTCTAGCTTCATGCTTTCAGCGTGCGAAAAAGGAAGTGTGTGTAGGATTTCAAAACTAGTACTAGAATGCGGTTAAAACCAGACGCCAGATTCGAACGAGTTCAGAAGGGGGTGACCTCCTGCAGCCCAATTAAACCACCCAAACCCCAGGATGAGTGGTGGGAAACAAATCATCGTTGGTTTCAGGAATTGAATCATTGGCGGCCCGCTGGGCCAACTCCTCCCGGTTAGTGCCAGATTCGTTTAACATCATAACCAAGTACGGTAGGAATATTTGACCAAAAAAAGTATGGTAGGAATATAAACGGGATGTAGGATTTCATTGCTAAATTCAGCAAAAGATGAACGTGTTTCACCTTTAATAAAGGAAATTGGATAACGAACCAATCATGCTTGGATTTGAGACTTTAAGCTACGTCCAGCCTAACAGAACGATGACCAAAGGAGACATATATAGCATATGCACTTGATATACGACAACTTTATATAATGCCATCATTTATTAAAATAATAGCGTCAATATATCACTTGGAAAAGATATTATAAGTCACCTCATTTAAATAAAGATATGTAGAAACATCATATCAATATTTCCGAAAAACGAATCTAGATCCTAGAATCTATGAAACCAAGATTCATGATTTAATCAAATCAAGATTTGAGTTCCATACTTAGAAAAATGAAACCAAGATTTGACCCAGATCATGCGTAGCCGGTTTCACTCCAGACAAATGGCTTAGCTGCATATATAACTCCCAAGACCAAGAATTTTTCAAATGTGGTTGCTAAAGCAGAATCGAAACCAATCATATTTAGATTTGACTTCTCCACTTCAGGAACATTCAGGATAACTGTTCTGGAGGAAAACATATAGGAGAAGTGTTGGACTGAACTTTCCAGAAATACTTTGGGCTTCTGTAATGGAATAGCGATCAAACTTAATCATTTCACTCATGCATATTGTAAATGTTCCCATCTTCTATCATATAAGCAGCTTGAAGGACAAAAGAAGATTGGTTCCGAACGAAATTTGAAAAAATGTATTCATTTCATCCCAAGCATGGTTTAAATTTTCGATTTCGACGCCGTTTCCGATGGCTCAGAAACAGAAATTTACAGAAATTTCGAAATTTTACGCTTATTTCGACACAAGATTTCGACGACCAAATAAAGGAATTAAGTCACAAAATTTTGTCAGGATGATGTACATACATAAATACAACTATTTATGCAATAACATCATATATTGATCTTGGTGAGGGTCATGTGTGAAAAGATCAAAAACTGTTTCAAATGAGATTTCGATGACTTTTTAATATAATGAAGGAATTAGTTTATAGGTCATCACATTAATAATCGATTTCAATTGATACTTTCTAGCTTATACACTATGGATCATCAAAGAGTAAAAATACTAAAAGTATTCTCAATCTAGGCCTAAAATTATTCATAAAATTGGAACAAATTACTAAAATTTGCTGATACTAATAGTCTAATGTATTGTATATATCAATTGAATACATTTAACCATATATTATACCCAGTAGTAGTTGAAATTTGACGTATGTAACAAAACATTATACACAACAATTCTAAATTGTTTCAGTTTTTTTTTCATTTTAAAAGTCTAAATTATAGATAATTAATATTCAAAAGTATTACATAGTTGTAAATTATTGTTACAAAATTCATCTTTAATATAAGATATTTATTTATAAATTGAACATTTGTTAAGTGTTAATATATATGAATATAACATTACAAAAACTTCAAAAAAAGCTCATTTGAAAACTATTTTATCCATTGTTAAGACGAATAGGATATATATATATATATATATATATATATATATATATATATATATATATATATTTAAGTTATATTTGCAAAATCATTGTAGTTATATGTAATTTATAGCATAATTTCATAAATCATCAAGTATAAGTTGTAGACTATCACTTGTAACTTGCAATTTGGGAGTAATCTTTTGATCAAACTGGGGTAAAAGTGGAAGAAATAGATGTAGATGGGAAGGAGAAAGTAAAGTTACCTTAGATCCGAAGAACAAAGCATTTAAGAGCAAGAGAATGCAAAAAAATCACCAAAGAAGTAACCCTCCAAGTACAGCAGGCTTTGGACCGTTGATTTTCGAAATTGTAAACCAATTTCAGTTCTGTTTCGCGAAATGCATGCCCAAACTGGCCTTTTTTCAATGAAATTGTTGTATTTTGTCGAAATTTCGCCCCCCTTTGCGAAATTTCTATTGAAATTTCGAAATTTTACTTAACTATTCTGGACCGTTGCATTTCTATGTCTGACTCCCGTCGAAACCGAAATTTCGAGCGAAATTTCGAGATTTTGACCGAAATTTTGAACCATGATCCCAAGAATAGTCATGGAGCGCGGTTTCACTTAATTGCAAATTCTCTAGATTATGCAATCAAGTATGATTTGTGGTATCTACAAGTTTTCATTATTGAAGGAAAGATAAGGATTGTTCCTAAATCCATGGAAACATTTATGAATGTATTTCGTGCAATTTCCTTCACCCCGATGTAAAGAATCTTAGTTTCCATGCCTTCATACTACAGTGGGAAACCCCAGGCAACTTGCTTAGTTGATCATCATGATCCCAAACATGAGCTTGCAGACAGCTATGGTTACTTCATTTTATGGGACAAGAAGCAACAGAACCACTACCCATCCTAGTTCACTGTAAGAACTGCAAAGGTCTTTAACTGCTAATGGGCACAGGCAATTACTTTAATCACGTTGATGACAAAACACTGGTGTATTAGTGCAATTGGAATTTTAAATTGAGAGATAGTGATGGGTGAGTAGTATCATTTCAAGTGAGATATAGTTGATAGCAACAAGCTAAGCAAGCCAATTGAAACAAACACAGAGGAGTGGGGAGGACAACAAACATGCTTTTGAGGTTGGCCATTTTCTGTCTTAAAGAATTTTGGGTACCAACGCCTCCCTCCTTGTAGCCCATCAGTGACCTTGGTAACTAAAATCGGTGATTTTTTCGATTTGTTAGGCTCCTGATTGTTCTGCATGGTAATACATCAGTCACTGATTTGTGGTAATTTTTCCTGCTATATCACACTTTTTGCAGCTCTATCTCATAGTTCTATTTATAACACGCTGCAGTATAATACACGCTCAATACCCCTCACTCTCCCAACACCCTTGTCTCCCCCTCCCCTCAAACCTTTCAGACCTAGGGCTCCGCTCTGACCGCCTCTGCTGGCGCTCCCGTTCAGCTCTTGCCCATCTTCCCCTCCCACATGGATTAAAATTTCGGTCGAAATTGTGAAATTTCGAGCGAAATTTTGTTTTCGACTGGTACCAGACATCGAAATGGAGACGCCAAATTGCCGAAATTTCCGGTTTGTAATTTCTTTTAAAAAAAAATAAAAAAAAAAACTTTAAAATCCTTTAAAAATGTGGGAGAACCCCCTAAGTTAATTGAATCCAAATATAAGATGTAACATGTTATGGCATAAGAATATACGTATGTATAAATTGCATGATTGAAATCCTGATCAAAACAGTTTTGTATATTTTCAATCACAAATGTAGGAGCCCCCCACCCTATACCAACATATGATATTATTGCATAATTAGGTGTATTTATGTATGTAGGTCATCAAGTTCAAATTTTATGACTTGATTCATTTATTTGGTCGTCAAAATTTGCGTTGAAATCTTGTGTCGAAATAAGCGGAAATATCTAAATTTTGGTCGAAATTTCTGCAAATTTTGTTTCTGGACCACTGGAAACGGCATCGAAATCGACATTTTTAAACATGGCCCTCCCATGTGAGGGAGCTGCCCCAAGTTCTGGCAACAAGCGGCCAGCTCCAGATCCTTAAGCTTGCAGGAGTTTAAATGGGTAGAGGGCTTCAACCAGCAGCAGCCAGCGGATCCAGCTCTTCAGCTGGTGGCCTGGTAAGCTCTTCTTTATTTCTACCCCCTTTTTCCCTGCTACTACATCCTTCGTTTTTTTTTTCCTTCCCTACTGCTGCCTGCTTCTTTTCTTCCTCCCCTTCTTCCATGTTGTTGTCCTTTTTTTCCTTCGCTACTGTTGCATCGTTGGTCCTGTTTTTCTTCATCCCCCTTTTTCCCTACTGTTGTATCCTCCCTTTTTTTCTTCTCCCCTACTGTTGCGTCTCTTTCTTCTTCCCCTTCTTTCCTACTGTTACTTCTGTTTTCATTTTTGTTCTCCCTTCTTCCCTACCACAATTTCTTCTTCTTCATTCAACTTTCTTCTCCTCCTCCACCCTGGATCCCTGATTGCTTTCTTCTTCATAATTCTAATCTTTTTTTCATTTTCTTCTCTCCCCTCCTCCCTGCTGCAATCTCCTCTTCTTCTTCATCGTCATTCTTTTCCCTATCCCCTTCCCATGGAAAAAAAAAAAGTGCGCCCTGAGGCGCTAGAGGCGCACTCAGGGACGCCCCGAGGCTTAAGCCTCAGTCACTTTTGCAGAGGCGTAAAAAGGCGCTGAGGCGTAAGCCTCTGTCTGCCACCTAAAACTGATGGTTTGTTGTACTTGCTATTGGGCCCAGCCCAAGTGGTATTTATTCAAATAGAAGATCTCCACCTCCAGGCAACCAGGAAACATCAGTCTTTAGGCTGCTCCAGCCCTTGCTGGTGGCTGTGGTGGCTAATCCAGCTGCTGCTAGCCAAGTTGCTGCTGCTACACGTCAGTGCTATACTGTTTTGTGATTTGATTATTTAGTTATATACTTATATATATATAACTTGTATATATAGACATATTAGATATACATATATGATACATATATATACATACATATGCATATATAATTTTATATATATATATATATATATATATATATATATATATATATATGTCACAATATATATAGATATGTATATACATTGTATATACATGTGCATATATAATATATATATATATATATATATATATATATATATATATATATGTGTGTTTGTATATATATATATATATATATATATATATATATGTGTGTGTGTGTGTGTGTGTGTGTGTGTGTGTGTGTGTGTGTGTGTGTGTGTGTATATATATATATATATATATATTTTAAGGTATATATATATAATAATATATACCTATGTTTTTAAGGTATATATATATATATATTTATTTATTTATTTATTCATACGTCTCGGTACATTCTGAGGCTTACGCCTCGACCGCCTTGAGGCTTACGCCTCGTTACGCCTCACGCTTTTTTCAACCTTGCCCCTTCCGTTCCATGTTTGATTCTTTCCTCATTGTTTTTATTTTCCTTTTTCTTCCTCTCACCCCTCCCCTTCTTCTCTTTATGTATTCTGTATTCTTCTAATTGTTTCTAGTTTTCTTCTAACATAGACATGTTTCAACATTCTTCAAATTGTGGTGAGTTTTGGCCTATCCACACCCTAAGGCAGCCTTTTCAACCCGAAGAACTCATAGAAGACTTCCTTCTTCCTCCTTTCATCACACCTTTTTTTGCTACTAACCTTCCTTGTTCTCTCGTCGTCTTTTTGAAGGTTTGTTCTCTCCCCCTTTTCATGAATGTTTGTTCTCTCCCTTTTCCCTCACATCTTCATGCATCCTAAACTCTTAATGCATTCTCAAGTTCAAGGTTGACAGCTTGATATTCTTCTCTTCTCGTCAATCAACAAATGGACAGTTTTCCTTATCTTAATATCCATGTCTCTTTATTGTTTAGACCAATTGTCAACTACTATGTATGCTCAACGTTTTAATAATATATACTAATCTTTCCCATATTTCCCTTAATTGTTAAGTACACTGCATCTTAATTATTGACTTACTTTCCCTTCACTAATCCCTCCCATAATTGTATGTGGGACAACCCTCAATTGAGTATTTGATGTTTTTTCATCAAATTGTAGATCTCTTGATCACAATATGACAACAATGCTTAAAGCAAAATAACCATCGTGGGAGCATGTTGAGTCTACCGACAACAAATGGAAGTGCATGTTTGGTCGGTTGAGACCTTTCACGCTCTATCATGCTGCTTACTTTTTACCCGAGGACGGTAGCTTGCCAAGACATCAATCAGACAAGGATGGTTGGATGGTTCAACTGAAGGACTAGTCGGGAAATTCTTAGGTTCTACACTTATAAGTGAAAAACAAAAAGATGGGAGATACGAGAGGCTGCCCTTAGATCAACGCGCTGGTAGCACGCCCTAAAAGAGGGTAGGTCTCTAAGTCTATGTGTGTTGTTGACTAGGAAGCATGAACATCTTTCTAGACGCGAGCATTAACATAAATCGGAAACATGACAACTACTTTTAAAAATATAGACATAAAGATAGCAGCAAGATAAAAATATGTACATGTTGGTCAGGGAGAGCTTCTAGATGGATATATAGTGAGCATGTGATTTCTCAAAGCTATGTTGATACATATTTGCAGCAATGGTTCATTTTAGCTCTATTGTGATAGTTGACTCATAAAGCATGCCATTTTTACATATTTTCTAGCTAATAACTAATATATTTGACCAAACCTCGATAAAAAAAAATGGCTCACTAGTCATTGTCCAACAAACAACATGTTATTTTACGTAAGAGCTGCGTAGGGCAGCGTGAGATGGCTGAGAGCCATCTCTTCTTTATTTATAATAGATGGATAAATTACATAGAGGTACAGCAGTAATAAGGAAATGACAGAAATAAATAATACAGATAATAAAGAGATATGTTAACACTCCCCCTCAAGCTGGAGTGTACACATTGTGTATGCCCAGCTTACCACATAGGTTGTGAAATACTACTGGACCCAATGGCTTTGTCAGAATACCGGCCAGTTGATCTTTAGACTTGACGTATGGTGTTACAACAGCACCATTCTTGATCTGATCTCGGATAAAATGACAATCAACTTCTATATGCTTTGTGCGCTCATGAAAGACAGGATTCCTGGCAATGTGTATAGTTGCTTGGTTGTCACACTTGAGTTCCATGGGAGATGAAACAGGGATCTTTAACTCAGAAATAACATATTTTACCCATTGTAACTCACAGCATGCATGTGTCGTTGCCCGATATTCAGCCTCAGTACTTGATCTTGCCACAACATTTTGCTTTTTACTTTTCCAGGTGATCAGATGGTTCCCTAGAAAGGTGCAATATCCTGATGTAGATCTCTTGTCAGTCTAATTTCCAGCCCAATCTGCATCTGCATAGCCTGTAAGAACCAACGTAGAAACCGGCATCTTCGGTTTATAATAAGTGATTCCCTTGCCAGGAGCACTTTTCAGGTATCTCAAAATTCGACAGACCGTTGTCCAATGTGACTGTCGCGGTGAGCTCATATGTTGATTCATCACCCCTACAGCAAAGGAAATATCAGGCCGTGTAACAATCAAATATATCAATTTACCAACAATCTTCCTGTAATATCCTGGATATGAATATTCTGCATCATCAGCCATTTCCTTGATGTGATAGTCCATAGGAGTAGATACTGGCTTAGACTCGGTCATGCTTGTTTCCTGTAGTAAGTCTAACACATGTTTCCTCTGAGATAGGTTGATACCTGCACGAGATCTAAGCACCTCAATGCCCAGAAAATATCTCAGTTTACCCAGATCCTTTGTTTGGAAGTGTCCCTACAAACCTTCCTTCACTCATAATATTCATGTAGAATCACTACCAGTAATCACTATGTCATCAACATAAACAGCAATAATAATAGTTCCACAGGAAGAAGTAGAATAAAATAACGAGTGATCAGTCACAGAACGAGAGAATCCAATTTGGAGAACCACATCACTGAACTTGTCAAACCAGGCTCTAGGAGATTGTTTCAGTCCATATATGGCCTTCTTCAGCTTACACACCTTCTGATACCCCCCTGAGCAACAAAACTAGGAGGTTGCTCCATATAGACCTCTTCCTGCAAATCACCATGAAGGAAGGCATTTTTGACATCCAGTTGAAACAGAGGCCAATCAAAAGTAGCAGCCAGAGAAATAATAATCCGCACAGAATTTAGATGAGCTACTGGGGAAAAAGTCTCAAAGAAGTCGACCTCGTATGTCTGTGTATAGCCTTTAGCCACCAATCTGGCTTTCAACCTTTCAACTGAGCCATCTGGATTGTGTTTTATGGTGAATACCCATCTACATCCCACAGCCTTCTTACCTGCAGGTAGGTCAACAAGATCCCAGGTGTCATTATGTAATAGGGCTGACATTTCAACCTGCATTGCCTGTTTCCAGCCACTGTCCTTCATAGCATAATGATGATTCCTCGGTAAATCCACGAAATCAATCCCAATAGCAAATGTGCGAGCCTATTTAGATAATTTGGATAAACAACACACATTCGCAATAGGATGTCGAATAGTACAGGAACAAGTACCTTTCCGGACAACAATAGGAATGTCAAGATCAGATGTAGGAATCTCTAGAGTAGAGGACGATGGGGAAGGTACAGAGACTGGTGTCGCTACTTCTCCTGGATTCTGTCTACCTCGCCTTCTATAAACATGTGGATAATGCTCAATTACAGATTCATCAGCTACCTGCTTTTCCTGAATAATAGTATAATCAGGAATGATGAGTGGCACTCCCTCACTCTGCACAGATGGTGGCACTCTCTCACTCTGAAAAGATGGTGGCACTCCCTCACTCAGATGCCCCCCCTACTCATGGCATCAGAAAAATATGTAGTAGTCTCAAGGAAAGTAACATCCATAGACACAAACATGCGGCGAAGATTAGGACAGTAACACTTGTATCCTTTGTTAGTACCGGAGTACCCAAGGAATAAGGTTTTATTCGATCGAGGGGATAACTTGTCAATCTTAGGATCAAAGTTGTGGACAAAGGAGGTGCAGCCAAACACTCTAAGGGGAATAGGAAAGGGATGATCTGTGGGACGTAACATAGAGAAAGGAGTGCGCCCTTTGAGAACAAAGGGTTGTCTATTAATTAAGAAGCAGGCAGTGAGAAGGGCCTCTGACCAGAATTTCTTGGGTACATTGGACTGAAACATGATATACCTGGCAACATCAAGAAGGTGGTGATTTTTCCTCTCAGCCACCCCATTTTGTTGAGGGGTGTGAGGACAGGATGTATGATGAATCATACCAACAGAACTGCAAAAGTCAGACATAGCTTTTTGAACATACTCTAAAGCATTAGCAGATTAAAGAACTTTAATGTTGCAATCAAATTGAACCTGAATTTCTTTATGAAAATGTTTAACAATAGACAGCACAGACTCCCAACTTTTGAGTAAATAAATCCATGTCATACGGGAAAAATCGTCCACAAAAGAAATAAAATAACGAAAACCATTATAACTTTGGTCTTTAACAGGACCCCATACATCACTATGAACCAACTCAAAGGGGGACGATGCTCGTTTATTGACACGACTGGGATAAGACAATCTACGATGCTTTTCCAACTGACACGGCTGACACTCTAAAGATGACACTTGGGACAACTCAGGTTCCAACTTCCGCAGGCTTTCCAAAGACGGATGTCCATATCTGCAGTGCCATAGTAAAGGGGAACCACTCAACAGGACAGCTGAAGCAGGATCAGATATTTGGCGAGGCAGACTATCACCATGGAAGAGGTAGAGATCACCTTTCCTAGGCCCCCCCACCAATCGTCCTCATACTCTTGAGATCCTGTAAGACAAAACAAGAGGGCCCAAATGTTACTGTACATTTTACAGTGTCAATCAATTTTGCAACAGATACGAGTCAATGGAGTGGAGCAATCTCCTCATACCAGTCATATGCTGCGATGCGCCAGAGTCAACCACCCAAGAAGAAGTAGAACCAGAAGCTATAAGAGATGTAGCCTGATTACCCGTAGTAGATGTCAGGTTTGCTGAAGATGACGATCCCAGATTCATGTACTGAGTGGCAAGAATAAAGCGGTCATACTCCTCCTGGGTGAGAGTAATGTCTGAGGAGCTAGAACTCACAACTGGAGATGCAGAAGGCTCAGTAGTAGTGGCATAATTTGCTGATCCCACTGGTGGTGCAGCAGGTCTCCCATGTTTCTTCCAACATTTCTCCACTGTGTGTCCTGGTTTGTCACAGAAAGTACACCTGGGACGTGTTCCGCGTTCTCTGCCCATACCAGGGCGTCCTCCTCGTACGGCAGCAACTATGGATGCATGAGACTCTCCAGAAGATACAACCGGTGGAGGATCAACGGACTCAAAGTTGGATTGTTGAATCCTCGAGTAGGCTTCCTCAAAGCTGGGCAATTTATCAGAGGCAAGGATAACACTCCGGGCAAAAATGCAGGAAGAGCTAAGTCCAGACAAGAATTTGGCAGTAATCAAATCATCTCTGTCTTTGACCTGCTCTGCAACTGACATAGGATGATAATAGCTCAACTCTTGAGCAATAGCCTGAATCGCTCCAAAATATTCTTCTAGTGATCTGTCACCCTGTCTCTCTACAAAAAGACGATCATAGATCATAAACTGGCGAACAGCATTCTTCTCCTGATAATAATGCTTCTTCACTGCGTCCCATATCTCCTTGGCTGTAGAATAAAACATGAACCTTGCAGCAATTGCAGGTTTCATACTCCCGCACAACCAAGTCTTCACAAGACTGTCATGACGCTTCCACTCAGCATATTCTTTATCTGTAGCAGCAGGAGGAACAAAGTCAACATGTCTCGCCTTGTCACGAGACTCCAAAACTATATGGACAACATTCATCCATAGAAGATAATTTTTCCCATTCAACTTTATAGAGGGGATAGGAGACATCTCACTGTAGATAGTAGACATCTTGATATCCGCCATGATTTAATGGGACTTTTTGACGGAAAGATAAGCGTCACGCTGAAAGCTTGAGTGACGGAGAGATACACGTCACACCACAGAATAATGTGTTACTGACGCATCAACAGCCTCCAATCGATTTTCCTAATCACACATGGAGGAGCTATGATTAGGACCACACTCTGGAGGTGACGAGTCCTTCGGTTTAGGTTTCAGACACTCGTTGGATCAACCGAAAAACTCCAAACAGCAACTACGGCCGTCTCCGAGCTTGGACGGCTGAATCTACTCCAGCGGCGGCGACGGCGACGGGAGGCTCCTATCCCAATGGTGGCGGCGGCTGGAGGCCGCTAGCCCGACGGCGGCACCGACTGGTGCTGCTGCCGCTGGGGCCGGCGGCGACGGTGACTGCTGTTGTCGGCGGCGGCTGGTGTCCCTGTTGTCGGTGGCGGCGGTGCCCGAGGCTACTTTTGTTGGCGGCGGCTAGGGTAGAAGTGGCTCTGGTACCATGTTATTTTACGTAAGGGTTGCGTAGGGCAGCGTGAGATGGCTGAGAGCCATCTCCTCTTTATTTATAATAGATGGGTAAATTACATAGAGGTACAGCAGTAATAAGGAAATGACAGAAATAAATAATACAGATAATAAAGAGATATGTTAACACAACAAATGCAAAAGATATAACATAGCTAGATTGGTGTGGTTAAATGTCCTTATGGTCGTACATTCTAGACTTATAATGAAATGGCTGAGGCATTCTATTACATCTGTTGACACTAGTTTCTCTTACACATATAAGTGGTAAAGAGAAAATAATTGTCGTTAGATCTACAATAATCGCACGATATATCTGATTTTGACGTCATTTTGATGGGCCTAAAACAGAACCTCTAGAAGAATAAGAAAAAAAATCTGACAGATGCGCTCCTGCTGTTTTGACGCCAAAATGAAGGAATTATCATGAAAATTTACCAAGAATGGTCTAAAGGTGTAAATACGCTTATGCAATAATTTCTCACAAAAGATATTGGGGTCTCTTACATGTCATCGTCGTCATCATCATCATCATCATCATCTAAGCCTCTATCCCAACCATGTGCGCTTCGGCTACATGGGTCCTTCTTTTCCAGTCAGTTCTGTTTTGGTGAAAAGAATATTGAAATTGTTTTGACTGGGATTCTGATGCAAATTTCGATGATGAAGTGAATACATTACGCTATAAAAGTTCCTAGCACAATATTTAGACTTAAAGACTGGAGGATAATATATACTTAAAAACACAACTATGTAATGATATTATATGCTTTTTTTATGGGGGGGAGGGTTCTTTATGACTCCATTAGTGTATTACTGAACTGAAGTTACAACTTAAAACTTATCACAGGTTTGCAGGAGTCTAGAAGTCCATGCTAAGTTTCCAACAACTGGATAAATGAAACATAAATATGGCTTACACACCTAGTTCGGACTTGAGTATCGTGGTGGTTGATGTCCTAGTTCTTCATACATAGGCAGGGTTAGGCAGCACATGGCTGGGTGAGCGGGCAACCCGAAATGCACCCAACCGCTTTGCTAAACTCAAACACCCGTCACCACAGTTATTTACATGAAAATTAATTATCATGGAGATAATTAGAAGCTGCCCATCCCTCTTTTTCAACTGTGTGAAATGTCTGTAGTAATAAAACGGACTGTAAGCAATCCATGAAATTGCAGATCTGTTGCCAAATGTAGCCATAAGTTGATGATTCTATTAACATAGCAGCTATTATGCGTCTCAATATGTTCTCTGTATGTCTGAGAAGTGAGAATTCACATAATCTTGGACAAAACTCCTCGGGTGTTTTGTGTGGTAGTTTGTTTGTGGAGCTAGAGGAGGCAATAGTGTGTTGGAGGGTGATTGCTAATGGTGTAGTATACAGAATACGGGCCGTCATGGCCATTTTGCCAACCATCATTGCAAACTGTATAATCACTGGTATAAATGAAACCTTGTTGGTCGTCGATGCTATATATACAACTTCCTATAGTTTTTTTTTCTTTTAGATCTTGATGAACTGGAAGAAATATGAGAGACTGGTTGAATAGGTTAGGAAGAGAAGAAACATACCTTAGATCACTCTAAAAAATCTCGAAGAGTCGCACAGTAGAAGCAGCACACGTGGAACCATAAATCTAAACACACAAGTTCTGTTTCGGCTGTTTGTGTTTCGCCTAAACAAGACCCATGTTATTCATTTTTCATCAAAAATGCACCATGTTTCTTTAAAACATTAAAAATGGTTGAAACAGGTCAAAATTTCGGAAAACACCCTAGCAGTTATGAGGAACGTGTGTTTAGATACTGAATTTATTGGTACAATATAGAAAATTTCGTCAAATTTCAAACATTGCAAAAATACTAACACCATTTTTCATTCTTTGGCAGAATTTGGAGACCCCTAAACATGAATAGGACAGGATTAAAAATTTAAAAGTGCTCAATGCATTTCAAGGTGTGTCCTAAGTGTGTTGGTGTGCAACACGCATAGAGATGGCAAAAAGTAAGAACCCACAACCACCAGCCTCTCTCGGAACCATACCAATTTTGTAATTCAATGACAGCCATATACCAGATGATCGGGTAGTGTGGGTGTTTTTCCTTGGGTAACCCCCCCCCCCAAAAAAAAAAAAAACTTCTACCACGAGCAGTGAGTTGCTGAAATGCGCACGCACAAATCCAGCTGCTTGTACATGAGTTACGTGAGTCACATATCTGGTTTGCAAAAAATCTGTGTGGATTTAATCTGCAGCGAGCATTGCCTCAATCACCGTATATGTTGATGTCGTATACAGTATTTGTTCAGAGGCGTTTGTGGTTTGGATTCCTACTATCACCCATACCAGTGACTGGTATTATCATCATCCAGTGTGGAGCGTAGATAGGTTCAGGTTGTGGGTGGCTGGTTCATTTTGCCATCCCTCAACACGCGTCAGACATGGACACAGGAGCTTAGAAATTGCCTGTTTTTCCTTGCCTGTTGGTCGTGAAAGTTTTGTTATGGTTGTGTTTCGCCGAAATGGGCCTATTTTGGTCATTGTTCATTGAAACCTTGTTTTGTCGAAACATGAAAAATGGTTGAAAGACTCAGAAACATGGCAAAATTTTGCAAAAGAACCTCGCAGTTGGCACTTGTTTTCTATACCCGGCAGCCATGGTACTGAAATGTGTGGTGAAACTTACAGAATTTCATCAAAATTTCAAACGTTTCAAAATACTACCATCTTTTCACCTACACTCTCCACAACATTGGGAGACACCAAAACACGCTTAGGGCAAAGTTAAGAGTGTCCAACACATTTCAAGGGGAGTCCTAAGCATGTTGGTGTGCAACACAAATCAAACATGGACCAGGGAGCTCTGACAGAGTGTGTTTCCTTGGTTGTTTGCTATCAAGGAAGGTTCATATCTTATTGATTTATCTTTCAATGTATTAAGGAAATAAGCCCTAAAAAAGCGGTTCAACCTATTTTTGACATTGCAAGTCACTATGCTTCTACAAGGCAAATGCTTGAGAGCACATATCTTTACATTGACAAGGAAAATTGTGTGGCATGCTAGATAATCTACTGTTTCAGGACAACTAATATTTTTTCACGTCAAGGCGACAACTGCAAAGGTCCAGTTGATTTTTTGATAAATGTATGTGACCCTAGCCGCGTAAGTGCCCCCATAAGGTGCCGCTTTTTGTATAGAGACTATATATGTGCATTTTTTTTTTCAATCGCCTTGTTTAATTATTAAAAGTACTTAAACAACAAATACACAAATATGCCGACAAGGAGTGGCTCAAGTGGTCAAGTACGGTGTCCCAAACAAAGGGACCCGGGTTCGGATCCCAGTTGTCGCCTTGGTTTACCACCCTCCCGGACGTTAGCCCTCCGTCACGGGCATGGGAGAGGGGAGAGAATGCCTCTCTTAATCCCAACAAACACACCAATGTATACATATGTTTGGGTGGATATGTAGCATATTTGACGTATATTTTATAGGCTTATAAATCAATATGTACTTATCATATTCTACGCTTCAAATACATAATTCTATGCTCATATCTAACTAGTTTATTAAAAAAATCCAGAACCACATGTGCTCGCATTCCGCGTATACTCGATGCAGTATATCGGACGCATACACATACTGCTTTCCAAAACATTGGCATGTGCTACATTTGATGAGAAAGCACAGGAATGGAAAAGTACTAATAGGGACAGCGGCAATTCGATCAACAAACGTCTTAAGGTAATTTGCTACGTTGATGCAAGAGTAGCCTTTGAGATTTATGCTTGCTTCCACAGAATGGAGAGGATTCCCTCAATCTAAAAGTGAGGAAAGTGCACAAATTGGACAAATAATGTATGGCAATGAGTTTTGGGCTATAACAAAAGAATTTATTCGTGTTGTTGAGTAAATTGCCAATTGTGTTTGAGGCTCCAAATGAAGATGAATCCACCACTAGTTACGTTTAGGAGGCATTGGATAGGGCCAAGGAAGCTGATAAGATGATGTTATATGATGAAAACAAGTGGACTAAAATGTGGTACGTTCCTATACATGTTGTTTCTTAACTCTAAGTTGCATTATGAAAAAAGGGTTATGAACAAAGTAATCTCGATTATGGTTGTTGGTATGTTTAAAAAGTTACAAAATGTAGACAAGAGCTTCGTGATTACAATATTTTTATCAGCCAACTTGTCAGATCAATGTAACACATCCAAGTAACATTTTGAAAACATTCATAATTGTTACATTATATATTTCCTGTTTTACATAGCCTGTTATTTGTTTTGTTATTTCTCTTTTATATATGGACCTCTTTGTAATTCTCTCAGTATTATATATATGAGGGTGCACACATTATGCAACCCTGAGCTTTCTGAAAACCCTGACTCTGTCACATGGTACCAGAGCAGGTCGAATCCTAGCCATCTCTCCCTCCCTTCTCTCTCTCTCCTTCCCTCTCCGCCGGCGCCCCCCCCCCCCGCTGTCGCAGCCCCGCGCGTCAAGCCCCTCCCTTCCGCCGCCCCGCGTTCCGCGCTGCGGCGCGGCAGCAGCCCGCCGGCAGCACTGCGGGTCGCCGCCGCCGGAAGGGTCGTCGTCCACGTAGGGGCAGCCCGTCAGTCCTCTCCCGCTCGTGGCTCCGTCTAGCCTCCTGGCTCGGTGTGCCGCGAGTGCTTGAGCAACATAACCAATTTTTGATAGTTGTTCGCACAACAGGTGCACTGCCGGGTGGCCGTCTTCTAAGGGACCACTGAGCCGCTTGTAGATCTGGACTAGTTTCGTCTTCAGGGGGAGATCGGAGAGTTGTTCGTCTGAGGGACAACTTTCAGTTCGTGTTCGTCTGTGCCTGCCTACCCGTGTAGGCTTCGGCCTCCGGGTTTCCTGCTACGCTTCGGCGCAGTTCGTATGTGAGAGGTCCTTGGTGATTTTGTACCTGCTTCTGCCTGCCTGACGGCATAGTCCGTCTCCTGCCTGTGCCTGCTTGCCTGAGCCTGCCTTCCTGCATGTCCTCATGGCGTCTTCTGGAGATGACTTCTGGAGAGACTCGCGTCGTCAAGTTACCACTGTTAAACTTGACGGGCGCAATTACCAGCTTTGGGTGTGCTCCTTTGTGATATATGTCAAATCACAAGGGAAGTACTCTCATCTAATTCGCACTGGTCCGCCTCAGCCTGCTCAGAACGCGGATGCAAAGGACGTCAAAGCTTTTGATGATTGGGTCTGTGACGACTCGACTGTGATGACATGGATTCTCAACAGCACCGTTGAGAAGATCAGTGTCACTATACTTCGGCTACCTACAGCGAAGCAGATGTGGGATCAGCTCGCTAGTACCTACTCTCACAGTCAGAATCTCAAGAAGGTCTTTGACATCACCAAGCAACTGGGGTGACTCCACTTCACGGGATCTGACATCACCGACTACTTCTCCACCTTCACCGGCCTGTGGGGTGAGTTGGAGACTTACCACCCGCTGTCTACTGATCTGGCGACTATGCAGAAACAGCGGGCGCAACTACAGCTGATACAGTTTTTGAGTGGCTTGCCAGAGTCCTATGCTGGAGTTGTGGATCAGATCTTGGCGAGTGATCCGCTCCCTACTTTGCAGAGTGCCTACCAGCGTCTCCAGCGCCTTTCTTCATCCACATCGCCTCATACTACTGAGACTGGAGATTCTACTGCCCTGGCTGCTAGGGACGGGCGTGGCCGTGGTCGTGGTCGTGGCCGTTCCACTGATGGTCATCCTCCCCTGGGTACGGGACGGGGACGTGGACCTGTTGCTGGACGAGGAGCTCCTCCTGCTGCCCCACCTCATGTTGTTGCGCGTCCTCAGCAAGGACAGTGTGTGTGTACCTTCTGTGGCCGGTCTAACCATATTGAAGAAAAGTGCTGGGAAAAATATGGTAAACCGGCTTGGGCCAATGCTGCTGCAGATTCATCTTCTACTGCTTATGAGGGTGTTACTCAAACGCCTGAGCCAGAGACTGCGAGAGCGACCGCAGACTACATTCGTGCTGAGGTGGAACGCCTCCTTGAGCGTGTTGGCTCTTCACCTGCTGCTTCTACTAGTTTGCATACTCTGGTTATGATACTACATTCCTGAGTTCCTCCTCACCTTCTGTTTCTGGTAATACAATTTGGGTGATAGATTCTGGTGCCTCTGCACATATATCTGACAATAGATCTCTGTTTAAAACTCTATCTAAACCTGCTCGTAACTCATCTGTTATGCTTGCTGATGGCTCCAAGTCTTCTGTTTTTGGAGTAGGCGACATTATTTCTCAGTTTTGGCTCAAGTCTGCCTTATATGTGCCTAGATTTCCTCTGAACTTATTATCAGTCAGCAAAATTTTACGAAGTTTAAAATGTAGCCTGACATTTGTTCCTGGTTCATGTATTTTTCAGGACCTTCGCACGAGGACGAAGATTGGTGGGGGTATGAAGGTGTTGATGGGCTATATTACTTGGACCAGTTACCGAGATCAGAGAACGTTGTTGTGGTATCTGCTTTATCGGTTTCTATTTCTGCACTACAGTGGCACTACAGGCTGGGACATCCGTCGTCAGAGAAGTTGCGTCATTTAGTTTCTGATATTGGCAGTTGTAATTTTCAGTGTGAATCTTGTCAGCTGGGAAAACAAACTCGTACTGTGTATCCTAGACGTAGTACTGTGAGCAGTAAAAACATTTTTGATTTAGTTCATTCTGATGTATGGGGCCCATGCCATGTATCGAGTTTGTCTGGTTACAAGTATTTCATTCTATTTATTGATGACTTTTCTAGGACTACTTGGTTATTTCTATTAAAAAGTAGGTCTGAAGTGTTGTCTACTATCAAGTACTTTTTTGCTAAAATAAAAACGCAGTTTGGTTTGCCTGTTAAAGTTTTCCGCACCGATAATGCTTTAGAATTTGTTAAGCAAGAAGTGGCGGTTTTCTGTAAATCTGTTGGTACGCTACACCAGACTTCATGTGCCTATACCCCACAACAAAATGGTGTCGCTGAGCAGAAAAATAGACACTTATTAGAAGTTGCCAGGACTATCATGATGCATTCTCATGTGCCCCGCTCCTATTGGCCTGAGGCTATTTTGACTGCGTGTTTTCTGATTAATAGAATGTCATCGTCTGTTATTGGAAATAAGATTCCTATACAGGTTCTGCAACCTGAGACTTCTTTGTTTGCTGTGCCTCCTAGAATTTTTGGGTGTACCTGCTTTGTCAGATTACTTGGACCCACTTCTGATAAGTTGTCTCCTCGAGCTGCTAAATGCATTTTTCTGGGCTATTCTAGAACTCAAAAAGGTTACATGTGTTATAATCTCAGTACGAGGAAATGGTTTACTAGTAGTGATGTTGTCTTTTTTGAAGATACACCGCATTATTCTTCAACAGGAGACAATTTACAGACAGACATTCTTACCTCTCCTTTGCCTGTTATTTCTGACTGTGTGCCTGACATTACTGACACTTTGAATCCTGAAAATCAAGATCCTCCACTTATTGTTTATCAACGCCGGAATAGAGCACCTTCTACACAAGTACCCCCCCAAGACAACCAATCTTCTCCTCCAGAAGGTTCTGCTGCACCTGAGGTACATTCTGACCCTGACATACCTATTGCACTCAGAAAGGGTACTCGTTCCTACACTTCTCATAGCATTGCTCAGTTTGTATCTACTGCTCATCTGAATACTCAATCTAGCAATTTTGTATATGCTTTATCTGTTGTGGTTGTACCTAAGAATGTTCAGGATGCATTGAAAAGTACTGCTTGGACATCTGCTATGAAAGAAGAAATGATTGCTCTTACTGACAGAGACACTTGGGAGCTGGTGGATCCACCTCCTCAGTGTAAGCCTGTGGGCTGCAGGTGGGTATATGCCGTAAAATATCAACATGATGGTACGGTTGAGAGGTTGAAAGCACGGTTAGTTGCAAAGGGCTATACTCAAACATATGGCATTGATTATTTTGAGACTTTTTCTCTTGTTGCTCGCCTTAACTCTGTCAGGATTCTCCTATCTGTTGTTGTGAATCTGAACTGGCCTCTTCTGCAGCTTGATGTGAAAAATGCTTTTCTGTATGGTGACTTGCAGGCAAGCCTCTTCTGCAGCTTGATGTGAAAAATGCTTTTCTGTATGGTGACTTGCAGGCAAGGAATAAGGTATCCGATTTTGATACCGTTTCGACGGCACAGAAACCGAAATTTATGGAAATTTCGACAAAAATTTCGATAAATGCAATTGTGCCCGTTTCGACGCCAAAATGAACGAATTAATTTATGAAATTTTACAGGCTTGATCTCTACACCTAAATGCATTGTTTTATGTAATAAAATTTTATGTGGGGGTAGGTTAGGGAGGGGTCCTTCATGTGGGAGGTAAGGGAACTATCCTGTTTATTGAGGATTTCGATGAAGGATTTCGATGACAAAATGTAGGAATTAAGTTATGTAATTTTGCAGTAATGAGCTATATACATGCATGCACTTATTTGTGCTATAACATCACATATTCGATATGTAGGGCGTCCCCCACACATTTTACTTGGGTTGATAGTTTGTTGTTGATATTGACTCGACAATCAACCATTTCATTGGCTCTAAGAACATTAATGCAATGTTTCCAAGTAAAATCATTATTTTTTGGTGTATTTGGCTTCCTAGGACCCTCATTGTCTAATAAACCACCACTAGGATACATGTTGTCCGCATTGAAGAAAATAAAATATAGCATAAAGCATGCATCGTATTAGTATTTGATAATTTGAGTAGCAAATATTAGGGAATGCAATGTAATTATGATATATTATAGGTATATGCTATGCATGAGTAATAAATGGTGAAATAACCCCAATCCCACTTTAGTCCTATTAAAAAAACAACAATAACATAAAGGATTGCAATTATCGAAACTTCCATCGAAATTTTTCAATTTGTGTACAAAAAACCTCGAAATTGGCGAAATTCATCGAAACCATCGAAATTTTTGTCGAAATTTTGATAAATGCAATCTTGTTGCCAGTTTCGATTGAAATCGGTATAGTCGCATGTTTCGGTACCAGATGCTACCGAAATCGGTATTTTGGGGCGAAATTTCGGTGATTTCGCCGAAACCTCATTCCTTGCTTGCAGGAAGAGGTGTATATAAAGCAACATCCTGGGTTTGTTGCTCAGGGGGGAGTCTCACAATGTATGTAGGCTTAAGAAGTCTATCTATGGGCTCAAGCAGAGTCCTCGTGCCTGGTTTGATAAGCTGAGCAGGATCATGATTGATTTTGGTTTTCTGAGGTCACAGGTTGACCACTCTGTGTTTACAAAAAAGACTTCAGTAGGTATTATTGTTCTGATTGTATATGTTGATGACATTATTATTTCTGGCAGCGACTCTCTTGGTATTCAGGTTACCAAAGATCATCTGGGCAAGCACTTTGCTACAAAAGATTTGGGCAGACTTCGGTATTTTCTTGGCATAGAGGTCTCTAGAAACTCTAATGCCCTGGTGCTTTCTCAAAGAAAGTATGTTCTTGATATTTTGCAAGAGACTGGTATGCTTGGAGCAAGACCTACGGATACTCCTCTAGATCTCAATGTGAATTGGGATGATGATTCCTCTTCTGTGTTTGCTGATCATAAAAAATTCAGGAGGTTGATTGGTAAATTGATTTATTTGATTGTTACTCATCCTGATATTGCTACTGCAGTGGGTCTTCTTAGCAGGTACCTTGACAAACCCAAACAGTGTCACTGGGATGTTGTATGTCACATTCTGATATACTTTAAAAAGTCGTCTGGCAAGGGACTTCATTATAAAAAGAATGGGCACTGTGTTCTTGAAGGGTATTCTGATTCTGATTATGCAGGCAGCAAAGTTGATAGAAAATCTACCTCCGGTTACTGTACGTTTGTAGGAGGCAATCTTGTTACCTGGAGGAGCAAGAAACAGAATGTTGTTGTCAGATCTAGTGTTGAAGCTGAGTACAGGGCCATGGCCCATACTGCCTGTGAGTTACTGTGGGTGCGTTCTCTTCTGAAAGAGTTTGGGATTGAGTCTTCTTCGGCCATTCCTATGCACTGTGATAACAGAGCTGCCATCTTCATTGCAAATAATCCTGTCTATCATGAGCGCACCAAACACATTGAAGTTGACTGCCACTTCATCAGAGAATCTATTCTTGCTGGCAAGATATGCACTCCATTCACGAGATCAGAAAATCAAGTTGTTGATATCTTCACCAAGTTGTTGGCGAAGAAACAGTTCTGCACACTGATGGACAAGTTGGGCATGATTGACATCTATGCTCCAACTTGAGGGGGAGTGTTACATTATATATTTCCTATTTTACATAGCCTGATATTTGTTTTGTTATTTCTTTTTTATATATGGACCTCTCTGTAATTCTCTCAGTATTATATATATGAGGGTGCACACATTGTGCAACCCTGAGCTTTCTGAAAACCCTGACTCTGTCACAATAATAATTTACTAATTTATTTTCAATTAAGTTTTCTCCCAGTAGGAGTATGATTGGGATATATACGGTGGGGGCTTCCCTATCTGGTAGAAGTTGGCTATAAGACTACCAAGCCAACCATGAGCGATTCTACATGCTATAGAAATTGAAGTACTTTTGATGTGACCGACACAATCAATTTGAACCTTAAGCAGTTCCATAACTTGGTCTACATTATAATGGCATTGCATCTATTGAAAATCATTGTTGCAAAAGAAAAGGTCAGTGCAAAACCCATAGATGTTTGACAACATCAAACACATTTGATAGTGATTTCAATTATGCATGTGAAGCTGTTGATCAAGAGGAAAACAGTGATGATAAATATGAGGTATCTGATGCTGAAAACAAACTTACAAGTGAGCCTATTAATCATTACCTCACTTTAGGCTTAGACTTAGAATAGATCCACCTTTTAATCTTTGAATTGCAGGAACTTTACCATTTGATCGTGCAATAAACTAGTTAACTTGTATGAATCATTTCGTGGTTTTTTTACATCTCTAGTATTTTAAATCACTGATAGCATGTCCTTGTTATTGTTGTTCCATCTTTGAATTATAAACAAGTCCGTGCTACAAGTAAGTGTGTGTATAAGCAACATATTCTGATTTTTTATATAATAGTTGACCAATAGTAAACTTTTTTACTAAATTTCCTCCATTTTTCGAATTACCATTTTTTCAAGCCCGTCGGAAGATTGTCTGATCCCAAATTTAGTCCTATGTATATAACACTCTTACTCAAGAGATCAAGCACATAGAGATATACAATCCCTTGTCATTACTACTTTCCTTTTCATTGCATCCCTTCATAAGAGAGCAAAATAGAGACAGATAAAAAGCCATGGGCAGGGGCATCAGATCTTAGATAGAGAGAGAAAGAGTGAGATAGAGAGAGGGGGGATCATCTTTTGGGTGTTTCCAGTCATCACCTCTTATACCTACTTGAGTCATCTATGCCTCCTCTTATGCCTTGATTAATTCTCTTCACCATCTCAGCTTAGCTCTCCCATCAACGATTTGAAGGAATATGGAGCGAGTAGTCGCCAATGGCACTCTCCCCGTTGTTTGATATATCTAAAACTCTCCTTCAGAAGGTTATTAGGGGAGGGTTGAGAGAGCAATAGAGCTAAGTGTGCTCTATTCATTTTGCAAAGGGGACCTTGGAAGTGTTGTCAAGATCAATTTAGCCACACCGCCTTAGTCAGCATTCTCTCCATCTCTGGACAACACCTGAATATTATCCTTCAAGAAGAACTAGAGAGGGAGAGAAAGTCATAAGTATTCTGGGTCTGCAGGTGAAAAAGATCCATAGCAATCACACTTGTTAAGGCAACACGACGCTAAGGCACCTAGGTGCGCTTAGGCAACATATAATTTAATTACTTTCAGATCATTTTTTCTACTATAGACATGTTTTATTGTGAATATACATTCTTTTCCTGCATATATAGATCTGTTTTGCAGTTGATCCCCAAAATAAACCCCAACAAGAAAAATATGCTCAAGCTGTAAACCAACGCAAATCTGGAAGATGGAATTATGATGGTACAAAGTCATACATATATAGAATTAGGCATCTAACAGGGATAAAACACTTAATTAGAGTAGTGTGACCTTAAAAGGGACTATAACACCCATATACGGGGTTGGGAACCCATAAAAAAAACTCAAGGTGCATATATGCCAGGGTACACGCCAAGGCACATCCCCCTGCTTACGTCTTGACAAATATGATAACAATCATTCTTGATGAACCAAAACCAAACCAATGCACTGACTTCCATTATAATGGACAGTTTGGAGAGGAAAAGTAGTTTGTGGTTTGACATCCTATTAATTTGACTGGCCGCTGCAGTTGACAGACCTAGTTCAATTAGATCTGCATGACACTTTCAAAACCCTATATTCTTTGGTAAGGTTTATAAGATAATAAAATAAGTCAGAATTGCAATAGTAATAATCAGTACTGAACTTCAAAACAGTAGACATCAAATTTTTATGAAGTAAAATAGTCAATTCTCTCAAATACTGCCTCTCTTTTTCAAGGAGTCCAAATTAAGAGAAGCCAAACAGGCAAATACAGAAGGAATTGGTGCATGCATTCTACAATGTACGATTTTCTTCTATCAGGAACTAATAGCTAGGTATATGAAATGCCTACAAAGATCTAATTTTAGTTGCTGACACAAGATTAGAAGATTCTAGGTGTTGACAGGAGTGTCAAATTATTCATTATGTTTAACAATAAATTTAAAGACAATGAGCATGTGCATATCTTTCCTTTTCGACAAGCCAATGAACAGTTAAATAGAATCCTTTAGAAGTTTGTTTAAACCTAAATGTTGGCTCTTATCTAATCAACAAGAATAATTAGCCAACTTGGTGTGCGGGAAGTGTGTATCTACTTTTTTATCTTGGATACCATCCAGCAACCACACAAGAACAGAAGATTATGCCAGTTGCAGTTAAACTAGGTCATTGATAATTACCAAATTTTGGTTGTCATGATTATAAGTCAGTAACTAATTCATATTTTTTATTGTCAGTTGTTTCATAACCAAAAAATTGTATCTCACCAATAAATGGATCAAAGATTAGAGGGGTCATACAAAAACGAAGTAGGAAAAATCAGAATTATACACACACTCAATATAACAAACTTTTGTAAGTGGTGATTACAAGAGCTAGCGAATTGAATACATCAAATGAACCTCTCTAAAAACACTCATAACAAAAGTGAAAAGCCTCCATTTATCTATGTTTAGGGACCCTCTACAACAATTACCTGGATAATGGCAATAATACCAGATGACTACCATCCATGGAAGATATAAATGTCCTCAGTCTATGAGGATTAGAAAGCCCAGGCACAGCAAGATCTTATAGAGAATTTGAATAGAACACTACCTCTGAAGAGAAAAAATTGACTGGCCTCTATTTTGACGCCAAAAGAATCTCTGGCTTCCTTGGCTTAGTCGGAGTGTTTGGATTTGAGGTGGAGGTACCTGGTGCTGCTATTGCGGTCTTTGCGACGAGCCTTGAACTGTTGTCGAGCCTTATCAGACTACGGGATGCCAAAATGGCTTGAGGCACAAGCTCATGCGAAGCACGGGCGTAGATAGCCCGTGTTGCAACCGAAGCGGCATCTTTTATTTCCTGGCTGTTTAACGGGCCCAACAGGCAATGCCCTAGTATCCTTAGGACAGGTTGCAACAGCTCCCAGGGAAGTGGAATCCTGCATCCTCTGAATATAGCAACCACCATATCCCCATTCGAACTTTCGCAAAACCTTCCAGGGCTCTCTCCGAGAGTCAGTTTCCCGAAATCTTTAACGCCATTGACAAGTTCTTCTTCCCCGTCTGAACAAATTCTTATCTCGGACGACACCGTTGAGGATGAAGAAGAATTAGAATTTGCGTCCTGGTCCAACTCATGGCGACAGGGACAGTCCTGGCCCGCCCATGAAGTAGCAAATTCGCAGAAATCCAGCTTCGAGCAGGCAGGCATGAGAGAGATCTTCCTGTAGTAGCAATCAAGCACTACGCCGACAATAAACGCCCGCTTCGTGGACTTCACGGCAACCTGGGGCTCCAGCGGAGGGCACAAGACCCCCACTAGGGGCTGGTGGTGGTGCACGGCTGGTGGCGGCGTACGCGATGAAGAGGAAGAGGAGGAAGGACTAGGGCGCGGGGCGTGGTAGAGCGAGGGTTGAGAGAGGTCCGCAATGGAGACGGGCACAGGCTTTCCGTTCCGAGCCTTCGCCTCGGCGGAGTAAAGAGAGAGGAGGACCGCCTCGAACCCGGCGAGCGAATGTGTAGAGCCGGCGATGACGCGAGAAAGGTAGAGGCCAGCAAGGAGCGGGACGAAAGACAATACAACAAGGCGGAGGTCGGGGTCGGATGACTGGTAGGTCTCGTAGAGCCACTGACAGAGGGGATCCTCACCGGATCCGGACGCCGGGGAAGACAGCGCGGAAGCAACGGCCTGGTAGGCCTCGACGGAGTCGAGCAGAGCGCGGGCGGGGCGGTCAGAATCTGCCAGAGAGGAGATCGGCGCGTCTGGGGATGAAGAGGGGAGGATAGAGGACAGTGAGTGGATGCGGGAACGGGCCTTGGAGATGGACTCCCACCAAGACTGCCCGGGGTTAGACTCGGCCGGCGAGGTAATAGGGACGAGGTGACGCCGATGGTGGCTCGATAGATTTGTGGATAGGTTTGTGACGGCGGAAGAGGAGGAGGAGGTCGTTGAGGAAGGGGACGCCGGGGCGGCACCGCCAACGGACCCGGCTGGGTGGATCTCCATCACGGCCGTCGATCGGGATTTGAAAGGGAAAGACTGCACCGGGAATTAAGGTCAGTCGGGGGTCGCGCTCGCCGTGGGGTTTACTCTAGTTTGGGTCGTCGTCTCCCCCAACGAAGCGAGGGGACTGCTTGACGAATCATCCGCGGGTTACGGCACCGCAAATCGTAAAGGGACGCTCAGAGCTGACCGTACGGGGAACTGACAGCGAAGTCATCCTTTTGGACTTCGTGCTATTCAGGTTTCATTTAAAATGTAAACAATATATGGGATATGAACATTTACTAAACCATCTGTCTTGATAAAATTATATATTCCAAACAATATATGGGATGTTGTAATTACCTTTAATTGTCTTGATTACTTTTTCTCTAGAATGTTGTAATTGTATTTACTTTTCGGCAATGAAACATGTATTTCTAACACATCCCGGAACAAAGAACGGTAATTTTTTTACTTATTACAATGTTTATGCACTACTTATTCATGTCGTGTACTTTACTTTGTAACTTGTGTATTTCAAAATGTATACTTAATTAAGAGCTGAAAGCTCAATTACAACACAACATTTTCAATGGTCCAATTTTTGTGTACATTTTGTGATAGTTCTATGTACTAATATATATACTTTGTACACTTTCTTTGAAAATTGTGTACTTTCAAAATTGTATAATTTTCAACTGCTATAAGCTAACAACTCAATTCAGCACAACAAGAGGCTCCAAAGGTCCAAAATATCTTTATTTTCAGTGATATCTTGTGTACCATCATGTACTTTGGGTATTTCTTATAAATTATGTATTCTGAGCTGTTATGAGCTAAAAAAAATACAACACATCCACAACTTCTAACCGTCTTTTTTATATATTTTTAATATTTATATGCTAAATATATATATATATTTGTGTATTTTCTTTGTAAATTGTGTATTTCAAAAATAAATAGTTTTATTCATTTTAAGCTAACAACTTGTATACAACACAACAATAGTCTGTAATGGTTGCAAAAAAATGTGAACTTTAGTGACTACTTTGTGTAGTATCCATGTATATTTTGCATGCTTTCTTTATGAATTGTATACTTCAATTTGTTTACATTTTGAGGCATATAATGAGTATTATGTAACATTTGTTTTACTTTACAAACAATGTAAGTAAATAAAATAAAATAGTGTTAAATAATATGTCTCATATCTAACACTAGACATGTATGTTGATTTTTTTAATAGTAGACATGTATTTGATTTTTTTTAACAATAGGCATGTATGTCGATTACACATATCAGGAATTAACATCTAATAAAGAGATAACCACTAAAGAGATTCTAGATGGATGGAACTTCTTATGTATTTTTAATGACTTTTAGTTTTAAGAGACAAATAAATAAATAAAACTATATTATAATTTCAAAAATCATATATGTAAGTTCATAGTTTACAAATCAGTTACACTTGTAATTTATAAAGTAGGGTTCGAACATGTTGTACTCCTACTTTCACCATAAATACTTGAAGGTGTATGAAAACAATCATTAGAAATCATTGCTAAATTTTCACAAATTAATATGTATTATCCTCTACACAACTAACTTTCAAAATTGTATTCTCAGTTATGAACCTACCTTAATTATGAAACTCCTGGATGAAACATGAATAATTATATAAAAGTATAATGCAATGAGTTGGCATCCACAAGTGATAGAATGAGAGAACAAGCCAAAATACATGCACTAATGTTGCATGGCGCATGTACAAAATACCATGAAACTCCAAAGCTTTATCTCTCTCTCCCTACATAAGTAGTCTAGGATTTGTGAAATTTTAAGCTCGATTTTTTGCAAACACTTATAAGTTTGATATGCATGTTTATCCATCTACAATAGTATTAGCTAGGGTTTATGGAAAAATCCTAATTTTAATTAGTTATGTAAAAAAACTTTAATTCAGTGTAAATGAGACCATGGAACAAAATATATGAGGATTGAATTAGAATTAAGTTCTTAAGAGAATATAAAGTAACTACACTTTAAGATGGTAAGTTCATGGATAGGATGTGTGACTTTAATGATTGATGGATAAAGATGCCTTATAATATCTACAAATACATTATAGTAGGTTGGTTTAGGGTTGGATCACAACCTAGTGCACTTATATGCAAGTGGTACAACTGATATGAGGCTAGTTGAGAAGCCAATTGGCCTATAGTAAGGGTTGTCCAATCAATGAGATATCGGGATGAGCAAATCAACAATGATCTATTAAATTAGTGATGTCATCTTTAAGAAGTTAATCGTCTTACTAATAGTTAACCTAACTTCCAAGAAATCAAACAGATTTATGTTTCTAAATTGTTCTTTAGGCGACCCAATAGTGAGGTGAACTAATGACAAATTAGCTGACTTGTTGGTTCCTTGTGTGTTGATGGCTATGTTAGGCCAGTTTTCTTGAAAATGTCTGACAAACATTACTTGACCGACTAATCAAGTAGTCATTCAACTTATCAACCACCGAAAAAAAGTTTGTTGGGAAGAGGATAAATATGTTATATAATCATCCAAGGGTCAAGTTATACACAAAACTCAATCCCAAGATCATTAGTAGCGTGCTTCAACTATTCCAAACCCCAAAATACAACTAGAGACAATTTCAAGGGAAATTTAAGCATTTTACTTGGTGGGTGACTTTTACACATTGGATAACATTTGGATTCGTACCTAGGATTCAAATGGATGATAGTTTCCTTTTGATTTTGATACACGCAGTAGTAGAAAATTAGTTTGTTTAACCTCTCTTCTCTCTTCTCTTGTTGTATTGATCCAACTCGTGATCTAGAAGGTCAAGTGCATACTCTATATTTGCTCTAGGAGTTTAGTTCTTGATTGTTGACAAATCTCAATTTTTATGGGTGAGTTCCTAGATCTTAATCAATTCATGGGTGACTTGATCATCTATGGATTCTGGTCCAATTGATTATTTTCATTAACCTATATAATTTACAATGGAATTTTGAGACTTTACCTTGTGTTCAACTGACGAGTAAATGTTGTGAATGAGTTATTTTAGTATTACCATAAATGGAGGGATTTTGTAACGATAGTCACCAAACCGACAAACAAATCGTTACTAATTAAGCGGAATTAACATAAATAGCGGATTAACAAAAATCACTAAAATTTAAAACCATTTTGCAAGGAGATCCTTGTCTAGAAAATTTTTACTGAAAGATCCAAAACTCATACATATTATGATTCACATTATACAACATTGCTTCATCTCATTTCAAGGACAACATATAATAGTTGCTCTATCAAAACACATACTGGAGCAACATAAAACCTCGAGGCATTCAATCCAAAATCTCATATCATTCATGAAACTAGTACGGACCAACTCCAAGGACCTGAGAGTACAGAGACGACACATAGGACTTCTATCTACAAGACATGATAGACAGTACACTCAACCTGAGTTGTCACTGCTGTCCCTGTTACTGTTGTTCTTTCTCTACAGTACGGTCTCAATCCCCCTCGTGCACGTCACCTAAAAAAAATGTGGATCCCATGGGGTGAGACAATTGTCCCAGCGAGAGATATAACTCTCCGCCAATAATATTATTATCACAGTTAAATAGTATTAAACTGAGCAGAGGATAAGCAGTTTAGAATATTCTCATCTTTTAAAGCATTGCAACTATCTATGATAGAGCAGTAAATCATCTATTCTCTTTATAAGGAATAAGAAGAACATGTATATCATTTACCCGTCATACTATATCAACATCTCAAGCTTATCTTATGATACTCATTATCATGGTATGTCATCCATGAATCGTTCTCATTTCTATCTGTTGGCCTCAGCCAATATGCTAACCAGATATTGAATTGTACCAGTCATGTGAGTATACATCATCATATTCTGTCTAGGCATTGGACTATGCCAATCTTGTGCAACCATTCCAGGCATTGGGTAATTACCAATCCTACGCAATTATTCCAGGTATTTGGTTATGACCAATCCTATGTTATTATTCCAAGCATTGGGTTATGACCAATCCTGTGTTATTATTCCAGGCATTGGGATTTAACCAATCCTGTGTTATTATAGGCATCATGCCTCTGCCAGGTATTGGACTTTAACCAATCCTAATTACACTGCCAGGTAGTGGACTCTAACCACTCCTGATTACAGGCTTCATGCCTCTGCCAGGTATTGGACTTTAACCAATCCTGATTACACCACCAGGAAGTGGACTCTAACCACTCCTGATTATAGGTTTTACACCTCTGCCAGGTATTGGACTTTAACCAATCCAGATTACACCGCCAGGTAGTAGACTCTAACCACTCCTGATTATAGGCTTCATGCCTCTGCCATGTATGGGACTTTAACCAATCCTGATTACACCGACAGGTAGTGGACTCTAACCACTCCTGATTACAGGTTTTACGCCTCTGCTAGGTATTGGACTTTAACCAATCCTAATTACACCGTCAGGCAGTGGACTCTAACCACTCCTGATTACATGCTTCATGCCTCTGCCAGGTATTGGACTTTAACCAATCTTGATTACACCGCCAGGTAGTGGACTCTAACCACTCCTGATTACATGTTTTACGCCTCTATCAGGTATTGGACTTTAACCAATCCTAATTACACCGCCAGGCAGTGGACTCTAACCACTCCTAATTACAGGCTTCATGCCTCTGCCAGGTATTGGTCTGTAACCAATCCTGATTACACCGCCAGGCAGTGGACTCTAACCACTCCTGATTACAGGCTTTACGCCTCTGCCAGGTATTGGACTTTAACCAATCCTGATTACACCGCCAGGAAGTGGACTCTAACCACTCCTGATTATATGCTTCATGCCTCTTCCAGGTATTGGTCCATAACCAATCCTGATTACACCGCCAGGCAGTGGACGCTAACCACTCCTGATTACAGGCTTTACGCCTCTGCCAGGTATTGGACTTTAACCAATCCTAATTACACTGCCAGGCAGTGGACTCTAACCACTCCCGATTACAGGATTCATGCCTCTGCCAGGTATTGGACTTTAACCAATCATGATTACACCGCCAGGCAGTTGACTCTAACCACTCCTGATTACAGGCTTCATGCCTCTGCCAGGTATTGGACTTTAACCAATCCTGATTACACCGCCAGGCAGTGGACTCTAACCACTTCTAATTACAGACTTCATGCCTCTGCCAGGTATTGGTCTGTAACCAATCCTGATTACACTGCCAGGCAGTAGACTCTAACCACTCCTGATTACATGCTTTACGCCTCTACCAGGTATTTGACTTTAACCAATCCTGATTACACTGCCATGTAGTGGACTCTAACCACTCCTGATTACACATTCGTTATGGGATATCAATCCTTTAAATTCATCATTTGTTTTCAAATCCTTTTACTAGGCATCATACCCTAGGGCAAGCCATCATATCAATTCACATTCTTTATATAATACAAGTATTCCTCATGTCTCATTTTAACATATTCAAAGCACCATAGCCCTTATTTTGGCTATGACCATAATGCATGTATGACCAAGATTTCATTATTATCTTTGTAACCATTTATTATTATTATTATGTTACATGGTTCCCATTTACCTGGTTTATTTTAAACATTACCAATTCTTACATCAATCTTTAGATTAATATCTTGTCACCTCTCATTAGGCAACAACTAAACACATGACTCACAAGGCCCATTAAACATCTTGTCACCTCTCACTAGGAAACAACTATTCACAAGGCTCACAAGTCCATTAAACATCTTGTCACCTCCCACTAGGCAACAACTATTCACATGGCTCACAAGGCCCATTAAACATCTTGTCACCTCTCACTAGGCAACAACTATTAGGGTTAGGATTTCCCCTTATTGCCGGATAGGGTTTCAAGTTCATATTATTAATTCAAACCCTAATTCATTGCTCCACACATCTAGGAGCATACATTGATATCATAAGTATTCAATTATACTTATTTATTCTCATCATTTATCATTAAATGAATCATCAACACAAGATATGAGTTCGTCTCTCATCCTTACCAGGGTATGATTACATCATACTTTATATTAACTTGGCTTAACCCTTTCTCAAGGTATGTTAGCCCAAACTTATCAAAGTGTATTAAAATTATTACATCTCAATGTAACAATTGACATAACACACTTCACGTGTTACTCATCCAAGTATATTGGATTTAAGGTGCATCAAGGTACATCAAACATGAAATGCTGGATGTGATATCTATCATGTCTTGATGTATCACTTCCCTCATCACTTTTAACTTACTTAAGTTCATCAACTTATCTTGTATTAGGGTATTTCCCATCCTAATACTTTATGCACTAGCCCATCACATTCATTCTGTAGTGTATTGATCATAAGTCATACATTTGAATTGTCCAACCATCATCAATTGACATGGACTCATCTCAGGTTGAGACATTATTGATATAACGTTCTCCATTATCAACCACTCTAGGTGTTTTACCTATCAAGGTATTAGCCACACCATTACTTGGTGTTTCACTCATCACTCCTAAGAGTATCTTGCCCTCACCTCTACAAGGTGTCTCAGGTTAAAGGTGTGCATATGTTCACCATATCGGGTTATAGGTGTATAAGCACCACCATATCGGGCTAGAAGTATATACACACCATTCATATTGGGATAGAGGGGTTTATATGTGTTACCCATGTTGGGCCAGACATCAACTAGGGTTGTGTATCGGGCTACCATATCGTGCAATAGCACTTTCTATTCTTTACTCATATCGGGTTACCCAAGTTAGGGTTTCATGTCAACTTACAAGTATACAATTGACCTTGTATCGTGCATGGAGTCTATACTTGACTCCCTATCGTGCAAGAGGTGTTGACTAAATGGACATCTATAAATCCCTTTGTTATGATAATGACAAACATTTCATTCTTATTGATCTAACGAGCTACTTGAGTGTGCAGGAACAAGGTGGATGACAAAGTACTAGGGAAATCCATATGCTTACATATTTATATTTTCATGAAATGTAATCGCTTTGTAAAAATTTGTACAAATATATAATGTACAAGTACTTAGATTTCATGTAAATCAAGCGTTAGATCTTCCCTAGCTAAACACCACATTTAGATAAGTCATTCCCTTCAAATAGGATCACATTTGCACACTCATACATATAATTAGTGCCTAAATTGAAACATTGAAATAGGATCAATCTCGGTCGACCAACTCCTCGATCGAGACACTCTCGGTCGACAATCTTCTCGACCGAGAAAGATCCAAAGTAGTCGTTAGACACAACTGACAAGGTAGTTGGCAGTTGGAGATAAACGTTGCAAAACACTTGATTCAGAGAACCTGTCGGTCGACAAGAGTTCGACCGAGTAGGTGTCTCGGTCGACCATTCCTCGACCGAGATAAACTCTGACAGCAACTGCAGAGTAAATTAATTAGCCGTTGCTAAAGCAACAAACTTGTACCTAACGGCTAGTTAAGAACTTAGAAACCCCTAGAAGTTGTCTAGAACGTCCTTAAGCATCCTTAGGCCATTCTTATAAATAGGACAAGCCATAGGACACTCAAACTCACTTGTTACACTTGAGAAATCCTTGAGCATACTTTGAGCAATCTATTTGTGAGCAAATTGAGCATTGTGACAATTGGCTACTTCCTTCCTTAGCTCATAATTCGTGTCCTATAGGCTAGCATCTCCTATCCACTGCAATTACAATTCCATACACTTTGGTTAGGAGATCTATACGCTTGATCTAGGAAAATCAAGCCTTGTGCTACAAAAGGATAAGTTGTAATTTCCTTTTCCTTTCTTGTTCACTATTATTGTTTGTACTCTCCTTGCTACTCCTAGGTTGGAAGCTGCGGATTGGAGAGGGTGGAGATCTTCTTGGTGAAGAAGGAGACCTTGAGCTACTTCAAGAAGGCTGGTGCAACGGGAGGTTACTTCTAGAGAGGAAGGCTACTTCAAGGGGGAGCTTGGAGTTACTTCAAGAAGGCTACCTCAAGTTGGTGCATCTACTTCGAGTGAAGGCTGTTCAAGGGGTGTAAAGGAAAGTATTGTATTTTGTATAAATCCTTGTGAAGGTAATAAAATATATACTTTCAAAATCCCGGTTGGGTAAGCAACCGGGTAGTGGACTGACAACTTTAGTATTTGCTAAAGTTGGAACCACTCTAAACACCTGTCTCCTTCTTCCAATTTCAATTGTGGTTGTTTGAGTTCAATAATTGTTAAAATTGTTTTAAAACTCTATTCACCCCCCCCTCTAGTATTTTTCAATTGGTATCAGAGCAGGCTTCAAGGAACCCTAACCAGGTCTTGAAGAATGAAGGGTAATGGTGATTACAATCGCAACAAAAGGTGCAGCTTGGACAAATCTACAACATGTTGCAATTGGTGCTTAGGAACAAGCCACACAACAACTAGCTGCCCATGGAGATGAAAGAAGGAAGATGAACACAAGGATTGTCTTATTGCTACAACTAGTGAAGAAGAAGAATAGGTAAGTCTTTTTGATTTATCTAAAGAAGAACTAGTTGCTAGTCTTGAAGAGACACATAATAAATATGTTGAGTGCAAGAAGAAATTAAAGAAATCTAATAAAGCAAATGATGAATTACATGCTAAGCTTCTTGCTATTACATCCGAAAATGAAGATCTTAAAAAGATCATTGAAGATCATGATATTGAGATAAAGTCTATAGAGGCAAATTGCAAACTACTTTCTTTAGAAAAGATTAATTTGCAAACTCAAGTGAATGATCTTCAAAAACAACCCATCTTATGCAACCATCTAGATTATGATTCTATTGTCAAAGAAAGAAATTCGTTGTCATCTAACCTAGATCAAGCAAAACTAGATATCAAGAAGAGAATGGATGAGATTGCCAAGTTACAACAAAAAGTTAGTAGTTTAAATAATAATGGCATTCTTGATCAAATCTTAGATAATCCCTACCATCAAATTGGGAGAAGAGGACTAGGTTACAAGCCCAAGGGGAAATCCTATCAACAACCTAGTTGGAGAAAGACACAAGCTCATCAATCCATATATGTACCTAAAGGAACATCTTCACCCAAGAACAACTCAGAACACAACCATAGAAAAAGATATGAGGTTGACTCGATATGTTGTCATTATTGTTTGCGCCTTGGTCACTATTCCTTTTCATGTCCTTACAAGAGAAAGGATGTTGAGTTAGTTTGGGTTCCAAAACCTCCAAACTAAATGACCGGAATTAAGTTGAGATATGACCAAGGACCTTAGTTGCATATTTCTATGTCTATCTCAACTCAACAGAATGGGATAACAAAATTCAATTAAAATTCCTAAACATCTAGCTTGCTTAATCGTGTTTTACTTGGAAACAGTAAACATTTCAGAAATCTTGTCGGTCGAGAAACTGTCGACCGAGAGGACCTTCGGTCGAGAAGATTGTCGACCGAGCAGGTCACTGATTTCCAGTCTGATGTAAAATTGCTAAATTCCTTTTAAATTGATCAAAATTGCTATCTACTTAATGATTAATGACTGTATATAATTCAGAAATCATCCCTGAAAACTTATATGAGATTAATTCGGTTTATTCTCTAAATGATTTAAGTTAAAACTGAAATTATGCTTAGTTTAATAAAAGGAAATTTCTGTTTTATCATTATTCACATGATTTTTTTAAAAGTATTTTCTGGTCTATCCATATAGAAATCATGTGATTACAATCATGGAATTATCATTATATGCCTTATTGCTTTATCATTACATTGTTCAGCTCATAAAGATAATGATGTGTTAGCACGAATAAATAATGATAATTGTATGCATGGATCCTTGATGCTACATAGGCAAGCAAAATGATTCAACAATGATATATCTCTTAAGAATGCTTGCAACATATAAGGTAAAAATTTCTCAATTGGCATTTTTAACCGCGCTTTCATTTTTAAGAAGATGTTTTCATATTGAGTATCACTTAACATGCTTCAAAATTGATACTTCACATATGAGTGCTTAAATTGAAAATCTGCAATTTTTGCCTCTTGGTTGAAATCAAATTCGATCAAGGGGCGCTAAGGTCGTAGTCAAAGTCGACCTAAAATAAGTTTGACACAATACTTATTTGAATATCATTTTATATATAAAAATTGTGATTAAAAAGAACAGTTATTTTATGATCACAAAATTGTCTCAATATTGTCAATAATAAATCTCAATATTACTCCCTTAGAAAATATATATATATGCTCTACAAATTTAGTCTATCATTTGCATTAAAAATCAGCTTTAAAAATTCGTACCCAGTAAGTCTGTCGGTCGACAAATTCTTCGACCGAAAATATCTCGGTCAGTCTACCTCTTTCGACCGACAGAGCCCAGACAGAATTAATATCGGACACACTTCCGGTCGACAATTGTTTGACCGAGACAGTGTCGGTCGACAATTGTTCGACCGAGAATCAACCGCTGGGATATGACCGTTGAAATCCGGCCGTTACCGATTGGGTGGCCGACCGTTACAAGTCAACTGTTGGACGGCCGAGTGGCGTGTCTGGAATATGACTGTTGCGGACGCTCGGTCGACAAATTGTCGACCGACCCGGTCACTGTATTGCTATAAAAAGGGACCAAAAACGGGTCATTTCTTCACACTCTCATATTCTTGCTTCCATAGGTTCTCTCTAGTGCATTCTTGTGCAAACCTTTAGTATCTTCATCCCCAAGACTTCCTTGCTTCTTCTCCACCTTCAAGCAACGCAATGGCATCATCCTCTGCTCGTGGAAAGAAGAAGGTCACTGGCAGGAAAGGAAGGGAGGCTACTCCACCATTGACGATCATCAACGACATTGCCTTCGTCGACGGAGATGCTGGTGATCGCTATCTACGGCTCTCCTCCAAATCTCCTCTCCCACGAAGACCAGTTGAAGTTCTGGACTTCCTCAACATCGTCGACTTGGAGGATCTTTTTGAGGTGTAAAAGTTGAAAGAATTCATCAACCCTTCCTTCCCTTCCTATTCCACCAAGGTAGTGAATGAATTCTATGCTAACCTCATCTCCCATTCTGAAAATGAAATCAACTTCTTCTATTCTATGGTCAATGGACATAGCTTTCGATTTACTGAAGAGGATATTCTTGACATGCTAAATATTGACCTAGATGAATATCAAGACACCCTTGACCTTACCACTGGAAACCCACTTAATCAATTTTCCCAAGGTGACCATACCGTTAGTCTTAGTGACATCAAAAGAACCATTTTTCAATCCAATACAACCTGTCACAAAGATAGGGGCACATACTACGCTATCAATCTCAAACCTGCAGCTAGGATTGTAAACCTTATTGTTTCAACAAACATACATCCTAGAGCAAATAAGTCTGAAGTTCCTATTTTTCGTATGTGTCTAATCTATGCCATTATCCAACGTATTCCCACAAATTTTATCCGCATCATTCTTAAAAACATGCTTGAGTTTTCTGGCAATCCTCCATATGCTGATCTTGTATGCCAAATTACTCAACATTTTCTTAAGACACAAATTGAGGATATGGGATATACATGGGAGCGTAGACCACAAAAAATAAGTAAGAATATTGTAGAAAAAATGGGAATTGATTTCGGTCATAAGAGGGCTAGGGTGGAAGGAGAGACATCTAGTCAAGACATACCACCACCTCCTCCTCCTACTAACCCATCCTATGATCCCATTCAAAACACCCTTACCTACATTGCGGGCTCCCAATATCATCTTAGTAAACAACTAGATTATAACCATCATGCCATGACTTATTTAAACCAAAAATTGCAAACCCTTTCTCCAAGACAACCAGACGAATATCCTTATTCATTAAATCCTGGCATGCTCAATCCATATAATCCCTCTTACAAATACTATCAAACTCCACCTCCACCATCTACTGATCTCACGCACACTCAGTTTTCATCAATGCAACTACAAGATATTGCTGCTCACTTCCGATTTGATCGTGTTCCTACCTTCTTGGAAGCATATGCATTAACCAAGACAGGTGCTCTTGAGTGGCAAACTTTGGTAAAATATTATGGAGCTGAGCCTTTTCTTGGGAAAGACCCTGATATTGATGTAATTCTTAAGTCTTTCCAGTAAGATATGGAGTTGTATTAGTTGTAATGGAATCTTTGCATAATTGTACTAAAAGGGTTATCTCTACATGGTTTGGCTATCTTTCCATGAAATTGGTTATCTTTATTTCCTATAATGGATATCTTTTTGGCATCATTTGAATATGGATTATAAGACTATTGTAGAGCATACAAAATAAGGGGAGTAATAAATAAAAATAAATCAAAAAGGATGCAAATCTTTGCAAAATACCTAAAATTTAAAGTTATGGCTAAATTGACATCTATTGCAAAGCATTCATACCTTGGGATATCTATCTAAGGGGGAGCATAGTATAAAATTAAGGAGGAGAAGTAATATCAAATATTCAACTTGGATATTTTTTTTTGAAATGACAAAGGGGGAGAAAAGAATATAATATAAATAAGTTTCATAATGAAAAAGGCCAAGCACTCACTTTCAAAACAAGAATGGCTACAAAAGGCAATTTTCAGGTATGAAACTCATTTGTTTTATAGTTCCTTTATTATATTTTGGAAATGTTTGTCATCTTCAAAAAGGGGGAGATTGTTGACTAAATGGACATCTATAAATCCCTTTGTTTTGATAATGACAAACATTTCATTCTTATTGATCTAACGAGCTACTTGAGTGTGTAGGAACAAGGTGGATGACAAAGTACTAGGGAAATCCATATGCTTACATATTTATATTTTCATGAAATGTAATCGCTTTGTAAAAACTTGTACAAATATATAATGTACAAGTACTTAGATTTCATGTAAATCAAGCGTTAGATCTTCCCTAGCTAAACACCACATTTAGATAAGTCATCCCCTTCAAATAGGATCACATTTGCACACTCATACATATAATTAGTGCCTAAATTGAAACATTGAAACATGCTCAATCTCAGTCGACCAACTCCTCGACTGAGACACTCTCGGTCGACAATCTTCTCGACCGAGAAAGATCCAAAGTAGCCGTTAGACACAACTGACAAGGTAGTTGGTAGTTGGAGATAAACGTTGCAAAACACTTGATTCAGAGAGCTTGTCGGTCGACAAGAGTTCGACCAAGTAGTTGTCTCGGTCGACCATTCCTCGACCGAGATAAACTCTGACAGCAACTGCAGAGTAAATTAATTAGCCGTTGCTAAAGGAACAAACTTGTACCTAACGGCTAGTTAAGCACTTAGAAACCCCTAGAAGTTGTCTAGAACGTCTTTAAGCATCCTTAGGCCATTCCTATAAATAGGACAAGCCATAGGACACTCAAACTCACTTGTTACACTTGAGAAATCCTTGAGCATACTTTGAGCAATCTGTTTGTGAGCAAATTGAGCATTGTGACAATTGGCTACTTCCTTCCTTAGCTCATAATTCGTGTCCTATAGGCTAGCATCTCCTATCCACTGCAATTACAATTCCATACACTTTGGTTAGGAGATCTATATGCTTGATCTAGGCAAATCAAGCCTTGTTCTACAAAAGGATAAGTTGTAATTTCCTTTTCCTTTCTTGTTCTCTATTATTGTTTGTACTCTCCTTGCTACTCCTAGGTTGGAGGCTGCGGATTGGAGAGGGTGGAGATCTTCTTGGTGAAGAAGGAGACCTTGAGCTACTTCAAGAAGGCTGGTGCAACGGGAGGTTACTTCTAGAGAGGAAGGCTACTTCAAGGGGGAGCTTGGAGTTACTTCAAGAAGGCTACCTCAAGTTGGTGCATCTACTTCGAGTGAAGGTTGTTCAAGGGGTGTAAAGGAAAGTATTGTATTTTGTATAAATCCTTGTGAAGGTAATAAAATATATACTTTCAAAATCCCAGTTGGGTAAGCAACCGGGTAGTGGACTGACAACTTTAGTATTTGCTAAAGTTGGAACCACTCTAAACACCTGTCTCCTTCTTCCAATTTCAATTGTGGTTGTTTGAGTTCAATAATTGTTAAAATTATTTTAAAACTCTATTCACCCCCCCTCTAGTGTTTTTCAAGAGGTGTATACTACACCCCCCATATCGTGAAACAATGTATTCATTCATATCCATATCGTTCAAGTGAAGTAGGTGCATCATCATATCGAGTTAAAGGTACTTTCTTGTGTGTGTGCACCCGATATCACTTTTATAAAGTGATACCACCATCTTCAAGCTCTAGACCTTAGTTATAACTATTATAGTTCATGTCAACAGGTCTAAGAAACTACTAGAACTCATAATCTCATCAACTATTTCAGGAAATTTCGGAATTAAAAGTATTTCACTAAGTATAGCAATTTAGGTGAAGAATAATAACATGGTTGAGTTCAAGTTATATAACCTGCCTTAAGAATGACTTCAAAGCTCCACGTTCCTTAGGTTGAATATGGACTTCACAACTCCTCTATATGCACAGAATCACCATGGATAAGCAATTGGTGAAGAAGAAAAGAAAGGAAGATCAAAACCCTAAATTCATGCTTCAATCCAAGGTTGAAGATGATCTTATCCTCACCTTAGGGTTAAGTATGAGCTCCTTCTTGCTCCTTAACACCTTTTCACAATAAACTAGTGTCCTTTCACGATATTCCACCCCTCTTGAACGATATGGCACTCACTTGCATGATATGATACTCACTTGGAGTCAAAACTTCACTCTATGGCCGATATCACCCTATATGGCCAATATCACCTACTTGGGCGATATGCTCTTGCCATGGGCGATATCCCAAGGCCCATGCATGATACCACAACATCCCTTCACGATATGGGAGCTCTATGCACCATACCTTAGGGTAGGAGGGTGGTAAGGGTCGCAAAATTGCACCAAGGGGTGAAACTAGGGGTATATATACTTGTTGTTCATGAAGGAAGGCAAAAACGAGGTGTCAACATTTTGAGCTAGTAGGTGCCACGTGTAATGCATGTGTGACACATGTACATGCATGCATAATCATTTATCTTGTCTTGCAAAATAGTTGAGGATCATGTAGAGATGTAAATTCGTCCATTACTTATCCTTTTGAATAAAATATATCAATTAATTCATCACTTTTTGCACAACCCGATACAACTTTGTTAAGGAAGTTGTAACTCGATAAAAACCACCTCCTTGAGGTGATTCGCACGATATGGAATTTTCCAAGAGTTCACAAAACGATTTGAGGCTTGTCCTATGGCTCTTTGGCCGATAGGCACTCATATATAAGCTTTTCAACTTGATACAACTCAAGTTAAGCTTTCATATTCAACCCTTTTTTGTCATTTCATCACCAAGATTACCATCATTAATAATTGATTCAAACATGGTGTCTCATTCATTATCTATCCTATAAATGATACATAGAGTAAGTAGGAACACTCTAGAGGTGGTAATTTGCATATCAGCCCCACATTTTGGGTAAATTACAATTTGTACCAAAATTGGTGCACAAGGTACCAACATTGTTCAAACGAGTTCAAACTTGGAATTTAGGCTTTCCACAAGCCACCATCCTGCATCATTCTCTCTATAATGATGCTAAAACACATGAGGCATGTTCAACATGTGACATTTTGCATTATAGCCCATCAATTTGGGTAAATTGCACTTTGGTCCAAAACAAAGGAAAATTGCTCAAACAACATTCAATCGGGACCAAACTTGAAACATGAGTGTGTCACATGTTAACAAAGAACCTTAGAGGATTATATTAAAGTTATAAATAACTTTATTAGCCAAAAAAATTATGGTTACCTCATAACCTAGGTCAGGGTCGTTACAAGTTATAAACCCCTAACAAGGATTTTGTCCCCGAAATCCCAAATAAAGGGAGACGGATATTATTCATACATCATCTCATTAAGTCTCATAACATATCAATGTCATGTTTATGCAAGGCATAAACCCCTAACATATGATGTCCATGCTATATTATATAACTGATTTAATTTCATAGTTAACCACTCCAGGTGGTCAACATACTTTATCTGATACCAGATTCCCTTACCTTGGTATCCATTACATGTGTTGGAAACACATCACGTATTCTTCTTTTGTTTATAAGTTGATCTATGATTAACTCAGATTTTTCCATATATCAATTAGGATGTGGTAGAAATATCCATGCCACATCTTCTACCTCATTAAGCTCTTTAGATTGTCTCATAATGACTACTTGATCAGAGTAATCAGAAAGATAACAATCTAAGAGTTCCATACTTACCCTGTCTTCAATAAATGAATACCTGGCTAGGGTATTCAAGAACTAAAATTAGGTAGTATGCATTTGTTTTATATTATGTTTCATACTTTTAACATCTCTTTAAATTTGCTACTTAGTATCTTAGATTTTCTATGGGTGTTTCTTTTACATCTCTTCCTTTTCTACATGAAGAGAGAAATTTTGAAACATATAAGAGAATATTAATCTGAATATAGGTTTTTATCCTTCTTATCTCTTCCTCATGTCCTCATAGGACTAATTATAAGAAGCTCAACAACAACTACCTTCTTATGATTATAAGATAAAATCAAGAGAAGACATATCAGATGTCACCCCTCACAGTCATTCACCACTTCAGGTTGACTCAAGCATAGAGTCTAGTTGTTTCATGTTGTTTCTTTTGCCTTTTTACACTATTAGGTTGTAACTTTCGTAAGCCCTGCCGAGTCTACCTCATTTTTTGGGTCATTTACTCCCTTCTTTTTGAATAAAAGGGTTTAGTATGCTTAACATGTCCATGTCTTATCCTTATATCATAGTCTTATCGGTCTCATTACCGATGTAGAGACTAAGCCATGGGTTCTTACAGGTGGAAAGTTAGGACCCTTGCCTTTACTTAGTGGCTACTGCCCTGGTACACTAGGAATTTATTGCACTGGTGGCACCAAAAACTTTGTCTTTTTAGAACAACTAGGCACATGTCTCTAGAATTGTAGAGACCTTTCCTTATTTCTCAACTTATTGCCCCATCTTGGGCATTACCATCGCAGATATACTATCTGTCTATACTTATGGCAGAGTCTATTTTCTTACTATATGCTAATCCTTCCCACATTTTCCACTGTTCCAACATGACTATGTCATTCAGGAACCCCTTCCAAAGCCCAAAGTTTCTACATTGAGGAATGGTAACCTAGGTTGTAATGTTAGTATCCAGTCTACTATATGTATCATTGTTTTCTTGATCTGCCCAACAATAGCATAAACATAGGATTCTTTATCCTGATCGGGTCATGATGGGAATTCTCAGGCATTCATTCTTCTCTTACCTGATCCCTTACACCCTTTCTTGGTGCAACAACATTGTTCTCATCAATGTGTTCCTCGTGTTCTCCAGTCATTTTTAAACTTTTCCCTTTCTTCTGCATAAGCAGAAGTCACTATAGGGTATACTGGAGGACACTAACACAGACTCAACACCTTAGTCATATGTCTCTGTAGACTCAGCGAACCTTAAGCTCTGATAAACTTTGTGACGAAAATCACCAAACCGACAAACAAATCGTTACTAATTAAGCAGAATTAACATAAATACCGGATTAACAAAAATTACTAAAATTTAAAACCATTTTGCAAGGAGATCCTTGTCTAGAAAACTTTTACTGAAAGATCCAAAACTCATACATATCATGATTCACATTATACAACATTGCTTCATCTCATTTCGAGGACAACATATAATATTTGCTCTATCAAAACACATATTGGAGCAACATAAAACCTCGAGGCATTCATTCCAAAATCTCATATCATTCATGAAACTAGTACGAACCAACTCCAAGGACCTGAGAGTACAGAGACGACACATAGGACTTCTATCTACAAGACATGACAGACAGTACACTAAACCTGAGTTGTCACTGCTGTCTCTGTTACTGTTGTTCTTTCTCTGCAGTACGGTCTCAATCCCCCTCGTGCACGTCACCTAAAAAAAATGTGGATCCCATGGGGTGAGACAATTGTCCCAGCGAGAGATATAACTCTCTGCCAATAATATTATTATCACAGTTAAATAGTATTAAACTGAGCAGAGGATAAGCAGTTTAGAATATTCACATCTTTTAAAGCATTGCAACTATCTATGATAGAGCAGTAAATCATCTATTCTCTTTATAAGGAATAGGAAGAACATGTATAGCATTTACCCGTCATACTATATCAACATCTCAAGCTTATCCTATGATACTCATTATCATGGTATGTCATCCATGAATCGTTCTCATTTCTATCTGTTGGCCTCAACCAATATGCCAACTAGATATTGAATTGTACCAGTCATGTGAGTATACATCATCATATTCTGTCCAGGCATTGGACTATGCCAATCCAGTGCAACCATTCCAGGCATTGGGTAATTACCAATCCTATGCAATTATTCTAGGTATTGGGTTATGACCAATTCTGTGTTATTATTCCAGGCATTGGGTTATGACCAATCATGTATTATTATTCCAGGCATTGGGATTTAACCAATCTTATGTTATTATAGGCTTCATGCCTCTGTCAGGTATTGGACTTTAACCAATCCTGATTACACTGCCAGGCAGTGGACTCTAACCACTCCTGATTACAGGCTTCATGCCTCTGCCAGGTATTGGACTTTAACCAATCCTAATTACACCGCCAGGCAGTGGACTCTAACCACTCATGATTACAGGCTTTATGCCTCTGCCAGGTATTGGACTTTAAACAATCCTGATTACACTGCCAGGCAGTAGACTCTAACCACTCCTGATTACAGGCTTCATGCCTCTGCCGGGTATTGGACTTCAACCAATCCTGGTTACACCGCCAGGCAGTGGACTCTAACCACTCCTGATTACAGGCTTTACGCCTCTACCAGGTATTAGACTTTAACCAATCCTGATTACACTGCTAGGCAGTGGACTTTAACCACTCCTGATTACAGGCTTCATGCCTCTGCCAAGTATTGGACTTTAACCAATCCTGATTACACCGCCAGGCAGTGGACTCTAACCACTCCTGATTACAGGCTTTACGCCTCTACCAGGTATTGGACTTTAACCAATCCTGATTACACCACCAGGCAGTAGACTCTAACCACTCCTAATTACAGGCTTCATGCCTCTGCCAGGTATTGGTCCATAACCAATCCTGATTACACCTCCAGGCAGTGGACTCTAACCACTCCTGATTACAGGCTTTATGCCTCTGCCAGGTATTGGACTTTAACCAATCCTGATTACACCGCCAGGCAGTGGACTCTAACCACTCCTGATTACAGGCTTCATGCCTCTGCCAGGTATTGGTCTGTAACCAATCCTGATTACACCGCCAGGCAGTGGACTCTAACCACTCATGATTATAGGCTTTACGCCTCTTCCAGGTATTGGACTTTAACCAATCATGATTACACTGCCAGGCAGTGGACCCTAACCACTCCTAATTACAGGCTTCATGCCTCTTCCAGGTATTAGACTTTAACCAATCTTGATTACACCGCCAGGCAGTGGACTCTAACCACTCCTGATTACAGGCTTCATGCCTCTGCCAGGTATTGGACTTTAACCAATCCTGATTACACCGCCAGGCAGTGGACTCTAACCACTCCTAATTACAAACTTCATACCTCTGCCAGGTATTGGTCTGTAACCAATCCTGATTACACCGCCAGGAAGTAGACTCTAACCACTCCTGATTACATGCTTTACACCTCTACCAGGTATTTGACTTTAACCAATCTTGATTACACTGCCATGTAGTGGACTCTAACCACTCCTGATTACACATTTGTTATGGGATATCAATCCTTTAAATTCATCATTTGTTTTCAAATCCTTTTACTAGGCATTATACCCTAGGGCAATCCATCATATCAATTCGCTTTCTTTATATAATACAAGTATTCCTCATGTCTCATTTTAACATATTCAAAGCACCATAGCCCTTATTTTGGCTATGACCATAATGCATGTATGACCAAGATTTCATTATTATCTTTGTAACCATTTATTATTATTATGTTACATGGTTCCCATTTACCTGGTTTATTTTAAACATTACCAATTCTTACATCAATCTTTAGATTAATATCTTGTCACCTCTCATTAGGCAACAACTAAACACATGACTCACAAGGCCCATTAAACATCTTGTCACCTCTCACTAGGAAACAACTATTCACAAGGCTCACAAGTCCATTAAACATCTTGTCACCTCCCACTAGGCAACAACTATTCACATGGCTCACAAGGCCCATTAAACATCTTGTCACCTCTCACTAGGCAACAACTATTAGGGTTAGGATTTCCCCTTATTGGAGGATAGGGTTTCAAGTTCATATTATTAATTCAAACCCTAATTCATTGCTCCACACATCTAGGAGAATACATTGATATCATAAGTATTCAATTATACTTATTTATTCTCATCATTTATCATTAAATGAATCATCAACACAAGATATGAGTTCGTCTCTCATCCTTACCAGGGTATGATTACATCATACTTTATATTAACTTGGCTTAACCCTTTCTTAAGGTATGTTAGCCCACACTTATCAAAGTGTATTAAAATTATTACATCTCAATGTAACAATTGACATAACACACTTCACGTGTTACTCATCCAAGTATATTGGATTTAAGGTGCATCAAGGTACATCAAACATAAAATGCTGGATGTGATATCTATCATGTCTTGATGTATCACTTCCCTCATCACTTTTAACTTACTTAAGTTCATCAACTTATCTTGTATTAGGGTATTTCCCATCCTAATACTTTATGCACTAGCCCATCACATTCATTCTGTAGTGTATTGATCATAATTCATACATTTGAATTGTCCAACCATCATCAATTGATATGGACTCATCTCAGGTTGAGACATTATTGATATAACGTTCTCCATTATCAACCACTCTAGGTGTTTTACCTATCAAGGTATTAGCCACACCATTACTTGGTGTTTCACTCATCACTCCTAAGAGTATCTTGCCCTCACCTCTACAAGGTGTCTCAGGTTAAAGGTGTGCATATGTTCACCATATCGGGTTATAGGTGTATAAGCACCACCATATCGGGCTAGAAGTATATACACACCATTCATATTGGGATAGAGGGGTTTATATGTGTTACCCATGTTGGTCTAGACATCAACTAGGGTTGTGTATCGGGCTACCATATCGTGCAATAGCACTTGCTATTCTTTACTCATATCGGGTTACCCAAGTTAGGGTTTCATGTCAACTTACAAGTATACAATTGACCTTGTATCGTGCATGGAGTCTATACTTGACTCCCTATCTTTCAAGAGGTGTATACTACACCCCCCATATCGTGAAACAATGTATTCATTCATATCCATATCGTTCAAGTGAAGTAGGTGCATCATCATATCGAGTTAAATGTACTTTCTTGTGTGCGTGCACCCGATATCACTTTTATAAAGTGATACCACCATCTTCAAGCTCTAGACCTTAGTTCTAACTATTATAGTTCATGTCAACAGATCTAAGAAACTACTAGAACTCATAATCTCATAAACTACTTCAGGAAATTTGGAAATTAAAAGTATTTCACTAAGTATAGCAATTTAGGTGAAGAATAATAACATGGTTAAGTTCAAGTTATATAACCCACCTTAAGAATGACTTCAATGCTCCAATCTCCAAAGATCCACGTTCCTAAGGTTGAATATGGACTTCAAAACTCCTCTATATGCAAAGAATCACCATGGATAAGCAATTGGTGAAGAAGAAAAGAAAGGAAGATCAAAACCCTAAATTCATGCTTCAATCCAAGGTTGAAGATGATCTTATCCTCACCTTAGGGTTAAGTATGAGCTCCTTCTTGCTCCTTATCACCTTTTCACGATACACTAGTGTCCTTGCACGATATGCCACCCCTCTTTCATGATATGTCACTCACTTGCACGATATGATACTCACTTGGAGTCAAAACTTCACTCTATGGCCGATATCACCTATATGGCCAATATCACCTACTTGGGCGATATGCTCTTGCCATGGGCGATATCCCAAGGCCCATGCACGATACCACAGCATCCATTCACGATATGGGAGCTCTATGCACGATACCTTAGGGTAGGAGGGTGGTAAGGGTCGCAAATTTGCACCAAGGGGTGAAACTAGGGGTATATATACTTGTTGTTCATGAAGGAAGGCAAAAATGAGGTGTCAACATTTTGAGCTAGTAGGTGCCACGTGTCATGCATGAGTGACACGTGTCCATGCATGCATCATCATTTATATTGTCTTGAAAAACAGTTGAGGATCATCTAGAGATGCAAATTCTTCCATTACTTATCCTTTTGAATGAAATATATCAATTAATTCATCACTTTTTGCACAACCCGATACAACTTTGTTAAGGAAGTTGTAACTCGATACAAACCACCTCCTTGAGGTGCTTTGCACGATATGGAATTTTCCAAGAGTTCAAAAAACCATATGAGTCTTGTTCTATGGCTCCTTGGCCGATAGGCACTCATATATAAGCTTTTCAACTTGATACAACTCAAGTTAAGCTTTCATATTCAACCTTTTTTTTGGTCATTTCATCACCAAGATTACCATCATTCATAATTGATTCAAACATGGTGTCTCATTCATTATCTCTCCTCTAAATGATACATATAGGAAGTAGGAACACTCTATAGGTGGTAATTTGCATATCAACCCCACATTTTGGGTAAATTACAATTTGTACCAAAATTGGTGCACAAGGTACCGACATTGTTCAAACGAGTTCAAACTTGGAATTTAGGCTTTCCACAAGCCACCACCCTGCATCATTCTCTCTATAATGATGCTAAAACACATGAGGCATGTTCAACATGTGACATTTTGCATTATCGCTCCTCAATTTGGGTAAATTGCACTTTGGTCCAAAACAAAGGAAAATTGCTCAAACAACATTCAATCGGGACCAAACTTGAAACATGAGTGTGTCACATGTTAACAAAGAACCTTAGAGGATTATATTAAAGTTCTAAACAACTTTATTAGCCAAAACAATTAGGGTTACCTCATAACCTAGGTCAGGGTCATTACAGATTTATTTGGTAATTTTGGGAAAATATTCAAAATCATGATTTTTGGGTAACTAAGAATTGTGTTATAGATAAATTGTAGATGATTGATGAAATCGCTCTCCTTATGTGGATGTTAATTGATATACCCATTACATGATCAGTACATATGATTTATTTATTAATTCAATTTTCCAAGTGAACATTTAAAAGCATGTGAATCATGTTAAATAAGAACTATAAGTACGAAGCTCTAACTTGTAGTATATTATAGTGAGTTTAGTTGAGTAGTTTTGTGTGTTAGTGAAATATAAAAATGTGATATCAATATAACAAAAAATTAACAAAAAGCAAATTCTTTTTAGTTTGCCGAGGGAAACTCACCCCCTAGGCGGAGGCCCAGATAAAAAAAGTAAATTCTTTAGTTAATAGATGCACTAAACATTGTTAACACTAGGGAAGGCAATGGTGATGTAAAAAAAACTATATTCACAATTAACCACACCATATTTTGCACTGCACAACCACACCAAACGGTTATGGTATAAAAATAGTTTTAGATATTTGAAACCACCACGGTGTGGTGCAGTTATGGTTTTAGAGAATGAACCATGGGTAAAAACCGTACCCCAGTTAATTAATTTTAAATGTATATAAATATATGTAAAATACTATCTTAATCATATTATTTACTGTTGTTCTCACATAGATTATTAATCTCTATTTTCAAACAAAATCTTATTAATAAGTAAAAATGAACTTTCATTTTTTGTAATTAATACACAATTAGGTTGTTCTCTTTGTACAATTACCAAAGATACAAGCATATGAAAATATTGTCATTCATATATTATGTTTATATATATTGTAGTTCATATTTATGTGTATTCTCACAACTTTATAGAGTCATATGTAGAATGGTGGTAGATAATTTTTGTCATTGTTGAATCATTTAGTGTATTATATTTAGATTTTTGCAGTGTTTGGCAACGCGATTGGTGTGTCACCGTTTTGGTGTGGTGAGATGGACCACCACAAGATTTTTATCTGGTGGGAAAAAGTTATCGGTGAACGCTAATCAATGCTAAAAACAATACAAACTCAAAGTGGTAGATGATCTTGTGTTTGGTAACAACAGTTACGAGCAATTGCAACCTGCCCGACCTTACCCCATCGCTGCCCGGGCAATCGCACCACTTTACTAAATGGAGCATTTATCGACTTATTACATGCCAAGATTGAATAGAAACATACATCAATTAGAAAAGAAGAGATAGTTAATTAAGGTGACAATTTAGTTTATTACTATAAGCAAACTATTATGTGTTCACTAAGAGATGTAGTTATTAGTGGAGATAAAATTGAATAAAAAAGAAGTGAAAGAAAATGAAAATGCATAAAGGAGAAAGAGTGAGTTAAGAAGATATAACTACATTTGCTATTACTAGTCCTCTTTATTCATAATTTATTCAAATATTTTTCCACCCTCCAACACCAACATCTTTGCCTCCCCCCTCTCAAAATATATATATCATTACTTTTGATTCCAAATATTATTTTGTTTTTCTCTCATTACAAATAAATATATAAAGGAAAAATCAAAGCGTACATGTTGGAAATAAAGAAGACGACTTAATAGGAGAAAGAAAATCGAAGAAATATTTTAAATAAAATAATTCCATTTGAAAAAAGGAATTCATATTAGTGGTGGGGGCTTGATAGATTTTAGAAAAGGATGATATTTGAATTTTGAAAGAGAAAATATATATGTGGTTGGAAAAAATTAGATTTATCTTTACTAGTTAAGAAAAAGTCAGAACCTACTTTTACATGGAACAAGTCTTTTTATGTAGTATGGACATGGTATTGTTAATTCATATTTTTATATTGTTATTTTATATATTATGAACAACTTCTTCACAAATTTTATTCATAATTGTACTAAGAGTAATCTACTATTTATTTCTGATATTGTTGGTGTGGTGTGGTTAATCGTGATTTTTCGATGGTTGCAATATAGTTTCTCATATCAAACATCATAGTGGATATGGTATTTGATTTCTGACTGTGGTGTGGTTATGGTTTTGATATAAACTGCACTATAGCTACATCATTGTCATCCCTAGTTGACATTATATTAGACATATCTCTCTTTTTAATAAATACCTTATACTCATAGTGCAACACATTTTTTATTAAGCAAGAATCTTTTTAATTAGCTCACCCTTTAGCTTCCACTTGCGTTTTGCTTCCACCCTCCCCTATTCTCCAAGATGCAATACTACTTCTCCCATCGTCCTTTCTTTTCCCCCTACCTCCCGGTACTTCTACTTCTTCCCCATCCATTTCCTCTTCCAATAGCCACCCTCCTTGCGACCCCTACTCTGCCGTTGTCATAGCATCTTGCTACAAGTAGGCTTGATGTCGGGTAGCCTCCCTCCCACCACATGTGCAACTTTCTACCTACCATTTCTGTCATTCTTGTTGCTCCATGTTGACCTCACACCATGTTATACACCGGCTACTACTTGACATTATCCGTTGTCATAAACATATATTCAAACTCTACAGAGCATCCATGATCAAGTATAATGACAAGCATCCATAGCGTCGGTGGCACCATATGGAAGTGTGGAAGCCTGAGGTTTTGGATGTGAACTTGCACGAGCGGAAGCAAGGGAGATTGTGTTTTGTTGGTTTCTCTCCCCTGGTGGGGTGGATTATGTTGGTTTTGGAATATGAATAGATCCCATAGAGAGAAGACTAGGCCTTTATATCCATGTCAAGAGACATGGCAGTTATGAGCCTATACTATACCTCAATATATGCATCCCTTCTAGAAAATAGATTATAAAATATATTGTTGTTAGTTTTAGGCCACACTAAAAGGGATATTCAATATTCTCCCGCTTGGCCCAAAATATCATGACAATAGTATTTATTAATTTTTCATTGATATTTAACATAAATACTTCCACATATGAGAATAAGATAGGAGTCATAGTGGTTTTTATGCAATAAATGAGTACTACCTTCTATGCACTATAATATCTAAACATCTTATATCTAGTGGTAAAACTTTATTAGCTTGAATTCAAACCTATTATTATCCAATTTTATCTCAACACTGACATTTTGTTATAATTCGTGTTAAAAAAGAGGTAGTAAGCCACATATGTAATCACATAATAAATATTACATTGCCAAATCACATAGTATATTACACATCAAATAATTTTATCACCCCTATATTTTTTACATGAGATGTATATAATTCTAAAGCTAGTCCTTTTGTAAGAACATCTCAAATCATATATTGTGTATCAATATGATCCACCATTATCATCTTGTTCCCAACTCACCATTAACAACATAGAGCTTTATGTCTAGGTGTCTGCATATCGATGCTTTTATCATTATTAGAAAAAGTGAGTACAACTTCATTATCACGATATATCCATATTGGCATATGAATTGGGTCAAGAACTTTAAGATCTTGTATCACATTCTTAAGCCAAATCACTTGTGATGATGTTTCATGGCAAGCTATAAGCTCAACTTCCGTGGCGGACTAAGTCATTGTCGTTTGCTTGATACTCCTCTATGACATTGCACCACCAGTTAGTAGGAAGATATAGCATGTTATGGACTTCCTACTATCTAGACAGCCATCAAAATCTACATCTAAATATCCCATAAACTCAAGGTGATTTGTCCTTTTATATGTAAGCATGTAATTATTTGTTCCTTGTAGGTAGTTCATCACCTTCTTCACGACTCTCCAATAGTCAATGCATGGGTTACTTTGGTAATGGCCAAGTATTCCAATAGAAAAAGCAATATCAGGTCGTGTGCATATCTAGAGATATTATAGGCTCTCAATTCAGATGTGTACAATATCTTCATCATTTCATTCCTTTCAGTATCATTACTAGGGCACTATTCATAGTTAAATTTATCTCCTTTAACTATAGGTGCAAGTCGAGGCAGACAAATTTTTCTAACACTTGTGATATAGGCCTTTTGTGATATTTAAAGTATGCTCTTAACTCGATATCAATGAATCTCCATGTCAAGTACATATGTAGCTTCGTTCATATCTTTTATCTCAAAATTAGAAGAAATATATTTTTTGATTTCGTGTAATATGCCAAAGTTATTACTTGTCAGCAGAATGTCATCCATATAAAGAATCAATATTATAAATTTATTCCCATTGAACTTTAAGTATGTACATCGATCAACAATGTTAGACTTAAACTCAACAATTGATATAAAAGTGTTAAATTTATATACTATTGTCAGGATGCTTGTTTAAGTTCATAAATTGATTTTTTTAGTTTGTAAACCATATGAATTCTACTACCATTAATGAAACCTTGGAGTTGTTCCATATAGACTTATTTAGAAATATCCATTCAAAAATATAGTTTTCAATCTAATTGGTGTAACTCAAGATCAAAATGAGCTACTAATGCCATGATTACTCTAAATGAGTCCTTTGATGATACCAGAGAAAAGGTTTCTTTGTAATCAAGCATTTCTTTTGTGTGAAACCCTTTGCAACTAGTCTAGCCTTATACCACTCAATTTTATCATTTGAATTTCTTTTCGTCTTAAAGACCCATTTACAACCAACATGTCTAACATTCTTTAGCAAAGGTAAAAAGTCCCAAACTTGATTATTATGCATAGAAGATAATTCTTCTTTCATTGCATCAAACCACTCAGAACAATTTTGATAATCCATTTGTTGTGAAAAAAAAAGATAAGGGGTCAATATTATCAGAGTTTACATTTGGCTCTTGAAGGTATAAAACATAGCCAGATAGGAGGCATGTCCTTGGTCTTGTGGATATTATTACTTCAACATTGGGTTCTACATTTTTGTAGACTCCTCAGGTTGTTCTTCATTATAATTGTCTTCAGTTTGTTCAATTACAACTTGAGTAGGAGCTTGATCCACTTATAGTGGTTCATCCACATGACAATTGTTCAAGAGAACAATAACTGGATAGCCCACATGACTTTGACTGGGTGTAGGACTAGGAGAACTATTCTGAATTTCATCAGAGGAAACATTCCAAAGAAGATCATTCCCATTGATTTGATGATCCTCCAAGAATCTAGCTTTACTAGTCTCAAATATCTTTCATGGGTAAAATGGATAGTTAAATCCATATTCCTTTGACCATTCTAGATAACCAATAAAGAAATCACTAGTAGTTCTTGGTTTAAATACCTTTTCATATGGATTGTAGGTTTTAGGTTTTGCCTGACATCCCCATATGTGAATATAGTTCAAGGATGGTTTTCTTCCTGTCCACAATTTGTATGGGGTTATCTGGACAAACTTGCTAGGAACCTTATTTAATGCATGCACTATCATGTTTTAAAGCCTCACTTCACATTACAGAAGGAAGGGACAAATTACAAAGAACTACACAAACCATTTCCTTTAATATACAATTCCTTCTTTCAACTACACCATTTTGACTTGGTGCGCCCAACATTATATATTGAGGTACAATACCTTCTTCTTGAAGGAAATGTGCAAATTTTCCTTTCCTTTGTCCCATATTAGTAACATATTCACCTCCTCTATCTAATTAGACTATCTTGATCACTTTACCTTAGTGTTTCAATATTTCAACCAAACAAATATTAGAGGCATGTGAAACCTGAATTCTATCACTGAATAAGTAAAGAAATATATATATCATGAACAGTCATCGATAAAGGTTACAAACTACTTCTCCTATGAAACAAGGTGAGAAAGATCTACAAATATTTGTGTTATTAATTTCAAACGTTGCATTACTCCTATTGGCACCCTTTTTAGAAGTGTTGATCTGCTTATCCTTTATGCATTCAACAAATGTTCCAAAATCAGTAAAGTCCAAAGGCCCTAAAATGTCTTCCTTTACTGATCTTTGCATTCTTTCTTTGGAGATATACCTGATGCCAAAGAAGTTAGGATTTCTCATCTAATAGTGTGTGTTTATTACCAATGACTCATGTTGGATTGTAAAAGAGTGCTCAAATATGGACTTAGTTTAATTTGATAATCTATTAAAACACAAGTACCAATTACATTAGAGTTTAACACAATGATAATAGTCCACCTTGGAGAATGAAAGTATAGTCTAACTTATCTAATCTAGAAACTAAAACTAAACTTCTACTATAACTTGGTACATAAAGAGTATTTTCTAAATCTGGCAAGTTTCCAATGTCAAGGATTAATTTGCATGTGCCAACAACCTTTGTATGTGAGCCCAAATTATTCCTTGAGTAGAGGATTATTTCACATTCTATTCGTTTCCTTTGATTCAGAAATCCATGTAATGTGTTGTCAATGTACACAGTGGTAGCAGAGTCAAGCCACCAACTACATAATAGAACATATGAAAGTTAGTATTCCAACGAAACAAGAGACATATTACCTTTGTTTTCAAACCATTTCTTATACTTGAAACACTCCTTCTTAGCATTCCTTTCTTATTACCTTTGAATCATTTCATGTTAGGCTTACTTCCTCTAGTCTTGGCATCAGTTGACTAGGACACTCCACCAGAGATAGGAGCAACTGTCATTTTATCTTTACCCTTATGGCCACATTTATCGTGGGTGCTCATGTGCGTAGTAGGAACCCCTTTGTTTCTAAGTCTCTCTTCCTCTTAAACACACATGCCCAGTAAATCATTTGTTGACCATTTTTCATTTTGTGTATTATAAGAGAGTTTAAATGATCTATATTGGCTAGGTAAGGACGTTAAAATGAAATAAATGAGAAATAAACCAGATATAATCTTAGCCATTAAGATGTTAGTTGTAGACTTGCTAGAAGAAACATATTGTTCGTCCACTACCTTTAAAAAATTCTTTTCTAACTCAGAAGTGCAAATGGACTACCTAATATGCTTTCCTACATGTGCTTATATAAATAACAAGCTAAGCCTATTAGAATATTTCCACTTATCATAATTGACCTTCACAACATTATTACTTTCCTCTATTAGTGGTCGTGGTTTTTCCAATCAGAAAGCTAAGCCAAGTCCATGCATCCCAATGTAAACATGACATTTTCTTTCCATTCATTGAAATTTATGCTATTGGGATCCAGAATGTTATTTTCATCGTATAAAGATGAAGGACTAATTGCAATAAACAAATTTTCATATCAAAACTACAAGTATGATATGAAAGTAAATACAATGCCCTTTTTATTTACTTTTATATACTAATTTCTATTTTTCATCACATTTATCTTTTGATAGAAATGTAACACAAAACAATGGTCGTCATTTAATGTGATTCACACTCATTTGACAAGATCAAATTCAACATACACTTTATGCTAATAAAATATTTTTACCTTTGGGTTAAACATATTATTATTTAGATAACATTGATCTTGTCAAACTTAATGTATCAACAAATGATTCACCTTTGGATAGTATCATTATCACATAACTTGAGAATATTATATAACACTTCATAGATATTCTTACAACTTAATCCCTTTATGGAAAACGTTTTCATACAAGTATGATTCAGAATAGGAAATAAGGATATGATATGACATGTAGTGTATGGTTGTAGTGACATAATTCAAATTTGATAATGTATATGTGGCCAAAAAAAGATTGTTAAACATAAACTTGTCTAACAAATATGAATCAGTATGTGATTATCCTTAAACACGAGTCCAAAAAGACAAGGATTTGATTCTTGGTAATCAGACTTTAAATTTATAATACCTGAATGTTCAATATGCCCACAACCAGTACGGGTTCGGAGTAGAAGTTTGGGGTCAAACACATGGATGAGGAGAAATAAACATTTCGGAATCTAAGTTTGATTTGGCAAAGTTGTCAAAAGCTTGATGGGTAAACGCTTGCTACGAAGCGCGCATAGGAAATTTAAAAGAATAAAGAATGAAACAAAAACTATCTCCAAAAGGGAGATACTAGTAGAATTAAGGTTTTGGTGCTTTTGGAGTTTTAATGATTTTTAGGAAGGTTTTATATTCTTTATAAGGAAAACTAGGGGATGAATCCTACTATTTTGAGTATAACACAAAGAAAGATAGCGGGCCTTGTAAACTAAAATAATTTATACTTCACATCTTTCTTTCTCAAAAATGGTGTTAGGAAAAAACCAAATCTTAGAACCCTCTCTTAAGGAGACTAATAAGAGATTTCATGCGAGAGATAAATTGAAAAAAGCTCTAACTATGGGTACTTTCATACTCTAGAGTTACACCAAGTTCAAAGTGCACGCGACCTTCTTCTCTCAAAGGTGATCAGGATAGGAATTATGATTTGGTAGTTAGTCAAATACATGATATGAAAGCACAAATTTAGAACTCATATTCAAGGGAAATCAATCAACAAGATAAAGTTATACAGAGGAACGATGTAAGGAATAATCATTAATTTGCAATAATACGGAATGTACTGGTTTGATTGCAATGCGTTGATGAAATAAAAACAAATGATGTAAAAAGGGAAGATAGGTATCAGTCTCTCTTATTGAGAAATCCGATATGCATAGTAGCTGATGCCCGGGACTGAGCTAGGCTGGTATCAACAACTGATACTAGTCCGGACTGTTTCAGGTCATAGTCGTGTCGGGCAATGACCGTGTCGGTCTACGACCGTATCAGGTCATGACTGTGACGGGTTGTAGCCATATCGAGCCATGACCATACCGGACTAGCCCTGTCCCTATTCTTGTCACCTTCATGTTGGGTTGCTCTATCTGGACCAACCCTCCCAGGTTAGAGGTCAAATAGAAACCCGACATACTCGATGAAGCTTCAAGGTAAAGAACTGATATCTCTCTCAAGGATAGTTCAATGTCCGTCTGTTACTATGGAAATGATCCCTCCATCCTTCTCATAATATGAGCATGCTCACCTAAATAATCACTTGGTGGACCCTCAGATGCTTACTGACTGTGTCTCCTCTTTTAGGCAAAGGTCTCCAGTAATCCCACGTGCCTACTTTGTGCACTGTTTGAGCTATTTATAGATAGTGCAAATTTTGCGGTTCCATCGGATTGGTCCACGTGTCCCGCAACCCGTGACTCCGTTCTGGTGCTCGTGGCGGGCTGATGTGAATCTCGATTCTTGGATTGTATCGCTTTGTGACCTTTGTCGATTTTGTTGACGTGGTTGATGCCCAATATGATGGTCTCGGCTTCAGCTTCAATAACCGCCATGGTTGTAGTCATTTCGCGCTATGACCATATCGGGTTGTAACTGTCCCGTGTTACAACTATTGTCATGCTCAGATCATCTTGCGATGTGATTCCCCCACGTTGTAGTTGTGACGGGTTGTCATGTGTTAGGTTATGTGTGTCTCGGTTATGATAAAAAACAGATGCAATCATCCCAAGCTTGGGTATCAAGATTCTTCTACTAGTGCCGCCGGCTTGTTGTATGTCGATATGTGCTTAGGAAGGTGTATTGGATTGTTGGTGATGAGTACGATATATTTTCTATATATAATATCTTTAGTCAAATGGGTGCTCTCTTTGTCATAAAGGGACAGTAAATCCTTCAAAAGATAAGAAAAGTTATCAAAAAGTACATAAAGCATGTTTTGTCAAGTTATCTGAGCATAATGAGGAGGAAATTAAAGTTTGAGACTAACTTTAATATAAAATGGAAGCTCTTACATCCATAAAATGGGTATTATCAACCCCCCAAACTTAGCAATTTGCTTGTCTACAAGCTATAAAACTAGTTTTGAATTTTTTCGTAAAGACATGTGTAAAAAGGAACGTGTCAAGTTTGAAACGCCATAAAGAAAATCATGTCAAACCACAAGTGTATTGACCTTTTTTTTCTTTAATAGAACAAAATTAATCTTTTGGTGAGACTTTTGTCCACTTCATATGAAGCTATCTCTCTCATCAAACTTTATATCATGGATAAGAGAAAGAAATGTGGGGATTTTGGGAAGGCTTATGTCTTTTGGATTTTTCTTTTCTTTAATTGGGTCATTCAAGTATGGGTCTGTTAACAGGTAGATGGTTCATGCAGTCCAAGCCAAATGGCTTTAGTGTAGTAATTTAACATCCTGTACCATTGCCTCAGATTTTCCATACCTAAAAATGATTCCCGTTGGGAGAACAAGTTTGTTATTTTTGGGCTTAACTCTCATATTTTAGTCGCTCTCATAAGGCTTTTCCTTCTTTTCTGAGATTTTTTTGGGGGGTAAATATGAGGCGAGCCATTCACTGTTTAGATAGCTCTCTTCTTCATAGATGAACATCTCAAACTATAAGATAAATTTCTTTACAATAAAGGCAAAGTTATAGTCCTTGTGGTTTAACACTTCATTTTCAAGAGAGAAAATCAAAATATTCACAACCTTAAGTGCAGAGACACAAACCAAAAGATATACCATAATTTCAAATAAAATGTGCAATGTTAATATCTATGAACATCAGATGGGATAAGTGTCTCTTTTAATTACTATTCAATGTTTATGTATAGTTTTAGACATGTAGAAAGACAAAGAAAAAAAGGGGAAGAGAAATGGATAGGAGTACCTACCTCACTGATGCTATAGGGACCACCCTCCCAAACTTACCTCCTATTTTGTCTCAGAGTGGTGTGGAGTTATAAGAAAGGGTCAGTATAGATCAGTGAGGGTTGTTTTTCTTTACCCCATCAGAAGAGAATAGCTCCATGACGTATTCTCTGTGCAAGTTGTGATAATTGATGTCATGGCAGTATTCAGGGTGCTGGTTCAAAGTAACGACAGAGTGTATCCAGTGTAGCATGAAGAGGTCATAGTTGTTGGATAGACGAATTTGATGTGGACTACGGTGACATAAATGAAGATCATGCCAAGCTACTATAGGGTCTATAATATATAGCTTCAAAATATCGACCACTTTGTGATAGAACTTTCGTGCTAACCTTTTAAGAGGTGTCTTCAGTTCTGGGTCGAAGGATAGTGCTTCAGTCACATGAGAATCAGAACTGTTAAAATGCCCACAACAGATACTAGTAGCAAGGACGAGAAGTGTCTAGTGGTTATCATGCAACATAGGTAGAAAATGTTTGGCGGTAGATGTTCTTCAAGTTGTTGTTGAAATAAGTTGCATGCTCCAGATTCATCGTCGAGGCAGACATCGTTGATGAGCATTGGATGTGCAATCCAGGTTGAGCCAATCTTTAGTTGTAAGATAGTGATGTAAGCTATTGCGACTGTCATGGCAAGGCATCCGTTGGTCTTTACCATGTCTCTAAGATCATCAGTAGGAACTACCACAGAGTCTTTATCATAGATTACGTCTTTAATGTTGGAATCAACAAGATGTTTCAGAATATGATTTACCTGCTCTTGAGATAAAGTATTTCAAGTAGAACAATCAAAGTTGTTGATTTCAGTTTCAGAGATGCAAGTAGTTGGTTGTTCCTCAAGAACTATTGTTGAAGGGGTTGTGACATCCTGATCGAGAGGATTATGCATGTCCCTTAGCTGCTTTTCGGATCTATTTTGGTACTAGGAACATAGCTACTGGTCTTACACCCTTGGTTGGTTTTGATGTGGTGTGGAAGGATCATTATCATCTAACTCCAAGAAGTTATTTGGGATTTCTAGGTCACAAAAGTCTTGTCCTTTATCAACATCATTTCATATAATCCCCTAAGCCAAAAGAAATTTGTGTACTGGAGCTGCAACATATATCTTGAGTTGTTAAGGAGCTCGATGGCATGCAGAATGATGAAAGAATTGTTGCCGCTCCCCGAGTCTTGTTGGATAGGAAAATTTTGGACTGAGAAGAAGTTCCAACAGCCGCTATGTCGTTGGATGTTTCTTTTGATGACCCGGTGGAGCTTGAGCGGAAGTAGTCACAGATAACTATCTCTAGGGTGGAGGAAATGATGGTCTTGATGGGGAATTTCACCTCCACAGCAGTTGTACAAGGAGACGTGACGAGAGAGCATATCCTCTATACAAATGAACCAACATTTCTTGTGCTTTTGTGGGACTAGCACTAGCCTGGGATTGTAGTCTTCAATATATATCAGCATATCCTCTACAAGTGGTAATTTGTCCATCTCGGCAAGTATTCGTTTGGCTAGAATAGGGGTGGTATTGTAGATTGGCCACGTGCTTGCAGTTAGAATTATATTTTCTAGAATAACACTCTCTAGCACTCGAAAAAGAAGTTTGCCGACTACAACTTCTGGGCGAAACATATCCTTCAATGCTTTTCACCAAAGATAGGAGTATTCGTTGTCCCGTATGATGATTTCTTCACTCATCCCAGGGTTTAGAAACCTGTTCAGGAGATGTTAGTCATGAAGTAAGGTAACCAATAGTGCATCTATCGAAGTTAGGCATGTCAAATCTAGAGATTGTTGAAGGCGCAACAAACCGTTCTTCTTCTACATTCTGCCGCCAAGGGAGTTGTGTAGATATGATGGTGTGTAGGTCATCCTCTTCTCCTTCAGATGAGTTTTCTACAATGTTGGCAAAGAGTTCAACCAGCTCTTCATCATTCATAAGTGGAGAGATTGTTGTTGCATTATTGGCATTTGATGGATGACTCCCTATCAGACTGACCCAGTCTATTAAGTTTGGGGGGGGGCACTAGCCATCTAGAGATCCATGGGGGCTTTAGGAAATTCACTCAAACCCCATTCTAGTTGGATTTCTTCTACGGGTGAGGCCAGACCCTGTCTCACCTTAGAAGCATCATATTCCTCTGCCATTCTTAAGATCACAGAGTCTGGAAAGGTGGGGGTTGACCCGTTGACCCCATAGCAGCTCGTGGGATGTTTTGCTAGACCAGCAATATTGTCTCTGGCTACTGCATCAGGGGGAGTGGACGTGATATGGGATGTACCGCTCAAGCTAGAGGAATATGAAGGTGAATGTCTCGAGTGGCAATCTTTACGACGCTTGCTCCTTTCTTCATGTCTTCCTTTGATTGCATCAAGATGTTGAAACACAGTTTGCATTGTGTGGTTGAGTGCTTCCAGCTGGTTAGGAAGGCCGATCAAGCTCAGAATCTCATGCTCTTGCGTCCCCAGCTGCCTTTGAAATGCCTGAAATTGACAAGTTAGGAGTTAAGGGTATCAAAGTGTTCGTAGCTTACCCCCTTGAGATGCTCGAATCCGATACCGAAGGCATGCCCCAAAGGGGAAGATGAGTTGGTGAGCGGTTGTGGCTAGCGGTCCCGATCCTGGCTGGTGTCGAAGAAATGTGACTACCTGACCTTTCTCTTTGATGAGGGGGGAGTCTAGAATAACAGGTGGCTTCCTATCAGCTTCCTCTCGAGGTAGGGGTGTGTTATCAGTTGTGGCACCCACATCTTTATTGATATGTGGAGAGGAAGATGCACCATCTTAGAGATCTGCTGTATTGATTTCTGCTAGTGGGGTCTTTTGGGTGACCGATTGGATAGATGGTTGTTTGCTGGCATCAAGTGCTTGATCCAGAGCTAGGAAAAACTCACATCATTTTCTTGAGGAGTCTCTTCGCGCACTTTGGGTTGATCCACTTGTATGACTGACATAACATGTGCGGCCTCCATTTGGGGGATTTCTTTGATGCTAAGCATTGTCAACTCGTGTCGTTGAGCCAACATGGGAATCACCCACCTTTTAGTAGCTGTCTTTTGGTGAGTAGCAGAAGGTGGTAGAATAATACTCTGGGTTGTCAACGATTGTAGTTCAGTTGTCATGAAGACCAATTTGTCTATGTCGTAGGGAGCACATTTTGGCAGAGGGAGAAGTATGTTCGTGTCATATAACAAATGTCGCTTGTTCTTCTTCAGAATGCCCGCTCGAGTCAGAAAACTTATGTCAATCATGTCATCTCCTTAGGTACGTGAAAGGTTGTGGGGTTCTCTTGGGTACCCAAGGCCCACGATGATCAGGTTGATGATCCCTCACATGCAGTATTATTTTGTTGCCTCCTTGATCAGATGCATTTTGTTCATCAAGAAGTGCCCCAGATTTATCGACTTCTTGGTCATGATGCTCCACATAACATGTAGCTCTTTAGTATAGATGTTCCTGGTCTCATACTTTGTGAAGAGGATGCTGGTGACGATCTTGTGGATTATCCTCCAAAAGCAGGAGTGTACAACTACCACCTGACATCCTGACTTGAAGATGGGCTCGCCTGTCAGCTTCTTCCACAGTTGGACTTGATCAAAATCCTCCTCTTCACCCATCCTCACCCCCTCATCCAGTGCTTTTTGATCTTCTTCATTGTCACTGATGATCTGGTTGATCATCTTTTCATAGATCACGTAATCAGAGTTGTAGAGGTAGGCGGTCAGTCTGTCTTCACTGCCAAACTCGTTGCTTTCCTCAGGGGTGTTAGGCATCTTTTATAGAGAGGAAATGAACTCCTTTGTCAGCTCTGTGTAGGAGTGTGAGAAGGCAAAGCAAATCTTGTAGAACTTAGTTGTTGTGAGTACGTCCTTCAATCTGTCGTAGATGTTGATATGATGGAAGGAAGGTTCATGATAGAACTTTGTTTGTCAGAACAACTTCTTTGACAGTTCTATGTATTGAAGTTGGTGCTCCTCATCTCTTGCCCTGAAATGGCCCATAGAGTGAGATAGGACTTTGGGGCATGCTTTCGAAACTCGAGCAGATGTTGTTTCATTTTCATGGAAGGGCCTCTTAGTTGTCATGGAAGACTCAGCTGTAGATGGGTGTTGTCTCTTCTTCCTTGTGGTAGGCCTATGGACTTGTTCCTCTACTCCTTTAGTGGGGCTTCCATGTCCTTGTCTGACCTGACAACTAGGATCACCGTTTGCTTGGTGTGTGCCATCTATGAAAAATAAAGAATTGACATGTATTTAGTTGGCTGGTGATAAAGGAAACTTTTAGGTATATATATGTATTTTTTTATGAGAGAAAAATCTAATGCCGATATTGGGTGAGAAAAACTGATATGGCAAGTAACCCGATACATGATAAACCACAACAATGCGATATGGCACTGCCCGACACAGTTTTATTAACTCGGCACAAAAAATCTAAGGCCGATATGTTAGCTAAACCAGTACATGGGATAGCCTGATACGATTCTTAACCCGACATGTGAAAGCCAAGGCCGATACGACACTGCCTGACATGATAAAAGCTGAGGCATATATGGTGTTGGCTGACACGCCAACTGGACAACACGTGTTTGTAAACCCGACATAAGAGATAGCCGCGATACTATTCTTAACCCGACATGCGAAAGCCAAGGCTGATACGGTGTTGCCCGACACGGGTAAAGTTTACAAGGAAGCTAGTATTGGTTTCGTACCTTATGTTTTCAAGAAAGAAGATCACAAAGTCGACACACTAAGAAAGCCTGACAGAGTTTGTAATCTGATACTAGTAGTTGGCCGATATGAAAACTAATCTTTTGTGCAGAAGTGAAAGAGTTTGTATCCTTATACTGTGATGACCGACAAACAAATCGTCATTAATCAAGTGGAATAAACATAAACAACAAATCATAAAAATCACTAAAAATTAAAACCATTTTTGCAAAGAGATCCATTTCTAGGAAAACTCTTTAAGGCAGAACCAAAACTTTATATACATCATTGTTCACATTGTACATACATTGTACCATCTTTTCTCGAGGATAACATATAGCAGTTTCTCTATCAAAACACATACTAAAACAACATAAAACCTCAAAGCATTCATGCCAAAATCCTAAGATTATCATAAAATCAGTACATACCAACTCCAAGGACCTGAGAGTACAGAGATGACACATAGGACTACTATCTACAAGACACGACAGGCAGTACACTCAACATGAGTTGTCACTGCTGTCCCTGTTGCTGATGTTCTTCCTCTGCAATACGGTCTCAATCCCCCTCGTGCACACCCACCTAAAAAAATGTGGATCCCACGGGGCGAGACAATTGTCCCAGTGAGAGATATAACTCTCTGCCAACAATATTATTATCACAGTTTAAATGGTATAAAATTGAGCAGAAGATAAGCAGTTTAGAATATTCTTATCTTTTAAAGCATTGCAACTATCTGTGATAGAGCAGTAAGTCATTTATTCTCTTTATAAGGAATGGGAAGAACATGTATATCATTTACTCATCATACTATATCAACATCTCAATCTTATCCGGTGAAACTCATTATCATGGTATGTCATCCATGAATCATTCTCATTTCTATTTGTTGGCCTCAACTAATCTACTAACCAGATATTTAATTGTACCAGTCATGTGAGTATACATCATCATATTATATTTAGGCATTGGACTATGTCAATCCTGTGCAACTATTTCAGGCATTGGACTATGCCAATCCTATGCAAACATCACTGAATACCACATCACTTTTACAAGGCATTATACCTTGGCCAAGCCATCATGCTTATTCACATCCTTTCTATAAACAAGTATCCCTCTCATATATTTCAAACACTATAACCCTTATTTGGTTATAAGCATAAAGCATGTATGATCAAGATTTCATTATTATTATTGTATCCATTTATTATTATCATTATATTACTAAGTTTCCATTCTTAGTTTATTTTGAACATTATCATTTCTTACATGAGACTTTTATAAACACCTTGTTACCTCTCACTAGGCAACAACTATCCTCATGGATCACAGGGCCCATTAAGTATCTTGTCACCTCTCACTAGGCAACAAATATCACATGGCTCACAAGGCCATAACACATCTTGTCACCTCTCACTTGGAAACAACTTATTCTCATGGCTCACAAAGCCATAACACATCTTGTCACCTCTCATCAGGCAACAACTTATTCACATGGCTAACAAGGCCCATAACACATCTTGTCACCTCTCACTAGGCAACAAATTATCACATGGCTCACAAGGCCATAACACATCTTGTCACCTCTCACTAGGCAACAACTTATTCTCATGGCTCACAAAGCTATAACTCATTATACTTGTTATACAAGTATTTAGCATATCTTTCAAGGCTTATGCAATAAGAGAATTACAACCGTCCCATCATTGGGATTAGGGTTTCCCCTTTATGACCGATTAGGGTTTCATGTTTATTTTATTGATCCAAACCCTAATTCATTTCTCCACACATCTAGGAGCATACATTGCTATCGTAAGTATCCAATCATACTTATTTATTCTCAACATTTATCATTTAATGATTACCAATACAAGGTACGAGTTTCTCTCTCATCCTCTCTAGGATATTGATTACATCATACTTTATTGTTTTGGCTTAACCCTTTCTCAAGGTATGTTAGCCTACACTTATCAAAGTGCATTAAACTCATTACATTTCAATGTAACAATTGGCATGACACACTTCATGTGTTACTCATCCATACATATTGGATTAAGATGCATCAAGGTGTAGCAACCTTAAAGTGTTGGATGTGATATTTACCATACCTTGCTGTATCACTTCCCTTATCCCTTTTAACTTACTTAAGTTCATCAACTCATCTTGTATTTGGGTATTTCCCATCCTAATACTTTATCCACTATCCCATCATATTAATCTTGTAAAGTATTGACCATAAGTCATACACTTGAATCACCCAACTATCATTAATGATATGGACTCATCTCGGGTTAAGGCACTGTTGATATAAGGTTGTCCATTATCAACCACTTTAGGTGTTTCACCTATAAAGGTATTATCCAAACCATAACTTGGTGTTACTCTTATCACTCCTAAGAGTGTCTTGCCCTCACCTTTACAAGGTATCCCGGGTTAGAAGTGTGCATATGTTTACCATATCGGGTTGTAAGTATATGAGCACTCACCATATCAGGCTAGAAGTATATACACACCATTCATATCGGGCTAAAGGTGTTAGTATGTGTTACCCATGTCGTGCATGAGGTATTAAGCCATCACCATGTCGGGCTAGACATGAACTAGGGTTGTGTATAGGTCTACCATATCGTGCAATAGCACTTGTAATTCTTTAATCATATTTGGTTACCCAAATTAGGTTTCACATCAACTTACAAGTATACAATTGACCTTGTATCGTGCATGGAGTCTATACTTGACTACCTATCGTGCAAGAGGTGTATACTACACCCCCATATCGTTCAAATAGGTTTACAAACCTATTCATATCATTTTAGTGAAATAGGTGCATCATCATATCGGGTTAGGGGTGCTTGCTTGTGTGCATGCACCCGATATCACTTTTATAAGGTGATATCATCATCTTCAAGCTCTAGACCTTTTCTATAACTATTATAGTTCATGTCAACAGGTCTAAGCACTACTAGAACTCATAATTTCATCAACTATTTCAGGAAATTTTGGAATTAAAAGTAGATCATTAAATACAACAATTTAGGTGATGAATAATAACATGGTTGAGTTCAAGTTATATAACTCGCCTTAAGAACAACTTCAAAGCTCAAAGCTCCAAAGCTACATGTTCCTAAGGTTTAAGATGACTTATGAAAAGTACATGGCTCGTTCATAACTCCTTCATATACAAGGAATCACCATGGATAAGCAATTGGTGAAAAAGAAAAGAAAGGAAGATCAAAACCCTAACATCATGCTTCAATCCAAGGTTGAAGATGATCATGGCCTCACCTTAGGGTCAAGTATGAGCTCCTATTTTCTCCTTAGCACCCTTTCACGATACCATACTGATCTTGCACGATATGCCACCCATCTTGCACGATATGGCACTCACTTGCACGATATGCCACTCAACTCTTTACTCTATGGCCGATATCACTCTATATGGCCAATATCACCTACTTGGGCGATATGATCTTACCATGGGCGATATCCTAAGGCCCATGCACGATACCACAGCATTCCTTCACGATATGGGAGCTCTATGCATGATACATTAGGGTAGTAGGGTGGTAAGGGTCTCAAAATTGCACTAAGGGGTGAAACTAGGGGTATATATACTTGTTGCACATGATGGAAGGTAAAAATGAGGTGTCATTATTTTGAACTAGTAGGTGCCACGTGCCCATGCATGGGTGACACGTGTCCAAGAATGCATCATCATTTATCTTGTCTTGAAAAACAGTTGAGAATCATCTAGAGTTGCAAATTCGTCCATTACTTGTCCTTTTGAATAAAATATATCAATTAATTCATCACTTTTTGCACAACCCGATACAACTTTGTTAAGGAAGTTGTAACTCGATACAAACCACATCCTTGAGGTGCTTTGCATGATATGGACTTTTCCAATAGTTCGCAAAACAATATGGGACACCTCCTTGGGATCCTTGGCCGATAGGCACTCATATATAAGCTTTTCAACTTGATACAACTCAAGTTAAGCTTTCAAATTCAACCCTTTTCTTGGTCATTTCTTCACCAAGATTGCCATCATTCGTAATGGAATAAAGCATGGTGTATCCTCCTTTATCTCTCCTCTACATGATTCTAAGAGGGATTAGGAACACTCTAGATGTGGTAATTTGCATATTAACCCCACATTTTGGGTAAATTGCAATTTGTACCAAAATTGGTGCACAACGCTCCAACATTGTTCAAACAAGTTCAAACTTGAAATTTAGGCTTTCCAAACCACACCTTAGAATCATTCTATCTCTTATGATTTTAAAACACATTTGGTACATTCAACATGTGACATTTTGCATTATAACCCCTCAACTTGGGTAAATTGCACTTTGGTCCAAAATAAAGGAACATTGCTCAAACAAAATTCAATCAGGACCAAACTTGAAACATAAGTGTGTTACATGATGAAAAAACTCCTTAGATGATTATATTAGAGTTCTAAGCAACTTTATTAACCAAAACAAATAGGGTTACCTCATAACCCAGGTCAGGGTTGTTACAAGTTATAAACCCCTAACAAGGATTTCGTCCCCGAAATCCCAGGAAAAGGAGAGATATATTTTTAATCATTTATCATACCATCAAGTCTCCACATAACATCTTAATGTCATGGAGATACCATAGATCTTTAATCCACACAAAGTTCTTCCACACAGGGTTATTCTAAGGAAATATTTTTAGCTTGATAAACTTTTCCATCAATTACAATCGTTCCTTCCATTAGTTCAACCTTATCAATGTTTATGTTTATGCAGATCATAAACCCCTAACATATAATGTCCATATTATTTGAAAGGAGGAAGCATAAAAGAACGTACTCCTGTCATCACCCAAGAGTGTCTATCAAAAGAGAAACATATATATCTAACAGAGATAATCCACTCAGCAATCCTTTATTTGTTTGGGAAAGTTCACTTAGCACTTTAATTAGAAAAGTTATCTGAGAAATTTATTTGGGAAAATCCACTAAGAAAGTTTCACTGAGCAATTTCACTGATAAAATTTCACTAAGCAATTTCACTGAGAAAGTTTCACTAAGCAATTTCACTAAGAAAGTTCACTGAGCAATCTCACTGAGAAAGTTTCACTAAGCAATTTCACTGAGAAAGTTTCACTAAGCAATTTCACTGAGCAATCTCACTGAGAAAGTTTCACTAAGAAATTTCACTGAGAAAGTTTCACTAAGCAATTTCACTGAGAAAGTTTCACTAAGCAATTTCACTGAGAAAGTTCACTAAGCAATCTCACTGAGAAAGTTTCACTAAGCCATTTCACTGAGAAAGTTTCACTAAGAAATTTCACTGAGAAAGTTTCACAAAGCAATTTCAGTGAGAAACTTTCACTAAGCAATTTCACTGAGAAAGTTTCACTAAGCAATTTCATTGAGAAAGTTCACTAAGAAATCTCACTGAGAAAGTTTCACTAAGCAATTTCACTGAGAAAGTTTCACTAAGCAATTTCACTGAGAAAGTTTCACTAAGCAATTTCACTGAGAAAGTTCACTGAGCAATCTCACTGAGAAAGTTTCACTAAGAAATTTCACTGAGAAAGTTTCACTAAGCAATTTCACTGAGCAATCTCACTGAGAAAGTTTCACTAAGCAATTTCATTGAGAAAGTTTCACTAAGCAATTTCACTGAGAAAGTTTCACTAAGCAATTTCACTGAGAAAGTTCACTAAGCAATCTCACTGAGAAAGTTTCACTAAGCAATTTCACTGAGAAAGTTTCACTAAGCAATTTCACTGAGAAATCTCACTGAGAAAGTTTCACAAAGCAATTTCAGTGAGAAAGTTTCACTAAGCAATTTCACTGAGAAAGTTTCACTAAGCAATTTCATTGAGAAAGTTCACAAAGAAATCTCACTGAGAAAGTTTCACTAAGAAATTTCACTGAGAAAGTTTCACTAAGCAATTTCACTGAGAAAGTTCACTGAGCAATCTCACTGAGAAAGTTTCACTAAGCAATTTCACTGAGAAAGTTTCACTAAGAAATTTCACTGAGAAAGTTTCACTAAGTAATTTCACTGAGAAAGTTTCACTAAGCAATTTCACTGAGAAAGTTCACTAAGCAATTTCACTGAGAAAGTTTCACTAAGCAATTTCACTGAGAAAGTTCACTAAGCAATTTCACTGAGAAAGTTCACTGAGCAATCTCACTGAGAAAGTTTCACTAAGCAATTTCACTGAGAAAGTTCACTGAGCAATCTCACTCAGAAAGTTTCACTAAGCAATTTCACTGAGAAAGTTTCACTAAGCAATTTCACTGAGAAAGTTTCACTAAGCAATTTCACTGAGAAAGTTCACTGAGCAACCTCACTGAGAAAGTTTCACTAAGCAATTTCACTGAGAAAGTTCACTGAGCAATCTCACTGAGGAAGTTTCACTAAGCAATTTCACTGAGAAATTTATTTGGGAAAGTTCACTTAGCTCTTCCTATTTATTTTCATTATTCTCTCTAGATGTTTCAAAATGATTACTTGATCAGAGTAATCAGAAAGATAACAATCTAAGAGTTCCATACTCACCCTATCTCCAATAATCATATACCTAGCCAGGGTATACAAATATTGAGATTAGGTAGTATGCACTTTATTTACTATCATGTTCCTCACTTTTCATATCATTATACACACAGGATTTTTCATTCCTGGGTTTTCTTCAGGCATCACTTCTATATCTCATATTTTATCACACAGATAAGAGAGATTATAAAGCATTTTAAGGAATACTAAGTAAAATGTAAATTCTCATCTTTCTTGTGTCCTTATAGGACTAGTTAGGGGAAGTTCAAAAATAACTACTTTCTTTTAACACATAGAATCATGAAATGAAATATCAGAATGAATCTATTTCATCTGACTATTACATCTTGCGGTCATCTACCGCTTTAGGTTGACTCAACACGTAGTGTCTAGTTATTTCATGTTACTGCTTTTGCCTTTACTTAGTTGCTACTGCCCTGGTGCACTAGGCATTTATTGCACTAGTGACACTAAAAACTTTGGCTTTTCAGAACAGCTAGGCAAATGTCTCTAAAATTATAGAGACCTTATCTTAAATCTTAGCTTATTGCCCCTCCTTGGGCACTACCATCACATATGTACTATATGTATAAACTTATGGCAGAGTCTACTTTATCGCCATATGTTAATCTTTCCCACATTTCCACTCTTCCGACATGACCATGTCATTCAAGAACCCTTTCAAAGCCCAAAGTTTCCACATTAAGGACTGGTAACCTAGGTTGTAATGCTAGTATCCAGTATTCTATATGCATCATTGTTGTCCTAACCTTCCCTTTAAGAGCATAGACATATGATTCTCTATCATGATCAGGTCAAGATGGGAATTCTTAGGCACTTGTTCTTCTCTTGTCTGATCCCATGCACCCTCTCCTGGTGCAACAACATTGCCCTTAGCAATGTGTTCCTCATGTTCCCCAGTCATTTATAAACTTTACCCTTTACTCTGCATAAGCAGAAGTCACTATAGGGTATACTGGAGGACACTAACACATACTCAACACCTTAGTCCTATGTCTCTGTAGACTCAGCGAACCTAGAGCTCTGATACCAAACTTGTGACGACCGACAAACAAATTGTCATTAATTAAGAGTAATAAACATAAACAGAAGATTCATAAAAATCACTAAAAATTAAAACCATTTTTGCAAAGAGATCCATTTCTAGGAAAACTCTTTAAGGCAGAATCAAAACTTTATATACATCATTGTTCACATTGTACATACACTGTACCATCTTTTCTCGAGGATAACATATAGTAGTTTCTCTATCAAAACACATACTAAAACAACATAAAACCTCGAAGCATTCAGGACAAAATCCTCAGATTATCATAAAATCAGTACAGACCAACTCCAAGGACCTGAGAGTACAGAGACGACACATAGGACTACTATCTACAAGACACGACAGGCAGTACACTCAACCTGAGCTGGCACTGTTGTCCCTGTTGTTGATGTTCTTCCTCTGCAATACGGTCTCAATCCCCCTCGTGCACGCCCACCTAAAAAAATGTGGATCCCACGGGGTGAGACAATTGTCCCAGCGAGAGATATAACTCTCCACCAACAATATTATTATCACAGTTTAAATGGTATAAAACTGAGCAGAAGATAAGCAGTTTAGAATATTCTTATCTTTTAAAGCATTGCAACTATATGTGATAGAGCAGTAAGTCATTTATTCTCTTTATAAGGAATGTGAAGAACATGTATATCATTTACTAATCATATTATATCAACATCTCAAGCTTATCCAACGAAACTCATTATCATGGTATGTCATCCATGAATCATTATCATTTCTATTTGTTGGCCTCATCCAAATATGCTAACCATATATTTAATTGTACCAGTCATGTGAGTATACATCATCATATTATATTTAGGCATTGGACTATGTCAATCCTGTGCAACTATTTCAGGCATTGGACTATGCCAATCATGTGCAAACATCACTGAATACCACATCACTTTTACTAGGTGTTATACCTTGGCCAAGCCATCATGCTTATTCACATCCTTTCTATAAACAAGTATCCCTCTCATATATTTCAAACACTATATCCCTTATTTGGTTATAAGCATAAAGCATGTATGATCAAGATTTCATTATTATTATTGTATCCATTTATTATTATCATTATATTACTAAGTTTCCATTTCTTAGTTTATTTTGAACATTATCATTTCTTACATGAGCCTTTTATAAACACCATGTTACCTCTCACTAGGCAAAAACTATCCTCATGGATCATAGGGCCCATTAAGTATCTTGTCACCTCTCACTAGGCAACAAATATCACATGGCTCACAAGGCCATAACACCTCTTGTCATCTCTCACTTGGCAACAACTTATTCTCATGGCTCACAAAGCCATAACACATCTTGTGACCTCTCATCAGGCAACAACTTATTCACATGGCTCACAAAGCCCATAACACATCTTGTCACCTCTCATTAGGCAACAAATTATCACATGGCTCACAAGGCCATAACACATCTTGTCACCTCTCACTAGGCAACAACTTATTCTCATGGCTCACAAAGCTATAACTCATTATACTTGTTATACAAGTATTTATCATACCTATCAAGGCTTATGCAATAAGAGAATTACAACCATCCCATCATTGGGATTAGGGTTTCCCCTTTATGACTGATTATGGTTTCATGTTTATTTTATTGATCCAAACCCTAATTCATTGCTCCACACATCTAGGAGCATACATTTCTATCGTAAGTATCCAATCATACTTATTTATTCTCAACATTTATCATTAAATGATTACCAACACAAGGTACGAGTTTCTCTCTCATCCTCTCTAGGATATTGATTACATCATACTTTATTGTTTTGGCTTAACCCTTTCTCAAGGTATGTTAGCCTACACTTATCAAAGTGCATTACACTCATTACATTTCAATGTAACAATTGGCATGACACACTTCATGTGTTACTCATCCATACATATTGGATTAAGATGCATCAAGGTGTAGCAACCTTAAAGTGTTGGATGTGATATTTACCATACCTTGGTGTATCACTTCCCTTATCACTTTCAACTTACTTAAGTTCATAAACTTATCTTGTATTAGGGTATTTACTATCCTAATACTTTATCCACTATCCCATCATATTAATCTTGTAAAGTATTGACCATAAGTCATACACTTGAATCACCCAACTATCATTAATGATATGGACTCATCTCGAGTTAAGGCACTGTTGATATAAGGTTGTCCATTATCAACCACTTTAGGTGTTTCACATATAAAGGTATTAGCCACACCATAACTTGGTGTTACTCTTATCACTCCTAAGAGTGTCTTGCCCTCACCTTTACAAGGTATCTCGGGTTAGAAGTGTGCATATGTTTACCATATCGGGTTGTAAGTATATGACACTCACCATATCGGGCTAGAAGTATATACACACCATTCATATCGGGCTAAAGGTGTTAGTATGTGTTACCCATGTCGTGCATGAGGTATTAAGCCATCACCATGTCGGGCTAGACATCAACTAGGGTTGTGTATCGGTCTACCATATCGTGCAATAGCACTTGCAATTCTTTACTCATATTTGGTTACCCAAATTAGGGTTTCACATCAACTTACAAGTATACAATTGACCTTGTATCATGCATGGAGTCTATACTTGACTCCCTATCATGCAAGAGGTGTATACTACACCCCCATATCATTCAAATAGGTTTACAAACCTATTCATATCATTTTAGTGAAATAGGTGCATCATCATATCGGGTTAGGAGTGCTTGCTTGTGTGCATGCACCCGATATCACTTTTATAAGGTGATATCATCATCTTCAAGCTCTAGACCTTTGCTATAACTATTATAGTTCATGTCAACAGGTCTAATCAACTACTAGAAATCATAATTTTATCTACTATTTCAGGAAATTTTGGAATTAAAAGTAGATCATTAAATACAACAATTAAGGTGATGAATAATAACATGGTTGAGTTCAAGTTATATAACCCGCCTTAAGAACAACTTCAAAGCTCCAAGCTCCAAAGATCCACGTTCCTAAGGTTGAATATGACTTATGAAAAGTCCAATTCTCGTTCATAACTCCTTCATATACAAGGAATCACCATGGATAAGCAATTGGTGAAAAAGAAAAGAAAGGAAGATCAAACCCCTAACATCATGCTTCAATCCAAGGTTGAAGATGATCATGGCCTCACCTTAGGGTCAAGTATGAGCTCCTATTTTCTCCTTATCACCCTTTCACGATACCATACTGATCTTGCATGATATGCCACCCCTCTTGCACGATATGACACTCACTTGCACGATATGCCACTCAACTCTTCACTCTATGGCCGATATCACTCTATATGGCCAATATCACCTACTTGGGCGATATCCTAAGTCCCATGCATGATACCACAGCATCCATTCACGATATGGGAGCTCTATGTATGATACCTTAGGGTAGGAGTATGGTAAGGGTCTTAAAATTGCACTAAGGGGTGAAACTAGGGGTATATATACTTGTTGCACATGATGGAAGGTAAAAATGAGGTGTCATTATTTTGAACTAGTAGGTTCCACGTGTCCATGCATGTGTGACACGTGTCCAAGAATGCATCATCATTTATCTTGTCTTGCAAAACAGTTGAGAATCATCTAGAGATGCAAATTCGTCAATTACTTGTCCTTTTGAATAAAATATATCAATTAATTCATCACTTTTTGCACAACTCGATACAACTTTGTTAAGGAAGTTGTAACTCGATACAACTTCCAAAATGATATGGGACACCTCCTTGGGCTCCTTGGCCGATAGGCACTCATATATAAGCATTTCAGCTTGATACAACTCAAGTTAAGCTTTCAAATTCAACCCTTTTCTTGGTCATTTCTTCACCAAAATTACCATCATTCATAATGGAATCAAGCATGGTGTATCCTCCTTTCTCTCTCCTATACATGATTTTAAGAGGGAGTAGGAACACTCTAGATGTGTTAATTTGCATATTAACCCCACATTTTGGGTAAATTGCAATTTGTACCAAAATTGGTGCACAATGCTCCAATATTGTTCAAACAAGTTCAAACTTGGAATTTAGGCTTTCCACAAGCCACACCTTAGAATCATTCTCTCTATTATGATTTAAAACACATGTGGTACATTCAACATGTGACATTTTGCATTATAACCCCTCAACTTGGGTAAATTGCACTTTGGTCCAAAATAAAGGAACATTGCTCAAACATCATTCAATCAGGACCAAACTTGAAACATAAGTGTGTTACATGATGACAAAACTCCTTAGAGGATTATATTATAGTTCTAAGCAACTTTATTAACAAAAAAAATAGGGTTACCTCATAACCCAGGTCAGGGTTGTTACAATATCCATAAGATCAACAACATGTACTAGAGCAAGAAACATAACATGCAATGGTCGATCATCAACATATATGAATCATGCAACATAAAGAAGGTAGTATAGCTAGGGTTATAAGTTATGTAACCCGCCTTAAGAAAGCTCCTCAAGCTCCAAGGCTCCAAGCTTCTAGCTCCAAAGCACACCACCTTCGGCCACCTCAAGGAAAGGGACAAAGCTCATAACCACTTCAAACCATGACCGATAACTTATAACCCTTATGGTTATGAGCTTTGTCCCTTTCCTTGAGGTGGCCGAAGGTGGTGTGCTTTGGAGCTAGAAGCTTGGAGCCTTGGAGCTTGAGGAGCTTGCTTAAGGTGGGTTACATAACTTATAACCCTAGCTATACTACCTTCTTTATGTTGCATGATTCATATATGTTGATGATCGACCATTGCATGTTATGTTTCTTGCTCTAGTACATGTTGTTGATCTTATGGATATTGTAACGACCCTGACCTGGGTTATGAGGTAACCCTATTTGTTTTGGCTAATAAAGTTGCTTAGAACTCTAATATAATCCTCTAAGGAGTTTTGTCATCATGTAACACACTCATGTTTCAAGTTTGGTCCCGATTGAATGCTGTTTGAGCAATTTTCCTTTGCTTTGGACCAAAGTGCAATTTACCCAAGTTGAGGGGTTATAATGCAAAATGTCACATGTTGAATGTACCACATGTGTTTTAAATCATAATAGAGAGAATGATTCTAAGGTGTGTCTTGTGGAAAGCCTAAATTCCAAGTTTGAACTTGTTTGAACAATATTGGAGCATTGTGCACCAATTTTGGTACAAATTGCAATTTACCCAAAATGTGGGGTTAATATGCAAATTAACACATCTAGAGTGTTCCTACTCCCTCTTAAAATCATGTATAGGAGAGAGAAAGGAGGATACACCATGCTTGATTCCATTATGAATGATGGTAATCTTGGTGAAGAAATGACCAAGAAAAGGGTTGAATTTGAAAGCTTAACTTGAGTTGTATCGAGTTGAAAAGCTTATATATGAGTGTATATCGGCCATGGAGTCCAATGAGGTGTCACATATCGTTTTTTGGACTCTTGGCAAAGTACATATCGTGCAAAGCACCTCAATGAGGTGAGGTGTGTGGGTTACAACTTCCTTAGCAAAGTTGTGATGAGTTGTAAATAAAGTGGTGATTTTGTTGATATATCTTATTCGAAGAGATATGTAATGGACGAATCTTTATCCCTAAATGATTCTCAACAGTTTTTCAAGACAAGATAAATGTTGATGCATGCATGGAAACGTGTCACCCATGCATGATACGTGGCACCTACTAGCTCAAAATGTTGACACCTCATTTTTTGCCTTTCTTCATGAACAACAAGTATATATACCCCTAGTTTCACCCCTTGGTGCAATTTTGCGACCCTTACCACCCTCCTACCCTAAGGTATCGTGCATAGAGCTCCCATATCGTGAAGGGATGCTTTGGTATCGTGCATGGGCCTTGGGGTATCGCCCATGGCAAGAGCATATCGCCCAAGTAGGTGATATTGGCCATATAGGGTGATATCGACCATAGAGTGAAGTTTTGACTCCAAGTGAGTGTCATATCGTGAAAGTGAGTTCCATATAGTGCATGAGGGATGGCATATCGTGAAAGGACACTAGTGTATCGTACAAAGGTGTTAAGGAGCAAGAAGGAGCTCATACTTAACCCTAAGATGAGGATAAGATAATCTTCAACCTTGGATTGAAACATGAATTTAGGGTTTTGATCTTCCTTTCTTTTCTTCTTCACCAATTGCTTATCCATGGTTATTTCTTATATCTAGAGGATATGAGAAGTTCATCTGCAACCTTAGGAACATGGATCTTTGGAGCTTGGAGCTTTGAAGTGGTTCTTAATGCAGGTTATATAACTTGAACTCAACCATGTTATTATTCATCACCTAAATTGCTGTATTTAATGATCTACTTTTAATTCCAAAATTTCCTGAAATAGTTGATGAAATTTTGAGTTCTAGTAGTTGCTTAGACCTTTTTACATGAACTATAATAGTTAGAACAAAGGTCTAGAGCTTGAAGATGATGATATTACCTTATAAAAGTGATATCGAGTGTAAGCACACAAGTAAGCACCTTTAACCCGATATGATGATGCACCTACTTCACTTGAACGATATGGATATGAATGAATACATTGTTGCACGATATGGGGGTGTAGTATACATATCTTGCACGATAGGGAGTCAAGTATAGACTCCATGCACGATATAAGGTTAAATGAATATTTATAAGTTGATGTGAAACCCTAATTTGGGCAACCAAATATGAGTAAAGAATAGCAAGTGCTATTGCACGATATGGTAGCCCGATACACAACCTTAGTTGATGTCTAGCCCGACATGGTGATGGCTTAATACCTCATGCATGACATGAGTAACACATACAAACACCTTTATCCCTATATGAAAGGTGTGTATATACTTCTAGCCCGACATGGTGAATGCTCATATACTTACAACCTGATATGGTGAACATATGCACACTTCTAACCCGAGATACCTTGTAAAGGTGAGGGCAAGACACTCTTAGGAGTGATAAGAGTAACATCAAGTTATGGTGTGGCTAATACCTTTATAGGTGAAACACCTAAAGTGGTTGATAATGGACAACCTTATATCAACATTGTCTTAACCCGAGACGAGTCCATATCATTGATGATAGTTGAGTGATTCAAGTGTATGACTTATGGCCAATACTTTACAAGATTAATATGATGGGATAGTGGATAAAGTATTAGGATGGTAAATACCCTAATACAAGATAAGTTGATGAACTTAAGTAAGTTAAAAGTGATGAGGGAAGTGATACACCAAGGTATGGTAAATATCACATCCAGCACTTTAAGGTTGCTACACCTTGATGCATCTTAAATCCAATATGTATGGATGAGTAACACATGAAGTGTGTCATGCCAATTGTTACATTGAAATGTAATGAGTCTAATTCACTTTGATAAGTGTAGGCTAACATACATTGAGAAAGGGTTAAGCCAAAACAATAAAGTGTGATGTAATCAATATCCTAGAGAGAATGAGAGAGAAACTCACACCCTGTGTTGGTAATCATTTAAAGATAAATGTTGAGAATAAATAAGTATGATTGGATACTTATAATAGCAATGTATGCTCCTAGATGTGTGGAGCAATGAATTAGGGTTTGGATCAATAAAATAAACATGAAACCCTAATCGGTCATAAAGGGGAAAACCCTAATCCCAATGATGGGATGGTTGTAATTCTCTTATTGCCTAAACCTCGAAAGGCATGATAAATACTTGTATAACAAGTATAATGAGTTATGGCTTTGTGAGCCATGAGAATAAGTTGTTGCCTAGTGAGAGGTGACAAGATGTGTTATGGCCTTGTGAGCCATGTGATAATTTGTTGCCTAGTAAGAGGTGACAAGATGTGTTATGGCCTTGTGAGCCATGTGATAATTTGTTGCCTAGTAAGAGGTGACAAGATGTGTTATGGGCCTTGTGAGCCATGCAAATAAGTTGTTTCCTAGTGAGAGGTGACAAGATGTGTTATGTCTTTGTGATCCATGAGAATAAGTTGTTGCCTAGTGAGAGGTGACAAGATGTGTTATGGCTTTGTGAGCCATGAGAATAAGTTGTTGCCTAGTGAGAGGTGACAAGATGTGTTATGGGCCTTGTGAGCCATGTGAATAAGTTGTTGCCTAGTGAGAGGTGATAAGATGTGTTATGGATTTGTGAGCCATGAGAATAAGTTGTTGCCTAGTGAGATGTGACAAGATGTGTTATGGGCCTTGCGAGCCATGTGAATAAGTTGTTACCTAGTGAGAGGTGACAAGATGTGTTATGGCGTTGTGAGCCATGAGAATAAGTCGTTGCCTAGTGAGAGGTGAAAAGATGTGTTATGGCCTTGTGAGCCATGTGATAATTTGTTGCCTAATGAGAGGTGACAAGATACTTAATGGGCCTTGTGAGCCATGAGGATAGTTGTTGCCTAGTGAGAGTTAATAAGGTGTTTATCAAAGTCTCATGTAAGAAATGATAATGTTCAAAATAAACTAAGAAATGGAAACTTAGTAATATAATGATAATTATAATAAATGGATACAATAATAGTAATGGAATCTTGATCGTACATGCTTTATGCTTATAGCCAAATAAGGGCTATAATGTTTGAAATATATAAGAGGGATACTTGTTTATAAAAAGGATGTGAATAAGCATGATGGCTTGGCCAAGGTATAATGCCTAGTCTAATTGATGTGGTATTCAGTGATAGTTGCACAAGATTGGCATAGTCCAATGCCTGGACAAAATATGATGATGTATACTCACCTGACTGGTACAATTAAAAATCTGGTTAGCATATTGGCTGTGGCCAACAGATAGAAATGAGAACGATTCATGGATGACATACCATGATAATGAGTATCACAGGATAAGCATGAGATGTTGATATAGTATGATGGGTAAATGATATACATGTTCTTCCTATTCCTTATAAAAAAAATAGTTGATTTACTGCTCTATCATAGATAGTTGCAATGCTTTAAAATGTGAGAATATTCTAAACTGCTTATCCTCTGCTCAGTTTAATACTATTTCACTGTGATAATAATATTGTTGGCGGAGAGTTATATCTCCCGCTGGGGCAATTACAATTGTCTCACCCCCGTGGGATCCAACATTTTTTTAGGTGGACAAGCACAGAGGAGAGTGAGAACATCTATAGAGAAAGAACAACAACAGAAGGGACAACAGTGACAGCTCAGGTTGAGTGTACTGTCTGTCAGGTCTTGTAGATAGAAGTCCTATGTGTCGTCTCTGTACTCTTAGGTCCTTGGAGTTGGTTCGTACTGGTTTCATGAATAATATGAGATTTTGGCTTGAATGCCTAGAGATTTTATGTTGCTCCAGTATGTGTTTTGATAGAGCAATTGTTATATGTTGTCCTCGAGATGACATGAAACAATGTTGTACAATGTAAATCATGATATGTATGAGTTTTAGATCTTTCAATAAAAGTTTTATGTACACAGATCTCCTTGCAAATGGTTTAAAATTTTAGTGATTTTTGTTAATCCATTGTTTATGTTTATTCCGCTTAATTAGTAATGCTTTGTTTGTCAGTTTGGCGATTGTCATTTCAGATATAGTGAGAATGATGTTGTTGATGGTTTATATGCCTTTGGATCTAGTTGGCTGAACCATAGTTTGGGGTTTTCTTGTTGAGCAATACCGCTTTCTATCCTTGGTTTTTGAGGAGTGAGTTTGAGCTCTAGTGATGTGGGCAATACCCCTCTCTCCTTTAAGTTGAGAGGTGAGTCTACATTCTAGTTGCTTGGGCAACACCCTCCTCTCACCATGGATTTGAGAGGTGAGCTCTTGGATATGTGATGACCTAAGTTGAGGTTGATCCTTGTGGTTTCCCGATTTGTGATAGAGGTTGTGCAAAACCCCTCTCTCTTGGGTGTTGAGAGGTGAGCCGATCTTCTTGATCATTTAGGGTTTGGTGCCCTTGTGCTTGAGGTTGAAGACGACCTTGTAGAGTTGTGTTTTGCACATTATGACCTTGGAGTAGTGTTGCCCGATAGATTCTTCTTGAGTTGTACCCTTGGCCGATATATCTAGTTGAAGTTTGGTTGGTGCCCGTTAGGGTTCCGTTGACCGATACCTTTGTTGCTTGGGCAATACACCTTGTTGAGTGCTCTACATGACACACCTTGTAGAAAGGTTGCCCGATACCATCTTGCCTTGAGATAGCCTTGGCCAATAGGCTTTGATAGCTTAGTGCCCGTTATGGATTTGGCCGATACCACCTTGTTTGGAAGAGCTTTGGGCGATATGGTATGGTGCCCGACATGATAACCCTGGGTGCTAGCCGATGTGTTGCTGCATGACCATGCATGATACATCTCTTGGGCGTCATGAATGCCCTGGCCATTAGGGATGATCCTTGGACGATAGAAAGTTGGTTGCACGGTAGGGGCGCTTGGGTGATACCCCTTTGACCGATATGGTCTATGTGAGGGTTGCCCGATAGAGGAAACCCTAACCCTAACCCTAGCTTGTGTGCACGATAGGCCTTTGGCCGACATCCCTGTGATGATGCATGTTACACCTTGCCCGACACCATGTGAGCTGGTGGGTTCTTGTTGCACGATAGGTGAAGTGATGGGGTTGGCTGATATGGTGGTGAGCTTTCTTAGGGTTGGGAAACCCTAGCCGATACATCCTTTGGTGAGGGTATGACCATACCCGATACATCTTTTGGTGAGGGTTGGCGCTGCCCGCCATACCTATAGTGAGGGTTGCAGGAGCTTTGGTGAGGGTTCTAATAACCCAGAATGTATATAGATGATAGTTCTCTGTTCATAATGATAATACAAGTGATATGGTGTAATCACATTTAATCTTGCAGTTATGATAATGAGATAAGATGATAGGTTGTGAACCAAGAAGTTTGGAAGGATATGATGTTGCTATACATGATAATGTGACACATGCATATGATCACAAGTATGGGGCATGTTATATGCTTATGATTGATAATAAAACTATGATTTCTACAGCTTATGTGTAATATACTCATGGATGTTGCTTTATACTTGATAGCATGATAATCCTGTTAATCCATGATGGCTTTAGTTATCTCTATGGATGTGTATACTAATCATGCATGTATTTTTATGTGGATTCAAAGCCTGGTAAGAGCTATGAGATGTATGTGCTTGAGTAGCACCATGTGGTAATGAGATAACAAGTTGATAGGTCTAAGGACCTGATATAAGGCTGAGTGCCTAGTTGAGGTGTTATCCTCTGATGATGAGATAAGGGATGCATTCCCAGAATGCTGATGCATGATTATGATGCCTTGAGAGGCAGTGGTTGATATAATGAGGGATTGAGGTCCCAGGATAGTATGATGATGGCAAGAATGATGTAATTCTATAAGGCTATGTTTATACTTTGGTTGCCTCATCAATTGGATTAAAATATACTAAATAATTATAGATGAATATATCATATAGATTGCCCTGGCCATAGATCCATCATCGTCAGTATCATGGTGATGGTGAAAGAGGTCTATCCTGTGGGATTTGCCTGGAGCGCATATTGTTGAATATGTGAGGTTTTCCCCTAGCCTAAAATAGGAGGAATCTGAGTACCACTGTGAATATATGGAGCATGGTGAACAGACCCATGGCTCAAGATATGTGATGATGAGCATGATGCGTTCATGGCTTGGATGTATGCACTAGCACCTATGATGAGGTGAGCTAGAGATATGGGTAGCTTACAGAGATGACCCAGAGGTTGAGGCCTTATAAGCATAAGACTGTGGTCTTGCTTGATGATTCATGTACTGACCACGAGAAGGTGAGGTCATGGAGTCCGGCTCTCCCATTGACCTTGTATGGCACCGGATTGGGCTTCGCAGCCAATGGTTGGATTCGAGCAAAGAAGGCTCACTTCCTCAGGGCATAATAAAATGTAATACAACCAGATAGTATATGCTACACAGAATAAATATGAAACATTGTTTGAGGCCTTGTTTATATATAATCTAGTTACCTACTTACAATTGCTTATATGATCTTGATATCTTGTGATAATCTCATGTAATGCTTATCTTGTCAATCATGTTCCATAAATAGAATCTGGATACAGGCCTCATGGATATCCTGGTAAGGATGATGGATAATATAGTCTTGCTCAGTATGCTGCTCATAACAAGTTATCTATTTTATCTGCTTTTATCTTCTGAGGTTTTATAGTTTCAGCGGGGAGTTATGTTTCTCGCTGGGACTGTGTGTCTCACCATGCTGGTTTACCACCTTTTTATGTGATCACTCTAGACGTGGTGGTGGTCGTGAGGTTGTGACCGAGCAGCAAGAAGAGAAGTAGAAGGCAAGAGATGGACATGCTGCTATTTTGGTGGTTTTATAGTAGAGTCCTAGAGTCATCCCTGTACTCTCAAGTCCTCGAAGGTGTTTTACGATGTTTCACGATGACTAGATGTTGTAATTTTTTATATCCTATTACTGGCCGTACGTGGCCCGTTATGTATGTATAAACGGGTGATGAACTCTGGTGCTGATAGTACACCTGGTTCCAATGAGTTGTGGACCTATAACAAGGCTTGTAAATGTTTATATAACATGCTCTCTCTACAGGTCTGGATGCAAAAGTTCTCTTCTGTATGCTTTCCGCAATTGGTTTTAATTAACCCGTGTTTTCAGTAATTTTTGGTTCTGCACATTTTCGTGTGTCACCTTGTTGTATGTGTGATGGCAGAGTGTCACAGTTAGTTTGGTATCAAAGCCCTAGGTTCGCTGAGTCTACAGGGATCTAGGACTAGGTTGCGTCTGTTCTTGTGAGTTTTCCAAATTTTCTTACAATGATCTTCTACCCTTAGCGGAAGAAAAAGCTTAAAGATGTCTGGAAACCATGAAGAACATGCTGCCGAGAGCAGCGAGGCTGCATCAGTTGATGGAGCCAGAGTGCAGACACATGAAGATCAGGTGCTTGAGGTTCCCCAACTTGACCCAGCCATTCTCGAAAACCCTACCTACCAACAACTTATGGGGCAGTTGATGGCTACGATGAATCATATGGTGGAAAGAGTGCCAATGCCTCAGCTAAGAGCACAAGCTCTGCTTGGTGAAACATCAGGTATTGGGAAGACCTTTGAGCAGCTTCGCCGAGTCAGAGCTTCGGATTATGCTGGAACGGCTGATCCGGAGGATGCAGATCTGTGGCTGATAGGTCTCGAGAAGGCCTTCCGGATCCTCGACATCCCTGAAGCAGACAAAGTCAAACACACTATCTACCTTATGAAGGGTAGTGCTGGCCACTGGTGAGCCATCAAGGAGGAGAAGCGACCCAATGAGGTGATCGGTTGGGAGGTTTTCCGGTAAGAGTTCGTCAGCAGATACTTTCCGAAGATGTATCTGGATGAGAAGATTAACCAGATTTAGTGCCTAAACCAAGGGTCGATGAGCATCACCAAATATGAAGCCAAGTTTATGGACTTGTTGAGGTTTTGTCCTCACACGGCAGTGACATATGATGAACGGATCAGGCGGTTTGAGAAAGGTTTGAGTGTTGAGCTGTCGACACCTGTTGCTACTTTGGAGAATCGAGAGTGGTTTGCCACGTTTGTGGAGTCCGTCTGTAGGACTAAACGGTCTGTCAGGGAGAAAAGGGAATCCATGACCAGGAAAAGGCCTGCTCAGTTCTAGAGACAGAGATCTGGTGGCTTCAAGAAGCCAAGGTTTTCAACACCTTCCACGATGCAGAATTCTCATGTACCATCACAATGGTCCCTGAGTAAGGGAAGAGGTTATGTTTCTTCGCCGACGAAGGCACATAGTATAGCTTCATTGGAAGTGATAGGGCCATCTAGGCCGCAAATAGAATGTAGGTCATGTTATCATTGTGGACAGATTGGGCACTTGAGGTCAAATTGCCCAAAGAGAGATGTCGAAGTAACACAACAGCCGAGGCATAATCAGCAAGGGTCAGATAGACAGTAGTCCAGTAGTAGCAGAGGGCGAGGATGCAGTCAAGCGTCACAAGCGGGATCGTCTGCTCAAGGAAGCAGAGGACGTGGACAACAAGCAATGGCTCGATTCTATTCTATGAGTCAGCCGAAGGTGATAGTCAACCCACGAGTGGTAGCAGGTCAGATGGAGTTATTTCATTCTGATTTGTCTTCTTCTTGCTTTATATCTGTTCTGGTTGACCCGGGTGCTACACACTCTTTTATCACACATAGTCTACTTGATAGTTGTCCTTTACCTGTTAGTTGTAAGAAAGATAGCATGTTATTAGAAACCCCTCTCGATGGTTCCTCGATGCTTCGAGAGGAGTGTCCATCTTGTGTTCTATCTTTCTCGGGACACAGTATACAAGTGGATCGTATACCACTTGATATGCATGTATTCGATGTGATCCTTGGGATGGATACCTTAGAGAAGTATAAGGTTGTGTTGGACTGTGGTTCCAAGCAGGTAGTGTTTGATGACGGTGGGGAAAAGTGGAAGGAGGTAGGAAGATTCTCCCGATGTGTTTAGTGTCAGCAATGGTGGCAGAGAAGTTGTTGTGGCAAGGTTGTAAGGCATTCTTAGCTCACGTTGTGGATACCAAGGTGAAAGGTCCTAGCCTTGAGGAGGTGACAGTTGTTCGAGAGTTTGCAGATGTGTTTCCTAATGAGTTCCCCAATGTTCCCCCACCTCGAGAGATTGATTTTGAGATCAATCTGGTGCGAGGAACACATCCAGTTGCTCAAACACCGTACCGGATGGCTCCGACCGAGATGGCAGAATTCAAGAAGCAATTACAGGAGTTGTTGGACAAAGGTTTCATCAAACCAAGCACATCGCCGTGGGGTGCTCCGGTCCTATTCATAAAGAAGAAGGACGGGTCAATGCGGTTGTGTATAGATTACCGACAGTTGAACAAAGTCAAAATCAAGAACAAGTACCCGTTGCCGAGGATAGACGATCTGTTTGATCAGTTGTGTAACACTACAATGTTCTCAAAGATTGATCTACGGTCTGGATATCATCAGTTGTCGATTAAGGCATATGACATACCAAAGTCAGTGTTTAGGATGAGGTATGGTCACTTCGAGTTTGTGGTTATGCTGTTTAGGCTAACCAATGCACCTGCTGCTTTCATGGATATGATGAATATGGTGTTCTGTCTGTTTCTAGATTAGTTTTTTGTAGTCTTCATAGATGACATATTGATCTATAGTCGGGACATGCAAGAGCATGAACAACATCTTCGACAAGCATTAACTCTTCTTCGCCAACATCAGTTATATGCCAAGTTTAGTAAATGTGAGTTCTGGTTGAAAGAAGTGACTTTCTTGGGTCATGTGATATATGTAGAAGGAGTCAGAGTGGACCCTAAGAAGGTGGAGTCAGTTGTAGATTGGGAGTAACCAAAGATGCTGACAGAAGTTCGTAGTTTTCTGGGTTTGGCAGGATACTACCGGAGGTTTATCAAGGACTTCAGTGTGATCGCGTTGCCAACGACAAAGTTATCCAGGAAGGATGTACCTTTTGTCTAGGATTGTCATTGTCAGCAAGCTTTCCAAAGTTTGAAGGAGAAGCTGACTAGTGATCCAATGCTAGTACTGCCAGAGCCTGGGAAAGGCTATGTTGTTTTCTGCGATGCTGCCAAGAAAGGCTTAGGTTGCGTGTTGATGCAGGAGGATCATGTGGTTTCTTTTTCTTTGTGACAACGTAAGAAACACGAGGAGAACTACCTGACACATGATTTAGAGTTGGCCACGGTGGTGCATGCGTTAAAGATTTGGAGACACTATCTTTATGGGGAAGTGTGTCAGATCTTTACAGATCATAAGAACTTGAAGTACATCTTTTCATAGAATGAGCTGAACATGCGACAACGTTGTTGGATGGAGCTAATCAATGATTATGATTGCACCATTGAGTATCACCTTGGTAAGGCAAATGTGGTAGCTGATGCGCTTAGCAAAAAGTCTTCTTCTCTCCCCACGAAGAAGGCATAGTTGAGTTCCTTGGTATGCCATAGGCGGGATATGTTTGTCTCCTTGCGACAGATGAATGTGTAGTTAGAAGTTTCCTTGTTGGCAGGACTGTTGGCACAGATGCAAGTCAATCCTACATTGAGACAACAGATCAAAGATGCACATCAGGCAGATGATACAGTGCAGTTGATCAGGTTAGATCTCAGTAGCGAAAAGCATGGTGGGTTGCATGAGTCCGAGGATGGACTAGTTTGCTATCATGGTAGGATGGTGGTTCCCAATGTTGATAATCTAAGAAAGCTAGTACTCGAGGAAGCACACACATCGATGTATGTTATGCATCCAGGAGTCACCAAGATGTATCATAATCTAAAGGAACTATATTGGTGGTCTGGCTTGAAGAAGGATGTAGTTGAGTTTGTGGCTAAGTGTGCAATATGTCAAAAAGTTAAAGTTGAGCATCAGAAGCCGGCAGGTATGTTGCAACCCATGCCAATACCGCAATGGAAATAGGATCGTATAACCCTAGATTTCATAGTTGGTCTACCAAAGATAGCTAGGAATCATGATTCCATTTGGGTAATAGTGGATAGGATGACAAAATCTGCTCATTTCATACCAGTGAAGACAACATATACAACAGAGAAACTTGCTCAGGTGTATGTGGATGAGATAGTTGCATGAAGTACCAAAATAATAGTTTCTGACAGAGGTCCTCAGTTCACGAGTCATTTCTGGGAACAGTTGCACAAAGCGTTGGGAACGCAGTTGAGGTTCAGTACTACTTTCCACCCACAGACGGATGGACAGTCTGAAAGGACTATTCAGACTTTGGAGGATCTTCTCCGAGCTTGTGTTTTGCAATTCCTAGGCAGTTGGGACGTGCATCTCCATCTGATAGAGTTCGCTTGCAATAACAGTTACCAGCAGAGCATTGACATGGCTCCTTATGAGGCTTTATATGGAAGAAAGTGCAGATCCCCTTTATGCTGGTATGAGTCTGGTGAGTATCAGCTTTTGGGTCCTGAGTTAGTGCAACAGACAACAGAAAAGATCAGAGTGATACAACAATAGTTGAAAGCGGCACAAGACAGACAGAAGTCTTATGCAGACAATCGTCCATGACCTTTCGAGTTCCAGGTGGGAGACAAAGTGTATCTCAAGGTCTCACCATGGAAAGGCGTGCTGAGGTTTGGCCAGAAAGGCAAACTGGCACCCAGGTATATGGGGCCATACCCTGTAATAGCACGTGTTGGCAAGGTATCTTACAAGTTAGAGTTGCCGCCATAGTTGCACAAGTTACATCCAATGTTCCATGTCAGCATGTTGAAGAAAAGTCATCCAGACATAGGGATAGTGATACAACCAGTTGAGGTTGAGCTTGATGAAGATGTGACCTATGAGGAAGGTCCAATGATGATCCTTGATAGGAGGGTAAAGAGGTTGAAGAGGAAGGACCTGGTTCTTGTGAAGGTTCTTTGGCATCACCGTGGCATTGAGGAAGCCATGTGGGAGCTAGAGGAAGAGATGAGGTGGAAGTATCCCTCGCTTTTCTCTTCAGATTTTGGGGACGAAATCCCTTTGTAGAGGTTTATGGCTTGTAAGGACCCTGACCTCCATTTTGGGCTTATCCTGTTTGTTTTGCCTAACCCCTGTGCTTAGTTGCTTGCTAATCACCTTTAGTGGTGATTAGGGTTTGCTTGTGTTTTGTTGAGTGTTGGAGGTGCTACTTGAAAATAACCTAAGTTAGGGTTGATAGGCAAGTTTGTCACCTTGAGAGATGTTCTTCTCTCTCTTTGCTTCCTCTAAGTTGAGAGGAAGGTTTGGGCTCGTGCCTTGAGTTGTCTTGGGCTTGGTGGAGCTCTGTTGGGCCTTGTTTTCCCTTGTTTGGGCCTTGCCTTACTTTGAGGAGCCCTGTATCGAGAAAGGAGGCTTGTGTCGGCCATGAGGTGTGCTGGTCATGATGTGTATCGGCCTAGAGGTGTTGGTGGTGTATCAGTCATGGTTTGAAGTGTGTCAGCCTTTGACTTTGTTGACCCTCTTGCTTTGGTTATGTCACCCTAGTTTGGACATGTGGCCGAACCTTGGTTGTGTGGTGGCATGGTTTGTGCATATGTTTTGCAAGGTGGAAAACATGTGGACATGTGTCCCTGGGTAAGGTAACACCTTGCCATGATTCCCCTTTGATCCTCATCTATATATGCCTTGCCTTTCTCTTCCTTAGGAAACCTTTAGCTCTTTGTTGCTCTTCTCCCCTTGTGTGCACGACACACCTTCCCTTGGTGCTTGGTGGCCAATCCCTTTGAAGGAGTTCTCTTATTCTTCCTCTAGCTTGGTGGCCGATCTATGGGTGAGCCTTGCTTCCTTGATAAGCATCTTCTCTCTCTTCTTAGCATCTCCTTTTCCTTCTTGCTTGCTCTTCAACCATGATGGTTATGAGCTTTGTCCCTTTCCTTGAGGTGGCCGAAGGTGGTGTGCTTTGGAGCTAGAAGCTTGGATCCTTGGAGCTTGCTTAAGGCAGATTACATAACTTCTAACCCTAGCTATACTACCTTCTTTATGTTGCATGATTCATATATGTTGATGATCAACCATTGCATGTTATGTTTCTTGCTCTAGTACATGTTGTTGATCTTATGGATATAGTGAGAATGATGTTGTTGATGGTTTATTTGCCTTTGGATCTAGTTGGCCGAACCATAGCTTGGGGTTTTCTTGTTGAGCAATACCCCTTTCTCTCCTTGATTTTTGAGGAGTGAGTTTGAGCTCTAGTGATGTGGGCAATACCCCTCTCTCATTTAAGTTGAGAGGTGAGTCTACATTCTAGTTGCTTGGGCAACACCCTCCTCTCACCATGGATTTGAGAGGTGAGCTCTTGGATATGTGATGACCTAAGTTGAGGTTGATCCTTGTGGTTTCCTGATTTGTGATAGAGGTTGTGCAAAACCCCTCTCTCTTAGGTGTTGAGAGGTGAGCCGATCTTCTTGATCATTTAGGGTTTGGTGCCCTTGTGCTTGAGGTTGAAGATGACCTTATAGAGTTGTGATTTGCACGTTATGACCATGGAGTAGTACTGCTCGATAGCTTTGTCTTGAGTTGTACCCTTGACTGATATATCTAGTTGAAGTTTGGTTGGTGCCCGTTAGGGTTCCGTTGACCGATACCTTTGTTGCTTGGGAAATACGCCTTGTTGAGTGCTCTACATGACACACCATTTAGAGAGGTTGCTCGACACCATCTTGCCTTGAGATGGCGTTGGCCGATAGGCTTTGATAGCTTAGTGCCCATTATGACTTTAGCCTATAACACCTTGTTTGGAGGAGCTTTGGGCGATATGGTATGGTGCCCGACATGATAACCCTGGGTGCTGGCCGATGTGTTGTTGCATGACTATGCACGATGCATCTCTTGGACATCATGAATGCCGTGGCCGTTAGGGATGATCCTTGGACGATAGGAATCTGGTTGTACGGTAGGGGCGCTTGGGTGATACCCCTTTGACTGATATGGTCTATGTGAGGGTTGGCCGATAGAGGAAACCTTAACCCTAACCCTAGCTTGTGTGCATGATAGGCCTTTGGCTGAAAACCCTATAATGATGCACGTTACACCTTGCCCGACACCATGTGAGCTGGTGGGTTCTTGTTGCACGATAGGTGAAGTGATGGGGTTGGTCGATATGGTGGTGAGCTTGCTTAGGGTTGGGAAACCGTAGCCGATACATCCTTTGGTGAGGGTATGACCATACCCGATACATCTTTTGGTGAGGGTTGGCACTTCCCGCCATACCTATAGTGAGGGTTGTAGGAGCTTTGGTGAGTGTTTGATAACCCAGAATGTATATAGCTGATAGTTCTCTGTTAATAATGATAATACAAGTGATATGGTATAATCACCTTGAATCCTGCAACTATGATGATGAGATAAGATGATAGGTTGTGAACCAGGTAGTTTGGAAGGATATGATGTTGCTATACATGATAATGTGACACATGCATATGATCACAAGTATGGGGCATGTTATATGCTTATGATTGATAATAAAACTATGATTTCTACAACTTATGTGTAATATACTCACGGATGTTGCTTTATACTTGATAGCATGATAATCCTATTAATCCATGATGGCTTCAGTTATCTCTATGGATATGTATACTAACCATGCATGTATTTTTATGTGGATTCATAACCTGGTAAGAGCTATGAGATGTATGTGCTTGAGTAGCACCATGTGGTAATGAGATAACAAGTTCATAGGTTTGAGGACCTGATATAAGGCTGAGTGCCTAGCTGAGGTGTTATCCTCTGATGATGAGATAAGGGATGTGTTCCCAGAATGCTGATGCATGATTATGATGCCTTGAGAGGCAATGGTTGATATAATGAGGGATTGAGGTCCCATGATAGTATGATGATGGCAATAATGATGTAATTCTATAAGGCTATGTTTATACTTTGGTTGCCTCAATAATTGGCTTAAAATATACTAACTAATTACATATGAATATATCATGTAGATTGCCCTGACCATAGATCCATTGTTGTCAGCATCATGGTGATGGTGAAACAGGTCTATCTTGCGGGATTTGCATGGAGCGCATATTGTTGAATATGCGAGGTTTTCCCCTAGCCTAAAATAGGAGGAATCTGAGTACCACTGTAAATATATGGAGCATGGTGAACAGACCCATGGCTCAGGATATGTGATGATGAGCATGATGCGTTCATGTCTCGAATGTATGCACTAGCACCTATGATGAGGTGAGCTAGAGATATGGGTAGCTTACAGAGCTGACCCAGGGTTTGAGGCCCTAAAAGCATAAGACTGTGGTCTTGCTTGATGATTCGTGTACTGACCACGAGAAGGTGAGGTCATGGAGTCTGGCTCTCCCATTGACCTTGTATGGCACCGGATTGGGCTTCGCAGCCAATGGTTAGATTTGAGCAGGGAAGGCTCACTTCCTTAGGGCATAATAAAATGTAATACATCCGGATAGTATATGCTATACAGAATAAATACGAAACATTGTTTGAGGCCTTGTTTATAGATAACCCAGTTACCTACTTACAATTGCTTATACGATCTTGATATCTTTTAATAAGTTCATGTAATGCTTATCTTGTGAATCATGTTCCATAAATAGAATCTGGATACATGCCTCATGGATATCCTGGTAAGGATGATGGATAATATAGTCTTGGTCATTATGCTGCTCATAACAAGCTATCTGTTTTATCTGCTTTTATCTTCTGAGGTTTTATAGTTTTGGTGGGGGGTTATGTTTCTCGTTGGGACTGTGTGTCTCACCCCACTGGTTTACCACCTTTTTAGGTGATCACTCTAGACGTGGTGGTGGTCGTGAGGTTGCGGTCGAGCAACAAAAAGAGCAGTAGAAAGCAAGAGATAGACATGCTGCTATTTTGGTGGTTTTGTAGTAGAGTCCTAGAGTCATACCTGTACTCTCAGGTCCTCGGAGGTGTTTGACAAAGTTTCATGATGACTAGCTATTGTAATTTTGTATATCCTGTTGATGGCCGTACGTGGCCTGTTATGTATGTATAAATGGGTGATGAACTCTAGTGCTGATAGTACAGCTGGTTTCGATGAGCTATGGGCCTATAACAAGGCTTGTAAATGTTTATATAACATGCTCTCTCTGCTGGATCTAGATGCAAAAGTTCTCTTATGTATGCTTTCTGCAATCAATTTTAATTAACCTGTGTTTTCAGTAATTTGTGGTTCCACACATTTTTGCGTGTCACCTTGTTGTCTGTGTGATGGCGGGGTGTCACAAGAACTTTGTCTCCTTCCTTGACGTCCTTCTTCTTCAGATGGGAATCATGCCAAACTTGGTTCTTTGTATATAGATTCTTGCATTTTTGTAGGCGTGGAGCCTAAGTTCCTCAAGCTCCCGGATCTGAAGAAATCTTTTCTTTTCGGCTAGGGAAAGGTCCATGTTGAGGTGTTTGACAACCCAGAAAGCTTTGTGTTCTAGCTCAATAGGAAGATGACACACCTTCCCATAAATCAGACAATATGGCATGGTGCCTATAGGTGTTTTGTAGGCAGTCCTATAAGCCCATAGAGCATCGTCTAATTTGGTGGACCAATCTTTTTGAGATTTTTCAACAGTCTTCTCCAGAATTTTCTTAATATTCTCATTGGAAACTTCAACTTGACCAGAGGTTTGGGGGTGATAAGGTGTAGCAACCTTGTGTCTCAACCCATATCTCTTTAATAACAATTCAAACTGCTTTTTAGCAAAATGTGACCCGCCATCACTGATCACTGTTATAGGAACTCCATACCTTGGAAAGATTATTTTCGTGAAGAGCTTTATCACTGACTTAGCATCACAGGTGGCGGTGGCTACAACTTTGACCCATTTTGATACATTGTCAAATGCTACCAAAATATACTAAAAGCCATAAGAGGATGGGAATAGACCCATATAGTCGATCCCTCAAATATTGAAAATATTCACCTCCATCCAATCATACATCAAAATTTTGTTCCTTTTTGAGATATATCCAGTGCGTTGACATTCAATACATGCCCTAACAAAGGCACTAGCATCCTTGAATAATTAAGACCAGTAGAAACCTGATTGGAGGACCTTAGCTGCTATTCTTTCTGCTCCGAGATGCCCTCCGTAAGGGGAGGAGTGGCATTCGTATAAGATTTTTGGAGCTTCATCTTCAGGGATACATCTTCTGTAAAGATTATCAACGCATCATCTAAACAATAAGGGGTCATCCCAATAGTAGTTCTTCAAGTCCGAGTAGAATTTCTTCTTTTGATTGTAAGTTATCTCTGGTGGAAGTTGTTTGCAGGCGAGATAGTTAAATAAGTATGCATACCATGTCCCTTCTAGTTCAACTCCTGTGCAGAGTAGATGTCTCCATCAACATAACTTTCATTTATGGGTAAAGGGTAATCATCCTCTACCCTGATTCTTGAGAGATGATCTACAACAACATTTTCCATGCCCTTTTTGTTGACAATTTCATGGTCAAATTCTTGTAATAACAACGCCCATCACAACAGTCTAGGCTTGGCGTCTTTTTTTGCATTATATATTTGATTGCTCTATGGTCTGTATATACTATCACCTTAGAACTAATTAAATAAGAGTGTAATTTTTCAAAAGCGTATATAATGGCTAGCATCTCCTTCTTGGTAGTAGTGTAATTTATTTGTGCCTCATCCAACATTTTATTGGCATAGTAAATCACATGATGTCATCTGTCCTTCTTTTGTCCCAATATTGCTTCTATTGTGAAGTCATTGGCATCACACATTAACTCGAAAGGAATGCTCCAATCAGGTGAATGAATGATAGGGGCAAAAATTAGGACTTCTTTTAGAGTTGCGAATGCGTTATAACATTTACTAGAGAAATTGAACTTGACATCCTTCATCAAAAAATTTGACAGTGCCTGCTATTTTGGAAAAATATTTAATAAATCTTCTATAATATCCTACATACCCTAGAAAACTTTGAACTCCTGTTACTGACATAGGCAGTGTAATCTTTGAGATCACTTTAATCTTTTATTGACCAACTTCGATACCTTTATTTGATACCTTGTACCCGAGCACCATGCCTTCTTGCACCATGAAGTGGCATTTTCCCCAGTTTAGAACTAGACTTTGTTCTTCACACCTTTTCATTACCTGTGATAGATTCTTTAGATAATCATCAAAGGAGTTATGATAGAGACTGAAATTGTCCATGAATACTTTCATCTTGTCTTCAAGGAAATCTACAAAAATTGAGTTAATGCACCTCTGAAAGGTTGCAGACGTATTACAAACCCTAAAGGGAATTATTCTTAAGGCGTAGATTCCATAAATATAGGTGAACGTTGTCTTCTCCTGGTCATCTGGGTGGATGGGGATCTGGTAAAATCTTGAATACCTGTTTAGCCAACAGAAGTATGAGTGGTGGGCAAGACGTTCAAGCATCTAATAAATGAATGGAAGTGGAAGTGGAAAATGGTCTTTGCGGATGGAAGTGTTTAACTTTCTATAGTCGATGCACATGTGCCATCCCATCATTGTTCTTGTTGTAACCTCATTCCCATTCTCTCCTCTGACAACACTCATGCCTCCCTTCTTTGGAACCACATGTACTGGACTAACCCACATGCTATCACTGATGGAATAGATGATCCCAGTGTCACAGAGTTTGATGATTTCTTTACTGACCACTTCCCACAGCTTCTCATTGAGTTTACATTGTAGTTGTGTGTATGGTTTGACATTCTCCTCAAGATGTATCATGTGCATACAGATGGAAGGGCTTACTCCCCTCAAATCTTCAATAGAATAACCCAGTGCCTTGCATCGTAGTTTTAATTCATCAATCGATTGCTCCTTCTTTGCTTCTATCAACTCAGAGTTTATAATGGCATGATTCATCTTATCAACATCTTGAAACTGGTATTCTAATCCACTAGGAAGAATTTTTAACTCAGGTGGTGGCCTTGCTGCTGGTTCTTTTGTAGGATCTTGCTTGAGCGAGGGATATTTCACTACCTCGAAGGGGTCGTCTGGTTCTGGTGATTCTTCTTGGTTGAGAAGGTTTAGGAGACCTTCCACCACATGATCTTCTAATATATTTGCGTTGCTAGTCAAGGCACATATCAAAGGATCAACTATAGCTATTTCTTCTTTTACCTCCTGACAGAATTGTTGGTAGCTTTCGACAAAGTAGGATGTCTCAAAGAAGAAAGGAGTCTTCATACTATCACAGATGTTAAAATCAATATGGTCCTCTCTAACCCAGATAGTTATCATGCCTTCTTCTACGTTGATGAGGGACCAACCTGTGGCAAGAAAAGGCGGCCCAAAGATCATTAGAAAATTAGCATCCTCTAGTGCGTCGATAAGAACAATGTCACAAGGGATGACAAAGTGACCCACTCTTATTGGCACGTCTTCCACTACACCCACATGTTTTGTGAAAGTATGATCAACTAGTTGGAACCTTATGTTGGTGTTCCTGATGTCGGTGAGCCCAAAACGTTTGGCAAGAGAGAGCGACATAAGACTAATGCTTGCTCCTAGATTAGCTAATCCTCTTCGGATCATGCCATCTCTGACTTGAAAAGGAATTACGAAGGCACCAGGGCCATCTTTCTTGGTAGGTACACTCGCCTTCACAAAAGAACTAGACATCTGGGCCAACTTTACTATTTTAATGTCTTCTCCTCTTTTCTTTTTAGAAATCAAGTCTTTAAAGAACTTTGCATAGGTGGGCATTTCTTCTATCACATCAAGAAAAAGGTATATCTAGATGGAGCTTTTTCACCGCTTTTATGAAATTCTCGTACCTCTTCTTCAACTGGGCTTTCTCCAATTTGTGGGGGAAAGGTATGGGTGATGCATACTTGTTAGGATGCACTTCTGCAACTATATTGCTGCTCTTCTTTTACACAGTCCTCTTTTGCTTGGCAACAACTTTAGTCAATTCTTCTATCATTATGTTTCTTTTTGGCTCAGCTTCTTCATCAGTTGTTGTCCTCTGTTCAGCACTAGGGTGCAACACTGTTCTTGACCTCAGAGTGGCCATCATTGCAGTTTCATTTCCTCATGGATTTGCCTCAGTATTTGACGAAAGTCGCCCCATTGGGTTTTTATACTTTGGGCTAAACTTGCAACCGTTGGTCAATCAATTTATTGTGTTGCTAAATTTCTCCAATCTGGTTTGAGAAGTTCCCCATCTATTGCTACATTAAGGTGAGAAGATTAGTGCTATCTACCGAGCTCTTGTGTAGTCACTTGTTTAGCTCATTTTGTTACTTTGTGGATGACATGAGCTCAATCATCATAGAAGGCCTTTGTTGAGTATTCTGGAAGTTTCTCCCTAGATGGAAGTTTGACGAGTGATGTTGAATTTGTGGGATTCCTGAAGAGTTTTCACCTACTAGTTGATGGGCATTTTCAGTAGCACTCATATTCCCATAAGAGAATCCAGGGTGGTCTGGATGTTTGAATTGGACATACATCACATTGTTTGTATTTTCACACTCAGGCCCGCCTTTCTCAGAAGTGTATGGGCAATAGTTTGTAGGGTGGTTTCTTTCACCACATGTGACACAACTTCTGGCAGTTTCTTATCGCATCTTATTCTTGTAACTTTGCTCCTTCAAAGGTTGAATGTCAGTCACTATCTTGTCTAGTTTGGATGAAAGGGCCTCATGATTTTTGACTCTTCCAGAGGCGTTGATGATGTGTAATTTTCTAGACCTTTGTCGTATTCGCCATATTACTGGTTGGTTGCCATATTCTCAATTATCCTTCTCGCACATTGAGCACTGACTCCCAAAAACTCGCTTCCTACTACAGCGTTCAAAGATTTCCTTTCCCCAATGGGCAGACCATTGTAGAAGGTGGTAATTAAGCATGTTTTGGAAAAGCCATAGTGCATGCATTCACATTGGTAGCTTTAGAAGTGCTCCCATGTCTCATGCAAATTTTTAGAAACTTTTTGAGAGAACTGGATGATCTTGTTCTGGAACTTATTAGTTCTTTCAATAGGAAAGAACTTTGTGATGAAAGTGTTGGCAAGATACTCCTAGTTCAGAATACTCCCATCTTGAAGGTTGGAGTACCATTCTAGCGCCTTATCCTTCAGATAGAAGGGAAAGCACTGATTGTAGATGTATGTTATCAACACACAGTTGATTTTGAAAGTTTTACATGTCCTCATAAAAGTCATGAGGTGGTTGTAGGAATTTTCTTCAACATTGTTTCCTTCAAATCTATTGTGTTGCAATAGTTGAAGAAAATCGGGCTTCAACTCAAAGTTATCCACGTTAAGCAGACGTTCCATAATAGGATTTCTCTCCTCATTGGCCCTGACTTCGACGAATGATCAGAGAGACATGGCTTCAGGGTCTTGGTGTTCCATGTGTACTAAAGTACCTGAAATGTAATAATGCAAAATTTCAGTTTCATAGTTAAGAAATTTTCAGGTATGAAAATCAATATGCATACATTATTATTTGTGTGACCAAGTCCAAGTAAACTCAGATTTTTGAAACTGTATTGGTTGCCTAGTCCCTGAAAATGGCACCAAAAAGTTGACCGTCCTTAAACACGGGTCCAAAAATACAAGGATTTCGTTCTAGGTAATCAGACGTTTATAATTTATAATACCCGAATGTTCAAGACGCCCGTAACTAGTACTGGTTTAGAGTAGCAGTTCGGGATTGAACACATGGACGAGGATGAATAAACGTTTCATATTCTAAAGTTGATTTGGAAAAGTCGTATCTTGATTGGGTAAACGCTTGCTACAAAGCGTGCATAAGAAATTTAAAAGAATAAAGAATGAAACAAAAATATCTCCAAAAGGAAGTTACTAGTAGAATTAAGGTTTTGGTGCTTTTGGGATTTTAATGATTTTTTAGGAAGGTTTTATATTCTTTATAAGGAAAACTAGGGGATTAATCTTACCATTTTGAGTATAACACGAAGAAAGATAGAGAGCCTTGCAAACTACAACAATTTATACTTCACACATTTCTCTCGCAAAAATGGTGTTAGGGAAAAATCAAATCTTAGAACCCTCTCTCAAGGAGACTAATAAGAGATTTCATGCGAGAGATAAATCAAGAAAAATTCTAACTTTGGGTACTCTCATACTCCATAGTTACACCAAGTTCAAATTGAACGTGACCTTCTCCTCTCAAAGGTGGTCAGGACTGGAATCACGATTAGGTAGCTAGTCAAATACGTGAAATGAAAGTGGGAATTTAGAACTCGGATGCAAGGAAAATCAATCAATGGAATAAAGTTATACAAAGGAATGAGTAAGGAATAATCATTAATCTGCAATAATACAGAATGTATTGGTTTGATTACAATGTGTTTCTGAACTAAAAATAAATGATGCAAAAAGGGAAGATAGGTATCGATCTCCCTAATTGAGGAAACTAATATGCATAGCAGCTGATGCCCAAGACTGAGCTAGACCAATATCGGGAACTAATACTGGTCATTGTCGTGTTGGGTCATGACCGTGACAAGTTGTAGCCATATCAGGCCATGACCATACCAGACTAGCCATGTCCTTGTTTTTGTCAACTTCATATTGAGTTTCTCTATCTGGACCAACCCTCCCGAGTTAGAGGTCAATTAGAAATCCGACATGCTCGGAGAAGCTTTAAGGAAAAGAACTGACATCTCTCTCAAGGATAGTTCAATGTCCTCTTGCTACTATGAAAATGATCCCTAAATGAGCCCTCCATCCTTCTCAGAATATGAGAATGCTCACCTAAATGATCACTTAGTGGACCCTCATAACCATACTGACAACGTCTCCTCTTTTAGGCAAAAGTCACTAGTAATCCCGCACGCCTACTTTGTGCACTGTCTAGCTATTTATAGGCAACACAAATTTAGACATTGGTAGCTTTAGAAGCACTCCCATGTCTCATGCAAAATTTTAGAAACTTTTTGAGAGAACCGACTGATCTTGTTTTGGCACTTAATAGTTCCTTCAATAGGAAAGAACCTTGTGATGAAAGCGTTGGTAAGATACTCCCAATTCAGAATACTCCCATATTGAAGTTTGGAGTACCATTCTAGCGCCTTATCCTCCAGAGAGAAGTGAAATCACTAGTTGTAGATTTATGTTATTAGCACACGGTTGATTTTGAAAGTTTTGCAGTCCTCTTGAAAGTCATGAGGTGGTTGTAGGGGTTTTCTTCAACATTGTTTCCCCCATACCTATTGTGTTGCAATAGTTGAAGAAAACCGGGCTTCAGCTCAAAGTTAGCCATGTTAAGTGGTTGTTCCACGATAGGATTTCTCTCCTCATTGGCCCTAACTTCGATGCATGATCAGAGAGACCTAGCTTTGGGGTCTTGGTGTTCCATGTGTACTGAAGTACCTAAAATATAATAATGTGAAATTTTAGTTACATACTAAGCAATTTTTAGGTACAAAAATCAATATAGATATATTATTATTTATGTGACTAAGTGGAAGTAAACTCAGGTTCGTGAAATGGTATTAGTTGCCTCATCCCCGACAACAGTGTGAAAAAGTTGACCGTCCTTAAATGTGGGTCCAAAAAGACAAGGATTTGATTCTAAGTAATCAAACTTTTACAATTTATAATACCCAAATGTTCAATACGCCTGCAACTAGTTCGGGTCTGGAGTAGCATTTCAGGGTCGAACATAGGGATGAAGAGAAATAAACATTTCAGAATCTAAGTTTGATTTGGCAAAGTTGTCAAAAGCTTGATTGGGTAAAGGCTTGCTACGAAGCGCGCATATGCAATTTAAAAGAATAAAAAATGAAACAAAAACTATCTCCAAAAGGGACTTACTAGTAGAATTAACGTTTTGGTGCTTTTGGGATTTTAACGATATTTAGGAAGGCTTTATATTCTTTATAAGGATATTATTTATAAGGAAAATTAGGGGATTAATGTTATCATTTTGAGTATAACACGAAGAAAGATAGAGGGCCTTACAAACTACAATGATTTATACTTCACACCTTTCTCTCTCGAAAATGGTGTTAGGGAAAAATCAAATCTTAGAACCCTCTCTCAAGGAGACTAATCATAGATTTCAAGAGAGAGATAAATTGAGAAAATCTCTAACTATGGGTACTCTCATACTCTAGATTTACACCAAGTTCAAAGTGCACGTGACCTTCTCTCAAAGGTGGTCAGGACATGAATCATGATTTGGTAGCTAGTCAAATACATGAAATGAAAGTGGGAATTTAGAACTTGAATGCAAGGGAAACCTGGTATTGACCATAATTTACAAGAACATTTTGTAGTATTAGAATAAAGTTATACAGAGGAACAATCTAAGGAATAATCATCAATTTTCAATAATAAAAAATGTACTGGTTTGATTATAATGTGTTGCTGAAATTAAAATAAATGATGCAAAAAGGGAAGATAGGCATCAGTCTCCCTGATTGAGGAAACTGATATGCATAGTAGATGGTGTGCGAGATTGATCTAGGCCAATATCAGGAACTGATACTGGTCCAAACCGTGTCAGGTCATGGCCGTGTTGGGTAATGACCGTGATGTGTTATATCTGTATTGGGCCATGACCATACTAGACTAGCCCTGTCCCGATTCTTGTCATCTTCATGTTGGGTTTCTCTATGTGGACCAACCTTATCGGGTTAGAGGTCAAATAGAAACCCAACATGCTTGGAGAATCTTCAAGGAAAAGAATCGACATCTCTCTCAAGGATAGTTCAATGTCCGCCTACTACTATGGATGTTCGAGCTATATATTGACAATGCAAATTTAGCGATTCCATCCGATTGGTTCACACATCTCATGATCCATGACTCTGTTTTGGTGCCCGTGGCAGGATAATGTGAATATCAGTTCTTGGATTGTATTGTTTTGTTGATGTGGTTGATGCCCGATACGATGGTATCGGCTTTAGCTTCAATAACTACCATGGTGGTAGCCATATCGAGCTATGACCATACCGGGTTGTACCTATCCTGGGTTGCAACTATTGTCATGCTCTGATCATCTCACAATGTGATCCACCCACATTGTAGTTGTGATGGGTTGTCTTGTGTCAGGTTTTGTGTGTCCTGGGTTGTGATCAACAATGGGTGCAATCATCCCAGGCTTGGGTATCAGGGCGCTTCTACTGGTGCCAGCTTGCTGTATGCTGATCTGTGCTTAGGAAGTTGTATCAAGTTGCTGGTGATGAGCCCGATATATTTTCTGTATCTAATATCTTTAGTCGGATGGGTGCTCTCTTTGTCATAAAGGGACAGTAAATCCTTCAAAAGATAAGAAAAGTTATCAAAAAGTACAAAAAGCATGTTTTTCCAAGTTATCTAAGCATAATGAGGAGGAAATGAAAGTTTGAGACTATTTTTAATATAAAAGGGAAGCTATGACATATGTAAAATGGGGGTTATCAATATCATATACAATCTTGTATATAAACTTATGGACCGGACAACATATTCAGATAGTTGAATTGCTAAAAATTGATATATCATATATGTATCAGGTCCGATCATACACTAGTTTAGTAATAATCAGATAGATCATTTGTCAAAACAAAACTTGAGAGCATCACTGTTATTCACATCAATCATGCATTAGTTTGTCAATAAACATGTGGTACATACATCAAAACAATAACAAAAAATGCATCAAGGCCAATGAGCACTATAACATACCCAAATTTAGGTAAATACTACCTTTCACCCATTTATTTAATAATGTTTTATTTTGAACCCTCTTCGTAAGTTGAATTGAACTAGAATGTTAATAATATTCAACTATAATATAGTTATCCAATGTCATAATTATTTGAGGCTTTAACATAAGGGATAGGAGTAATATAATATTTTGGGGTTAGTTGTACAAATTTATAAAATTTAAGTATCTAGGTTCAAAATTATTCTTCTAGATTTTTTGTATGGGATAGGTATGAACAATGATGAGTCACACACAAAATTTGGTCAATAAATGATAAAGGATACATAGATATGTTAAAAGTAAGCTTTTCCTCAAATTGTGGGTTTTGGGAATTAAATTTTCCCAAAAGGAAAAATTGACTTTAAATTCGAATTCTTGGGATCCCTATTAGTCTATCTGCCAAATTTCACTTTATTTGGATATTGTGTGCTCTCCAATGTGGGTTTGAAAGAAAAGGAAGATCATTAATACATCACTTTAGGCGAAATCAATTTGGAAAGGCATTAAATGTCACACATATTCATTTTTCTTTAGCCAATATGCATGTCTCTTACCACCATTGGATCATGATTGGATGACCAAGGATTCATCATCAGCCCCACACTCAGAAAGGAAATTGGCCACCAGTTGTGAGGAGAGTAAAAATTGGATATCTCCTTCTATACTCGACCGTTTCCTAAAAACGCTTCACCACTGTATTTCATATTTGATTCTGCATCAATTAATCCCATATATGTAACCTAAATTCCCCCCCCCCAATTCTCACCCCAAGTCTCTCAAAGCATCTAGTTGTAGAAACCTTAATACCCCACCCTATATATATCTAACTAATCCAATGAGTCTGCTAACCCTAGTGCTTTCCTCCTCCTGAGTCAATTACACATGAGTTATCATTTCTAGCTGCCACCAAGGTATTTCTTTTCTTCAGGATAACCTCCTTGCCAACGACAAACTCTATCACCACATCTGAATCAAGTTGAGAGTAAGGTTCTTAACACTTTTGTCTTTGTTTTCGACGAGTTAATTTGATGTATGTCGCCTTTTGATGATTTTCCCCAACCTAGGCCAAGATGCACTGCTCCATGCCACTGGCCATGGTGTTAGGGGTGTGGGTAGGAGAATGTACCAGGGATGTTACACTTTTTCCCTCCACCGGCTCTTTCTTGTTCTGTTTCCTCGCATGGGCATTGTCACCATTTCTAAAAAAATTGATTTAAATCATTACATAGATGTGAGGATGAAGGCATGCCTAATATGACATGTCACAAACCAAAGTTTGGATTTTTCTCTTAAGGAAAAATTGGACCTCTACAAATTTAATTTTATTAATAAGTCAGTAAGTAATATAAAATTTGTAAAAATCTCATCTTTTATTAGAAGCTCCAAAAATTATAAAAATATATGTTTTAGAATAATGGGAATTTTATCTACCTTTGTCCATGGTTTCAATCATCTGATTCCAAAGTTTTAAAGACTGGATTTTTAGGGTTTTGATGCCTCTTATTCTCTTATGAATAATTTAGTAAAACATGTTAATCAACAAAGTTAAGATTTTGAGTCAGGGTAATAATCAGTAAACTTGGACCCAATGTTAGGCTAATAACAAGAGTCAAACTATGATTTTTCAAAGAATTTGAATTGCTAGGGTTATATCTTATATAACTTAAATTGAACCCTAATGGTTGTACAAAATATTATATGTAGGTCTGAGGCAAATTTAGACTTGCAAGGGTAGATTTTTTTTTAATCTTTGATATAATACTCAAGTCAAGGTATGTGCATCTTTCTCGATTATCTTGGCAAGACTATGAGGACCAATCGATATTCCCTTATGAGGAATTACTTGGTTAAATGTTGAATAAAATTGAATATAATATTCTATCTCTTTATTACTCCCTGATTTATTATTGAATCCATGAGATTCTATTATTGAAGGTCACCTGGCCTATTTGTTGAGATAATATCATCCTCTCATTTGAATTAAATTGATGATGACTGCAATTATATCTTGCCTTTATTTTGTGTGTGTATGTAAATAGACTAATTTTATTTGTTGTAGTAGTACATCTGTACTTGTTTTAGGGGGAAGTACATCTGTACTTTCATAATAATTGGACATGCATATTTTTTCCTGAGTGTGCGTATTCCACTCGTACAATATATATAGGGCGTGAAAATTCTGCCTAGGGTGTGCATTTTTCACCCACATGCTTAGGCTTGAGATTTTATGGGTCTCGTCCCTACATAGATAAAAATAGTCTAGTTGTTTGACATACACTAATTATAATTTGTTAATATTTTTATATGGCAAGAGTTTCTTTCTATTAATCATCTATTTTATTTATAATGCCTCATCTTTGGACATATTAACTCTCTTGAAACTTCTTATTTTGAAACTTTCCTTTATTTGATATCTTGCATTGACTTTTTTTATAATGAGTTTTGCCTAGTTGTTAATTATAACTATACTCACCATTCGCTGACATCCTTACTTTTGTTTCTTTCCAATGGGTGTTGCCTTCAACCACCCAGAGGTTGCACAGCCTGAGGACCAGGAGATAGGTGGTGATGTCCATAACTAGTTGTAAGAGGACTTCCGAGATGGATAGGTTGCCCACCACAAACTGATCCTAATCATATAGGTTTTATATTTTGTTATATGCCATTCATGGCCCTTTGTTGAACTTGATGATTTTTTTTGTAATAGATATTTACTTTCCAGTGCAAACAAAATTATGTTCATGTCATCATTCTGCTTAAGAAAATATTGTTCACCCCACTTATTTAAAGGGTTTTTATTTTATGGTTGTAAAAGATTGGGGTATTGTTACAACTTTTTTATTAATTTAAGTACGGAGTGGACACCTCGTGGGCCCCAATCCTTACAAGAATGGTATCAAAGTATGTTTGTGCTCGATAATATGACTATCTCAAAAATTTCTTCTTAGTGTGTTTACCTTACCCGTTAAACCTATGTTTCAGGGGATCCAACTTGTTTGATGACACAGGTGCTACCCCTAGTCCGACGTTTTAGATGGATTCTCCACACCAGTAAAACCTCATTCCAACATGGACCTCCTCCTAGGTACAACCCAAACTCTTCTCATGGGGTTGGCGACACCACTGTCTGTGCTTCAGCTGGTCTCACCCATGAGCAGGAGTTAGCTTTCTTGTAATAGTTTCTCACCACGACTATGGTGGGAAAGTTGAACACCCCTCCTATGATGGATAAGTTGAAGGAGTACACGCTATCTGACTTCATGAAAATGCAACCACCTAAATTCAAAGGTGAATGATAACTTAAGATGGTTGATAAGGCCGATGATTGGGTTTTAGCCATTGAGCAAACTTTTGAAGGTATCACATGCCCTCTGCACCAGAATATCAGGTTCACCTCATGTCTAGTGGAATGGGATAGTACGAACTCATTACACCTCTTCTTTGACCTGGGAACACTTCTTGGCTCTATTCTATGAGAAGTATATCTGCACTTCTACTCTTAGGAAAGAGGAAGCAAAATTATATAGTCTGAAGTAAGGTTCCCTATTTATTCTTGCTTAAGTGAAAAATTCTTGTTGATTGAATGCTATGCTACCGGGTTGAGTGAGGGTCATAGGGACGATCTATTCTTGCAAGTACTCAACTTACATGTATGTCATTCTATAGTCCCTCAGCTTCCTCTCACTTTTTAGCAGATGGTTGATAATTCCTTAGTTGTTGAATCATATCACGATTTCCAATCCCCCTCATAGAACAACAAGAGAAAGAATTTTGACTATAAACAACATCAGGATAAGTCAACCATTGTTATCACCACCATCCTCCTAGAAAGTGATCACAAGGAAGGAATGTTGCACATATGATGATAGGCCGACAATCTGTCATGAATGTGGTCAGGCTGGACATTTTAGGATACAGTGCCCCCAGGTGCAACAATGTTGTCCCTACCCAACGACCTACAGAACAACCTGCCAATAAGCCTCAGTCTTGTCCTAACCCACCTCCAAGAAACAAAATCAATAACAACAACCCTTAGGGTTGACGTCCTCCAGTGAAGCACTATGTTGTACATGTCTTTGCAATGTATGTTGTGGATGCTGGCGATGATAATGAAGCAATTGAAGGTACTGTACATCTTCATTTACAAACTATAAAAGCTCTATTTGATACTGGATCTTCAAATACCTTTATATCTTCTAAACTTGTTGAGATATTCGACTAAGAACCTACATATATGACTATACTCTTGATGTTCAAATCCCTAGTGGTAGGATGTGCTCTTCTTATCTAAAAACCCCATCCTTAGAACTAGACCTGTCAAATGGGTGGGTGGGTTGGGTTTGGGTTGGGTTGTTGTGAGTTTGGGTCTTGTGGGTGTCAGTAAAAAAGATGCAATTCTAAATGGGTTGAAGAAAGACAAATCCAAACCCGACCCAGTGGGTTGTGGGTCACCCACGAGTGCCCATATAATATGTGTTCAATAAACAATTATTTTGTAAGTTGCTAATGTAATGGTAAAAGAAGGCCATTCATTAGTATTTTTACATGAAATATAGCACAAGAACAACCAACTAATACACATTATCACTATTAAATGTAAAAGTATTTTATATTTTTACAACCATTCAAGCACATACATATTTTTAGGTAAAATTCTCTAGTGTACAATTAAAATCCTTTAATGTATTATTATAATTTATAAACTTGAGCTAGTATCTTGTACTATGTATCTAGATTAAGTTTGATGGAACAATTGGATAATGTAGTAGATTTGGATTTATTTTCCTCAATATCTCTCTCATATCGAATCTTATTGGAAAAGTTCAAGTTTGGACTGGAACCCTTAACAATCAATGGTTAGTAGTAGATCATCTTATTTATTCTAAGTATTAGTATAGAATTATAGTTATTTTTATATAAGTATGCAGTTAAGTGGGTCACCCACAGGTTCCCGCGGGCCACCCGCAAACCCCACTAAATAAATAGGTGGGTATGGGTTTGGGTAATTTCCAACATGTGGTAATTTTCTCAACTAAACCCGACTTAACCGGGTCGACCCATGGGTGCCCACAGATTTGGACCCAATTTGATAGGTCTACTTCAAACTATATATATCTGGAAAGATGTTTGTAACTGAGTTCATATTCCTAAATATGAAAGCTTTCGACATCGTTCTGAGTATGGATTGGTTGAAAAGGTTTAAGGCAGCCTTGTATTATGATGAGAAAAATGTTATTTTGCTTCACTCAGATGGTGATTTACTTAGTATTAAAGGTAGAAAATGCGAGGATAGGAAATTCATTATCTCGGCCATAAAAGCTAAAAAGCTTATCTCTCATGGATGTCAAGATTACTTGAGATCCATTTCCCTTGACCCCACACCACCTCAGTTGGAAGATATTGATGTGGTTCAAAATTTTCCTGACATTTTTCTTGAGGAACTACCTCATATTCCACCTTATCGTGAAGTCGAGTTCTCCATCGATCTTGTACCAGGTATCAGCCCTATATGAAAACCTCCTTATCATATGGCACTCTTTGAGCTTGTAGAACTAAACAAGAAACTACAAGAACTTATTGACATTGAGTTTGTCTGCCCCACTGTCTTTCCATGGGGAGCTCCTATTCTATTTGTGAAGAAGAAAGACGGTTCTCTGAGGATGTGCATGGGATATAGAATGTTGAATCAAGTGAATATAAAGAATTGATATCCTCTACCATACATTAATGATTTATTTGATTGGTTGAAGTCATGTACGATTTTCTATATGATGGATCTATGAAGTGGCTACTATCAAATGCAGGTAAAAGATGAGAATATACTGAAGATACCTTTTTGCACTCACTACGGGCATTATGATTTCTTAGTGATGCCTTTTGGTTTGACTAACGCCCCTGCCACATTCATGGACCTAATGAATCGAGTCTTCCATCCATATATGAATGACTTTGAGGTAGTGTTCATTGACGACGTTCTCATCTGCTATAGATCGATGGACAAACATCAGAAACATCTATAGATTGTATTTTAGACTCTTTGTGAAAACCAACCATATGCCAAGTTTTCTAAGTGTGAATTCTGGATAAAGGAAGCCACATAATTTCAACGGGTCACATAGTTGTGGATCTAGAAAAAGTTGAAGATGTAACTAAGTGGAAACCTCCAAAGAATCCTTTTGAGATACAAAGTTTCTTGGGTCTTGTAGGTATTACATGGGGTTTATTAAGAACTTTTTTGAGCTGGATCATCTTCTAGCCAAGTTGACTCGTAAGGGAACCAAGTTTAATGTGAAAAGAGTATCCTAGAGTTGAAGCATTATTTGACATCTTCCCTTATTTTGGCCTTACATGTCAAAGGAAAGTCTCATGTTATATATACAGATGCATATAGACAAGGCTTAGGTGGTGTTCTTATGCAAGAAGGATATGTTATAGCCTATGCCTCCCGCCAACTAAAGTTGGATGAAGAAAATTGGTTGACTCATGACCTTGAGCTTGCAATAATTGTTCATGCTCTCAAAGTTGGAGGAACTATATGGACGGTGTGCAATTTGAGGTTTTCTCTGATAATAGAGTCTTCACTATCTTATGATGCAATAGGACATGAATATGAGACAAAGGTGTTGGATGGAGTATTTGAAGGATTATAATTTCACAATCACTTATCATCTTGGTAAAGCAAATATAGTTGTTGATGTCCTTAGTTGCAAGAAGGATGATGTTTATGCATCTCTCTATAGTTTTGTGTGGAGAAGTATGGATCATTTTCTAGCTGGAGAATGGAGTTGATGTTGTGGATGATGCTATTGTGGGAAGAATGTGTGTGCACATGGCTTGTCTCTCGGTTACTCCATCTTCGATCTCGGATGTAATTACAGCTCAACTATCTATCACTGACCTTAATGAGATGAAATGCTTAAATGAGAAACCACAACCTAAATTCTCTATTGATTTTGATGGTGTATGTCTTGGTCATCAATTATGGATACTATATGTGGATGATCTAATATATAAAGTGTTGAGTGAGTCTCATGAATCAAAATATACAATTTTCCCTATCACCAAAAAGATGTACAAAGATTTGCAAAGAAGTTTCCGGTGGAATAATATGAAGAAGGACATCGCTACTTTTATTGCAAAGTGTTTGACCTATTAGTAAGTGGATATTGAACATCAAAGACCTGATGGACTTCTTCAGTCCCTCAAAATACATGAGTGTAAGTGGGAACATATTACGATGGATCATGATAGGATTTCTAAAATCTAGAAGTGGTTATTATGCTCTTTGGGTTGTGGTATATCTACTTACCAAGTTTTCCCATTTATTATCTTTTAAGACCACATACAAGGTTCCAGACATGGCATAGATATATGTGGATTGCATAGTTGGTGTAAATGGTGTGCCAAAGTCCATTTTTTCTAATAGAGACCCTAAGTTTACTTCTCACCTATGGAGGTAGATTCAAGAAGAAATGGGATCATATCTACATTTCAGTACATCTTACCATCCACAGACCGATGGGCAGTCTGAGAGGATACTCCAAATTCTAAAAGATCTATTATGAGCTTGCATGATGGGCTAAAGAGGTGTTCGGGAAAAATATCTCCCATTACCTGAGTTTGCTTATAATAATATCTACAAGTGATCATAGGTATTCCACCCTTTGAATCTTTGTATGACAGACCTTGTTATTCACCCTTACATTGAGATGATGTGGATGAACATACTCTGGTTAAAACTGATGACATGTAGTTAATGAAAGATAATATTTGTCTGATTAAGAAGCGAATGAAAGAAACTCAGGATTGCAAGAATATGTTTGCTCATAAGAGGAGGATGGATGTGAATTTTCTGGTTGGTGACTATGTTTTCTTAAAACTAAAACCGATCTGATCAATTGCAAAATCTAATGTGAAAGGAAAACTCAATCCTTGTTATGTGGGGCTGTTTGAAATTTTGGATAAGATTGGAGAGTATGCTTATCATTTGGAGTTACCTTCTACTTATTGATGCATGCATTTTTAGTCATTATTTCAGGCACATTTTTCCTTAATTTCATGTGTAGATTAGTCATTTATTTGATTTATTATGCATGAAATGACTTAGATGACCTATTTCTATTAAATGCATCAAATTATTTTATTTTTATTGTTTTATATAATATTTTATGCATCCCCATTATTTATGATGATTTTGTGTATTTTCAGGTACAAGCAAGAGCCATAGAGTTGGTGCTACCGACGTGGCAATAGTCGGTGGTACTGACTTTACATCAGAGGCCTATCAGAAACTCACCCAGAGTCAGTGCTATTGAAAACTGAAGTCGGTGCTACCAATTTAGCATCAACAAGCCCCGACATGAATCGAGAAAACTCGATGCTACCAAGTCTCCAACTCAATGCTACCAAGTTGACGTCAGAGAGGCAACTCGAAAACCACAAAACTCGATGCTATCAAGTCAAGTCGATAGTACCAATGAGATCGGTATCATGCAACCAAGCCTAAGTGACTTGGTACTACCGACTCACCTAGTTAGTACTACCGACTCTGTGCGATCAGGCCGGTTACAGATTTATCTCTAATCTAACAGTGGATGTTAATTTGAAACCTAAGTTTCTCCTATGACTTAAGGGGATGCCGACAAAAGAGAGAGGAGCCATTTTTCATCACATGATGACTAGAAAGAGAGAAAAGAAGAACAGAGGACTGAAGGCTTTGACCGAGGAGATTTGGGCACCTCTGGAGGACGATTCTACAGCCGGAAGACACCAGAATGATCACATGACAGAGGGGATCTTCCAGACGGGCAGAGATTCAGGGGCTATTTTAGTTTCTTCATGTTTCCCATAATTTTCTTCCTTCCTCCCATGTATTCTTCAATGAAAACCATGCAAGGCTAAAAGCTTTTATTCCTTAGGATCTGGTAGTATCCCAAATATATATTGTGATTGATTTCCATGCATTAATATCATTTTTTTTTATCTCTTTTACTGGATATAAATATATGAAAGCTTCATGTTCTACTTGTGATTGATCACCATGAGCAGATTGATAGATGGTTAGTCATCTTGAGAGAGAGGTTAAGGGTCGAAGAGTGTATATTTACCCATCTACTATGCCCTTTGGGAAAGGTGGAGTGTAAACGGAAGGAGAAACCCAAAGAATGACCATAATGCGTCTAACTAATCAACCAATAATTGCAGAAGTGAGATTGACATTAGATTAGGTAGTGAATTACACTGTGGGAGTAGGTCATTCTGGCTACAGGCTCCTTATCCAAGAATTAAGATAATAGGTGTTAGTGTGTGTGAGATCGATCATTAGTGTTGTCTGTGGTGAAACCACTATCCTAAGGAATTCATCCCATCTTTGTTTAATTCCACCTTTAATTCACTTTATTTCTACTTTTGTTCTTTCGTTCAACCCAATTCAACCAATTACAATTGGCTTAGCTGATTTGATCGTAGCTAGTAGTAGTCTTCTGGAGAAACACTTCCTCGTATTTGACTCAGGCCTCACAAGGCCTTATTACTTCGATACGTTCACTTGTGTACTATGCACGGTAAATTCGTGTCAAGTTTTTTGCGTCATTTCTGGGGAAGTGGCAACATCCAACACTATAAAAGTTGTGGTCGGCCACTCTAGGCCAATTTTTCTTTTCATTTTTAATTTTTTTACATAAAATTCTTTGAGCTGAATCATTAGATTTTTCTTGATACATTTTATATTTCTTGCACTAATACCTACTTTTTTCTATTTCAGGGAAACTAGTGCATGGTGCGTACCAGAGCCACATAATATGGAGAACCACCTCACTAGGCTTTGGATAAGCAGAGCTCTTACAAGGAGTAAGGGAGTCCTATAGATATGTGGTCAGGTTTAACCAAACCCCTCCACGTCCACCTCCACCTCCACCTGAGAGACCTGCTATGCCAGAAGAACCAGATACAATAGAAATGGAGGGAGAGGAAGAAATCATAGTATGGGAAAGGATAAATGCTTTGTTAACTATGGCTCAGAAAGGGCCCATCAAAAGGCAAGCCATCAATGTGGGCAACTAAAAAATAGATCCTGGACTCGTGGCCTTAGTAAAATCTCAAGCATTCCATGGTCATCCCTCTGAAGATCTAATGACACATATCAACAATCTCGTAGAGAACTGTGACATGGTCAAGATAGATAGGGTCCCAATGACTACAATATACCTTAAGCTGATCTCATCGTCATTGACAGATACTGCAAAATCATGGTTCAACAATCTGGATGATGAAATCATTGAGACATGGGACCAGATGATAGATGTTTTCTTTGAAATCTATTTCCCTCCACAAAAGAGGAATGATTTAGTGAAGAAGATTCACAACTTTAGACATCAAGCGGATGAGTCATACTTAGAGGCATGGGAAAGGTTTCAAAATATGCTGAGAAAAGTGCCTCATCATGGCATTGATTTACTGGGGCAAGCCAAGATTTTCTATTATGGCCTAAATAAAGGGGAGCGAACAACTCTTGACAGTGTAAGAGGAGGCTTATTCCTCAACAACAAGCTCATTCGCTGCCATGAAATCCTCAAGAACATGTCTAAAACCAATCACGGGGAGAAGAAAGAGAGCCACCGACAACCATCAAGAGTGTCAGGGAATCCAAAGTGATATCTACGTTGAACGAGAAGTTAGAAATCATTGCTAAGAAGCTATGTGCTATAGATAGAGTTCCTGCTGAGGAAGAAGAAGAAGAATGCAAGTATGTGCGTCAGGGGCAATACATGAACAATGATTATTCTTGAAGGAAAGACCCAGAATTTTCTTGGAAGGACCCTAACAACTTCCAACAAGATCCATACCAGGCGCAACAACATCATCATAAGCAACAACAGTATGGCCAAGCACAATATCAACTAGAGCAGTAGAAAATTGACAAGATTGAAGAAATGTTGGGTAAGTTGTTGAGTCATAATGAGATGCAGATTGCACAAACTCAAATGGATCTTCAAAATCAAGGGGCACATATTCACAACATAGAGACACATATCTCTCAGATAGAGGTGGATGTTAGTGCATTAAAGCAACCAACCCAATAAGGATTTTTGGAAAACACCAATGTACCTTTTAGGAACCAACATGTGAAGGTTGTGCTGCTACGCAGTGGCAAGAAACTACTGAATGATGCATCACACGAAACATTTACTGAAGAAGCTACAAATCAAACCATACCAATGGATGTAGAAGAACCAGACATGGAAACACAAGAGAAGATGGTAGAGGATCAAGTTGATGAGGTTGGGGGTAATAAAACTCAGGCTTATATTCCACCTCACCAGTGGGAACCCATAGTTCCAGTGCCTTTCCAAATAGTTTGAAAGCAACCAAGATGGACTGACAGTTCAAGAAATGTCTAGACAATTTTTAGAAGTTATCTGTGAATATTCCCTTAATAGATGCCATTGAGTAGATACCATCTTATGTGAGGTTTTTGAAGGATATAATTACAAAGAAGAGAAAGATACCCAAATATGATGTTGTAGCTCTAAAAGAGCAGGTTAGTGCCTTCATCTTGGGGACACTACCTCCTAAAATACAAGATCCAATATGCTTTAATATCACATGCTTCATAGGCAAGACAAAATTTGGAGATTCTCTATGTGATTTAGGGGCAAGTATAAATTTGATGCCTCTATCTACCTTCAAGAAGCTCAGACTCAAATAATCCAGGAAGAGCAACATGACAATCCAATTAGTAGACAATTCTGTAGTCACACCATATGGTATATGCAAGGATGTTATGGTGAAAGTGGATAGGTTCGTCTTTCCTGCAAATTTTGTTGTGATGGAAATGCAAGATGACCTTGGCAATGAGTTTCTAGTTGGAAGACCGTTTCAAGATACAACATATATGATACTTGAAATGGGAAGAGGACGTCTGACTATGGGAATCCAAGATGACAAGTTCGAGATCAAGATGTTGGAGCACTCTAAAACCATGGGAGATAAGGAGCAATGCAACATGCTTCAACATGTGGATGATAACACCTTATTCTATACACTTCTCACATATATTTTATACCTCCTATAGCATACCTTTTATAGATTTTCCACTTATTTTAGCACTTTATGCCAAGTATCTCACTTACACACTCTTTCCATAGTTGTAGGGTCACATCAAGACAAGGTCACAGTCGACACCTCGACCATGGCCCATTCAACCACCAGGGCCCATCCCACCACGACCGAGGCCTCCAAGGATCACCTCAATGCCTCACACCTGCGACCCCTCACACCCGCAATGTGAAGCATGTGACTGAGATTTAGACTGCGGTCCGACCAAAGGATGCAACATCTAGACCACGACCGAGGAGGTCACTTAACCAACCTCGATCGAGGAAAGGAGGTGACTTAACGAACCTCGACTGAGGAGAGGAGGTGACTTAACCAGCCTCGACTGAGGAGAGGATGGAAATAGAGCCTCGACCATGATCATGCTTCGACCAAGACCAAACCTCGACCATGGTCGAGGAGTTAAGCCAATGTAGTACACCTATAAATAGGCCACCTACATGTCTTGTCAAATCATCAGATCTCAGAGAACTACGAAGTGCTGCCATTTTCCAAACTCATTCCCATCCATCCAATTAGTCTTGGATCTCTAAAGGAGGAAGCTAATGAGAGAGAAGACTGAAGGCTCCATCTACTTCGAAAGAAGGAGAATGTACACACCATCGACCTATAGGATCTAGATCTGAAGAAGTAATGTGTTGTATCACGTCCTTCTCTCTCTATCTAGATCTATCACTTCCATCTCACTGTACTTCCCTCCTCTCTTTATGGAACTTGATGTATCTATCATTTTGTGATGTCATTATGCTTCCCGTAAACATGTGTGGCTAAACACTTAACTTGGGTTGGGAGTAGCCACTAAGGCTCTTCTAACATGTATATTGTCTCTCCTTTTTGAATATATATACCCTCGTCAAGATTATCTCCATGCAGAAGTTTTAATGCTTCACTTGTATGCTTAGCTACCATCTTGAGATGTTTGATCGTTTGTACCTCAAAAGAGTAGTATCACTAATATCTTGTGTTATGGAGTAGTATGAATGCATGAAAATGTTGGAATGCTAAAGCTTATGGTCATATGTTCTTCCTTTTAGTTTTGGGATAGTCATCTTGAGAGAGAGACTGTCCTTGGACTTAGATCTATCCTTATCTCGAGAGAGAGAGAGAGAGAGAGGAAATGACACCTATATGATTGCTTGTAGTCTTGATGGGAGTATATGAGATGGAGAGGTGATGTTTGCATGTTGGTGAGAAGTCTTAGTAGGTGAAACCCCATCCAAGTTTTCCTTCCATATCTTTGTTTCCACCTTATTTTGTTATGCTTTATTCTTCTTATTTTTGGTTTATTTCTTTTATTTTGGTTCCAGTACTATCGTTCCTTTGGGAACACCCCTTTTAAACCATTTGTTACCTAGAGTATATCAGTGTGATGCCCTGCGTGCTTATCACCTGGTAACCTTGTCCATGTGGTTCGACCCTGATTACTACGTCAGACCCCGTATAATAGTTGTGGGGGCTTGAGTGTCGGGTTACTATCTTAAGAGTCCAACTACTCTGGATCCACTCCTTTTTGGACGCGTGATTTAGGCTGGTCAACTTTTTGGCACTGTTGCCGGGGATAAGGCAAAACGACACTATTAAGAACTCGAATCCACTCACTATACTCCCGCTCCTCAAGCTTAGTAATAAGCTTGACCAAACCGAAACCTTGAATCTGCTACCCTGTGTTTGCGTAGAATAGTTCATTTTAACACGTCTAGTTACTAACTTGACTGTGTGGTCCATTCAGGGAACTCAGAGGGAAGCATACTTGTTCGACTTTACTCCTTAACCTTGAGTCACCATGCCGCCTCGCATGGATGGTACTCTCACATGGGATGAGCAAAATGCGAGGATCCAAAATAACCCCCCACCACCGCCAGGGTCGAACGAAGATAGAGATGGTCGTTACTCAGACGGTCGTCAACATGAAGAAGAATGTTGGGAGGAAGATCGTCACGAAGAGGACCAATATGATGAAGAATGACACTACCGATGCCATAGAAGGCACCATCACAATCATCGTGACAATGAATGTGAGCACAATGGTGGGGATACTAAAAACAAGGATGATGAAGAGGGAAAGACTCTTAGAGAACTGGCAGCAACTAGGGCCAATGAATCTAGATGCCCAATCGTCATCCCACACTTCAACACAAAAAACTTTGAGTTGAAACCAATTGTCATCTCGATGATCCAGAATAAACCTTTTCGTGGGAATTCGAGAAGTAAAAACCCATACCATCATCTTGATGCCTTTAAAAATATATGTGATACCATCAAGATGAGGGGAGTCCCTCAAGAAGTGATATATCATAAAGCTTTCAACTTCTATTTTGAAGATAAGGCTCTATCATGGTATCTCAACCTCCCCCACCAGTCCATAGATGGATGGAGACCCTTGGCATATGCCTTCGTTACCAAGTTTTATCCTACTGAGAGGATTATCCACAACATGCAGAAGATCACTTCTTTTATACAAAAGTTGGGAGAGAACTTGCACGAAGTGTGGGAATGCTTCTAGGAGTACTAGAGGGATTGCCCGCACCATAATTACCATAAGCGGTTCCTTGTGACCACTTTCTATAATGGGCTGACTCCTACTGAGAGGACTTCGTTGGACACAACTGTTGGCAGAGACTTTCTTGGAAAGAAACGGAGTCGAACCATGAAGATAATAGACAACATGGCTGTGCTGCAAGCAGGCATGGACTACGACAGGAATGATAGGAGATCGATAAAGAAAGTAGGGTATGAAAGATCGTATATTGAAGCCAAGGCCTTAGAGACCATAACAACATAGATTCAGAAAATAGCCACTGATGTCAAACAGTTGAAATATACTAGAGCTAAGGGCAAGAAGCATACTGAGAAAGTCATGAAGTGTGTCACCTATGAAGAAGGAGGGCATGGGATCAAAACTGTATCTATACCCGGCCTGAGGAAAGTGATGAAAGCGAAAGTGAAGAAGAGACAAAGAACGTCTCCTATGTTAACTTCAAGCAACAAGACCACCCTGGGTTTAGTTATGACAATAAAGAAGCTGTGGAGAATGCACATCAGTTGGGTAGTTCATCTAAACCTCCCCTAGGGTTTGAGAAGAAAGGGCTGCCAACACAATATACCAAGGCTACCAGCTACCATTAGAAAAAAAACAACTATCAAGGCCAGAACAAAAATGTGAGCAGGAAAGGACAAGGGCAGGGCCCGAGGCTGAGCCAAGCGAAAGACAATAACCAAGCTGACATGGTCACTCAACTATTTGACTTCGCAAAGAGGCAAGCGTCGGTGAATGATCAACTGGCTCAAAGTGATCTCACAAATTTGGGAGTGCTAACTAACATGTAAACTCAAATGGTGGATATGCAAACTCATCAGAGACATATTGATCAACATCTTGCAAAGCTGTCTGAGCTCATGAAAAATCCTTTAGGAAAGATCCCGTCAAATACTGAGACTACCAAAGTGGCTACTCTTCGATCAGGGAAAATGATGGAGAATGCTAATACCAACAACGCTAAAGAAGAAATAAGTCATGCTAATCAGCAGTCTGAGAACGAAAAGGCAACAGAGGAATCAAGAAGGAAAGAACAAGATGACCATGGAAAGGAAGCAGGACCACCCAAAAAGAATAAGAAGGAAGGAGAGGAGAAGGATTCAGACCCTCTGGGAGATGTTCTTTTGAAGAAAAATCAATACGCCCCAAGAATTACCTTCCCCTATAAGTTAATAAAAGCACACTTGAAGAAGAGATACGAAAAGTTCATAGAAGCTGTAAAGAAGCTTCACCTGGATGTGCCCTTTCTTGATGCAATAGAAGAAATGCCAACCTATGCAAAGTTCTTCAAAGATTTGATTACAAAGTGAAGAAGAGGTGATCACATTAAAACTATCCAGTTAGCAAAAATGTCCAGTGCTTTTGTTCAAGCAGAGCTACCTACCAAAAAGAAAGATCCCGGAGCATTCAACATACCTTTCTGTGTTGGAGATAACATGGAGAGAAAAGTATTAGTTGACTTGGAAGCAAGCATAAGTTTAATGCCCCTGACTCTAGCCTAAAGGCTTGGGCTAACAGACTTGGTAAACACAGGGATGAGGATCGAGTTAGCTGATCATACCTTCATGAGGCCAGTGGGGATAGTTGAAGATGCTCCGATAGGAGTTGGGAGATTTTTCATACCGTGTGATATAGTGGTAATAGACATGCTCGAAGACTCTAAATGCCCTATGATATTTAGAAGGATTTTCCTTGCAATGAGGAAAGCGCTGATAGATGTTGCTGAAGGAGTGATCACACTATGAGTAGGGATTGACCACTTGGATTTTAGAGTGGAAGACGCCATGAGGGGACCGTATGTATCTGAGCCAATCTACTTCATGGATAGCTATAATCAGTATTGTGAAGAAGTGAAAGAAGATAGAGCAATAGTAGATCCACTGATGCGATCCATAAATAGCTAGGATCCTGTCATGGAGAGTCAAAAAGTTGTGGAAATATTAGATTACTTGAACAAACTAGAAAAAGAATTCAGTGACGATGAAGAGATAATTGAAACAGTGAAGTATGCTTCGTTGGAGTAGACGACCGAGGAGAAGGAAGTTCCAAAGCCCATACCAGAGTTAAAGCCTCTTCCAGAAGGATTGAAATATGAATTCATAGATGAAGAAGAAAGGAATCCAGTAATTGTCAATGCCAACTTATTAGATGACCAAATGGAAAAGTTGCTGGACGAGCTGAGGCTATGTAGAAAGGTCATAGGGTATTTTGTGGAGGATATCAGAGATCTTAACCCAGCTTTGTGCATGTATAGAACTTGCCTTGAAGAGACAACCAAACCACTGGCTTAACCACAAAGGAAGCTAAATCAAATGCTGAAAGAGGTTGTGAAGAAAGAAGTTATAAAGCTATGAGATGCAAGAATCATGTACCCAATAAGCGACAACAATTGGGTTAGTCCCATCCACGTGGTTCCCAAGAAGGGTGGAATGATGGTCATACAAGGGGAAGATGGAGATGAAGTCACCACGAGGACAGTTACATGCTGGTGCATTTGCATCGATTAACGTAAGCTAAATATATCCACCAAGAAGGATCACTTCCCCTTGCCCTTCATCTACCAAGTTTTAGAAAGGCTGGCCCATCATGACTATTTTTGTTTTCTAGATGGATATTCAAGATTCTATCAAGTCCCCATTCACCTAGATGATCAAGAGAAAACAACATTCACCTACATCTATGGCACATATGCATTCAAAAGAATGTTGTTTGGACTATGCAATGCACCTGCAACATTCCAACGTTGTATGATCTCGATGTTCTTAGATTTTTTGGAAGACAATGTGGAAGTCTTTATGGGAAACTTCTCAGTTTATGGAATAGACTTTGATGCATGCCTAAGAAATTTATTTCTAGTGATGCAAAGATGTGAGGAAAAACATCTCGTTCTGAATTGGGAGAAGTGCCATTTCATGGTACGAGACAGAATAGTCCTAGGTCACAAGATTTCGAATAAGTGAATTGAAGTGGATTTAAGTAAGATTGAAGCTATCTCAAAGCTTCCACCGCCAAAGTCTGTAACAGGAGTGAGAAGTTTTCTGGGACATACAGGATACTATAGGAGATTCATAAAGGATTTCTCAAAAATTTCAAGGCATTTGTCTAATCTTCTTATCAAAGATATCGAGTTTGAATTCACGAGTGAATGTCTGGATGCCTTCAATAAACTGAAAAGAGCACTAAAAATAACACCAATCCTTCAAGCACCAAACTGGGAATTGCCCTTTGAAATCATGTGTAACGCCAGTGACTATGTAATAGGTGTTGTCTTGGGTCAGAAAAAGGACAAGAAACATCATGTAATTTGTTATGTGAGCAGGACGCTTGATGAGGTGCAAGTAAACTACACAACTACGAAAAAAGAAATACTGGCCATTGTATTTGCCTTTGATAAATTTAGATCATACTTAATAGGATCAAAGGTGAAGGTATATACAGATAACCGAGCAATTAAGTATGTGATGCAGAAAAAGGATACGAAACCATGACTTTTAAGAGGGGCACTGTTGTTGCAAGAGTTTGATCATGAAATCATCGACAAGAAAGGGAAGGAGAATGTGGTTGTAGACCACTTGTCTAGAATATTCTTCGACGAAGAAAATCAATTACCAATAAATGATAATTACACAGATGAAGCCCTACTAATGGCTCAGTCTGACGAGCAGAGACTACCATGGTTTGTAGATATCTGTAAGTATCTAGCCTGTGGGTAGTTGCCTCCAGAGATCACGTACAACCAGAAGAAGAAGCTATTTTTTGATTTAAAGAATTACTACTAGGATGACCCACTACTCTTCAAAATATGCTCTGACAACCTATACCATCGATGCATACTTGAAGAAGAGGTGCCTCTAATCCTAAAAGAGTGTCATGCCTCACCCTATGGAGGACACCATGGAGGGGATAGGACAACAACAAAGGTCCTACAGTTTGGATTTTATTGGCCCACACTCTTCAAGGATGCAAATTCTTTTGTCAAATCATGCAAAGAATGTTAGCTAATGGGAAATATAAGTAAGAGTAACGAGATGCCCATGGAAAATTGGGTATAAGTTGAAAATTTTGATGTTTGGGGAATTGATTACATGGGACATTTTCCACCATCAACAAGGAATCAATACATTCTCGTTGTTGTCGATTACATTTCCAAGTGGGTTGAAATAGTTGCTACTCAAACTTGTGATTCCAAGGCCATGATAAAGCTTTTCGAGAAAACTATATTCCCACACTTTGAAGTACCACGCACGGTCATAAGAGATGAAGGATCACATTTTGGTGAGAAACAATTCAAAGCTTTGCTAAGAAAATATGGGGTGAAACACAAGGTCGCGACTCCTTACCAGCCCCATACATCAAGGAAAATGGAAGTATCAAATAGACAGATCAAGAAAATCTTAGAAAAGACTATGAGCCGAACAAGGAAAGATTGGTCAATGAAACTAGATGACACACTCTGGGCTTATCGAACCACTTATAAAACACCTATAGGGACAACACCCTATAGGTTGATTTATGGTAAATCCTGTCATCTACCACTCGAACTAGAGCACAAGGCTCTATGGGCCATAAAATTTCTGAATATGGACCTTGATAAGGCTGGACATAAAAGGTTCCTTCAGCTCCAAGAGCTTGAAGAATTGAGACTTCACGCCTATGAAAATGCAAAGATTTATAAACAAAGAATGAAAGTCTGGCATGATGCCCATTTGAAGAACAAAGATGTTCACGAAGGGGACAAGGTCCTTTTGTTTAATTCAAGTATTAGGTTATTCTTTGTAAAACTTAGAATGAGATGGTCAAACCCATTTTCTGTGGTAAAAATATACCCATCAGGGATGATGGAGATATTAGGAGAGAAGATAAGAACTTTTAAGGTAAATGGACACAGAGTAAAAAGGTACTATGAAGATGAAGCATTTTTGAGGAGGTCAACACTCAGTTTGGGGGAGACCAACTCAGCAACAAATGGAATGAATGAGGCAACAACTACATCTGTTGAGGGAGAATGAAGACAAGATGAAGGAGAAAGTCGAGCTAAAGACTTTAAACAAGAGCTTCTTGGGAGGCAACCCAAGCTTTGCTATTTTTCATGATTCATGTTTTCCTTTATTTCATACTCTAGTGATATGAGCTAAGTACCTCTAGTTTTCCCTATATTTCAGTTTCCCTCTTCTAAAAGGAGTGTAAATATTTTATGTTTTTGTCCAAAGATGGTTTGTTTGGAGGAGCAAGTTTTCTTTTGTTTTCAAGGTGTTTTTGTTTGTAGGGGCCGCAATCGCGATCAGGACCGCGGTCGTGGTGTCAATCTTGCTCAAATAGGATATACACTGTGACCCGTGACACTTGCTCTCAAGGTCTTGATAGGCCACAATTGCAGTCCATACCAAGGAGGAGAACGACCACGGTAGAGGTGTTCCCACACCTCGAGTCGTGGTGCCCATCATATATATCCTAAAACCCTCATAACGTCATTCTTCTTGACCTAATCTCAAAATTTCTCAAATGACAAATGAATTGCACGATTCTCTTTGACGATGTCGATGATAGAGACGACGAACAAGCACGATCCTATCCTCCGCCGACGAAGGAGCTCATCATCGCCACCGCAGTAAGCCTTTTATCGTCAGTTTTTTGCCGCTTTTCCACCACCGAGGTATTCATCTAAACCTTTCGACCACCACAATGCTCATGTGAGTCCTTTCACTTTTCCTTTCGCCGGTCCTTCAACGTTCCTCTTCTACCCCTCTTTTCTACATTTTGTGACTTCCCTACTTAACCTAGGGAAGATTTTTTTTGGTGTGATTCAATCACGGAGCCCTGCCACCTTGACCTTTTCGGATGACCTTCCGAATGAGATTTTTAGACCTTTAGTTATATCACCATCTTCAATGGACTCTAGTTCCTCCGTCATCACGATCGTGATATCACTTGATGACCACAAGTCATGGTGTTTATCGATTGAAAAGTCATTTGCACTCTAACCATGGGTCACGGTCGAGACCCTGCTAATGTTCTTTTAACCATAGTCACGATCATTCTTGTTTACTTATTTTGACCACAGTCGCTTCTTCTCTCATGTTTGATCTAATGCTTCACGGTCATGGTCCTCTCTCATCCCCAAGTTACAACTCAGTCGTGGTGTGTTTGTTTCACAAGATGACCAAGTGATGCCTCGGTCGCGGTCTGGACCACAGTTAAGGTCCATCTTTTATTTAAAGGCCGTGGTCGTGGCGTTATGAGAGTAATAAAAATATAACATAATTATACATACACATGATAATAGAATAAAATAATTAATGAAGGTGGATTAAAAATTAATATCACCATGCTAATGATACAACTAATTTGAAACTTTTTAGAATGTCGGGCTCAACTGGCGACTCATTGCTCAAAAGGGCAACATCATTGAAAGAGATAGAACAAATTGTGGAAAACATAGCAGCAGCCTTAAGAAGCGATACAAGCCCGCTGCCAACAAGGAGATTACAACTACAACTGATAATGGAGAAATATCAACACATTCTGGGTCATTAGATGCCAGAAGAGTCAGAGGCATCGTAGGGTACATCTCGGACAGAGACTTCAGAGTACCATCCTACAGAGGCTGAATTGAAGAGCCTGGGGAAAAGGAAGGCTCATCCCAAGGAGGTCAAGCACCACAAAAAGATAAAGATAACTGTTGCAAAGGAAATAAAAGGGCAAGATAAATAAACGGTCCGCAAAGAGGAAGAAGAGATCGATGGATCAAAGCTAAATCAGAATGGGCCAGCATTTGTCCCAAGGGATGTTGTGCACCAGTCACATTTTGACTGGATGTTGCAAACCAAAGTATTCAGGCCTATGAGGTATCTTGATGTTTACAATTTCAAGAGGATGGGAGTCTATGATAGAGTTATCAAATTCCTAGAGGGTGCAAACCTACACACCCTATTCACCTCAGAAGCCCCATCCTTGAAGCAACTAATAGCAGAATTTCTATCCTCTTTGGAGAAAGTACCATTAAATGAAGAGGAGTGAGGGGGTAGAGACTTCAAAGTGGAGGTGAGACTAGGAGAAAAGTCTCACACAATTATAGAGGCTATGCTTAATACTATCTTCACACGAACAACAGAAGAAGAACAAGCCTGCTTCGCCACACTTGGAGAAAAGGAAATTGTCGGATACAACAACCACAAAATGTGGAAAGAACTGATAAGAGAAGACAAACATAACTCCACGAACTCCAAAGAAACCCTGATCACTTAATGTTTCATCAGGGTGATGCAAAAGATAAACTACTAGTATAATATTCATGAGATCGGAGATAGGAGGAGTAATGAAGGGAGACCTTTTCATGATATGGTCTATGCTGAAAAAGAAGCTAGTAAATATAGGAAAAATCCTAGTCGAAAGGCTATCAACAACCACGGGAGGGGAATCCAAACAAACCAAAGATTTTTGTATGGGAGGCCAGATTGCGAAGATAGCCCACCACTTCATGGATGTAGACGTGTTGATGAAGTACAAAGCAACAAAGGGGAATAAGAAGATCGACATCATGTCCCTCATCAACACAGGAATCTTGGTGCAGAAGGGAGATAAACTCTACTACAAATAAAGCTGCTCCAAGAAACTCTTTCCCCTCCCAGAAATGGCATATTATGACACCTACAAGCTGCGGCCCACCTAAGATGACATTGACAAGATGTACTCAGAGGCCATCCGCACTACTGTGGAGAAGCCATCAATAGTCGATGAAGAGGGTGATAAAGCCAAATCTACAGAGACAGAGAACAAGAAGCCAGAGGAAAGGAAAAAGCTGGCAGTAAGGAAGAAAAAGAAACAAGTGTTAGAGGAACCCACAACTCTGAAGGCAACCTCACCTCCCATACCTGAGGAAACAGTAGTGAGCGAGGGATGCCAACCTAATGAAGAAATACCAGAGAAAAATGTCCAGGTGAATCTGGATGACATGATGAGGGAAAGTCCACACCTCAAAGTGACAACAACAGAACAACAGGCGGTGGGCAAACAAGAACCTAAACAACAACACCAAGACTCTAAAGCTGTACAAGAACCAACAATTTTGGAAGTGATTCTTCAAAAGTCGGGACAACCAAAGGATAGAATGCCCAACTCGGCCTTGCCAACTCCACAACCAGAGGAGCCTAGAGCATCCATGACACATGTGGAGTCACAACCACCACATCCTTCAACCTTCAGAAATATACTGGGTAACAAGTTTGATGTATTGTGGCAACACATGCATCAAACATCTGAATTAAATTCAAACATAACATCCACCCTGTGTACGCTAACCACGCAGGTGCAGTCACTGAATGAGAAGATCGAAGCACTACCCCAATTCATGTAAGGGGTGGTAAACACCCAGAACGTGATGATGGGAGCGCTAAAAACCATCATGGAGGAGATGGAAGCCATCAGGAGAGCCTATGAGACTACAGAGACCACATAGTAAAAGGCTATGAGGCGGCAATGAATGAACTCCAAAGGGAGTGCCAATGCCTGGATGAAGACCGCCAACAGCTGGAAGCCAAACGTAAAGAGATTGACAACCAGTGGAGGAGGAAGAATAGAAAGTGTGTGGCAGGCCCCTCAACATCGAAAGCTTAATCGAGCCCTTCTAACCCCAACAATAATGACGATGACAACATGGGAGGGACAAGTGCAGGTACAATGCCAAAAGAAGCGAGTGCCAATGCAAAAACTGCCTTGACAGTTGAACCTCAAGCAAAGGAAGCACCACCACAATCAGACACTTACAAAGACAATGAAATGTAGAAAACTACTACATTGTCAAGGGGGCTTGATTTGAACAACAATCCTGAAGAGGACAAAGCAAAATCAGATAAGGGGAAGGGGGCACCAGAAGAAGAACAAAATACCCCGACTACAGGAAAGGATGCACCAGAAGAACCCACACAGGCCGTCGTTGCCAGAGCAGCGATCATAGCAATAGAAGATCTCACATCAAGAGAAATTAGAGATCTAAATAAGTTCTTGGAAGACCTGACGTCTGGGATGGAAATGTGCAGTGACTTCCTACAATCCCTAGTCCATAACAAGCAAAATGACTATCTTTACAATGGGAAGATGGAGGCAACTTTAGCAGCACTAAACATTGCCGAACTAGGACAACCGTCTAAGGAAAGCAACATCAAAGATAATACAACTGCTTCCACAGACGTTGCAGATGAAGTGAACGCCCAGATGCCAATGAATATAGAAAGACTACATCCAACTAGGGAAGCACCCCTAAAGGCAGCACAAGACGACACCTCAGACATCAAGGAAGGTGGGCTCACCGCTTTCTTCACAAATGAGCCGGTCAGGAAGCAAAGCATACCAGTCAAGAAAGTAGAATTAGGGGTGGCTCCTCATCTACCTTGCAAAATGGCAGATATGGACATGACTGCACTATCAAGGATAACATGTAGGGATGTCCATATCTTGGCAGATATTCTGGATGACAGTCTACTCGAAACTGACATTGTATACCACAATAAGGGAAGATATATCACGAGGGAACACTTCAGAGGAATCTTCATGGAAAGGGCACATGTACACAAGAAGATGTTTAAAGTACTGTGCACCACCCTCCTAGAAGAGTTCTTACATCCAGACTAGGTGCAACCAGTGTTTAATGACACCACACATCAAGAAGGACTCTTATACAACGAAGACTACAAAGATGCTGATGTGACTAAGCTAAAACAAGCGGTGAATAGGAAAGAAACAAAGTTTGTGGTCCTGCCCATAAGGAATATGAAGCACTGGGCACTGATCGTTGTCGATTTATATGAGTGGAAGATGACAATGTTCAACTACTATACAGTCGAGCTAGATAGTACTGCCTTAATATACAAATTCAAGGAAGCTAGGGATATACTGAAAGTGTCGTTGCGTCTGTAGAGAGTGATACAATCAGTAGATGACAGGTTTAAGGGAATATGGAAACTATTCTCAATATGTAAAAAGGTCTTGTAAGAAGAGGCTGGAATAGGGGATTTCACCTTTATCATATTATGCATGATGGAAGCCATCAATAAGGGAATTCTACTAGAAGACTTATGCACGGAAGATCTGCATGGGCTGCGCGGTATGTACGCAATGGAGGTTATCTATGACTGTCATTTCTTCAACGACCCGACGATGTCTTCAGACGCAATACTACAGAGACTTCATCAAGAGATCCCTCTACCTGAAAAGGTAACTTGGAGGGAACAAATCAAAACCCTATGCATTGACCCGATATAACCAGCCAAAGTAGCGACATGGAAAGAAGGTTGGAAAATAGACACTGGAGTAGTTGCGGAAAGCATGCCAGAAATAGAACCTGGACAACCTCCAATGGTAGAAGATAAAGAGGAATAGCTTATAGTAGGGAAGTCAGAGGAAGGTGAAGTAGAAGAAGATGATCCGCCTGAAGGGAAACTAGACGTGCCAACTGGGGAGATAGTACCTACTTTTAAGGACTTCGACAGATGGAGTTGCGTAAGCCTATCTTCAGAATTAGTAAACATGATAATGAAGTACTTGAAAGAAGATGACATGCCCGAAAGGCTATATTTGAAAGGGACAGAATCTGTGTACTGAAGGAAGACCTCCGTGATACACTGAAAATAGGAGGGTACCTATCAGTCAACACAATGTCATCCTACCAAGCTCTATTAGGCAACAACATGTAAAACACATATATGGCATACTTCCTGCTGGTGGATGACATTATGAAAGAAAAGAGATCAGGTGAAAAAAAATGGCTACAACAATGCTTAGCGATGTCCCTCCCGAACTACATCTTCTTGCCTATTCTTCACGACAATCATTTGACTTTGCTGGTAGTCAACTTTATCAAAAGGACCGTAGTGTTATACAACAGCTCAGACGCAACCTTTGCACTAAACAAAAAGACAAACATGACTACTGTAAAGACACCAACTGAAGAAAAGGCTGCCACATGCGCTGAAGCGATTGTTGAGATGCTGAAAAGCCACGACAAAGGGTAAAAACATACAACAGACAAAGACAAGAAGACACAGTTCTACCACAGAAGCCCTCAACATGTGCCTCTGTCAAATGATTGCGGCTTCTTCTGTTTAGCCTAGATGATGGCCCTAGCCAATTTGAATACAAAGGTGGAGGGGATGCAATATGAACAATATGATCCGTTGTGAGGAGTATACGCAAGCATGCTCCTTGAGTCCAAGTGGGCCTCCAACATCGACAAACTAGATTGAAGAAAGTCCATTTATATGTCTCACTCAAATTTTGACACCCCGGGTCAGGGTGAAGGATAAGTTTGGGGGATGAGTCATAAACAGGCTAGAGAGGTACAATTTTTCCACCATTTTACCATTCAAAAATTTCAAAATTTTCAAAAACTTTACTTGTACATTTTTTTGCTTAAAGAAATCTAGCTATAAGCCACAGTTTTGTGTGGTTACCTTAGAAATTTGTCTATTTTCTTGCTAATGGCTGTATTGCTATCATCTCATAGAGAGAAAAATATGAGAAACTAATACATATAAAAGTAAAATGAGAAACATATCAATACAACTCTATCTCATTCTTGCAATAAGACATTGTGTGTGTAACAACCTTGAGCTTATGAAACCCCTTGAAAACTAGAGAACTTCACAAAGCCATACTCCAGACCAACCACCCTAACCTGACGGCTCCAACCCAAAAATCCTCATCTCCTTTGAGAAGGAAATAGTTACCCCTTTCAAGTCTATCTATCCCCACTTTGAGACTAAAAGAGGCTTGGCCACCCAGAAGACCGCATAAATCCCACTAACCCAAGCCAGATAGGAGATATGAAAAGCCAAAAAGAAAATAAAAATTATAATGAGAGTTGTGCCCAAAAGATGCCAAAAGTTTCCACATGGCCGATGTATTGCTACACTCACGAATGCAGATATGTCGTTCCCGTAAGTGGAAGCTCGAAGCCAAACTTACCTGCCTCCAATCCTGAACAAAACTCACACAACCACCTGACTTTATGTCAGAAGCCCAAAGGGAAACACTATCCATATGATAGTTGTGGGTGAGAAAGTTCAAGAGAGGAAGAAAACACTTAAAGCCTAAAGCTTACCCGAACACATTAGCATAGGGCCAATAGAAAATAAAGAAAGCGTGTGAAATCTACCCCTCACGGAGATGTCGTATTGGTACGACTGGTAACCTAATGCAGGAAGGGGTTATACGTTGAGAAGAAGAGACTGTTTCTACCAAAGGAAATGGAGAAGTCGAAGTTGTGCAACTCTGGTTATAAAGGGGAAGGAATGAGACTTTAGGGTTGAGCAAACATACCAAAATAGTCTTGATGCAAAAATGAGATAATTCAGTAGTGCTAAGTGTAAAAATTTATCACACAAATTTTCTCTTTCTCTCTATGTTTTCAAACCTACACTTAGCCTGAGGGCAGGCTTGATTCTAAGTTTGGGGGAGTTGATAACACCTCATTTTATACACTTCTCGCATATGTTTTATACCTCCCCTAGCATACCTTTTATAGATTTTTCCACTTATTTTAGCACTTTATGCCAAGTATCTCACTTACACACTCTTTTCATAGCTGTATAGTCACATCAAGCCAAGGTCACGGTCGACACCTCGACCGAGGCCCATTCGACCATCAGGGCCCATCCCACCAAGGCCGAGGCCTCTAAGGATCACCTCAATGCCTCACACCCATGACCCCTCACACCCGCGGTCGACACACCCACGGTGTGAAGCACACGACTGAGATTTAGATCACGGTCTGACCAAAGGATGCAACATCTAGACCATGACTGAGGAGGTGACTTAACCAACCTCGACCGAGGAGAGGAGGTGACTTAACCAACCTCGACCGAGGAGAGGATGGAAATAGAGCCTTGATCATGATCAGACTTCAACCAAGACCAGACCTCGACCGCGGCTAAGGAGTTAAGTCGGTGGATCACGCCTATAAATAGGCCATCTACATGTCTTGTCAAATCATTAGATCTCGGAGAACCACAAAGTACTGCCATTTTCCAGACTCATTCCCGTCCATCCAATCAGTCATGGATCTCCAAAGGTAGAATCTGAGGAGAGAGAAGACTGAAGGCTCCATCTTCTTTGAGAGAAGGAGAACATTGACACCATCAACCTCTAGGATCTAGATCTAAAGAAGTAATATATTGTATCACGTCCTTCTCTCTCTATCTAGATCTATCACTTCCATCTCACTATACTTCCCTCCTCTCTTCATGGAACTTGATGTATCTATCATTTTGTGATGCCGTTATGCTGCCCGTAGACATGTGTGGCTAAACACTTAACTTGGGTTGGGAGTAGCCACTAAGTCTCTTCCAACATGTATATTGTCTCTCCTTTTTGAATATATATATACCCTCATCAAGATTATCTCCATGCACCAGTTTTAATGCTTCGCTTGTATGCTTAGCTACCATCTTGTGATGTTTAATCATTGGTACCTCAAAAGAGTAGTACCTTAAAAGGGGAACCCCTTTTAAACCATATGTTACCCAGAGTATATGAGGGTGATACCCTGCGTGCTTAACACCTGCTAACCTTGTCCCTGTGGTTCAACCCCAATTACTACGTCAGACCCCGTATAATAGTTGCGGGGGCTTGAGTTTCGATCACCACCATGTCATTGCAGGGCAAGTTTTTTCTATTTCTAGTGAAGCCATTCCTGGATATGGCCCATGTTATGACTGAAGTAGAAAGAGGTACTCGAGCAGTGGACATATTAGAAAATACAAAGGTGATCTCACTGAGTCAAGCAATGTGCTATCTGGACAAAGAAGGAGATGACTACGACCCTACTGCTGAATAAGAAGCCATAGATGATTATATGATACAGTCATCACCCAAGCTACCCTTATAAGCATGTTTGACGAACAGAGTAGAGGACAACCACCACCTCAGTGCATTTTGATGTTGAAGGCAGTACATTGCTACTATGCAAGACACTTTGAGGACCTTGGACCACCGCCACCACCATTGGTCCTATCTCTATTGAGCCCACTGGACTTGGAGCTGAAACCATTGCCCACACACCTAAAGTATGTCTTCTTAGCTGCAGAATAAAAGCTCCAAGTGATCATATCATCTTCATTGAGTGGTGAGGAGGAAGAAAAGTTACTTACCGTGCTGAAAAACCACTGAGCTGCATTCGGATGGTCCATAGCCAACATTAAAGGGATCTCTCCAACTTTGTGTCAATACAAGATCCAACTCGAAGAAGGAGCCAAGGCAATCATCCAACCTCATAGGCATCTCGATCCGATCATGACTGAGGTGGTGAAGAAGGAATTTGTCAAGCTACCTTCGGCATGTATAATCTACCCACTCTGCCTCAATTTGGGTTAGTCCTACTCAGGTAGTTCCTAAGAAAGGGGGGATCACTACTAATGCAGTTAATGAATTGATTTCCACTGAGCTAGTGATGAGATGGAGAGTGTGCATAGATTATCGCCGATTGAATGAATCCACTCTTAAAGATCATTTCCCTTTACCCTTTATTGATCAGATCTTAGAACGATTAGCTGTCCATTCATATTTTTGCTTTCTTAACGAGTATTATAGGTATAATAAAATTTTCGGGTATAATAAAATTTCCATTGAGCCTAAGGATTAGGAGAAATCAACTTTCACCTGCACTTATGGAATGTTAGCATACCGATGGATGCCTTTTGGTCTTTGTAACCCCTACTACATTTCACACTACTACAGAAATGGCTTATAACGTCACATTTACAAGCGTCAGTTGTATACAAGAAATTGACGCCTAAATCCTACAACGTCGGTCGAGTACACAAATCGACATCTATCTGTGAAGAGAGGCTAGACATGGGTATCACTTTTTATTTAGCGTCGGTTCCTCGATAAGAAATTGATGCCTAAAATCGACCGCCAAATCCAAAATTTCCAGTGAAAAAATTACCTCCAAAAAATTTAACATACGACGTCAGTTGTTGAAAAATTAACCAACGAATATAGGTTTTTCACGAGACAGAAATTGGGCCCATTTTTATCATCTATTTTCTCACAATAACTGACGCTGATGTGTTTTCACGCGCTATCCCTACGAAATTTTTTACCCCCCTTTGGTGTCAGTTTTTTTGTGGTGGCCGACGCCTTTTATTTTAAGCATCATTTTTTTATAATAATCGACATCTATTGTTAACTTAATAGAGCCCCCGTGAACCAGACTCTTCCCCTTTCTCTGTTTCCCCGATTCCAAGTTAGGGCTCTGGTGATTCCTCTCCACCACACTACTCCTGCCACCGTTGCCGCCTGCCACTATCGCCTGCTGCCGCTGCCGCCTGCCACTCCTCTTCTTCCTGCTGCCGTGTGCACCGCCACCTGCTCCTCTTCTTCCTGCTACCGCACGTACTGCCGCCTGCCGCTCCTCTTCTTCCTACTACCGCACGCACTGCTGCCTACTCCTCTTCTTCCTACTGCCGCGTGCACTACCGCCTGCCACCACCTGCTTGCCTGTCGTTGTTGCCGCTACTGCCTGCCGATCTCTCTGCACTTCTCTAGGTACCTTTCTCCATGCCGACCTACTCCTCTTATTCCTCCACTCTTCTTCCATCATCATCCTAGCATCTAGTTGATGTAAAACATAGATATCCATATATTTATCTATATTTGATGGTAACTAGAATAACATATGGGTAAAGAAAATATTCTATCAAGGTTGATTTGTGTTGAATGAAATGGAATACGAGAAAACCAATATTTTCAAGAAGGTTGTTCTTTCATCACAATTATGGTTGACATGTTGTTTCAGAATATATTAGAATTTACTACTGGTACTACCTCCAATGCATACTTGTATATAGGTATACTTAAGATTTTGATAAGAAATGTGTATAAACACTAATATACATGCATGTGACATGGACCTTTGTAACATCTCAAGAATTTTATTCTAAAATAAACATGTCCAATAATTTTAAATTAAAATTTTGACTCCTAACAATGTGAAATCCTAATATGACTCCTATACATGATGAAAAAATATCATACTACATATTAACTTAATTATGTACACAACTTAGCCATGGTGATATGCTTGAATCGTGATCACCCTTCTTGCTTAATGATGAACTCTAATGTACTCATGTGATATGCTTGGAATGTAAATGATGAACTTTGCCCTAGATTGCCAATCATGCTTATAAAGACATCAATAATCACCCTAACTTAAAGAACTAGGATATGAATGATGAAACTAAGATTGTAGGTATAAGAATGACAACATACATGCATTTGTTGGCCTAGAAACCCATCCAAGATTTACTCGTTAGGAGAAAATCTTGGATAGTCCCCGGTTTGCGACTGTTCTTGAACACTTAAAGATGGTAGCAAGAAACAATGAATATATGCGTACTATTTTTCTTAGAAAGACCTCAGGAGTAAGCTATTGAGAGATAAAATTAAATAAATTAGATATGTTTGTTTGTAACTACGGTTTATGTGATAGGTCAAAAACCAAAATCAAATTCCACAAGATGGGAACAATGGATTTGTTCTCATTGTAGAACCATCTTCATTTCAATGTATTTGTGTGAACAAATTTCCACATCAGTATCATTAGTTTGATTATGTGTCTTATTTCAAGACACAATTTGTCAAATAAAAGATAAACCATTCCTTCAATTTCACTGTATCTTTGAAGATTATGCAAAGTTGTATGACATGCTTATCATTTTTGACGTCCTTATCATTTTCTTTTGAAGATAAACCATTAATACTTATATTTTTCAGTCTCTATCTACTACTTTTTCTGAAAATATATAACATCATTATATATAATTACAATTGTTAGTACTTATATTTTTCAGTCTTTGTCCACCCACAACAATCACTATGAACTGGGCCTCTATGCCAATGTTAACATTCCCTAATGAAGAACAATTGGACATCACCCTAGGTGATCGTTCCTTAAACCAACTAACCATACCCAAACATTGGCATTTTCTAAATGGAAGACACTACAGGCCTGGTAAAGTGACCCTAAATTTTGGCAATTCTTCACATGTTATCGAGGTTGAGTATGATTTGGTGGGAAATCTTGTATCAAAATCCAGTTGGCGTGATTAGATTAGAAAGATGATAGTGGGCCGTAGCGACAAGCTTTTTCTCCATCCAGTTGGCCATAATACCATCAAAGTTTGGATAACCAACATCAACAACGAGACCCCCTATAAGGACCCTGACCTCTATTTTGGGCTTATCGTGTTTGCTTTGCCTAAACCTTGTGTTTAGTTGCTTGCTAATCACCTCTAGTGGTGATTAAGGTTGCTTGTGCTTTGTTGAGAGTTTGAGGTGCAACTTGCAAATAACACCAAGATTAGGGTTGATGAGAAAGTTTGTCACCTTGAGAGATGTTTTTCTCTCTCCTTGCTTCCTCTAAAGTTGAGAGGAAGGGTTGGGCTCATTTCTTGAGTTACCTTGGGCTTTGTTGGGCCTTGTTGGGCCTTGTTTTTCCTTGTTTGGGCCTTGCCTTGCCTTGATGGACCTTGTATCAGGCAAGGGTGTGTTTGGGAGCCTTGTGTCGACCATGAGGCTGTGTCGGGCAAGAGAGTGTATCGCCCATGAGGTGTGTCAGCCTTTGACCATCCTTGACCTTTGGCTTCGTTTGTGTCACCACCCTTATGGACACTTGGTGCATGATGCTTGCATGTGGCAATTGCCTTGGACATGTGTATGGGGTGAGATAAGGAGGTGACATTGCCCATGGACAAGTGTCCCTAGGTGGGTGACACCTTGCCTTATTTTCTCCTTCACCCTCTTCTATATATGCCTCTCCTTTCTCTTACATAGGATGTTGGTATGTATGCCCTGAGATACAATCATAGGATGATTGGTGGGATACATTAAGATTGATTTGATAAAGATCAAAGGCAAGCTTCCAATTCTTTCTCGTTCAGTCATATGAGATAATGATAGAACAGATTGAGTGTCTAGAGAATGACAATACTCAATATCATATGCTTTCAGGTTCATGACCTGAATGATGAGATCATACAGTTGCTAAGAGTTTGTACATTCTTATTATGTCCCTAGTCGGATGTCATTGTGGAAGGTAGATAGATAGCAATGACACATAAGACTAGATTGTGGTGTTGGTTGATGACAAAATCTCATTAGTCATGATATGAAGATATCAAACCAAACACATAGGTACTTGTTAGAGAACAAGTGTACCGGACAGACCCACTGTGAGTTTGACACATGGAACCATGACATGGTAGTCACAGTCTGTTCTCACAGTGATGGTGGTGAGTGTGATTCTTTGACCTGAAATCACTACACTCAACACATGTCGTTGGGTACACTTTGACATCATCAAACGCAGTCCTAAAACATGGGTTGTTATAAAGGTGATGATTGGGTGGCTTTGACACATGGGGATTTTGAGGGGTGAGTGATAGATATGGGATTTGTTCCTCCTGAGGGAGTTTGATATCCATGGCCACTTGATGAGTAGGATTGAGATAGGTGTGCGCACACATGTGTGAATCAGTATGCGATATTGATGTCATACATATCTCCTCCAATCTACTTTGAGATCAAGAAAGTGAATGAACATTGACAGGATGACTGTTCCATGCCTTGAGTTCATTCGAGATATCAGTGACAAAGGAATTATACATTCACTATAACACCATTCACAGATTGTAGGATTGAAAGTTGTTCTCCAACTTTCTATTTCACATGGGTAGCACTGATGTTTGACTAGGCACCACTCTTTGCTTGTGAAGTCGTAAATGTTATGGACTTTCATTGCCAATGTAAAATGGACCTGCAGGGTCACACACATAGGATTTAACCTGGAAAAGGAGTTTATCCACAAACCATGTTTAGATTGATTACTAAAGGAGTTTAGTAGTTCAATTAAACACTCAATCAATTGATAGCTCAATATCATAGTGTTCAAGGTGTTGGACCAATTTATTAGAGTATCAGATTGATTGAAACTACAATTGACTGATTTGCACAAGTCTGCTACCCCAACCGATCAGCTCATGTGAAGAACCGATCGACTTAGGTTGGTGAACCGATCGGATCATGTGATGAACCGATCGACTCAAGATAGGCTAAGATGACCGGTTTAAGGGTTGAACTGATCGAGTCAACTGGTCTAACTGAGATCGTTTGGAAAGTGAGAAGACTATTTTGCAAAAACAATTTGTTTCACTTGTACAAATTCAATTTGGACAAGGATTAATATTTGATTAATTAGAGACAAATTTAAAAGTCAGTTTGAGTTGGACCAGGACCACAAACCGATCAGCTCATGGGATGAACCGATCGGCTCAGGGGTCCCAACTGACCAGTTGAGGTTGAATCGATCGGCTCAACTCCCCAACTGACTGTTTCATGTGTGAAACGATCAGTTCAGGTGGCACAGTTGGTTGTTTTGTGGAAAATATCAAACCCTTCTACTCTTGCTTTAATCTCGCATTTCCCGAGATAGAGAACCCCGTCCCATGACCCTCATATATATAGGGGTAGTGGGGGCTTCTCAGGACAATAACTCAGTGCACCAGTTGCTCTATAAAGTTGTCGTTCTCTCTGGTTTTAGTAACCAAGAGAGCCCGAGAAAGTGCTACCCGATAAGGGAGGCACAATAAGGGAAAGACAACTGTAGAAAGGGACTGGTGGCAGGAGAGTGTGTCGGTGACTAGTACACCGACTGCTTCCGATTCCTTGTGGGACAAGGAGATCGGAGTTCCAGGTGGTCCGTGTGGACTACTTCAGAGGTGGGAGACTTCTATCGCTCGAAGGACAACTTACAATCCCAACAGTACTGGTGAGACCAGGAGGTGCCATTCCCAGTGAGACCAGGAGATGCACAGACACCGTCTAAGACCAGAGGTGAAGACCACACAAGCCGTGAGGTATCGTCGCCGAGCAAGCCTCGGGACAAGGTACGCCTCTACAAACCATCCTTCCTATTGTATATTCGTTGACGTGTTTCCTTTGTTCTGGGTTTGGGAGAAGAAATTTTTTGTTTCCGCTACCTTCTCTGTCTCCCCTAAAACCCAACAGTGGTATCAGAGCCACATCAACTTCTCTATACTTAAGGATTATCGATATGATCGATTTTGGTTTGTCACCTTTATTTATTGCATACGATGCGAATAAAATTGGCTTGATGCATGTCCAATCCTAATTCCACAAATCCCAATATACATGTATGATATGTAATATGAATGCACTCGATACGTGTCGCCCTTAAATGAGTTTTGTGGTGGATGTATAGCGTGGTTATGGCCAATAAACCCTATATATGTTTGTTTGTTTGTATGTGGTTGCTTGCATCTCAGTCTGCACATCGATTCCCTATCTCCTATTCTTGATTTAAATCGAAATAATTCGAGATTTCTTTCCTACCTTTGCTCCCCCTAAATGTAACTTGGGGTTTCTGTTTTCAAATGTAAAATAGGATAGATTTTATTTCCTATTATGTCAAAGAATGGAGGAAAACCTAACGACACTGAGACGATCGATTCAAGGAGTGAACCGATCGGTTGGCGATCTGTATGAGCAGTTCGAGGAGTGAGACGACCGTGTGGTGGCCATGAGGAGATGCATGATGACCAGGCAAATTGATCAGTTAGAGGAGTCAACCGATCGGCTGGTGGCACCCAGACGACCAGCCAAGGTGAGCATGTCATTCATGTGATGAGTTGATCAACTCGGACGACTATAGCACATAGTTCATCATGGACAGATTGCATGTGATGTAGACCTAGATGACCGTGATTCCTCTTGGCTCGAGGAATCACATTAGGATGGCCATAATCATTGCATTTATCATTTTGCATGTTTTCTGTGGGATATATCATGTATATGATACTTACTATATTGTGGTGATTGGATATGTATATGTACCTATAAAAACCAAATCCCTCATTAAATATTAAAGTTTGAGATGCCTTCCAAATGCGACACACGTGAAACGCTTGATCGGTTAAGTGTGGGCACCCCCTAGCATGGTGCACCGTCTATCTCGTGGAAGCGTGAAGGATGAGTATGTGGGTCTGCCCTAGCAGGGTGCATATTTCATCATGTTGGCTTTGGGTCAGACTTAACAAGGTGACCTAGATATGATCTAGCACCTTGAGGCATGGAGGTGATCATGGCAAGGAGTTGCATATGACATCTTTCAAGAGTTTCATATGATGCAATTGGCAAAAGTTGCCTACCTGGAAGATCTAAGTTGTGGGTGACAGCCCTAGTTAGTTCATGACTTAGAGGATTTCAGGATCTTGACCAACTAGAAGATCGTACGCTGCAATCTTCCGAATTGATGGTGAGGGCTATCAATTTGAATAAAATAGTGGGAGGGATAATTAATTAAAGTCCTAATTATATCGTCAACTTTTCAAATCAATCAAATAAGTCAAAATTAAGTTTTGGACTAAATTGCATATATTTCCTTTTGTAGAACAAATGAAAACAAACAACAGTCACTTTTTGTTTCGATTGGTCCTTGATAAGGACAAGTTGAATGGGACTAACTTCCATGACTGGTTCAGGACATTGAGAATTGTTCTCACTCAAGAGAGAAAGCTCTATGTCCTGGATACTCCAGTTCCAAAGGAACCTGCTCCTACCACACCAAAGGCAGAAAGGGATGCTTACAAGAAGCATTCTGAAGATGCCATTGATGCAAAGTGCTTGATGTTGTGCTCCATGAACCACGAGTTGCAGAGACAACATGAGAACATGGGTGTCATTGAGATGATTCAGCATCTCAAGAACATGTATGAACATCAAGCACGGTAAGAGAGATATGATGTCTCCAGGGTGTTGTTCAAGTGTGTCATGACAGAAGGAGATCCAGTTGGTCCTCACACGCTCAAGATGATTGGGTATGTGGAGAACCTGACGAGACTAGGATTTCCCCCGAGCCAAGAGTTGGCTACTAATGTGATACTGCAATCGTTGCCAGAATCCTACAGTCAATTTGTGATGAACTACAACATGAAAAACTTTGACAAACCATTGACAGAGTTGTTGGGCATGTTAAGGACAATAAAGACACAGATGAAGAAGGACAGGCCTAAGGCTGTGATGATGATCAGTGACAAGAAAGGCAAGTCCAAGTGTAAGGGCAAAGGCAAGGCTAAGAAAGGTTCTGATGCTAGCCAGCAACCCAACTCGTCTTCAACTCTTAAGGTCAAGGGAGGCGTGACCAACAAAGGCAATTGCCACCATTGTCAAAAGCCAGGACATTGGAAAAGGAATTGTCCACTCTATCTGGAAGAACTAAAGAAGAAGGAGGCGAAATACGTTTCCACCTGAAGGTGTCATGAAATAAGCTTGTAACATTTTTGAGGTATATGATACCAAGAGATAAAATGTAAAGCACTCAATAAATGGGGAAAGTGTTGCCGCCATAGATAGGAGTACTTTAGTTTATTTTCAGCCTTAAAGGCATGTAATAGAGTTATGAAATGCTATTTCATATTTTCCAATGGATAGAAACACATTATTTTTTGTATATTGTATGACAATGATTGCAATTAATAAAGTTGATGTTTCAATCTTTATGGCAATTCCTTGTTTATCTTGTGGTACTTGGTATGCATAAGATAAAATGATACCTAAAAGTTATTGATAACTCAAACAATCAAATTAGCATAAATCATGAGAAATTCATTTCTAGTTTCCATATGATGGATAAATCTAGACTCTTTTGGTTAGAGAACCAGTAAGAGACATGGATCTCTTAGACATGATTAATCAATATTCACTAGTGGTAGTGGGAGAATGATTATCCTATTAGGTATAATTCATGTGATGTATTTACATACCTATTAGAGTTGATGCTAATACTTCAAACGATGTTTAGAGAAATACCAATATGAATATCTTGAAGTGTTCAAGAATATCACAGATGAAGTACGAATTTGGTGAAGTGTTAATTCTTGATGAGATTAATGAATGAAATACTTGAACCAAATGTTTGAGAACCTTATGAGTGATTATGATAGTGTATCATTGTGAACTCATGATTAAGGCATGGTGATGTCTAAATCAAAAGGAGTCATACTCTAAGGAGTTAGAGGATGATTGTCAAATAACTAAATTCTTATTAAATAAAGAATAACCTATACTAATAAAGGACATTAAGAATCACAAAGAGTTGTGAATTATTATATCCTTGACAGAGACACCTCGATTATCTATGTGATTAGTTGGTCATGTGATGAATCAACTATCTAGATGAATATGAGGAACCAGATTTTGAGTTATGTTTTATGACCATTACATCCTAAATGACTTCCATGTGAACCATAAGGTATGACCTTGATGGTAGCACCCATTGGGATGAAATCCATAAGTGCGAATGAGTCTTAAGTGTTAAGACACATGGATGACATTTTGAGAAGGACGATGATTGTTGATTGCAACTTAATGACTAAGAGATTTGGCATACAGATACTAAAACTACATTCCTATAAGAAATAAAGCAAGGATGTGTACGCGATGCAACCTATAAGGTTTATGGATCCATTAATGCAAATGAAGTCTATAAGTTACAATGGACTAATCAATGTGATTGATTGAGTACTAGGAACTCAGAGCTAGATCTTTACTTTGATGATATAATCAAAGGGTTTGACTGATATGTCAAAGATAAAGAAGGGATCTGTGATTTAGTGGGAGCGTATTCACATTCCACATGTAGATGTGAAATGGAAATGTTATAGAATGGAAATCCAAAGTGGAATTTATTTTTAGGGAAGATAGAGATGTTTCCTATGAGATAGGAATAGAGATCTATAGAGATAGTTCTCGAAAACCTCTTGACCTGAAAAGAGAGAGCATACATTGGCAATCTATACTGAAGGGTTCAGTATGCACAGATTCAATGGGAGAAAACTTGTCCATGTTACATAGAGTTAGTATCCCAAGGCCAAGTGTCCAATTCTTATTAAGAATGGGAACACTAAGAATAGATAAAGATCTATCATGTATGTAATCATCCCATTATCTTGCATGTATAGGAAATAGAAAGAATAAAATACATTCATCATCTTGTATGTAGGACATGACAATATGATGTGCTCATCCTGATAACTCGCATGTGGGACATGACGAGTGGATGTCTGTCTAGTTCTAGTAAGGGTTACTAGAATACCATAAGAACTTGATAAGTACTTGAGAAGTACTAGTTCTATGGAAATAAGGAAGGGTTCACTGTAAAGAGTTACACTGATGCGAACTTCCGAGAAGGACAAAAAATTAATCGCAATAAATATATGGGATATATATATATATATAAGTGAATGTTTGTTGATAAATGGAAACATTCTAATAAAGCTGTTTAAAAGGAAATGTTGAGTATCTATGTGTTAGAGAACAATAGTGGATACTATATGGACCTGGAAGTTCATAAGATGAACCTATAGACATTCCGGTCATTGATGACAAGTAATGGATACTTGGTCATGCAATATGGCTAAAGGTTAGCAAAGGAATACTAGATCACATATTACGGCAACTCCATATCATACGTGTGACGTACAGTGAAGAGATGAGAGACATGCAGTTAATACTGACTTTGGCAAGGTGTTGCCATAACTCACTATGTTAGCACTTGAGTACAATAACATGTGGGACATGTTTGAAGATCACTAAGAATATGATTCAAGGGTGATTGGCTCGCAGTGCAAATGGGAATCTGTTGGTATGTATGTCCTGAGAGCCAATCATAGGATGATTGGTGGGATACATTAAGATTGATTTGATAAAGATCAAAGGCAAGCTTCCAATTCTTTCTGGATCAGTCATATGAGATAATGATAGAACATATTGAGTGTCTAGAGAATGACAATACTCAATATGTATGCTTTCAGGTTCATGACCTGAATGATGGGATCATACAGATGCTAAGAGTTTGTACATTCTTATTATGTCCCTAGTCGGATGTCATTGTGGAAGGTAGATAGGCAGCAATGACACACAAGACTAGATTGTGGTGTTGGTTGATGATAGAATCTCATTAGTCATGATATGAAGATATCAAACCAAACACATTGGTACTTGTTAGAGAACAAGTGTACCAGACAGACCCATTGTGAGTTTGACTTACGGAACCATGACATGGTAGTCACAGTCAGTTCTCACAGTGATGGTGGTGAGTGTGATTCTTTGACCTAAAATCACTACACTCAACACATGTCATTGGGTACACTTTGACATCATCAAACGCAGTCCTGAAACATGGGTTGTTATAAAGGTGATGATTGGGTGGCTTTGACACATGGGGATTTTGAGGGGTGAGTGATAGATATGGGATTTTTCCCTCCTGAGGGAGTTTGATATACATGGGCACTTGATGAGTAGGATTGAGATAGGCGTGCACACACATGTGTGAATCCGTATGTGATATTGATGTCATACATATCTCCTTTAATCTACTCTGAGATCAAGAAAGTGAATGAACGTTGACAAGATGATTGTTCCATGCCCTGAGTTCATTCGGGATATCACTGACAAAGGAATTATACATTCACTGTAGCACCACTCACAAATTGTAGGATTGAAAGTTGTTCTCCAACTTTCTATTTCACTTGGGTAGCACTGATGTGCGACTAGGCACTGCTCTTTGCTTGTGAAGTCATAAATGTTATGGACTTTCACTGCCAATGTGAAATGGACCTGCAGGGTCACACACATAGGATTTAACATGGAAAAGGAGTTTATCCACAAACCATGTTTAGATTGATTACTAAAGGAGTTTAGTAGTTCAATTAAACACTCAATCAATTGATAGCTCAATATCATAGTGTTCAAGGTGTTAGACCAATTTATTAGAGTATCAGATTGATTGAAACTGCAATTGACTGATTTGCACAAGTTTTCTACCCCAACTGATCGGCTCATGTGATGAAACGATCGGCTCATGTTGGTGAACCGATCAGCTCATGTGATGAACCGATAGACTCAAGATGTAAGGACCCTGACCTGCGTTTAGGGTTTACCCTATTTGTTTTGCTTAACCTTGGTGGTTTGATGCTTGCTAATCACCTTTGAGTGGTGATTAGGGTGTTTGTTGTGCCTTGTTGAGAGTTTGAGGGGCTACTTGCAAATAAACCAAGATTGGGTTTTATGTGCAAGTTTGCCATCTTGCGAGATGTTTTCCCCTCTTTGCTTCCTCTAGGGTTGAGAGGAAGGCTTGGGCTTGTTGTTTGAGTTCTTTGGGCCTTTGTTGAGCTTGTTTGGGCCTTGGAGTTCCTTGTTTGCGTTTGCTTGGGCCTTGTGTCGGCCAAGTGGAGCTTGTGTCGGCCTAGAATAGAGCTTGTGTCACCCATGAAGCTTGGTCCAACCTTGGTCATGTTTGGAGAACACATGGTGCACATCTTGGACAAGTGTCTTTTAGCTTGCAAGAGTGGTGGCTTGAGTTTGTGGACATGTGTCCCTTGGGTGGACGACACATAGCAAGTGTTTACCTTGGTTTCTCCTCCTTTCTCATCTATATAGGTGGTCCCTTCCTTAGCTTGAGGTCCCTTTAGTTCCTCTCCTTCTTGTGCACGACACCCTCCATCTCCCCTTGCTTGGTGGCCGACACACCCTTGAAGAAGGAGCTAAGGTGGCCGGCACACCCTTGTGTGAGCAGCTTGGAGGTCGACACACCCTTGAAGAAGAAGGTGGAGGCCGATACACCCTTCTTGGAGGAGCCTTGGTGGTCGAGATACCCTTGGAGCTTGAAGTGCTTCTTCTTCCTTGGAGCTTAAGGCGGGTTGCATGACTCTAACCCTAAACTACTCTATCCTCTTCTTTCATATGTTGTTTCAACCTTGCCTTTATATGTTAGTAGTTGGTTCTTGCTTAGCTTGCATGTTGGCCGATCCATGTGTGTTAGGGTTTAGGAGAGCAACACTCCTTTCTCCCCTTGGTCTAGATGAGTGAGCTTGAGCTCTAATGCCATGAGCAACACTCCTCTTTCCTACCCGATTGAGGTGAGCACATGACTTAGTGGCTTGAGCAAGACTCTCCTCTCACCTTGGGCAAGATGGTGAGCTCGTTTAGATGGCTTGAACCTTAGTTGAGATGTGTGGGGAGGTGCTTCCCGACAACCCTTGCCCTAGTTTTATCTTGCACGGTTGGAGTGAGCTAGTTTCTCTTTTTGTACCTTGGGCGGGTGAGCAACCTGACCCTGCTCGCCCTGAGCCAGCTCTGCCCGACAGGCTGCTCACCTGGAGGGCTACTCGCCCAGTAGCTTGGCTCCCTAGCCTCTGTTGCTCGCTCGGTTTTCCCTTGCTCACCTACACGCGTGTCGCCCAACTCCCTGGCTTTGCTCGCCCGATACTTCTTTGGCTCGCCCGATAGGCCCTGCTCACGCAGCTTTGCCCTGCTCGCCTGGCATAGCCATCTCACCCGATACACTCCACATGCCTGCTCGCTCAACGTCCTATTCGCCCAGTTGAACTTTGCTCACCTAGTAGCCCTGCACGCCCTGTGTCGCCCGGCATCTTTGGCTTGCCCGATACCATTTGTGTCGCCCGACACCCAGCTTGCTCACCCGGTACCCATGTCTCCCGATGGGGTGAGCTGCGCAGCACTCCCTGACGCGCGACACCCATCTCGCCCTGTCCTCTTGTGAGGGGGCGCGCGAGCAGCAGACTGAGTGCAACACAGCGTGCAGCCTCCCCATGCCTAGCCATGCAAGTCAGCTATAGTGAGGGTTGTGATATCTTAGGTGAGGGTAGTTAGGTCCTTTGGTGACGGTCCTAAGTATCATGACAGTAGACACTTATGAATAACCAAATCTCAGTAGTAATGCCTGGCTTAGTAACAATCAAATGACATGGTAGTATTAATGGCATAGCCATGATGATAATATGTTGATAACAAAGATGTTAGTTGTGTTGATGCCTTGAAACCTATGATAATGCTAATGATAGTAACAAAGATGATGATGGTAATTGCATAATAACGATAATGATGATGATCATAATAATGATGGCAATAATGATAGTAATGACATGCATGAATTAACCCTTGTGCTTAGTTGATAATGATGGTAGTTGCACTAGTAGCTTGCATAATGGTAAAAATGGTAATAATGATGATAGTGGATGGTAATAGTAATGATATTGGTAACAATAGTAGTCGACTTGTATACTCAACATAATTGTTATGAAAAGTGAACACCTTGACTAATCCTGAGATAAGGATAAGCATAATTATGGTACAATGTGCTTAACAAGCTTGATCATCAAATAATGTAATATTGATAAATAGATTATCTGGAACGATAACTCATATGTTGAATCTATGGTTATTATGTATCCTAACCATGCAGGTGATGTGTAGCCATGAAAGGGCTATGTGACATATGTGATGAATAACATTACCTTGATATTTGTTCTATGGGTTTATATATATGATGTGTTTGTCCCATGATAATGGTGTGAGCCTTGAGAGGCAGTGACAGTACATGATGAAGGATTGATATCCTATGGTATGGGATGATCCTTGATATGGATCTGGATGGTTGGCAAGAGGCCAAGTGGTAACATGTGATGCTGGATCAGGTTGATGAGGTTTCAATAATAATATAATGTTCTTTATTCTCTGCATGTTATAACTTGGTTGAATCCTGCAATCCATCTAAAAGACACTAATTAATTATAGTGGAATTATACCATGTAGTTTGCCCTGGCCATAGATCCATCATCGTCAGGACTTGGTGATGGTGAAACAGGTTCTCCTACGGGCTAACCTGGAAGCGCATATTGTTGAATATGTGTAGGTTGCTCCTAGCCTGAAAATGAGGAGGTAAGAGTGTAACTTCGGTTACAGACTCAGATATGTATATAGAGCATGGTGAACAGGCCCATGGATCAGGACATGTGATGTATGGAGCATGAATGTGTTCATGGCTCAGAGCACGGTGAACAGGCCCGTGACTCAGTTTTACTAGCACCAAGACCTGTACCAAGGCAGGCTAGAGTGAGGGTAGCATATGGAGCTGTCCCTGTGGCTTAGACCACTTCAGCATGTGACTACGGTCCTGCTTGTGTTATACTCGTGTACTGACCACGAGGTGGGAGGTCGTGGAGTCTGGCTCTTCCATTTGACCTTGTATGGCACCGGCTATGGGCTTCGCAGCCGAAGGTTGGATTTGAACGGTACGGTTCATTTCCTCAGGGCATAATAAAATGTAATACAACCGCTTAGTATGTATTGCTTAAGACAAACACGAAACATTGGTTGAGGCCTTGTTTGTGTAGTTAACTTCATTTATCTTGCAGTTACTGTGCATTATTCTTATGTGGTGTGTTTCATATATAGTTTATCTTGTCAATCATGTTCCATTGGGAAATATGTTGGTTACATGCTCTTTTGGTACAACTGGTAAGACTAAGGATGGCTTGTTGTTCATAACTGCTTCTGTTATATTCTTTATCAGTAATCTGCTCATATAAATACTGATCTTGAGGTTTTGTAGTTTTGGCGCGGAGTTATGCCTCCCGCTGGGACAATTGTTCAATTGTCTCACTCCGCTGGTTTACACCCTTTTTAGGTGGTCGAGGTAGACGTGATCGTGGTCGTGGTGCTGCGGCCGAGCAGCCTGACGAGAAGTAGAAGGCAAGCAATGGATATGCTGCTGTTTTGGATGTTTTGTAGTAGAGTCTAGAGTCATCCCTGTACTCTCAGGTCCTTGGCAGTGTTATGACGTTGTTTCACGGTGAACGATCGATGATGTTTGTATATCCTGCTGTTGGCCGGATGTGGGCCTTTATGTATATGAACAGGTGGTGAACTCATGTGATGGATGAACAACTATTTCTAAGCTGTGGACACGTATCAGTTTTCATGTATGTATATTTATGACATGTTTCTGTGCAGGACGAGGACTGGAAAGTAATAGTTCCACAGTTTATATGTTTTCCGCAATCAGTTTTAATTAACCCATGTTTTTGATAATCTGTGGTTATGGTGATTTCCGCACGTTTTCACGTAACACCTCGTTATCTGTGTGATAATGGGATGTGTTGCCACAAGTTTTGGTATCAGAGCTTTAGGTTCGCTGAGTCTACAGGGATCTAGGACTAGGTTGAGTTTGTTCTTATGAGTTTCCCAGGTTTTGTTACAAAATCTTCTGCCCTCAGTGGAAGAAAAGCCAAGAATGTCTGGAAACCATGAAGAACATGCTCCTGAGCATAGTGATGCTGCATCGGTTGATGGAGCTAATGGACAGGCACATGAAGATCGGGTGCCTGAGGTCCCCCAACCTAACCCAGCCATACTTGAACACCCTGCCTACCAACAACTTATGGGGCAGTTAATGGCTACGATGAATCTCATGGTTGAGCGATTACCAGTGCCTCCTCCGCGAGCACAGGTTCCCCATGGAGAAGCATCGGGTATTGGGAAGACCTTTGAGCGGCTTCACCGAGTTGGAGCTTCGGATTATGCTGGAATGGCTGATCCAGCGGATGCAGATCTGTGGCTGACAAGTCTCGAGAAGGCTTTCTGGATCATTGACATCCCTGAAGTAGACAAGGTAAAGCATGCTGTCTACCTTCTGAAAGGTAGTTCTAGTCACTGGTGGACCATCGAAGAAGAGAAGCGACATGGTGAGATGATCTGTTGGGAAGTGTTTCAACGCGAGTTCGTCACCAAATACTTTTCAAAGATGTATCTGGACGAGAAGATCAGTCAGTTTGAGAAGTTGTGACAAGGAACGATGAATGTCACCGAGTATTAAGCTAAGTTTATGGATCTGTTGAGGTTCTGTCCTCACATGGCGGCAACAGATGAGGAAGGGATCAGACGTTTTGAGAAGGGTTTAAGTGCTGAGTTGACAACCTCGGTGTCTGCGTTGGAGAACCGAGAGAGGTTTGCTAAATTCGTGGAATTAGTTCGACGGATCGAGAGGACAGTACGGGAGAAAAGAGAGTCTATGTCTCTTAAAAGACCTACTCAGTTTCAAGGACGAAGGTTTGGTGGCTTTAAGAAGCCCAAGTTTTCGGCACCGTCAACAATGAGAAGTGCTGGTGTACCATCTCAGTGGTCTCCGAGTAAGGGAAGAGGCTATGTTTCTTCACCATCTAAGGTGCACAGTTCGGCTTCTGTGGCAGTGACAGGGCCAGCTAGGCCACGGTTTGAGGACAAGGCATGTCATCTTTGTGGACAAGTCGAGCATTTCAGGCTTAATTGCCCGAATAGAGATGTTGAAGTGACACAGCAGCCGAGGCAGAGTTTCCAGAAGTCTGAGAGACCGCAGCCCAGTGGTAGCAGAGGCCGAGGACACGGTCAGGCGTCTCAAGCTAGATCGTCTTCTCAAGGAAGCAGAGGTCGTGGACAGCAAGCAACGACTCGATTCTATGCCATGAATCAGCCGGAGGTGGTAGTCAACCCGCGAGTAGTGACAAGTCAGATGGAGTTATTTCATTCTGATATGTCTTCTTCTTGCTTTATATCTGTTCTGGTTGACCCGGGTGCTACACACTCTTTTATCGCCTATAGTATGCTTGAAAACTGTCGTTTACCTGTTAGCTGTAAGAAGGATAGTTTGTTGTTAGAAACCCCTCTTGATGGTTCCTCTTTGCTTCGAGAAGAGTGTCCCTCTTGTGTTTTGTCTTTCTCGGGACATCGCATTCAAGTGTATCTTATACCAATTGATATGCATGGTTTCGATGTTATCCTTGGGATGGATACCTTAGAGAGGTATAAGGTTGTCTTGGACTGTGGATCCAAGCAGGAAGTGTTCGATGTTGCTGGAGAGAAGTGGATCTTCCAGGGAGATAGGAAGATTCTTCCGATGTTCTTAGTATCAGCTATGGTGGCAGATAAGTTGTTACGACAAGGATGTGAGGCGTTCTTAGCTCACGTAGTAGATACTGTAGTGGATGCCAAGGTGAAAGGTCCTAGCCTTGAGGAGGTGTCTGTGGTTCGAGAGTTTGCAGACGTGTTTCCTGAGGAGTTTCCTGGTGTTCCCCCACCTCGAGAGATTGATTTCGAGATCAATCTAGTACCAGGAACGCAGCCAGTTGCACATACATCGTACATAATGGCTCCAGCAGAGATGGCAGAGTTGAAAAGGTAGTTACAGGAGTTGCTGGATAAAGGTTTTATCTGACCGAGTACGTCGCCTTGGGGTGCCCCAGTGCTGTTTGTCAAGAAGAAGGATGGTTCGATGCGGATGTGTATAGACTACCGACAGTTGAACAAGGTCACGATCAAGAACAAGTACCCGTTACTGAGGATAGATGATCTGTTCGATCAGTTGCGTGGTGCTACAGTGTTCTCGAAGATAGACCTATGGTCCGGATATCATCAGCTGAGGATAAAGGCGGATGACATACCGAAGTCAGCTTTCAGGACAAGGTATGGTCATTATGAGTTTGTGGTTATGCCGTTTGGGTTGACCAATGCACCTGCAGCTTTTATGGATCTGATGAACAGAGTGTTCCGTCCGTTCTTAGATCAGTTTGTTGTAGTCTTTATAGATGACATCTTGATCTATAGTCAGGATAGGCTAGAGCATGAGCAACATCTTCATCGAGCGTTGACTCTTCTTCGTCAACATCAGTTGTATGCCAAGTTCAGTAAGTGTGAATTCTGGCTGGATGAAGTGACCTTCTTGGGCCATGTGATATCCACTGAAGGAGTCAAGGTAGATCCGAAGAAGGTGGAATCTGTTGCAGATTGGGAACAACTGAAGATGCCGACAGAAGTTCGTAGTTTCCTTGGTTTAGCAGGATACTACCAGAGGTTTATCAAGGACTTCAGTTCGATAGCTTTGCCGATGATGAAGTTGACCAGGAAGGATGTACCTTTTGTTTGGAATGATCGATGTCAGCAAGCTTTCCAGAGTCTGAAGGAGAAGTTGACTAGTGCTCCAGTGTTGATCTTGCCAGAGCATGGGAAAGGCTATGTTGTCTTCTGTGATGCTTCCAAGAAAGGTTTAGGTTGCGTGTTGATGCAGGAAGATCATGTGGTTTCTTTTGCCTCGCGACAGCTCAAGAAGCATGAGGAGAACTACCTGACTCATGATTTGGAGCTGGCAGCAGTGGTTCATGCATTAAAGATTTGGAGACACTATCTATATGGGGAAGTGTGTCAGATCTTTACGGATCATAAGAATCTGAAGTATATCTTCACGCAGCATGAGTTGAACATGCGACAGTGACGATGGATGGAGTTGATCAATGATTACGACTGCACTATCGAGTATCATCCTGGTAAGGCGAATGTGGTAGCAGATGCGCTTAGTAGAAAGTCTTCTTCTCTTTCTTCAAAGAAGGCACAATTAAGTTCCCTGGTTTGCCATAGGCGGGATATGCTTGTTTCTCTACGACAGATGAATGTGTAGATGGAAGTTTCTTTGTTATCTGGTCTTTTCACACAGATGCAAGTCAAGCCTACATTGAGGCAGCAGATCAAGGATGCACAGCAGACAGATGATGCAGTACAGTTGATCTGATCAGAGTTCGGCAGCGACAAGCGTGATGGGTTTCATGAGTCCGAGGATGGACTAGTTTGCTATCATGGCAGGATGGTGGTTCCAGATGTTGATAATCTGAGGAAGTTGGTGCTTGAAGAAGCACATACGTCGATGTATGCAATGCATCCAGGTGTCACCAAGATGTATCATAGTATGAAAGACTTGTATTGGTGGTCCGATATGAAGAAGGATGTAGCTGAGTACGTGGCAAGATGTGCGGTGTGTCAGCAAGTGAAGGCTGAACATCAGAAGCCGGCAGGTACGTTACAACCTTTGTCGATACCACAGTGGAAATGGGATCATATCACTATGGATTTCGTAGTTGGTCTACCCCGGACAACTAGGAATCATGATTCCATTTGGGTGATAGTGGACAGATTGACTAAATCTGCCCATTTTCTACCAGTGAAGATGACGTATACAGCTGAGAAGCTAGCCCGAGTATATGTGGATGAGATAGTACATTTGCATGGTGTTCCAGCAACGATAGTTTCTGACAGAGGTCCTCAGTTCACAAGTCATTTTTGGGAACAGTTGCACAAGGCGTTGGGAACACAGTTAAGGTTCAGTACAACTTTTCACCTGCAGACGGATGGACAGTCTGAGAGGACTATTTAGATTTTGGAAGATCTCCTTCGAGCTTGTGTTTTGCAGTTTCTAGGCAACTGGGATGTACATCTAAGTTTGATAGAGTTTGCTTACAACAACAATTATCAGCATAGCATTGACATGGCTCCCTACGAGGCTTTGTATGGGAGGAAGTGCAGATCTCCTTTGTGTTGGTACGAATCAGGAGAACATCAGTTGTTGGGCCCTGAGCTAGTACATCAGACGACGGAAAAGATCAAGGTGATACAACAACAGTTGAAAGAGGCACAAGATAGGTAGAAGTCTTATGCAGATAATCGCCGACGACCGTTGGAATTCCAGGTAGGAGACAAAGTGTATCTTAAAGTCTCGCCGTGGAAAGGTGTGCTGAGGTTTGGACGGAAGGGTAAATTGGCACCCAGATATATGGGGCCTTACCCAGTTATAGCATGTGTTGGAAAGGTAGCCTACGAGATAGAGTTGCCTCCCGAGTTGCACAGGTTGCATCCAGTGTTTCATGTCAGCATGTTGAAGAAAATTCATCCGGATTCAGGAACAGTGATACATCCAGTTGAGGTTGAGATTGATGCAGATGTGACCTACGAGGAAGGTCCGGTGGCGATCCTTGACAGAAGGGTCAAGAAGATGAAGAGGAAGGACCTGGTTCTTGTGAAGGTTCTTTGGCAGCATCGTGGCGTCGAGGAAGCCACGTGGGAACTTGAGGAAGAGATGAGGAGGAAGTATCCCTCGCTTTTCTCTTCAGATTTTGGGGACGAAATCCCTTAAAGGGGGTTAGATTGTAAGGACCCTGACCTGCATTTAGGGTTTAGCCTGTTTGTTTTTCTTAACCTTGGTGGTTTGATGCTTGCTAATCACCTTTGAGTGGTGATTAGGGTGTTTGTTGTGCCTTGTTGAGAGTTTGAGGGGCTACTTGCAAATAAACCAAGATTAGGGTTTTGTGTGCAAGTTTGCCATCTTGCGAGATGTTTTCCCCTCTTTGCTTCCTCTAGGGTTGAGAGGAAGGCTTGGGCTTGTTTTTTGAGTTCTTTGGGCCTTTGTTGAGCTTGTTTGGGCCTTGGAGTTCCTTGTTTGGGTTTGCTTGGGCCTTGTGTCGGCCAAGTGAAGCTTGTGTCGGCCTAGAATAGAGCTTGTGTTGCCCATGAAGCTTGGTCCAACCTTGGTCATGTTTGGAGAACACATGGTGCACATCTTAGACAAGTGTCTTTTAGCTTGCAAGAGTGGTGGCTTGAGTTTGTGGACATGTGTCCCTTGGGTGGACGACACATAGCAAGTGTTTACCTTGGTTTCTCCTCCTTTCTCATCTATATAGGTGGTCCCTTCCTTAGCTTGAGGTCCCTTTAGTTCCTCTCCTTCTTGTGCACGACACCCTCCATCTCCCCCTTGCTTGGTGGCCGACACACCCTTGAAGAAGGAGCTAAGGTGTCCGACACACCCTTGTGTGAGCAACTTGGAGGTCGACACACCCTTGAAGAAGAAGGTGGAGGCCGATACACCCTTCTTGGAGGAGCCTTGGTGGTCGAGATACCCTTGGAGCTTGAAGTGCTTCTTCTTCCTTGGAGCTTAAGGTGGGTTGCATGACTCTAACCCTAAACTACTCTATCCTCTTCTTTCATATGTTGTTTCAACCTTGCCTTTATATGTTAGTAGTTGGTTCTTGCTTAGATTGCATGTTGGCCGATCCATGTGTGTTAGGGTTTAGGAGAGCAACACTCCTTTCTCCCCTTGGTCTAGATGAGTGAGCTTGAGCTCTAATGCCATGAGCAACACTCCTCTTTCCTACCCGATTGAGGTGAGCACATGACTTAGTGGCTTGAGCAAGACTCTCCTCTCACCTTGGGCAAGATGGTGAGCTTGTTTAGATGGCTTGAACCTTAGTTGAGATGTGTGGGGAGGTGCTGCCCTACAGCCCTTGCCCTAGTTTTATCTTGCACAGTTGGAGTGAGCAAGTTTCTCTTTTTGTACCTTGGGCGGGTGAGCAACCTGACCCTGCTCGCCCTGAGCCAGCTCTGCCCGACAGGCTGCTCGCCCGGAGGGCTGCTCGCCCAATAGCTTGGCTCCCTAGCCTCTGTTGCTCGCTTGGTTTTCCCTTGCTCACCTGCACGCGTGTCGCCCAACTCCCTAGCTTTGCTTGCCCGATACTTCTTTGGCTCGCCCGATAGGCCATGCTCACACAGCTTTGCCCCGCTCGCCCGGCATAGCCATCTCGCCCGATACACTCCACACGCCTGCTCGCTCAACGTCCTGTTCGCCCAGTTGAACTTTGCTCACTTAGTAGCCCTGCGCGCCCTGTGTCGCCCGGCATCTTTGGCTTGCCCGATACCAGTTGTATCGCCCGACACCCAGCTTGCTCACCCTGTACCCATGTCGTCCGATGGGGTGAGCCACGCAGCACTCCCTGACTCGCGACACCCATCTCGCCCGATCCTCTTGTGAGGGGGCGCGTGAGCAGCAGACTGAGTGCAACACAGCGTGCAACCTCCCCATGCCTAGCCGTGCAAGTCAGCTATAGTGAGGGTTGTGAGATCTTAGGTGAGGGTAGTTAGGTCCATTGGTGACGGTCCTAAGTATCATGATAGTAGACGCTTATGAATAACCAAATCTCGGTAGTAATGCCTGACTTAGTAACAATCAAATGACATGGTAGTATTAATGTCATAGCCATGATGATAATATGTTGATAACAAAGATGTTAGTTGTGTTGATGCCTTGAAACCAATGATAATGCTAATGATAGTAACAAAGATGATGATGGTAATTGCATAATAATGATAATGATGATGATCATAATAATGATGGCAATAATGATAGTAATGACATGCATGAATTAACCCTTGTGCTTAGTTGAGAATGATGGTAGTTGCACTAGTAGCTTGCATAATGGTAAAAATGGTAATAATGATGATAGTGGATGGTAATAGTAATGATATTGGTAACAATAGTAGTCGACTTGTATACTCAACATAATTGTTATGAAAAGTGAACACCTTGACTAATCCTGAGATAAGGATAAGCATAATTATGGTACAATTTGCTTAACAAGCTTGATCATCAAATAATGTAATATTGATAAATAGATTATCTGGAACGATAACTCATATGTTGAATCTATGGTTATTGTGTATCCTAACCATGCAGGTGATGTGTAACCATGAAAGGGCTATGTGACATATGTGATGAATAACATTACCTTGATATTTGTTCTATGGGTTTATATATATGATGTGTTTGTCCCATGATAATGGTGTGAGCCTTGAGAGGCAGTGACAGTACATGATGAAGGATTGATATCCTATGGTATGGGATGATACTTGATATGGATCTGGATGGTTGGCAAGAGGCCAAGCGGTAACATGTGATGCTGGATTAGGTTGATGAGGTTTCAATAATAATACAATGTTCTTTGTTCTCTGCATGTTATAACTTGGTTGAATCCTGCAATCCATCTAAAAGACACTAATTAATTATAGTGGAATTATACCATGTAGTTTGCCCTGGCCATAGATCCATCATCGTCGGGACTTGGTGATGGTGAAACAGGTTATCCTACGGGCTAACCTGGAAGCGCATATTGTTGAATATGTGTAGGTTACTCCTAGCCTGAAAATGAGGAGGTAAGAGTGTAACTTCAGTTACAGACTCAGATATGTATATAGAGCATGGTGAACAGGCCCATGGCTCAGGACATGTGATGTGTGGAGCATGAATGCGTTCATGGCTCAGAGCACGGTGAACAGGCCCGTGACTCAGTTTTACTAGCGCCGAGACATGTACCAAGGCGGGCTAGAGTGAGGGTAGCCTATGGAGCTGTCCCTGTGGCTTAGACCACTTCAGCATGTGACTACGGTCCTGCTTGTGTTGTAATCGTGTACTGACCACGAGGTGGGAGGTCGTGGAGTCCGGCTCTTCCATTTGACCTTGTATGGCACCGGCTATGGGCTTCGCAGCTGAAGGTTGGATTTGAACGGTACGGTTCGTTTCCTCAGGGCATAATAAAATGTAATACAGCCGCTTAGTATGTATTGCTTAAGATAAACACGAAACATTGGTTGAGGCCTTGTTTGTGTAGTTAACTTCATTTATCTTGCAGTTACTATGCATTATTCTTATGTGGTGTGTTTCATATATAGTTTATCTTGTCAATCATGTTCCATTGGGAAATATGTTGGTTACATGCTCTTTTGGTACAGCTGGTAAGACTAAGGATGGCTTGTTGTTCATAACTGCTTATGTTATATTCTTTATCAGTAATCTGCTCATATAAATACTGATCTTGAGGTTTTGTAGTTTTGGCGCGGAGTTATGCCTCCCGCTGGGACAATTGTTCAATTGTCTCACTCCGCTAGCTTACACCCTTTTTAGGTGGTCGAGGTAGACATGATTGTGGTTGTGGTGCTGCAGCCGAGCAACCTGACGAGCAGTAGAAGGCAAGCAATGGATATGCTGCTGTTTTGGATGTTTTATAGTAGAGTCTAGAGTCATCCCTGTACTCTCAGGTCCTTGGCAGTGTTATGACGTTGTTTCACGATGAACGATCGATGATGTTTGTATATCCTTCTGTTGGCCGGATGTGGGCCTTTATGTATATGAACAGGTGGTGAACTCATGTGATGGATGAACAACTATTTCTGAGCTGTGGACACGTATCAATTTTCATGTATGTATATTTATGACATGTTTCTGTGCAGGACGAGGACTGGAAAGTAATAGTTCCACAGTTTATATGTTTTCCACAATCAGTTTTAATTAACCCGTGTTTTTGATAATCTGTGGTTATGGTGATTTCCGCACGTTTTTGCGTAACACCTCGTTATCTGTGTGATAATGGGATGTGTTGCCACACAAGACAGGCTGAAATGGCCAGTTCAAGGGTTGAACCGATCAACTCAACTGGTCTAACTGAGATCGTTTGGAAAGTGAGAAGACTATTTTGCAAAAACAATTTGTTTCACTTGTACAAATTTGATTTGGACAAGGATTAATATTTGATTAATCGGAGACAAATTTGAAAGTCAATTTGAGTTGGACCAGGACCATGCACCGATCGGCTCATGGGATGAACCGATCGGCTCAGGGGTCCCAACCGATCGGTTGAGGTTGAACTGGTCGACTCAACTCCCCAACCGACCGTTTCATGTATGAAATGATCGGTTCAGGTGGCGCAGTTGGTTGTTTTGTGGAAAATCTCAAACCCTTCTACTCCTACTTTAATCCCGCATTGCTCGGGATAGAGAACCCTGTCCCATGACCCTCCTATATATAGGGGTAGTGGGGGCTTCTCAAGACAACAACTCAATGCACCAGTTGCTCTCTAAAGTTGTCGTTCTCTCTAGTTTTGGTAACCGAGAGAGCCCGAGCAAGTGCTGCCCAATAAGGGAGGCACAACAAGGGAAAGACAACTGTAGAAAGTGAATGGTGGCAGGAGAGTGTGTCAGTGACTAGTACGCTGATAGGAGGGTGCGACTCCTTCAGATTCCTTGTGGTACAAGGAGATCAGAGTTCCAGGTGGTCCATGTGGACTACTTCAGAGGCAGGAGACTTCTATCGCTCGGAGGACAACTGTCAATCCCGACAGTACTGGTGAGACCAGGAGGTGCCAGTCCCAGTGAGACCAGGAGCTGCACAGACACCGTCCAAGACCGGAGGTGAAGACCGTGCAAGCCACGAGGTATCATCTCCGAGCAAGCCTCGAGACAAGGTATGCCTCTACAAACCATCCTTCCTATTCTATAGACATTGACGCATTTCCTTTGTTCTGGGTTTGGGAGAAGAAAATATTTGTTTCTGCTGCCTTCTCTGTCTCCCCTAAAACCCAACATAGGATCCCTTTAGTTGGTGTTGTTTCCTTTCCTTCCTTAGTGGGTGACACATGTCCTTTGCAAGTTGGTGGCCGATCCTCCTCCTTCCCCTTGGAGTCTTCTTCTTCCTCTAGTGATGGCTGAGCCCTAGAGTGCCTTGTTCTTCTTCTTGTGGTGGCTGGAGGTGGTGCTTGATCTTGGGAGCTTGGAGCTTGCTTAAGGTGGGTCACGTAACTCCTAACCCTAGCTATACTACTTCCTTTTCTTGTTGCATGTTATGTTTCACCTTGATCGGCCATGTATCTTGTTGGATATGCTTCTTGTTAGATATGTTTCTTGCTCTAGTTGGTATCTTTGATCTTGTGGATATATGTTCATCTTATAGATGTGCTCTTGACCTTAGTGGCCAAACCATAAGTATAGAGTTTCTTAGGCAATACTCCTTTCTCTCCATTTGGTCTTGAGAAGTGAGTTCGGCTCTAGTGGTATATGAAACGCTCCTCTCACTTGATTGTTGAGAGGTGAGTCTACACTCTAGTTGCTTGGGCAACACTCTTCTCTCACCATGGATTAGAGAGGTGAGCCTTGGTGGGATGTTGACCTAGTAGAGGTTGGGAGCCTAGCCGATATGGAAATGATCTATCATGTTGCCCGAGATATGTGATGGAGGTTGTGCAAAACCCCTCTCTCTTGATTGTTGAGAGGTGAACCAACTCTCTTGATCTGTTAGGGTTTTGTGATGGTGATATTAAGGTTAGTGATGACCAAGCCGAGATGAACCTTTGTGCCTTGCACGATACACCTTTGTGGTGATGTTGCCCGACACCCCTCACCTTGGGTTTAGCTTTGGACGATATGGTTATGATGAGTTTGGTTGGCTTTGTGCCCGATATGACCATCTTGATCTTGTTGGTTCCTTGGGCAATATGTCTTGACCGAGATGACCCTTTCTTCTAGTAGGTGTTGTCCCCTTGTCCGATATGGTGCTTAGTTGTTATCTCTATAGGTGCCTTTGTTTTGTGTTGGGCGACACAAGTTGGTAAGGTTGCTGCCCAGTATGTGTGGAGTGGTGATTTCTAGTACTTGCCTTAGTGGTGGTCATTATGGTGTGCTTGATCTTGTTGGGTGACAAGCTTCCTTGTGGTGCCCTTTATCATTTGGTGATGTGTACATGGTGGGCATTATAGTGTTGGCTTGGACGCTGTGATCTTGGCCATTGCAGTGGTGAGATGGTTTCCCGATACACATCTAGCTTGGGTGCGTGATATGTCCTCTTGACCCAGCTGCGCGACACACCATAGACCTGGTTGCCTGATGTGCTTTGGTGGTTGAGTTGGCCGACAGATGTGGCTAAGTGCCTTGGCCGACATGCCTTTAGTGAGGGTTGTTACCCTGCCCGATACCACCTGTGATATGGGGCGCGCTACCCGTCACCCTTTTAGCGAGGGTAGCTAGTACCTTTAGTGAGGGTTATGCTTAACCTGGAAACTCTAGCTAGTGATGTGTTGTCTTGTAATCGCACCTATGTTGTTGATATTATATGGATGATGGGTTGTGAACCCGTTTTATGCTTGATGCTCAAAGATAATGCTATATTAGATAATAAGATACTTGTTTATGTTTTAAATGGCATAAGTAGATGCTTATGATTTGATAACCATAATATAAAAGATACAGTTGTATGCCTTATATGATTATAATCATGATATGCACATTTGCAACCTGAATGACATAATAATCAGTAAGATCTATGCCTGGTGATTTTAAGTTATCTCTCTAGATATGCATACTAACTATGTAGGTGTATCAGGTGAATTCATAGCCATGTAAGAGCTATGAGGCTTATGTGTTTGAATAACATTGAATGATGTTAATCCTTGTTGATAAGATAACATACATCACCAGTATGACGAGATAGGTCTGAGGACCCGATGAGGGCTGAGTGCCTAGTGAGGTGTTATCCTCTTGATGATGAGATAAGGGATTGTTATCCCAGGTGATGATGTAAGATGATGATGCCTTGAGAGGTAGTGGCTTCCTGTGATGAGGGATTGAGATCTCAGGATAATGTGATGGTGATAGTAATAATGTAATTTAATGCTATGTATGTTTTACAACTTGGTTGCCTCAACAATCCATTTAAAATATACTAATTAATTACCATGGAACATATCATGCAATTTTTCCCTGGCCATAGATCCATCATCGTCAGTAGCTGGTGATGGTGAAACGAGTTCTCCTGCGGGTTAACCCGGAAGCACATATTGTTGAATGTGTGTGGTTGCTCCTAGCCAAATATGAGGAGGATTCCAGTGCAACTTCGGTTGTAGACTCTAGAGCGCGGATTCATGCCCGTGGCTCAATATGTTAGAGCATGGTGAACAGGCCCATGGATCAGGGTTTGTGATAAGAAGAGCATGATTGTGTTCATGGCTCAGAGCACGGTGATCATGCCCGTGGCTCAGTTTCACTAGCGCTGATATCTGTACCAAGGTGGGCTAGGAAGAGGGTAGCCTGACCCTGTGGCTGAGGCCACTTAAGCATGAGACTGCGGTCCTGCTTGTTTTGCACTCATGCACTGACTACGAGGTGGTGAGGTCGTGGAGTCTGTCTCTTCCATTGATCTTTTATGGCACCAGCTTGGGTTTTGCAACTGAAGGTTGGATTTAAGCCGTACATCTCACTTCCTTAGGGCATAATAATACGTAATCGAGCCAAATAGTACTTATTGCTTATGGCAAAATACGGAACATTGATTGAGGCCTTGCTTGTGTAGTTGATCTTGTTATACCTTGCACTTACTTATATGTTCCTTATGTTATGTGGTAAGATCTTATAAATCTTATCTTGTCAATCATGTTCCATAAAGAAAATTAGGTTATATGCCTCCTGAATATCTTGGTAAGTTTAATAATACAGTAATACCTGCTCAGTATGCAACTCATATAATCTGCTTATATCTGTTATCTGCCTTACCTGCTTTAGTCTTCTTTGGAGTTTTATGGTTTCAGCGGGGAGTTATGATTCTCGTTGGGACTGTGTGTCTCACCTTGTTGGTTTACAACCTTTGTAGGTGGTCATGCTAGACGTGGTGGTGGTCGTGGGGTTGCGGCCGAGCAGTAAGAAGAAGAGCAGTAGAAGGCAAGAGATGGACATACTACTATTTTTGGTGGTTTTGTAGTAGAGTCCTAGTGTCATACCTGTACTCTAAGGTCCTCAGAGGTGTTTTGATGATATTTTACGATGTTTACCTGATGTAGCTTTGTATATCCTACTACTAGCCTGATGGGGCCCGTTATGTATAAACATGTGATGAACTCATGTGCTGGCAGGACATATGGTTTCCCTAAGCTTTAGACATATTTCAGGCTTGTAACATTTATATAACATGTTTCCTTACATGACCTGGATGTAATATTTCTTTATTTATCTACTTTCCGCGATCGATTTTAATTAACATGTGTTTTCAGTAATATGTGGTTCCACACATTTTCGCGTGTCACCTTGCTGTCTATGTGATGGTGGGGTGTCACACCCCCGATCATCTACGGCGGTATGAGTGCACGATGGAGGAAATCATCTCGGAAAAATATGATGATGAGGCCCCTGTCAGTTTAGATTCTTCTACAGTGATGCACCGCGACACATCACAATCATCAAAAAGACCACGGTAGGTCCAATTAAAAAATATAATTGGCATGTCTTGTTTTGTGTTTACACTTTTTGTCTTAAAGTAATCAATACTCATAGCTACTTTCTTTTCTGAACTTCAGGAGAAGATCACCACAATGAAAGGGCCTCAAAGTTATTGATGCAAGACCATGTTGGTGTAGTATTTAGTTGTCTATCTATCTAGACTTGTATGTATTAATAGTTATTTTATTATGTGCATGTTTAGGGGTACACCAACCCCTTTGTTTAGTTACTGTTTAGGGGTACACCCCTATGTGGGGTCCGTTCTTGAGAGAGATTCATGCTTAGGCTCTATTCATGTACAATTTCCACCTCCAATCATCTAGATGCATGCTGTCCGTTTTTCTGAATTTGCTTCTTAGTTTCTTATGGAAGCTGCATATGATGGGTATATACTACTTCATTCATCAATTGGCATTCTATTTTGTAATTCTACAACCTTTCTTTTATTTTTCACTAGACAAATCTAGATTTGGTACAATTTAGGTACTAGACATGATCAAGCTCCCAATTGAAAATTCAAAGCTACCATGTTTGTGCTTTCTTTTCATTTTTTGACAGTCCCTCCACCTATTCTATGTCCTTATCTATCATTAAATACCATATATCAAGTTTGACATGAGGACACCTACAATCTTGATAAAGTGTTTCATCATTGACTGTATATTGAAATATTATATGTCTAACATCTCCTGACAATAAAGTTTCTAGGATGTCTGGAGTATGCATTTGTATATTGTATAGCTGAATTGATGCATGAGACCAACATTTTTTATTTCTGTTATTTTCTTTGAAAAAAGAAACATATTATAGTCATCTAGTTCTAATTTGGTAATTCCAGGGTCTCTCTAAATCTCGGGACCATATGCTAGGTAAATCCAGGCCAAATTTATTACCTTCCTTTTTTGACGTGCTAGAACATAATATTGAAGAGTAGAGAATTCAAGAGATCGATCTCCTTATCCATGGCAAGTATTCTTCCTCTACACTGACGGTTGATTTTGGTTATCACACTTGGTGAATAAGACTTGCAATAGAGCTATGGATATGGTGAGATCTTGTTTATACATCCATATACCTTGTTTTATATACGGTGATCTGGTTTCTTATATATTAATGCATACATAATTTGGACTTAGATTTTGCATTTTCCCATCTGGGATTTCTAGTTCCTTCTTTAATCAGTCTTATAGATAAAGATCCTTCATCAGTTATCTTCAAGTAAGTTTACTCTGCTTATAATTTGGACTTAAGAAATTACATTTTTATTGTGGATTTTGAGTTATTAATTTTTAACTTTCTTACCTCTAGTGGTAGGCATTGGGAGTTACTGGTTATTGTCCCCAAGACATTCACTATTTATTATCCAGATCCTGTGGGGAAGGAATTGGATACATTATATGGACGCCCAATGAAAAGGCCATTATTCACATAGGAAATATTTCATATTTTTATATCCGTTAACATCTGCTATTACATTACTATTTAATTATGCAATTTAATGTGTTACATTAACATGTAGGGCTTTAAGAGAGTTCAAAAAGTTGGAGGAAACATCTCCAAGAAAAAGAAACAGTTACTAATTTGGGAGAATGTGAAAGTAATTTCCCGACTCCAATGTATATATTATTTATGTGAACTGCGCTTATTTGTATTTTTGAATATTTTGTATGTTTCAATTTATAGTGTGCTACACAAGACAACGGCTGGGCATGTGCATACTATGTGATGCACTATATGGACCTAATTATCAAACATGTTGCATTGGAAATCAATATCATACACCAGGTATTATATATAGTCTCATTATATAATATGAAATATATTAATCTTATTATATATTATTACTTATATATATACATCATTCTCTTTATAGGTGTTTAAAACTGACTTCACTATAGGTGAAGAGTTATTAGATGTACATACTCCCTATACGTCGAATAATTAGATGATGTAAGAGAACAACGGGCAAAAGCCCTACAATTAGTGGGAATTTTTTATTATGATTGGGATTCTGATGATGATAAATAAAGAATGATATTTCTAAACTTTATTCTCATAATTATTTTTGTATTTGATGACATATGAAACTTTTATATATACATGTCTGAATGAATTTTCTACATGTGTCTGAATGTGTGAATGTGAAGATGAATACATGAATGTTTCTACATGTGTGTAAATGTGAAAAGAGATGAAATGAATGGAACTACATGTTGCTAAATGTGTGTGAAAATGGAGGAAATTTTGAAATGGAACTACTAGTTTCTACATGTGTGATGAAAAATAATACGAATTAAATGTGCTTATACATGTGTGTGAATCACATGATCTATATATAATATTGTCCATCTTGTTAATTTTGCAGGTTTGTGGCTTGTTGTTGGTTGATATCAATGGATGTTGTAAACCTGTAGTTCGAAACCGAACTACAGGTTCTGCATCATGCTGACCAGCCATACAGCAGGCCTAAAAACTGATAAGAAAAAAAATCAGAACACAGGCGTCAGTTATTTGTATAAAACCGACAATAAAATATATAGGCGTCGGTTATTAGTATAGAACCGACGCCGATGGTGCCCTTGCTGGCGCCTTTTTGTCGGTGGCGGGAAGGGTTATGCCGTCAGTTTTTGTGAAATGTCGACGGCTTTGACCTGGATATAGTGTCAATTTTTTTAAATAACCGACACCTATAGAGCCCTTGCTGGCGCATTTTCGGTGACGGGAAGGGTTATGACGTCGGTTATTATTAAATAACCGATGCCTATAGAGCCCTTGCTGGTGTGTTTTTGGTGGCGAGAAGGGATATGGTGTCAGTGTTAAAACCGACACTGAAGGCTTCAATTTTTAGCAGCACCCACTTGGGTTTTGCTTTGAAACTGACACCAAAGGACTTAAATAACCGACACTAAAGGTCAGTTCTGTACTAGTGAACGCTGTATGCTCGCCATTTTTTTGACATGGTAGAGCGGTGCTTAGAAGTTTTTATGGATGGTTTTTCTATGTATGGGGAATCTTTCAGTGATTGTCTATATAACCTTGATAGGGTGCTACAAAGATGTGAGGACACTCACCTAGTTCTAAAGTTGGAGAAGTGTCACGTGATGGTAAGTGAAGGGATTGTCCTTAGACACAAGGTGTCTGGTAAGGACATGGAAGTGGATCTAGTAAAGATTGAAGTCATCTCCACACTACCTCCACCAACATCAGTTAAAAGAGTGAGGAGCTTTTTAGGACACGCTGGATTCTACCGCCGTTTTATCAAGGATTTATCAAAAAATGCAAAACCTTTGTCTGAGCTTTTAGAAAAATACGTCAAGTTTTCCTTTTATGAGTGATGTGTAAAAGCTTTTGAAATTCTTAAAGAAAAACTGATCTCCACACCTATTGTACAAGCTCCTAACTGGATCTTGCCCTTTGAGCTAATGTGTGACGCATCAGATTATGCAGTAGGAGCTGTGTTGGGTCAACATAGGGACAAGACTCCAATTGTCATATATTATGCGTCAAAGACCTGGAATGATGCATAGTTGAATTACACCACTACTGAAAAAGAATTTTTGGCGGTAGTGTTTGCTTTTGAAAAATTCCACCAATACCTAGTTGGGGCTAAAGTAATAGCTTGGATCGACCATCCTGTGATTAAATACTTGTTACAAAAGAAAGATGCCAAACCTAAATTGATTAGGAGGATTCTTTTGCTTCAGGAGTTTGACATTGAGATTAGAGACAAGGCAGGGGTCGAGAATGTAGTAGCCAATCATTTATCTAGGCTGGAAAGGGCGGATGAAAAAGATATAGCTATCCCCATTATTTAGGAATTCCTGGATGAGAAATTGTTTGCAATTAAAACTAAAGATTCTTGGTTTGTAGATATTGTTAATTACCTAGCTTGCAAGGAATTTCCTGCAGATTGGGGGTATCAAGAGAAAAAACAATTTTTTCCACTCATTGAAGTTTTACATTTGGGATGACCCAATTCTTCTTAAGCAATGCAGGGATGGGCTATTAAGAAGATGTGTACCCGAATGTGAGGCAGGGAGAATCTTGTTACACTATCATTCTCTACCCACATGTGAACGTCATGCGAGCTCTAGGATTGCTGCTAAAGTCTTAGAGAGTGGATTTTATTGGCCTAACTTGTTTAAGGATGCTCACAACTTTGTTCGTCATTGTGATGTATGTCAACATGCAGGTAATATCTCTAAGCGACATTAGATGCCCTTGAATGTTTTTTAGGAAGTTGAAGTTTTTGATCTTTGGGGTATAGATTTCATGGCCCATTTGTGTTGTATCATTCCAATTTATATATATTACTTGCAGTTCATTATGTGTCTAAGTGGGTGGAAGCAATTTTGACCCACACCAATGATGCATAGGTAGTGTGCAGGTTTGTGAAAGAATACATTTGTATAGGTTTGGTGTCCCTCGCCCGAATTATTAGTGATGGTGGTTCCCATTTCACTAATAGGTAGTTTGGAGCTCTTTTGAGTAAATAAGGGGTGAAGCACCAAGTGGGCACTCCATATCACCCACAGACTCAAGGCCATGTTCAAGTGTCCAATAGAGAGGTGAAAAAAATCTTTGAAATAAGGGTCTCAACCAATAGTACAAACTGGAGCCAGGTGCTAGGTGATGCTATTTAGGCTTATAGAAAAACCTATAAAACCCCAATAGGAACAACACCTTTTAGTCTAGTCTATGGCCGTGCTTGCCATCTACCTGTAAAGCTTGAGTACAAGGCTAAATGGGCCATGAAGAAGATGAATTTCAACATAGATGGAGCGGGTAGAAAGAGGCTTTTGGAGCCTAATGAATTAGATGAGCTTAGGATGGATTCTTATGAAAGCTCTAGGATATATAAGGAAAGGACTTAGAAAATTCATGATAGACACATTCTAAATAGGGTGTTTCTTCTGGGTCAGAAAGTCCTCCTTTTCAATTCTAGGCTTAGGCTACATCCGGGTAAGCTAAGGTCTAAGTGGAGTGGACCATTTGTGATTGAAAAGGTCTTTTCCCATGGTTCTGCGAACACTGTATATCGGAACAGTTCATTCCTTGTAAACAACCAAAGGTTAAAGCACTATTTTGGGGGTGAGGTAGAGCCCCAGATAGAGGAGGTGCAACTTTGCACCATTCATAGATTCTTATTCTATAGACTGTCTAGTCTAGGACGTTAAACAATGATGCTTGTTGGGAGGCAATCCAATCTTTATTTTTTTTGTTTTTAGGTTCAAATTTTCATTTTTAACTATCACTTTACTTCAATTTATGTAAAAATGGTACCATGACTCATTTTTTTGGAGTATGCAGGGTTTTAAATTTGGTACCACTGAGTTTTGCAGTCAATGGCACCGAAATGAGGTCAGCATTCTACCCCCAACAACAACACAGGCTCAGTACCACCGACTGAAACGGTCGATACCACCGAGTCTCTGAAGATCTTTCAAGGGTTTACTGGTAAGGACTCGGTACCATCGACTATTCGAGTCAGTGTTATTGACTTTTGAGCACGCCCAAGTTCGGTATACTGAGTCTACAAATTCAAAAGCACTAACAAATCCCAGAACTCGGTACTACCGACTCGCCTAGTCGGTACTATCGACTCTCTATGTCAGCAATCCAGGTGATCACAATCCAACATCCACAATGCACTTCATCCAGTGGTCGGTGGCACCGATCCGTGACACAACTCGGTACCATTGACGTTTCGTCGGTACTACCGACCCAAGGCAATCTGTGCCAGCTACGCAAGGCAATCATCATCTGTCGATGCAACTGACCACAGATTGTGCTATCCAACTTGGCGCCACCGACTTAGTAAGTCGGTAGTACCAATTCTATCATGCTCATCTATAAAAGGAGGGGTGGTGGAGCCATTTTCTTCAAACCCCCAACATCCACTCCTCCTACATTCCAGAGCAAAGCTACACCAGTTGCCGACGAACTTCCTCAAGCTTCCATTCTCTTAATCTCTTGCTTGCATTTATGACATGGCTCCTAGGAGAGGATTTGTTCCCTGTAGGGTGAGTTGATCCTCCAGCCAACCCGTATTCAGCACCCATCCTCAGAGATAAGGAAGCTCTATAAGGAGTTGCAGACAAGGCAAGTCATCCCGATGAGATATGGTGATCACATATTGATCGAGATGGTAGGGTTTACAGAAAACATGCGCTGGGTATGTTAGCAACAAGAAATGGAGGGAGATAATCCTTTCTTCAGTGACTAGCAAACCTGATCAGATCTTGTCTTAGAGTTATTGGAGTCGCTTGACGTTCTCGTCGCCTCCGAGCAAAAGATAGGAGGCAAATGGTGGGAAGGCAAGGTCAACTTCCACCTCTTTAAAAAAAGCTACTCCCTCACACTGATAGCTTTCAATCATATCTTCAATTGGGCTCATGTCCCAGAACGCTTGGCGCCATCAGACTTTGATTTCGACTTGGCCTGGGAGCAGCTGAATGAGGTGCTGGTGGGATTCCGTATAAACTGGCACATCAGTTTTGTGACTGATATCAAGCATCCTTTTGCTCGTATGCTTCACCGTCTCTGCATCAACACCATCTTCTCTTGATCCGATCAAGCTCAAGGGAAGGTCCAGAACGGGACCTCTACTTTCTATACCAGGTACTGGAAGGGTAGACAGTTAATTTTGGAGCTTTTTTGTTGCTCCATATGATTTCTATAAGGCACAATGTGATAAAGAAGGCACCGATCTTATTTGGGGGCCTCATCACCCCTATAGCTCTCCACCTACGCCTTGATCTATCCACCCTTGAGCCATTGGAGGATACAACAAAGCTGGACCTCCTTCACTTCCACAATGTACATCTTCTCCGGTATCAATACAATATACTTTATGCATATTGCAACCGCCAAGGCATATTTTGGGAGTGGAGGCTCCCCGAACCTATCTTCAACCTGTGTGGGGTGGAACATCTCAGGTGGCCACTGGATGAGGGAGAAGATGAAGATCTGCCATGGGCAGCAACTCAAGGCGACAACGAGGAGCACAATGGCAACAACGACCACAAAGTTGAGGAGGTGGAGCCCACCATCCCCATGACCAGGAGAGCGGTGCCACACAAAAGGGCCCGCGCATATGCTGCCTCGACTTCCTCGTCCCCACCACCTTCCTAGGAGGAGCAGAACTCGTACAACATGGTAAGTATGTATACAATACTGTAGGAGATCCATACTGGATAGCAGCAACATCAGGCGATGCTGGCAGGCATGTAAGATATTCAAGGAAGGCTGTACTAGAACCAACAGGCGATCTATGGGAATGAATGCCTTCTCTTGGCCAACCAAGAGAATGTTCACATACGCCTGTAGTGGATGAAACAGTACCAATAGCCTTTCTTTGACAACTACTGGAACCGTGGATACTTCAGGGAGTACCCACAACCGCCACCTATGCCACCTACATACCTCTCATTTCAGGGGATGTTCCCTCCACATGACCCCAACATGCCACCTTGACCATTCTGATCCATGGTATCACTGTTCCACCTATTGGGTATGAGTATTGACTATGCAGACATAGTTATATTCAAGCTTAGGGAGGGTGATGGAACAATATTCTATCTTTATTTTTTAGTTTTATCTTTAATTGTTTGTTTTATTTTAATTGTGAAAGTATAGGAACCACATCTATCTAGTGTAATTATGGAGTAGTAAATGCATGGTTTTATTTTTGAATATATTGTACTCTCTGGGTTGTTGCATGAAAATGGTCATATCCTTAAAAGCATAAATTGCAAAATCTTTCTGTAACACCACTTGAGGAAGTGTTTGGATTAGTCTGCATCAGGACTTAGGACATACATGAATGTCTGAATCAACTTGGGAATGTGAATGATGAAGATGTGGGGCCTAAACTGACCAATCCATAATGAGATCTTAAACTTAAATATAAGAAAGAAACCTTTAGATCACCCTGAACACATGTCATTTAAGAGGGACACATCATAATATAACAAAAGGCATTGTCTCTTAGCTGTCTGATTCCATTTCCTTTCCATTCATTTTTGACTCACCACCTCAAAAATTCACGAGTACTCCAAGCTATTTTCCTTTATTGCATTGCATGGCACGATAGGAACATATTAGTTAGTTTGCTTTCATTTGAAAAAAAGAAGGAAAAACATTGCATTTGTATGCATCAACTCTAGTGCATAGCATCTTAATCTACATAACACAGTTCATGTAGTTGCATACATTTCAACATTACATGCATATTTTCCGGAACATGTGGATTTTAACATCGAATTATAAAGCTAAAAGTTCAGGGATACACCTCCAAGAAAATAAGAAAAGAAAAAAAAGAAAAGGAAAAAATTATAAAGGCAAGAAACATGAAACTTAGCCTTTAGAAAGAAGAAGATTTTTTTAAATAACAAGGAGAAGAGTGCATCCATAATTTTCATTTTAGTGATGATTTAATCCACATGTGAATTCTTTTGAGTTGCCAAATAGAATCAACTCGTTCATACATGCATCATCTCATAAAAGAAAGAAAAGAAAGAAATAATTTTGTTTTTAGGCGTTAGCATTCATTCATGGCATTCTTTTCATCCATTTAGGTTCATTTTTCTCTATGCATAAATAGGTTGGATGTACTTATGAATTTTTCATTTACCACCCATCTTGAACCATTAATTGCTCTTATTGGTAGGCCATTCTAATGATTTATCTCCTCATTCATGCATATATGGAGATCTGCTTCCAAATAGTTGGTAGTTTGGAAAGAGCAATTTAATGTAGGGAATCACACAATGCACAAAGCGAATGTTTGAGTGATTATGATGTTAACTGCTTTCTTGATAGTGTCATTGACTGAAGGTGGACATCTTTTATGGAAGTTTTTGGTCACTTTAGAGTAGTTATCAGTTCAGTGGTTAGTGAAGGATGGTTTTGGGCGGGAACAATGGATTTGATTTAGAAAGGAATGTATGTGTTATTTCCTTCGGCTGACTCTTGTCAAACAGATTCGGGAGAGTGTTGCTCGAGGACAAGCAACATTTAAGCTTAGGGGAGTTTGATGCATGTGTTTTTAGTCATTATTTCAGGCACAATTTTCCTTAATTTCATGTGTAGATTAGTCATTTATTTGATTTATTATGCATGAAATGACTTAGTTGGCCTATTTCTATTAAATGCATCAAAATATATAATTTATATTATTTTATATAATATTTTATGCATCCCCATTGCTTATGAAAATTTTATGTATTTTCAGGTACACGCAAGAGCCACAGAGTCAGTGCTAATGACCTGGCAACAGTCGGTGGTACCAAATTTACATCAGAGACCTATCGAAAACTCACCCAGAGTCAATGATACTGACAATTGAAGTTGGTGCTACCGATTTAGCATCAGCAAGCCCCAACATGAATTGAGAAAACTCAATACTACCGAGTCTCCAACTCGGTGCTACCGAGTTGATGTTAGAGAGGCAACTCAAAAACCACAAAAGTCGGTGCTATCAAGTCAAGTCGATAGTACCGATGAGATCGGGATCGCATGACCAAACCTAAGTGACTCGGTATTACCGACTCACCTAGTCAGTACTACTGAGTTTTCCCGATCAGGCCAGCCGTAGATTTATCTCTAATCCAACGGTAGATGTTAATTTGAAACCTACATTTCTCTTATGACTTAGGGGGACGATGACAAAAGAGAGAGGAGCAATTTTTCATCGCATGATGACCGGAAAGAGAGAAAAGAAGAATGGAGGACCAAAGGCTTTGACTGAGGAGATCCAGGCACCTCTGGAGGACGATTCTGCAGCCGGAAGACAGCAGAACAATCACATGACAAAGGGGATCTTCCAGACGGGCAGGGATTCAAGGGTTACTTTAGTTTCTTCATGTTTCCCATGTTTTTCTTCCTTCCTCTCATGTATTCATCGATGAAAACTATGCAAGGCTAAAAGATTTTATTCCTTAGGATCTGGGAGTAGCCCATATATACACTATGAGATGCATTAATATCATTATTTATCTCTTTTACTGGATATAAATCTATGAAAGCTTCATGTTCTACTTGTTCTTGATCACCATGAGCAGATTGATAGATGCTTAGTCATCTTAGGAGAGAGGTTAAGGGTCAGAGAGCGTAGATTTACCTGTCTACTATGCCCTTTTGGGAAAAATAGAGTGTAAAAAGGAGGAGAAACCTAGAGAATGACCGTAATGCGTCTAACTAATCAACTAATAACTGCGGAAGTGGGATTGGCATTAGATTAGGTAGTGAATTACACTACGAGAGTAGGTAATTCTGGATATAGGCTCCTTATCCAGGGATTGAGATAATAGGTGTTAGAGTGTGTGAGATCGATCATTAGTGTTGTCTTTGGTGAAACCACTATCCTAAGGAATTCACCCCATCTCTGATTAATTCCACCTTTAATTTGCTTTATTTCTACTTTTATTCTTTCATTCAACCCAATTCAACCAATTAAAAATGACTTAGCTAATTTGATCACAGTTAGTAATAGTCTTCTAGAGAAGCACTTCCCTATGTTCGACTTGGGCCTCACAAGGCCTTATTACTTCGATACGTTTGCTTGCATATTAGACACGGTAAATTCGTGTCACTTATTAAGATCCATAATGTTTTTTATGAAAAACACTAGAGGGGGGTGAATAGAGTTTTTAAATAATTTTAACAATTTATTTAACTCAAACAACCACAATTAAAAATTGGAAGAAGGAGACAGGTGTTTAGAGTGGTTCCAACTTTAGCAACTACTAAAGTTGTCAGTCCACTACCCGGTTGCTTACCCAACCGGGATTTTGAAAGTATTTATTTTATTACCTTCCCAAGGATTTATACAAAATACAATACTTTCCTTTACACCCTTTGAACAGCCTTCACTTGAAGTAGGTGCACCAACTTCGAGGTAGCCTTCTTGAAGTAACTCCAAGCTCCCCCTTGAAGTAGCCTTCCTCTCTAGAAGTAACCTCCCGTTGCACCAGCCTTCTGAAGTAGCTCAAAGTCACCTTCTTCACCAAGAAGAACTCCACCCTCTCCAATCAGCAGCCTCCAACCTAGGAGTAGCAAGGAGAGTACAAACGGTAATAGAGAACAAGAAAGAAAAAGGAAATTACAACTTATCCTTTGTAGCCCAAGGCTTGATTTGCCTAGATCAAGCGTATAGATCTCCTAACCAAGTGTGTGGACTTGTGATTGCAGTGGGTAGGAGATACTAGCCTATAGGACACGAATTATGAGCTAAGGAATGAAATGGCCAATTGTCACAATGCTCAAATTGCTCACAAACAGATTGCTCAAAGTATGCTCAAGGATTTCTCAAGTGTAGCAAGTGTATTTGAGTGTCCTATGGCTTGTCCTATTTATAGGAATGGTCTAAGGATGCTTAAGGACGTTCTAGACAACTTCTAGGGGATTCTAAGTGCTTAACTAGTCGTTAGGTACAAAGTTGTTGCTTTAACAACGGCTAATTAATTAATTCTGCAGTTGCTGTCAGAGACAATCTCGGTCGAGGAATGGTCGACCGAGACACCTACTCGGTCAAACTTTTGTCGACCGACAGGCACTCTGGAACAAGTGATTTGCAACGTCTTTCTCCAACTGCCAACTAACTTGTCTGTTGTGTCTAACGACTACTTTGGATCTTTCTCGGTCGAGAAGATTGTCAACCGAGAGTGTCTCGGTCGAGGAGTTTGTCGACCGAGATTGATCATGTTTCAATGTTTCAATTTAGGCACTAACTATATGTATGAGTGTGCAAATGTGATCCTATTCGAACGGAATGACTTATCTAAATGTGGTGTTTAGCTAGGGAGAATCTAACGCTTGATTTACATGCAATCTAAGTACTTGTACATTATATATTTGTACAAGTTTTTACAAAGCGATTACATTGCATGAAAACATAAACATGTAAGCATATGGATTTCCCTAGTTGCTTTGTCATCCACCTTAATCCTGCACACTCAAGTAGCTCGTTAGATCAATAAGAATGAAATGTTTGTCATAATCAAAACAAAGGGATTTATAGATGTCCATTTAGCCAACAATCTCCCCCTTTTTGAAGATGACAAACATTTCCAAAAATATAAATAAAGGAAATATAAACCAAATGAGTTTCATACCTTTAGATTACCTTTTGTAGCTTTTCTTCTTTTGCAAGTAAGTGCTTGGCCTTTTTCATTATAGTTTTGATCTTTATTTTATTTTGATATTCTTTTCTCCCCCTTTGACATTTCAAAAAGATATCCATGTTGAATATTTGATATTACTTCTCCCCCTTAATTTTATAATATGCTCCCCGTTAGATAGATATCCCAAGGTATAAGTGCTTTGCAATAGATGTCAATTTAGTCATAACTTTAAGTTTTAGATAGTTGCAAAGATTTTCATCCTTTTTGATTTATTTGTATTTATTACTCCCCTTATTTTGTATGCTCTACAATAGTCTCATAATCCAAATTCAAATGATGCCAAAAAAATCCATTATAAAGATAACTGATTTCATTATAAGCATGAAAAGATAGCCAAATCATGTAAAGATAACCCATTTATTACAATTTTGCAAAGATTCCATTACAACTAATACAACTCCACATCTTACTGGAAAGACTTAAGAATTACATCAACATCAGGGTCTTTCCCAAGAAAAGGTTCAACTCCATAATACTGGACCAATGTTTGCCACTCCAGAGCACCTGTCTTGGTTAAGGCATATGCCTCCAAGAAGGTTGGAACACAATAAAATCGGAAATGAGCAGCAATATCTTGTAGTTGCATTGATGAAAACTGAGTATGCGTGAGATCAGTAGATGGTGGAGGTGGAGGTTGATAGTAGTTGTAAGATGGGTTATATGGATTGAGCATGCCAGGATTTAAAGAGTAGGGATATTCATCTGGTTGGTTTGGAGAAAGAGTTTGCATTCTTTAGTTTAGATAAGTCATGGCATGATGGTTATAATCTAATTGTTTACTAAGATGATATTGTGACCCAGCAACATAGGTTAGAGTGTTTTGGATGGGGTCATAGGGTAGGCTGGTAGGAGGAGGTGGAGGTGGTATATCTTGTGTAGATGTTTCTCCTTCTACCCTAGCCCTCTTATGACCGAAATCAATCCCCATTTTTTCTACAGTATTCTTACTTATTTTTTGTGGTCTTCGCTCCCATGTATATCCCATATCCTCAAGTTGGGTCTTAAGGAAATGTTGAGTAATTTGGCATACAAAATCAGCATATGGAGGATTTCCAGAAAACTCAAGCATGTTTTTAAGAATGATGCGGATAAAATTTGTGGGAATACGTTGGATAATGGCATATATTAGACACATACGAAAAATAGGAACTTCAGACTTATTGGCTCTAGGATGTATGTTTGTTGAAACAATAAGGTTTACAATCCTAGCAGCTGGTTTGAGATTTATAGCATAGTATGTGCCTCTATCTTCGTGACAGGTTGTATTGGATTGAAAAATGGTCCTTTTGATGTCACTAAGACTAATGGTATGGTCATCTTGGGTAAATTGATTAAGTGGGTTTCCAGAGGTAAGGTCAAGGGTGTCTTGATATTCATCTATGTCAATATCTAGCATGTCAAGAATATCCCCTTTAGTAAATCGGAAGCTATGCCCATTGACCATAGTATAGAAGAAGATGGTTTCATTTTCAGAGTGGGAGATGAGGTTAGCATAGAATTCATTCACTACCTTGATGGAATAGGAAGGGAAAGAAGGGTTGATGAATTCTTTTAACTTTTGCACCTCGAAGAGGTCCTTCAAGTCGACGATGTTGAGGAAGTCCATAACTTCAACTGGTCTTCGTGGGAGAGGAGATTTGGAGGAGAGCCGTAGGTACCGATCACCAGCATCGCCGTCGACGAAGGCAATGTCGTTGATGATCGTCAATGGTGGAGTAGCCTCCCTTTGTTTCCTGCCAGCGACCTTCTTCTTTCCACGAGCAGAGGATGATGCCATTATATTGCTTGAAGGTGGAGAAGAAGCAAGGAAGTCTTGGGGATGAGGATGCTAAAGATTTGCACAAGAATTCACTAGGAAGAGCCTATGGAAACAAGAATAAGAAGGTGTGAAGAAATGACCCATTTTTGCTCCTTTTATAGCAATCCAGTGACCGGGTCAGTCGCCAATTTGTCGACCGAGCGTCCGCAACGGTCATAATCCAGACGCGCCACTTCGGCCGTCCAATGGTTGACTTGCAACGGTTGGCCGTTAACGGTAACGGTCGGATTGCAACGGTCATTTTCCAACGGCTCTTTCTCGGTCGAGCAATCGTCGACCGACACTGTCTCGGTCGAACAATTGTCGACCGGAAGTGTGTTCGATGCTAGGTCTGTCTAGATTCTGTCAGTCGAGAGAGGTGGGAAGACCGAGAGGTTCTCGGTCGAAGATTTGTCGACCGACAGACTTACTGGGTACGAATTTTTAAGCTTATTTTTAATGCAAATGATAGACTGAATTTGTAGAGCATATATATTTTCTAAGGGAGTAATATTGAAACAATTTTGTGATCATAAATTGATTTTTCTTTTAATCACAATAAAATGATATTCAAATAATTATTGTGTCAAAACTTATTTTAGGTCGATTTTGACTACGACCACATCGCCCCTTGGTCAAATTTCATTTTAACCAAGAGGCAGATTTGCAGATTTTTCAATTTGAACATTATGAAGTATAATATCTGCATAGGATTTGATTAAGTATTAAGTTGAAGCATAATACTTAATATGAAAACATTTGTCCTTTTCTTAAAATATAGGCTTTGCTGTAGTAATATGAATATCAAATTTCACGTCGTTTAGTATCCTCATAAAATTCTTTACTGAAGGCACACTGAATATCAATTGAAAAACACTAAATATCTCAATTGAAAAACACTAAATATCTCAAGTCTTTTTGAGAGATTTTTTCTTATGTGTTGCAAGCATAACATATTACCAATAAAGCATTTGCTTGCCTATCATGGATCTAAGTATACAATTATCTATCAAGCTAATCTCATTACCAAATGGTGAAAGCATATCCATGATGTAATAATAACAGTAAATAATCACATGATTTTAATCACATGATTTCTATATGGATAGACCAGAAAATAAGGAAATCATGTGAAATTTTCTAAGCATAATTTGATTTTAAATCATTTAGGGAATAAACTAATATTAATTTAAATTTGTATGGATGATTTCCAAAATAAATATCCAATCATTAATCATGAATAGATAGCAATTTCATCAATTTCAAAGAAATTTAGCAGTTTTTACAACAGACTGGAAATCAGTAACATGCTCGGTCGACTATTTCTCGACCGACAGTGTCTCGGTCGACAGTCTCTCGACCGACAATATTTCTAAAACTGTTAATTGCTTCCAAATAAAACATATGCAAGTTAAATATTTAGATACTTAAATTTATTGATTATCCCATTATGTTGAGTTGAGATAGACGTAGAAATATGCAACTAAGGTCCTTGGTCATATCTCAACTTGATTCTGTTCATTTAGTTTGGAGGTTTTGGAACCCAAACTAACTCGACATCTTTTCTCTTGTAAGGGCATGAAAAAGAATAGTGACCAAGGCGCAAACAATAATGACAGCATATCGAGTCAACCTCATATCTTTTTCTATGATTGTGTTCTGTGTTGTCCTTGGGTGAAGATGTTCCTGTAGGTACATATATAGATTGATGGGTTTGTGACTTTCTCCAACTAGGTTGTTGATAGGATTTCCCTTTAGGCTTGTAACCTAGTCCTCTTCTCCCAATTTGATGATAGGAATTATCTAAGATTTGATCAAGAATGCCATTATTACTAACTTTTTGTTGTAACTTGGCAATCTCTTCCATTCTTTTCTTGATATCTAGTTTTGCTTGATCTAGATTAGATGACAATGAATTTCTTTCTTTGACAATAGAATCATAATCTATATGGTTGCATAAAATGGGTTGTTTTTGAAGATCATTCACTTGACTTTGCAAATTATTCTTCTCTAAAGAAAGTAGATTACAATTTGCCTCTATAGATTTTATCTCAATATCATGATCTTCAATGATCTTTTTAAGATCTTCGTTTTCAGATGTAATAGCAAGAAGCTTAGCATGTAATTCATCATTTGCTTTATTTGATTTCTTTAATTTCTTCTTGCATTCAACATACTTAATATGTGTTTCTTCAAGGCTAGCAACTAGTTCTTCTTTGGATAAATAAAAAAGACTTACCTCTTCTTCTTCTTCCTCGCTAGTTGTAGCAATGAGACAATCTTTGTTCTCATCTTCCTTCTTTGATCTCCATGGGCATCTATTTGTTGTGTGGCTTGTTCCTAAGCACCAATTGCAACATGTTGTAGTTTTGTCCAAGCAGCACCTTTTGTTGTGATTGTAATCACCATTACCCTCCATTCTTCAAGACCTGATTAGGGTTCCTTGAAGCTTGCTCTGATACCAATTGAAAAACACTAGAGGGGGGTGAATAGAGTTTTTAAATAATTTTAACAATTTATTTACCTCAAACAACCACAATTAAAAATTGGAAGAAGGAGACAGGTGTTTAGAGTGGTTCCAACTTTAGCAACTACTAAAGTTGTCAGTCCACTACCCGGTTGCTTACCCAACTGGGATTTTGAAAGTATTTATTTTATTACCTTCCCAAGGATTTATACAAAATACAATACTTTCCTTTACACCCTTTGAACAACCTTCACTTGAAGTAGGTGCACCAACTTTGAGGTAGCCTTCTTGAAGTAACTCCAAGCTCCCCCTTGAAGTAGCCTTCCTCTCTAGAAGTAACCTCCCGTTGCACTAGCCTTCTGAAGTAGCTCAAAGTCACCTTCTTCACCAAGAAGAACTCCACCCTCTCCAATCAGCAGCCTCCAACCTAGGAGTAGCAAGGAGAGTACAAACGGTAATAGAGAACAAGAAAGAAAAAGGAAATTACAACTTATCCTTTGTAGCCCAAGGCTTGATTTGCCTAGATCAAGCGTATAGATCTCCTAACCAAGTGTGTGGACTTGTGATTGCAGTGGGTAGGAGATACTAGCCTATAGGACACGAATTATGAGCTAAGGAATGAAATGGCCAATTGTCACAATGCTCAAATTGCTCACAAACAGATTGCTCAAAGTATGCTCAAGGATTTCTCAAGTGTAGCAAGTGTATTTGAGTGTCCTATGGCTTGTCCTATTTATAGGAATGACCTAAGGATGCTTAAGGACGTTCTAGACAACTTCTAGGGGATTCTAAGTGCTTAACTAGCCGTTAGGTACAAAGTTGTTGCTTTAACAACGGCTAATTAATTAATTCTGCAGTTGCTGTCAGAGACAATCTCGGTCGAGGAATGGTCGACCGAGACACCTACTCGGTCGAACTTTTGTCGACCGACAGGCACTCTGGAACAAGTGATTTGCAACGTCTTTCTCCAACTGCCAACTAACTTGTCTGTTGTGTCTAACGGCTACTTTGGATCTTTCTCGGTCGAGAAGATTGTCGACCGAGAGTGTCTCGGTCGAGGAGTTTGTCGACCGAGATTGATCCTGTTCCAATGTTTCAATTTAGGCACTAACTATATGTATGAGTGTGCAAATGTGATCCTATTCGAAGGGAATGACTTATCTAAATGTGGTGTTTAGCTAGGGAGAATCTAACACTTGATTTACATGCAATCTAAGTACTTGTACATTATATATTTGTACAAGTTTTTACAAAGCGATTACATTGCATGAAAACATAAACATGTAAGCAAATGGATTTCCCTAGTTGCTTTGTCATCCACCTTAATCCTGCACACTCAAGTAGCTCGTTAGATCAATAAGAATGAAATGTTTGTCATAATCAAAACAAAGGGATTTATAGATGTCCATTTAGCCAACATTTTAAGTGTCAATGTTGAAGAATGAAAGATACATCCCATGTGTTGTCTATAGAACACACATAAATTCGTGAATTTATTACCTATGAGGAGTATCTTGTGAAGATCCTTGACTCCCGAGTGAAGAAACTAAAGCACAAAGAGATTGAACTAGTAAAAATTTGTGATTGTGGTCTAGAGGAAACAAATTGGGAACTCATAAGAAATGTTACAAACTCACCCATCTCTCTTTCCTTGAGACTTAGGGGATAAAATCCTTTTAAGGAGAGGAGAGTTGTAACCTACTCAAATTTAGGTAAATACTACATTTTACCCCTTTATTTAATAATATTTTATTTTCAACCCTCTTCTTAAGTTGGATTGATCTAGATTGTTAATACTATTCAATTATAAGAGTATTAGCCAAATACATAATTATTTGACGCTTTCATATAAGGAATATGTCTCGTATACTAATTTGGGGTTACTTGTACAAATTAATCAAATTGAATGATGTAGGTTCAAAATTATATGTGAGAAATGAGGAGTCACACACAAAATTTGGTCAATAAATGATAAAGGAATACATTAATATGTTAAAAGTAAGTTTTCTTTAAATTTTGGGTTTTGGGCATTAAAGTTTTCCAAATACATAATTGACTTAAAATTTGAATTCTTTGGATCCTTATTAGTCTACCTGCCAAGTTTCACTTTATCTAGATATTATTTACTCTCTCAATTTGTGTTTGAAGGAAACAAAAGATCATTAATACATCACTTTAGGCAAAATCGATTTGGAAAGGTATTAAATGTCACATATATTCATTTTTCTTTAGCCGATATGCTCGTCTCTGCCCGCTATCTGATTGTGATTGGATGACCGGGGAGTCATCTTCAATAATGCACCCACAAAGTAAAATGACTATCGACTGTGAGGAGAGTAAAATCATGATGTCTCCTCTATACTCATTCGTTTCTTGAGAACTCTTTGACTGTATTCCATATTTTATTCTATATCAAATAATCCTTTATATGGAACCTAACTTGCTTTATCCGATTTGCCCAATTTTGCCTCAAGTCTATGAAGCATCTAGTTGTAGAAATCCTAATACCCCACCATATATATCTAACTACTCTAATGACTCGGCCAACCCTAGTACTTTCCTCCTCCCGAGTCAATTGCACCCAAGTTCTTGTTCCCAACTTCCGCCAATATATTCTTTTCTCCTGGCTAACCTCCTCACCAATGACAACCTCACTCACCACATCTGAATCAAGTTGAGAGTAAGGTTTCTAACACTTTTATCTTTGTTTTCAGTGAGTTAATTTGATGTATGTTGCCTTCTGATGATTTTTCCCAACCTAGGCAGAGCTGCACTACTCCACGCCGGTGGTCATGGCTCCGGGTGTGTGACCAGGAGAAGGTACCAAATGATGTTACACTTTTGCCCTCCACCTAGTCTTTCTTCTTCTTTTTCCTCGATGGGCATTGTCGGCATTTCCAAAAAAAATGATTTATATTATTACATAGATGCGTGGATGAGGGTATGACTAACATGCTTTGTCACAAAATGAAGTTTGCATTTTTTGCTTAAAGGAAAATTGGTCCTTTGTAAATTTAATTTCATTAATAAGTCAGTAAGTAATATAAAACTTGTACAAATCATATCTTTTTTATTATAAGCTCCAAAAATATTAAAAAAATATATTTTAGAACTATGGGATTTCTCTCTCTCTCTCTCTCTTGGCATGGTTTTCATCACCTGATTCCAAAGTTTTAAAAATGGGATTTTTAGGATTTTGATCCCTCTTATTTTCTCATTAATAATTATAGGAAACATTATAATTAACAAAGTTTAAATTTTGAATCAAAATAATAATTAGTAAACCTGGACCCAATGTTAGGTTAATAACAAGAGTCAAACTAGGATTTTTCTGAAGGACTTGGATTTTTAGGGTTTCATGTTATATAACCTAAACTGAACCCTAATGGTTGTACAAAACCTTATATGTAGGCTTGAGGTGACTTTAGACTTAGAAGGGTAGATTTTTGATCTCTGATATAATACTCAAATCAAAGTATGTACATCATTCATATTCTCATATATAGGTAATACTATAGTGATCAATCCATATTCTCATATGAGGCATTATTTGGTTAAATCTTGAATAACATTGAGTATATTTTTCTATCTCCTTGTTATTCCCTAATTTATTGTTGAATCCATAATATTCTATTATTGAAGGTCATCTGGCTTATTTATTGAGATAATCTCATCCTCTTATTTGAATCAAATTGATGATGACTAAAATTATATCTTGTCTTTACTTTTTGTATGTGTGCAGACAAACTAAATTTATCTATTGTAGTAGTACATTTGTACTTGTGCGTATTCTGTCCCAAGTGCGTGTATTCTACTCGTACGATATATATAGGCTGCACGTATTCCACCCTGGATGTGCGCTTTCCACCCACATGCTTAGGCTTGAGATTTTATTGATCTCGACCTTACATAAATAAAAATAGTCTAATTGTTTGACATGTATTGATTATGCTTTGTTAATGTTGTTATATGACAAGATTTTGTTTCCGTTAATTAATTATTTTATTTATAATGTCTCATTTCTTGACATATTAACTCTCTTGAAACTTCTTCTTTTGAACCTTCCTTTATTTGATATCCTGCATTGACTTTCCTCTATCTTAAGTATTACCTAGTTGTTATCTACTGCACATACTCAACGTTTATTGACGTCCTTGTTTTTATTTCTTCCCCTGGGTGTTTCCTTCAACCTACCCAGAAGTTGCACAAATTGAGAACTAAGAGATAGGCAGTGACACCCAAAATTAGTTGCATGACGACTTCTGAGATGGACAGTTTGCCCACTGCAAACTGATCCTAATACTTAGGTTTTATATTTTGTCAAATGTCATTCATGGCCCTTTGTTGAACCCAGATGGAATTATTTTTTTAATAATTATATTTACTTTCTGTTGCGAACAAAACTATGTTCATGTTGTCTTTCTGCTTAAGAAAATATTTTACACTCTACTTATTTAAAAGATTTTATTTTATGGTTGTGAAAGATTGAAGCATTGTTACAACTATTTTCTTAGTTTAAGGCATTGTTCGACACAACGGCTAAAACCGTCGCTACCCGTGAATTTCATCGCCGTATGCCACTTTAATTATATAGGAGGTCCAATTTGCCCAGAACTTTATTAGCGGTGAAGTCATACTGTTGTTAGGGCAGGCAGCTTTTCATCTGCCCATAATCTATTAAGAGCTACGCTACACACAACCGGCCATACATTTGAGGCTGTACCTGAATCTCAAGACTGTCCACCTGTTACGTTGTTGTGCCCCACTACCTGCAATAGCTGTCAACATCAATTAAAACAATAAAGGATGATGGAAGTAGAAGAGAGAGAAAATATTTTTGTCCATAACTTTCAATCCGGAGCGTATTTTTTCGATAAAATAAATTACATTAGAATCCTTGCAGAAAATACTTTCCAACGAGATTACTGTTGACATATTTTGAAATAATGATATTATGCGAGAAACATAATACCATATATTAGGATACCATACACATATTCTGAGTACAGACGTACAATACTCGTGTGTACTGTACTTTTGAATGAAGGAGAATCAACAGTATTGTACTTGTGACTAGAACATTGAATTACTAAGTACAATACCCCACTATGATTTTCATTTAAGTAATAACCAAAAGTACAATACCCAACAAACCATTAATCACTTATACAATTCAATAATAAGTACAATACCCAATTAGTCTCTTACTCTTGATTTAAGCTTGTCAAAATTACAATACCTACCAAATCATTTCAGTAAATACAGTACCCCACTATGATTTGTATCTCAGAAAGAAGCAAAAGTACAATACTCAATAAACAATTAATCACTTATACAATTCAACAATAAGTACAATACTTAATTATTATTCTCATATCAGTAACAACCCTAATTACGCTACTGAACAAGTCATCAGTCACCCATGTGGTCTATTTCCAAGTACAGTACCCAAAACTTATTGTATGTCATAATCAACCCTAAGTATTGTATTCAACATAGTACAACATTATGCAAAATCATATCAACAAGAAGGACTAACAAGTACAGTACACACCAGGTCAATAATCCATGATAAAATGCAACCATAAGTACTATATCCACTTATTATTTTAAACTCAATTACTAATGGATAAGTACAATACCTAGTAAATTACAAAATCAAACATAATTGTATAACTGTTCTAGAAGCGTAAGTACAATACTTACGTATAACTGATCTAGAAGCATAAGCATAGTTGATTCTATTTAGTAGTATATTTACATTCAGCAAATAAAGTAGGTAATGCATTCACAATAATAAATAAAATAATATTACGATGGTCAAAATAATATAAATAAGACAGCTCAATATAAAGGATAAAAGTACAGTACTCACATATTTGTGAAGGAACACAAAACAAAGAAGCAGGAAGGTAACATAATTTAATAAAAAATTCAAAAATTAAAAAACTGTATGCTGTCAGATTTTGTGGGAAGTAGGACATCACAACTGTAATTTTATATGGCTTTTGTATGAAAATTAATGCAGAATCTATAATGTATTTTAATACATCTCGAAACGTGGAGTAGTTGATAGTTCCCGAGCACCGAGTATGCCAGCGGGTGGCTGGTCGGGCATGAATAGAATTTTCCATCTATTAATGTCTGCCCGATTACAGGTCTCGGTCGTACACTTTGTGACGCTTTCCCAAACAAAGCCTAAGTAGAGAGTGGACCCCTCCGGGACCTACTCTTTACATCCACAATATTGTTGTTACCAAGGGCCACTGCACTTCGGACCTTCGGTCCAGTGCTAAATTCATATGCGTCGGCGTCGTGCACGCAAGCATAAAGATGGGATCTGGACAAGTAATGTGATCATATCCAGTATCCGCTACAATCATTTTCGTGCAGCGATCATGACTACGACACTGGGAAGATGTTTCTCCCCGCAGCATCAAGGCGTAAGTCATCATAGGGAAACAATCACATGCAACTGCACAACCCAACTCAGGCCCTGTTTGGTTGGGAGTAGAATGAGTTCATTACTTTGGAACTCCTGGAATTAGGACCGGATTTTTATTTGGTTAGCAGATGGGAAAATAAAAATGCTGGTTTTCAATTCACAAAAACGTACGGTTCTGGTCTAAATTCCCGGAGTTTGTACCTCGCCCATTTTGGGCGCGGTCGGATGTAGTTTCACTTTTGTAGCTGTAACCTGCTGTCTCACATACAAAAGCTTGCGCAAGCTGCCGTGTACCAAATGATTACCACTCATATCGCTGAAACCGGGCCATATTATACCAAACGAATATGACGGAATGCAAAAGACATGATTAGATCTGCCGTGTTTTCATATTCATCAACACCGTAGCAAACAGGCCACCGCAGACCGTGGGAGGCGGCGAACAAAACGGGAGTCAAGAAAGTCATCCAAGCCTTTGAGGCCATCGATTTTTTTGGAAAAAAACAAAAAAAGGCATACGTGAAGAAACCAATCCAAAACAATATTCAACAATTGCGCTCGATGCAATCAACGAAGGAAGGAAAAAAATACCCGCATCTAAAAACCTATTATACAGAGGAGCGAACAATGTTCTGAATCATCTGATACCATTGCTAGGAAAATAGACCTAAATTTTGGGGGGCATTCATGATCGACTACAATGACGATGATGGTATCGGCGGCACCCAATGGAAGTGCGAAAGCCTTAGATTTCGGATGTAAAGGACTTGTAAGAGCGGAAGCGAGAGACAACCAGGACAGAGCGGACGGACTTACACCTTTGAGAAACATGCAATTACGGATAGATCCATAGAGAAAAGACTAAGTTTTTATATAAAATATTTAAAATCTCTCTATCTATCACCAAGAGACATGGTGGTTATGAGATTTATATAGATGAACCCCTTCAAAAAATATATATAATAAAATATATTTCTATTAATTTTGAGCTACACTAAAAAGATATTTAACACTTGCAAATATTTTCTATACTTCTGTAAAGCAACGACATAAAAGCATTCACAACGTATTATCCACTTATTCATGCGAGACAATCACACATCCTCAAGGTTAAAGGAACTCCAGTCAGTGTGCATCCCTGGTGATGTATTGAGTATTGAAAGAAGTATATCACTAAACAAAAAGAAAAAGTAGACTAGAAGAAGAAGAAGAAGAAGAAGAAGAAGAAGAAGAAGAAGAAGAAGAAGAAGAAGAAGAACGGAGAAGCAGTTATGTTACTCTCCATGAAAAGCCTAATGCATGGGTTAGGAAGTTTCTTTTTTCTTGATAGGGATTTCTTTTACTGTGTCATCAATATTCCGATAGAGTTTATTTTTATTGTTGTTGTTGTTGTTTATTCTAATAATGTCCCTTTTTTTTAATAGAAAGTCCATGCAATAATATTAAAGAGATGCTTACAAATGGAAACATCCGCAAGCATAGAATACAAAAAGAGTTCTACGTGGGCAAGCAAACACAGTAGTTATCCCACTGCTCAACAATAAAGCAAGATGAAAGTAAAAATGATAGAGAAGAAAGTAAAGATGTTCGTGGGGGAGGCATCCCTTAACATAGGCCTCGACAACATGATGAAGAAGATGTAAATGGAAGCAACTAAGATGATAGGGTACCGACTATGTGATGATCTAGAAAATTAGAATCTTGTGTCGTTTGTGATGATATCCTCCAAAGAGTAGCATCCTCCACTATGATGGTCTCCAAACATGTTGACTTGGTCATCTTCGCTTGCTATCACCTGTGTTGATGTTGACGTCAACCATGCGATGCAAATGTATAAATAAGGAATGTTAAATTTTAATTAGCATGTGTTGGGCAGGCCGGAAGACGTTGTTGAATTTCTTGTTATTTCTTTCTAGCCATATGTTCTAGAAGATGAGTATGACCAAATCTTCAGGGGGAAATCTAGTATGTTGTGGTAGATGTTTGATCCTAGTGACATATTTAGGTTGGAGGAGATTTCTTGTGACAACATGTGATGGAAAAAATTTGTACAAAAAATATAGCGTGGTAAAGAAGCTTGTGAAGAGATGTTGTGTGGTTTCTTCTTTTTTTTGACAGATGTAACATTTGGTTGGCCCCGAAAATCCTCTACTGGTCATATGATGGTCTGTAGGGATTCTGTTATTTGAGAGAAGCTAGTAGAAGATTTTAATTTTTTACGGCCATTTAACTTTCCATATGCAAGTCATATATGATATATGACCTCTGTAAGTTAAATGGAGATAGGTTGCTTTGGGGAAGTATTTCTGTCCCCAAATCTAAGAAATCCGGCTATTTGTGTTGAATTCGAGTTCATGTATGATATCTCGTAGAGTGTTGTCTCTAATGTGATTTTGAAGATGGATTTGAAGAGAGTTTTGCCTGTTACTAGTGAGGTGTTGGAGTTTAGATTCCAAATGGTGTTATGATGGAACCATGACTCAACCCAAAATTGATATTATGGTGGGCGTGCGGGGGTAGAGGAGATGTTTGATATTGTCTAAATTTTTGTTGATGAACTTCTGAAGTAGGGAAACATTCTATTGCTACTGTGGTGCTAGAGTGGTTTGTTTTTGTATTATTTTTGTAGGATGATTTTTTTTCCATATTTTGTTTATTTTGGTAGAGAGAATGTTTATGATCTTTCTCTCTGTGTCTCCTCCTGATAGCACTTCTCTTAGCACAATGTGTCATTTTCCAATGTCATATGTCGATCTCGTGCCCTTTTAATTATTTGATTGAGTCTTACAATGACAAGAGAAAAGACTCCTGTTGTCATTTACAACAATCATCCCCCCCCCCCCCATTATTTTGTCATTAAACTTCATGCGGATAACCACCTTTTACGGGTGAGTGCCATTTTTTGAGTCCAAGATTTATCTTCAAGTACATTTTAATGGTGCAGAAGATACTAACAATTGGCGCCTAGGGAATAGCTTTTCTACTGCAACTCAAAGGACGTGTACACGCTGCCCTTCGTCTCTACAACTTGTGGAAAAAAATATTTTCTCACAACACAAGATAAGAAATTTGTGGAAGCCTCTTTGAAATAGTGCCATGTCTGTCATATCAGGTTAACTTCTCCTCATCAATGTTTCTGCTTTGTCCTTTAAGGATTTTGTGGATCTGATTGATATTGTACGACTTATTTTCAAAATCTTTGTAAGGATCCGATTACGATTCTACATATATAAGTATATCATTATACACAGTCTTGTTAGGATATTGTATTTTATTTTGAGATGGCCGCCTTCGTATTTCAAGATATATTTTACCTCTTTTGAGATGGTCACCTACCACATGCCGACAAACATCTTATATGGACTGGAGATATGTTCGACAAGCATCTTACACGAGCCGCGTAACTAAGTCTGACCGTGGGTCAGGTTTTGTTGGACTAGATATGAATTGAATCCTACCCGATTCGACCCGAACTTAGATAAATCAGACCGAAATGCATCCAGATCCGAAAGGACTCGACTGAGCCGGGCCGAGCATACTCGATCCAAAATTAACCGGACTCGACTGGACCCAAAGATCATAAAAAATATTCTATACAGAAAAAATATGACATACTTGAAACCCGACCGGACCAAATCCGATCGAAACTAGATAGTGCCCAACCCAATTAGACCCGAATTAAAATAGACTTGAACAGGCCCGACCCAAAACTGAACAGACCTGAAAAGATCTGAATTTTCAGGTAATGTCGGACCGAGTCGGATAGGATAGGGTCAAGTACAATTTTTTTACCACCCCTACATAATCACTGTTCTGCTCGTCTCTATTCGGACTGTCGAGGAGTTTATTGTTAGAAAAAGCAGGATCTTTTCATCGACTTTTTTGGGGTTAAATTTGTACAGAATCGTTGTGACAATTGAATGCTAGCTGATCGTGCAACAGGAAAAAAAAGTAATAAAAAGTAAAATCTATGCGATGACGAACCCAGCCAGCCAAACTGAGGACAGAACTAACTCTACCGAGACTATTATCATCACAGGGCAGGCAGCATGGACGGTGATCTCATTTGGTTAATTGGTTTCCCACCTTCCACCGACAATACCTCCACTCCAGGAACACCCACATCAGACTCGAAACCTCACCTATCTTTGCATCACACCAACTCCAGTAGAACTCTTCCCCTGCCGGTCGTCATTCTTAAAGCCTTACTAATGCCTTGGGCAATGTGCCCTTTTGATGCAAGCAATGATGAAAACAGAGACAACCCTCATGGTGGAACCACCAGCGAAAGCAACAACAAACAAAGCAAACCATAATCACATTGAGACCACACATACTAGATGCTATTGCAAACTTAATTTTTTGATCTTCATTGTGATGTTTGTCAAGCAAACAAAATACAGAATGGTTGATAAAATTTAACATGGATGTTTTATCCATTGTTTATGAAGGAACACGAATCATTTGTGTAGGCTTTGAGTTGTGAACATTCTATGTGTTTGGAAAATTAATGTCTAAATACATAACTCGCTTTTGGCAATTAGCATGTACTTTTAGTAAATTTATTGATTTTACATCCACGTTATTAAAAGAAATGATTAACAGGTAAATCTCTTGAAAAATGCATTCTATCCCGAAGGCTTAATGATCAGTTCCAGGGCCATACCCATGTATCTTTAGGGTGAATAACTCAAGGTTTTGATATCTTTCTACTCAGAGGTGGTGATGGCCAAAATTTTCTGCTCACCAAGCCTCCACTCAGGGAACACAGATCAGGACCAGACTTTGACCAACAAGTTAGTACCAGGGATTCAAATGTATGTCGTCAGGGATTCAGACTTGAAACTTACCGTGTTTTATTATCGCAATGTTGTAAAAAAAGAGTAACGTGGCCATCCTTGAGTGGATCATATCATACATACAAATATATGTAACAAAAATGAAATGATCTCATCTTTATTAAAATTAAACAAAAAGGTTCTACATAGGGCCTATAGGAAACATGAAAGAAAAGATACATGATAAGAATGATTAATCCATATAATCACTACAACATTCACCTTTTATAAATCCCACAATGAGGGGTTTTGTTCAAGAGCTCAACATGTAGCATATCCATTTACTCACTTAAGTACCCATGTACTCCTATATATAGGAGACCCCGTACCTCACTATAAACTACTGACACTATCAATATTCTATCTACATGGTATAAGACGCATTACCCTAACTATAATCCACCCTACCCCTTCACTCCAATCCCCCTCTCTCTTCCCTTCTCCCTTCCCTACGGTTGGTCGTCACTACTGTCACCAGTGGCAGCGAGTCATCACTGCCACTACCAACAACATCGGTTGCACATAGCCGCCATCACTAGTAGAAACAATGACTGTACGTCACTGTCGCCACCAGGCATAGTAGTGACTGTTTGCCACTTCTTGTTGCTAGGTGCTATGCATACCAATGACAACAAGTCACAAGCTACCAGAAACTAATAAACAACAATAGACTGCCACCACCAGTCAAGTACATGCAACCTCTTTCTTTATCCCTATTTGTCTACTACAATAGCAAAAAATAAAAAAAAGAGAAACCAAAAACCTCATGTTTGTTTATAAAGTATGGAGAAAGAGAAGTGTCAGCATACTAATTTTTTTCTATTCTCTATGTCGTTCCCCTAACCCACATGGTTGAGTGCTATTTCAATGAGGGGTTTCCATGTTGCATATAAAGATGCCTACATTTATATGATTTATATTTTCTCATACCATGCCAAAATTTTGTAATGCATATTTTCTTTTATACTGTGCCTAAATTATGGTATTACTTCTCTTATGGTAGTTCTTCTCTTATTTTTTCTGACTTGTGCTTGTATTTTGATAGTGCTTTATTTCTATGCCTTTCTTCCAATCCAGTACTTTTTCTACTTCTCTATGGTTGTAAATCTATGTCCACAATCATATACAATGACATGCCTCATGATACTTCTATAAAGTTTAATGGAGGTAACTTCCTATAATGGATGAATGTTATCCAAATATTTATAGAATCATGTGGTACATTAAAATTTGTAAATAAAAATGCACCTACAACACCTGAGATGCCTGGACCACTAAAACCAACCAAGTACTTTCTTGGCTATGTGGGTGTATGGAGCACAATGTGGCAGTCAAGGATATGTGTGACATAAATGGGAAGTCATGTGGGAGGAAATGAAAAAATTCTACACATAGAAAAAAAAATTTATGTGCCTGTCTAATTTCATGGACAAAAAATTCTCATAACAGTGAGGCGATTGTCCATTTTCAAAATATTTTGATTTTTAATGAAATCCCTTTCCAATAAGTTGAACAACTCTACCAAAGTTACCAAGGAGAAAACACTCTCATTCCCAAGTGCTTCCAACTGTCTTAATCCCCAAAATGTTGTAGTGTGTTAACTTCTTCTCGTTAGAACCACTATTCTACCCATGAACCAGACATATGCAAGACTTTTCTAATCTTAGATGGTGTCTACTCGTGTCTCCCACAATAAATCTTTTGAGGTCCAAGAAAGATTGGTAGCGACTGCTAGAGGATGAGTATGAGGATAATGTTGTGGCTCATTACCCAAATGCACTTATTGTGGAAAATTAGGCCACAATAAGAATGTGTGTCACTCTCAGCATAGCTACCCTTCTCACTCTGATAGAGGCCATGATAGGGGATTTACACATGTTTCTCAGGCCTCCACTTTGACCATTGGCCATGGCACTTATATAGTGCATGCAGTTTCTACTTTGACTAAACATTCCAGTCATGTCTCACTGACAAAGGATGAGTAAAAATGTCTTCGTCAAACTACACACTAATATTATGACTCTTCTCTTCACAATAGCATGACAACACCAAAATCCTCACTTGATTGACACATTGGTGACCCACCCAATGTAGCACCTTTCGCATGATAATTGTTTATCAAGGTAACCCAAGATCTTCTATGCTTGTTGATAATCTAATTGGACTGTGGATTTAGGTGCTATGAAGCACATGATCGACAATTTTAAACCTCCTCACCTCTTCAGACTCCTTTCTTTCACATTCCACTATCAGTCTTATAGGATGGGTTAGTAAAATGGGTCACCAAGTGTGGCATCATTCCTATCTCATATAAATTAAAAGTGTTTATTGTTCATTTGTTCCTAGTACAAACTCATGTTAGTGGAAATATTAGTTGACTCTCTCTGCTATTTTGTAACCTTTTGGACCTTTTTGGTAAAAGGAATTGGCAGAATTTAATGATGATTAGACAAGGGGCACACTCTAGTGAACTATACTACTCTGCTCATCCACAATGTCCTACCAATTCTCTTATTGCATTTTCTTTGCAAAATCCACATCTACACTTTTTCCATCCTTTTCTAGACAAAATCAAGATCTTAGATAGTTCTACTTTTCTTGTTCTTCTATTTTGTATGATGCTTGTCAACTGGGAACACACCATAGTGTATCTTTCCCATCTCGTACTACTAAAAAATTCTCAAAACCTTTTGATTTAGTTTATAGCTATGTGTGTGGTCTATTTCAGACAACAAGCTATAATTGGTTCAAATTTTCTTACTTTTATGGGTGATTTCTTAAACATGACTTATTATTATCTTCTTTAAATACATGATTGAATCCCCCCCTAATTTGTGTATCTAATAAAATGATCTCATTTCATTTTTCTATTCATATTAAGATTCTTTGTACTGCTAATGCCCTTGAGTATGCCCAATGGGTTCATTCTTTTATAGGGATATGGGAGTGATCTATCAACGCTCTTGATTTTATTCTCCATAACAAAATGGTATTGCTGAGCACAAAATTGTCACTTGCTTTACAGCAAACACCGATGAATGCATATTTATCCTAGTTTTAGGTGTAGTTCAACTTAGTTTTACATTCATTTCCATCAAATTACTTTAGAACTAGCTTACATTTAGGTTTTCTCAATTTTATGTTAATTTGTAGATTTTGTTCCAAATTCCTAATTTTCATGGCAGGTTTGAGCTTCATATCTCATGCATGAGCATAGGAGACCGTGGTTTCACTAACTGACTAGTAGACACATGATATTTTTGATAATTTGACTAAACTTTTGTTTATCTATCCCTTCATCAATTATTGATTCCATCAGTTGATGCTTCATAGCTGCAAACCCTATGACTCATGCCAATAGTCCCCCTCAGGGCAAGTTTGCATCAACCTAGATTTTGTGAGTTCCCTCACTCTTCCCTTCTATCAAATGACTACTGATGGAAGCCCAACACTCATAAATCTATGAAACTCATGCTTGTCATTTATTGACAAGAACACTACACGCCTGCCTATTTGAGTGTCTGGGAGACTCAACATATGTGTTCTGATGGTAGTTCTGCACCCCCCTTCAATGGTAGTTCTGCACTCACCTTCCAATGGTAGTTTTGTAATCACCTTCCAATGGAACTCCTCGATCACCAACTGGTGGACCTAGATTGTTAATTGATAGAACTTCAACGCACTTGTCTTCCGCTGGAAGTCCTGATTACCTCATCAAATGAAAGTTCTACATTTTTCTATTATGGAAGGGTTTATCCATCTTATGATGGAATTCCTACTCATGCTTTATGATGGAAACCTAGGTTCACCTACTAGTCATTGCCCTTCCCTTTTGTCTATTGACCAAAATATTCAACATTGTGAGACCTTTTATCTACCTCCTGCTACTGCCTCTTCACATCCATGATGGATAATACTTAACCACAAGGAATATGGGAGGGTTCCAAAATCTAGCCTCCACATAATACAAGGAAACAACCACCAAGAAAAGGATCTATCTCCAACTTTCCAAAATTAGCCTTGAGCCTCCATCTCCAATTTCCATCAACCATTTACATTAGTAGATGACATCTCCACTTCTATGTCCATCATGTATTAGAGGTTTAGACCTCGAAAGAGTCTATTCCTACGGTTCTTGTTTCCATTGGTTGACAACCCCCACCCTCCTGAACTACTTCTCCTTCCTTATAACAGTCGAGTCTTAATTGTGGAAGGAATATGAGACCCCCAAGATCTTCTCTGACGAATGTCAAGGAGAACCTATACTCTTGTGTTGACCACCCTCAACCCTATCCTCAAACACTAGCATATAAACAACATGGATGCTTCTTTTCTATCTATTACAATGTTGGATTTCTTCCCTTCATTTATTCTTAATCATGTTATCATTGTGATGACCGAGTAGTCCTCTTGTTAGGGTTCCAGGAGTAGCCTTGTTACCTGATTTTGTTCTCTTTACTACATTTACTATTGTATGGACTATTATATGTCTGGAATTAATTATTTTATGCTTGTGCTCTTTCATGATCATCATACTTACATGTTTATTATATCTTGGTTGTAGAGAACCTTGAACCTAGGAGCTAGGATGTTGATTGATTCTCGTGATAACCTTAATGAGATCTTCAGATAGGTGTTTTTGCGGAGATAGATGTATGATCTATACGTAATGCAACAACAAGCTTAGAGTGATGTCTGTCTGGGTTTTAATCTAAACGCCAAAAGGGGGATTTAATTGGCCTCAAAATATGTATTCTCATTCTTAATATAACACAATGAGAGAAGGAATGACAGGTAGAAGTGGTGAAACCCATTCCACCCAAGTTTTTTCATCCATTGATATATAAAACCTTAATGCAACTCTTTTCATTATGTCAATTTTAGTTTGATCATACCAAATCCAATCTCGTATTAATTAGTATTATGTGGTTACTTTGATCAGATTATTCTTAAATATATTGTCCTTCAGGTTCGATCCCAAATTTATTATAAAAAATCTACTTGCATGTGATGATTATTGTGTGTAGTCTAGGCTCCCTAGGTGAATTTGCATGTGCAGTTAATCACACACATCAAATTTTAGAACAATTTCTAGGGACATCAGAATTTTCTGATCAACTTAATTGTCTTGGATTACATAGGATTTTTCTTATACAATTGATAATACTGAAAGTCATCTTGAATCCAACTCATCTCCAGCCATCTGATCTTAGTTGTGTGCACTTCTAAAGTGACATCTATCATGCATACAAAACTCTTCCAATGTCGACTCAATCAAAATCCTCGACTCTAAGATCAAACAAACTTACCAAATGCTCCTTCGTGAATGTAAGGTAGAAATGGAAGAAGAGGAGATCAACTGTAGAGTTGAAGTGACACTAGAAACACGAAGAGATAGTCTCATACAGAAATTAGAGCTACTTTGCAAGAAGAATTATAAGTAGATAAAGAAACCTAGAGAGGTACGAGAGTTATCGGTACCTAAAGCTAGATATTCACAACCCCATTGTACAACCATCCATCTTATCTCAAAACTTTTAAATCTAGATAGAATGGGTGACATTGATGAAAAATAACAATTTTGTAGGAAGATCCGAAAAGGATGCACATGAACATACACATAAGTTCATAGACCTTTATGGATTGAGAAAACAAGATGGCATGTCAGATGAAGCCATCTGGTTATGTCTATTCTACTAGTCCCTCACTAAAAAGGCTAGGGTGTGGTTCAACTCCCTAGATAAGGTCTGCATCACCACTTGGGAGGAACTCTTGAACATGTTCCTGAGAACTTTTTTCTGCCCTCACTTATTAAATTTGGGGGAAAATTACCAAGTTATAACAATTTCCAAGTAAAATTCTACTCAAAACTCTGGGAATGATTTTTAGAGCCCCAACACAAATGCCACAATCCCTCCTCACACCTCATCAATCAATTATATAGGGGAGTGGATGATGACATTAAGAAGTTCCTTGATATTGCTTCCATGGAGATTTTATGCAAAAAATCTTTGATGACGTATAAAAGGTTGTGAGAAGAGGAGTAGATAACCAAGCTAATTGGGGCTAATCGTGCAAGATAGATGTCCTTATGGTCAATATGGCAGAGGACTAATCTGGTCCAATGACAATCCTTAAATCTTTGAAAGTACTAGCACTCAAACAAGACAACCTTGAGTCATCCTTCTAGAGGTATGGACAAAGAGGAGGTCAACCTTATTTTCTATCTAGGGAAACCTAAGAGGTCTGCCAAGTCTATAGTGTAAAAGGGCACACAAGTTTGGAATGCAATCACCTCTACCAGGCTACCTTCAACATGTAACAACCTTAATTCAACATCGCCCCCGTCATTGCAGAGGTCAATGCTATAAACTCCATTCCTGGGAAGCAATACTACCCCAACTAATTAAGAAACCGTCATAGATTTCATTATGGAAACCCAGACAAATCACAAATTCCCACAAACTAAAATAGGACCAAAATTGAAACCAAGTTTTAGGACCCCCTAATTTCCAACAAAACCCATAATAGCTTCAACCCCAGGGCTTCAACTAAGTCAACAACTATAGTCTAGGAAAACAACCCTACAATCAACAAGGACAACTTCTCCTTATCCAAGGAAGCTAGTAGAACATACCCATCCTTAACGATCAAGGTCATCTGGATGACATTGAGAAGATACTGACAAGTCAATAGGCATATGATAAGTCCATTGAGGGCCAACTTGCATGGATTGTTGTGTGTGCCCATTTTCCCTCCAACGGGTTTGTTTGCCAATCAACCCAAGAACAATACCAATCATCAGGAGGGGCATTTGAAGGATGTAACCACAACTTCTTAGTTTGCTCTACTAGAACCACCCACCATAGTCACAAACAACATGTTGGTTCTTGAAGATGATGGTGACGACAAAGTTACCCCTATGGCTACACTTGTAGAACCAATGATTGAAAAACCAACGTAGGGTGACACATCCACTCCAGAGTAAAGTAGTACACCTAATCCTACGAAGGCACCAAAAACTACACCAAAAACTCCTATCCCAGTGGTTCCTATCTACAAACACTGTATCCCTTACCAGGGCTATCTAGCTTAGACATTACTCAAGATTCACGAAGTTCAAGGAAGTGGTGAAGAGCTACATGTTGATATTCCCTTCCTTGATTCTCTAGATGAAATCCCCTCCTATATCAAGTTCTTCAAGTCTCTCCTCACTTGCAAGTACCTAACTAAAGAATTTGAGACTGTGAAATTAACACGAACATCATCAAACATCTTCTAGACCAAGATGGCTATAAAACTCAACAATCTAGGATCTTTTTCTATCTCTTGCTTTGTTGCTTACTCCACATGCTAAAAGGGTCTAGATGACCTTGGGGAATCTACCATGACATATAGTTTGTGCAAAAGACTAGGCTTCACATCTGACATCCTTCCCATCAAAATCATAATTCAACTTATTGAATCTTCAATGACCACCCCTACGAGGATTGTAAAAGACATCCCTATGAGAATGGGTTCCAAATCTTACTGCCTCTATGATTTTTTTTATCACAGATATAAAGGAGGATATTAGATATCCTCTCATTCTTGGACACCCTTCCTTTCCATTTCCAAATCCTTAATCGACGTTGAAGCAAGAATCTTAAAGTTAAGACTTGGGATAGACACAATTGACTTCAAGGTTTTTGTGAGTCTCAAGGGTCCCTCTTTCCAGGAACAATGATTCCTCATCGACCTCATTGACAATATGGTGGAACTGTAGTAGGAGACTCCTACTTTTGAAGACCCTCTTGAAACTATGCTCATCGACCCTAACACCCATGAGCTGAATGATGAATGCATGGAGAAGAACCTTTTCACCTATACAACATTGAATAAGCCCCTAAGGTCGAATTTTAAGAGCTTAAATCTACCTCCATCACTAAAAAATAAGATAAGGAGCCTATTGTACTAGAGATGAATCCTCTACCTTAGAGGCTAAAATATGTCATCCTAGATGACAAAAAGGTATACCTATCTAGTCACCATCAATTTATATCTAACAATAGATCAAAAATATAGGTTGTTGATAGAACTAAGGAAGATGCATAATGCATTAGGCTAAAAAATGACTGACTTAAAAATAGTTAGAAAATCCCTCTACATAGATAGAACTAATATGGTCAACAACTACAAGCCCTCTATCAAGCATCAATACAGGCTGAACTCAATTCTAAAGGAGGTTGTGCATGAAGAGGTAATAAAGATATTATTTTTACGGATCATGTATCCCGACTCAAATTCACTAGGGGTGAGTGATGTATGAATAGTGCGGAAGAAAGGAGGTACTATTGTTGTGTTGAATGAGAAGAATGAGTTTATCCCCACTTGCATCATGACCGAGTGGTGCATGTGCATAGACTTTCACAAGCTCAACAATGCTACTTGGAAGGATCACTTTCCACTCCCATTTCTTAATTAAGTCAGGAAAAACTTGCCCACCATGAGTTTTTTTGTAACTTGGATGGATACTCTGGATTCTACTGGATACCCATCCACCTCAACAATTAAGAAAAGACTACCTTCACGTGTCCCTTTTGCATGTATGCCTTGGATTATGCAATGCACCCACCACCTTTTGGAATTGCATGTCTGTTATCTTTGTCGGCCTTATAGAGATGATAATGGAAATATTAATGTATGACTTATCAGTCTATGAATATTATTTTGATGCATGTTTACACCATCTTTCCTTGGTCAAAGAATAGTGTGAAGAAGCACATATGGTGCTCAATTGGGATAAAAGTCACTTCATGGTGAAGGAGGGCATTGTTTCTGACATCGCACCAGCTCAAGAGGCATCAAAGTTGACAAGGCAAATGTTGACGTGATTTCAAATCTATCTCCTCTGACCACTATAAAGGAAGTATGGGAATTTCTAATACATGCCCGATCCTATAAGAGGTTTATTTGCAACTTCAATAAGATCACTAAGGCTCTTACAAATATTTTCCAAAAGGATTTGAACTTCATTTTTTAGTTTGACTGTATGAAGAACTTCAACATCCTAAAGGAAGATCTCATATCTACCCATATCCTTTGTGCCCTAGATTGATCTTTTCCTTTCAAGTTCATGTGTGATTCAAGTGACTACACTGTAGGTGTCATTTTGGGGCAACACATCAACGATAAACATCATGCCAACTAATGCAAAAGAAAGACGTTGGATGATACACAAAATAATTATGAAACCAGTAAAATGGAGCTTCTTGCCGTTGTCTATGATTTTGAGAAGTTTCTATCCTATCTAATAGGTTCACACACGATTGTGTACATTGATCATGCTGTTGTCAAGCATTTAATATCAATGAAGGATGCAAATCATAAGATGATAAGATGGATCTTATTGTTGCAAGAGTTTAATATAGAAATAAAAGACAAGAAGAGAATTGAAAATGTTGTTCTTAATCATGTTATATGATTGCATATCCATTGCATATTAGATGATTGCATATCCAAGATTTTCACACAGTCCCCATCAATGACTCTTTGGTTGATGACCACTTGCTGAAGGCATCTACATTCACCCTATGGTATGCTAATTTTGTGAACTATATCCATGACAAGCCTTCATCCAGATTGAATAGGAAATTAAAAGAAGAAATTTATGTATGGCATCATTCATTATTATTAAGATGATCCTTATATATTTCAATTTTGTTTGAAGGACTCTACCTCTGGTACATCACTAAAGAGGAAACTTCTCTTATTCTTGAATAGTACCATTACAACCCGATTGGGGGACACATGAGCTCCAAAAAGACTACACTCAAGGTCATTCAATGTGGGTTCTTCTGGCCCTCTATTTTCGAAGATGTTCATCATAATGTCAAGTCTTGCAACCAATGCTACTGATCTACTAATATTTCTAAGAGGGAGTGATACCACTAAATCTATAGCAAAAAATCAAGAACTTCGAGAGGTTTGGGTGTGGACTACATAGGTCCATTCCCCTCTTCTTATGACTTATCATGCAATTTTGTTACTATATATACATTTCCAAATGGGTCAAAGTCATTCCCATAGTTTCTTACAACTCCATTACAATCATCAAACTTTTCAAATATATCATCTTCCCACTCTTTGGAGTCCCACATTGTAATAAATCCCTCTCCTTGTTATCCCTAATAAAGGTGGACTAAGAGGGAAAGAGTAAATATCATCTTCTAGAATCTAAGTTTAGCAAATAACTGATTATAATTCATTATGGAAAAGAGTTTGGTAACAATATGAATATAAATATCCTCCAACGATTTACATGACTAATCTGAGGGAAACCAAACTTATAACAATAAATAAAACTATATGTCTAATCCTCTAGTAGTCCTTATACATATATTCATTTTGTGCTAGCTTTTGGTATCCATGTCTTCAGATATTATGGAGATTAACCCAAAATTTTGAAAATCAAAACACATATATGCATATATTTATATAGTGTATGTGGTGCATCCAAAATATGTGCATGTAGGTGTAACAATGTAATCAACCACATTCAAAAATTAATATTAATAATAAAACTTTCAATTTATATATTCCTAACCCATAATTACCCTATCTCAGTGGGTACGTATTTCCCTTGATCCAACATTGGATTCTAAGGTTTTTTTCTAGCATTGGACTCATGGTGACATTCCATATTTGGAATCTATCACATATACATCCACAATATCAATCACTTCCTCAACAACTTGTCCTTAGTTTTCTAGGAGTATTACCTCCTTCAACTACCCTTTAGATATGGCACAATGGGTTCAGGAAAGTTATTCTTATATAAGAATAGACACATAGAGTCTATTAATTTGTAGGAAGAAAATAAACATCCAATTGTTTACTTGCAATACAACATGAAACTTCAAAAATCATTAGAAGTAAATAAGAGCAGTTATTCATTAGTGACCACATACCTTTCTTTAGAGATGACTTAGATCCACGTAAATAGGTATAGTTTATCAACCAAGCAATCAATCAACATGTAATTAATGTTTAACATCCAAGTATTACTTTTATGTTCCCAAAATAATGTCCAAGTTTGACTTGGGTCCTAGGTTAGGGTTTTGGGTCAGATTAGGGTTAGGCTTCACAAACTCTAATTGTGAATATTAAGGATTTAATACTGTGTGAACCCTAACTCTTAGGTTAGTTTTGATTATATCATTTCATCAAATTGGATCAAACTTTATACATCAAGATTAACCAAGAAAGATATGATAATTAATTTCATAAATTTAGGGTTTATGTGCATTATATATCATCAAAGTATGCATAGTGAAACACTTTTGAAATTTGATAGAATCAGGGCATGAAACCTATATTATTGGATTCTACATATTTTTATGGTCATTTACACACACCCACACACTCTCTCTCTCTCTCTTTCTCTCTCTCTCTCACACACACAAATAAATAAATAAATATATATATATATATATATATATATATATGCTATCATACAAGTTACCATCTCTTTTCAAGAATTTTTACAAATTAAACATGAATCAATCAATCAAGACTGTTATGTTAGCTGGATAATTATTTATCCATGCTTGACATATCTTGGTTCAAATCCTAGGACAATGACCTGTCTGCCCATTTGGATTAGGGAAAATTGGTTCACTCACCCCTGGGATTGTTCCCTCATGTGCCTTCTTGGACAAGCAGTTGACCTTGGGGTTAACCCCCCAGCTGAATTCACCATTAGGTGCTCAACAACCTTGGTTGAGGGTCTCATGGCCTTGTCCAGGTCCTACTGATGATAACTGACTAAGGCACGATAGCGGGGGTAGACCAAAGTAGATTCTAGGGGTCTGAGACAATAGGTAAAACATTGAAGAAGTAGGTGGATAAATAGCTCAATTCACAATAAACCAATACCTTAGGAAGCTTATTGGGAGCCCAGTGATGCTTTCCCATCACTCACGATACTCTCTGATGACTGAAGATGAGATCTTGATGAAGCTTTATAATATTTGAGTGGTATGGATTGGGTAAGGGTGACAACATATTCCTAGTGGCTTAAAAACACACTAGACAACTTCATAGAGTTCTCACGGTGTTGCCGGCCAAGCCAATTGGCCTAGGGTGCTTTAGAGAATTAGTACAATGGTGGGTTTCACCAAAGATGAGGGAGATCTAAGAAGGGGTAATGTGAGTAGTTGATGACCAATTGAGAGTACCTCTGAGTGTGTGATGGTACACAGGTGCTAATGGTACCTTTTTTATGGGATGGATTAGAGTTTAGGGGTGATTGAGTCCAACCCTAACTCACTGGAGGGCCAATGATTTGGGTGTTATCATTTCACACGGTGATAATGGCTGAAGCTTGGGTCATTGACTTTGTTATCCTCTCCTAGTTCCAATGGGACTTGTGCACACATGTGCTAATGGTACCTTATTTATGGGATGGTTTAGAGTTTAGGGGGTAATTGAGTCCAACCCTAACTCACTGGAGGACCGGTGACTTGGGTGTTATCATTTCACATGATGATAATGGATGAAGCTTGGGTCATTGACTTTGTTATCCTCTCCTGGTTCCAATGGGACTTGTTTGAGAGAAAACATCAAAGAAAGAGGGAGTTTGTCTTAGAGGGGGAAGTTTGTGCTTTGTTGGACTCAGATCAAGAGGTAGACCATGGTTGGGTATCATTCAATCTTTATCCAACAACTTAAATAGGTTTCCAAATCCTTGTCACGCATCTAAGTCCTACATCGTACAAAATTTAGGTTGGTGATAATATTTATATTCTATTTACATCCAATTGTTTCTAGGATAAACTCACTTTAACCATTTCTTTAAAAAAATTCCATAAGTTTCTAGAAAACTCCAAACACCCCCAAATTTTGAGGGAACCTCTATCCTTGCATTATCTCATCTTGTGCAAAATGTTATAACAAAATATGGAAGTTAAATGTCCTTTCCTTGACTTCCAAGTAATTACTTACTTTAATTATCTAAGACACATATATACATTATCTACTCAAACTTGGAAATTATCACTATTTTGATATTTTCTCATGTTGGGTTAAAGGCGAGGCCCAAATAATCTTGGTTGTTTTCCTCAATTTGACATTCAAACTAACCATGATATCATTATGTGTTAGTTATCCCTTTATTTGATAATCTTGGAGCCTTCTAGATTATTGAGATTTCCCTCAAATCTTTAATCATCAACCGTTAATATATTATTCAAAACAACCAAACATACAAAATCCATTTTTATGGAGAAACTACATTCATAAACCAAAATTTCTAAATAAGGCATAGAAATCCAACATTATCCAATATTACCCTATTACAACTTTATTTGCATACAAGTAAAATAAGTGCACAAAAATATAGGTTGTAACTTACACACACTATCATTTCTAATGGAGGATAATAATTTCTTGAGTGTACCTTTGAATCACTCCTTCTCAAGTATGGTGTTTCTCACCATGTGGCTACTTGATGTACACCTCATTTAGGGCTTCATCTTGTGTCATTTTATTGTTTAATCATATCTAAATATGTTAAAATGGGTGCTAGTTCCCTCCATAAGCGTATTATTGTCAAATGCACTTATGTACATCCTTTGCATGTTTTTGAAGTACTTGAACAACACTTTGGATGGATGCAAGAGGAGGATGATCCTAGGGTTCCTCCGCCCTTGGAGGAGCCTAGGAATACAAATTGGTAGGGCATTACCCGCTTACCCAATACCCATACCCTATAGGGTAGGGTAAGGATAAATACATTTGTTACCCACCACCCATTTATCCTTTACCTAATTTACCCACATATAAAGAGGGTAGGGTAAAGGAAGAAGCTTTACCCATTTACCCATTAGTACAATGTTAGATTCTTCATTTCATACATAATACAATTTTCAATACATACAAAAATCTTGACAATCCTCACTACTACTTTCTTAATTTGTACTATTATTTGATTTCAAAAACTTTATTAAAGGTGACATGACACACTTTTATAGTCATATGTTAGAGAAAATATAATTCTCTAGTATTACATAATATATTCAAAAGGTTAGACCTTGTATTTATATATAAATGTTGGGATAAATATTAATATTTTCAATGATATATGGATATCATTATTACTACTATATAGTAATAATGTTGGGTTAGACCTTGTGTGATTTAAGTATCCTAAGGCCTCTCCTATTTATAGGAATGGTTTGAAAGTGTTTAGGGACGTTTTAGGGAGTCTCTAGAGTGTTCTTAGTGCTTAAATAGCCGTTAGGTAGAAAGTAGTTGGCTGCAATGGCTGAATTATTCGAGCTTGGAAGAACAATCCAGAACCCTCTCCAGTTGACAAGTTTGTCGACTGACCATGTATCAATTGAGATTTTCTTTGACCGAGCCTGGATTGAATGCAAATGTGTATCAACATCAATTTTTAACTCTCAACTCCCAACTACTTGGTCTAACAGTCATATGCTTTGGACCAAGGTTGGGTCGGTCGACCATATACTCGACTAAAACACAATTTAGAGAACAAATATGTAAACTTTTGAACTATTCTCTAAGTGATCGACCAAGGTGGTTCTCGGTCGACAATATCCTAGATCGAGTGTGTCTCGATCAATAAGTTTCTTGACTGGGATGGGTACCATTTCAGGTTTTTAAACCACCTATTAAGTGTATGTTCTAATGGATGATATTGAATTTAATAACTAGAGTGATCCTAACTAAGGGTTATAAGTGGATAGAGAATATCTAACACTTTATTTACATGGTATCTAAGTACTTGTACATTATATCTTTGTACAAGTATTTACATTTGAGTACAATCATGAAAATACAAACATTTAAGCGCATTGATCTTCAATTATCCACTTAGTATGATCTCCTTATTTCCTTGAACCCTAAATACTCAAGTAGCATGTTATATCCACAAGAATAATGTTTGTCATCATTAAAACAAATGTTATGATAATGTCAATTTGGCCAATAATCTCCCCCTTTTTGAAGATGATAAACATTCCTAAAATATAAGAAAAATAATTGAAATGAAATGAGTTTCATACTTGTGATATACCTGAGATGAATATATTCTCTTGTTCTCATAAAATGTGTTCTAATATACTTAAAGAGATATGGAACATGATATCCATGTCTTAAGGTAATGTAGCACCAATTAATGTGAAGCCAAGAGATCATGAAACTCATGAAAATATTTTATTTTATTTCTCCCCCTTTGTCATTTCAAAAAGATAACGATAATATCATTTTAAACTTACTCCCCCCGAATGGAATACTCCCCCTCAATAGAATGCACATGTTTTGAAAAAAAAGTGTGAAGAAAGTTTCCAATGAAAGCCATAATTCAAATCGACATAGATTTTCCAATGATTTTATGAACAAGTGAATACAAGCAAGCTTAATTTCATTGATAATAAGTCATTACATAGATCTTACTACTCAAGACATAAGGTAATAATAGATTTATCACTTGCAAGAATTCAGGATTAGATCAACTTCAGGATGTTTCCCATAGAATGGAGTATCATCATAATACTTAACAAGTGTCTTCCAGTCCATTGCACCTATCTTTTTGAGAGCATATGCTTCCAGAAATGTAGGTGCCCGATCAAATAAAAAATGAGCGACTATTTCTTGAAGTTGAATTGGTGAATATTGGGTATGGGTGAGATCATTTGATGGTGGTTGTGGAACTTGAGTGTATTGGATGTAAGGATTGAATGGATAGATGCCCCGGAGATATTGTTCATAAGGATAAGTGTCAGGAAATTAGGAGTTAAGGCTTGCATCCTTTAGTTTAGGTAGGTCATTGCATTATGGGTTTAGTCTAGATGTCTCCCAATTTGATATGTGGCTCCTTTAAGATAGGAAACATCATCTACAAGGTTTTCTATAGAATAGCTAGGAAGAGTAGGAGGTGGAGGATTGGCTTTAGTGGATGTTTCTCCTTTAGTCCTAGAACTTTTGTGCCCAAAGTCAATGCGCATTTGATCAACAACATTTTGGGTAATTCTTTGGGGACGTCTTCACATTTGTAGCCTAAGTCTTCTAAGTTTTTTTCCAAGGAATATTGGACTATTTGGTAGACAAAATTAGCATAAGGTGGGTTCCCAAAAAAAATCAAACATGTTGGATAGGATGATGTGAATGAAGTTCACATGGATACTTTCAAGTATGGCATAGATAAAGTACATACCAAATTGGGGAATTTCAATTTTATTGGCTCTAGGATGAATATTATGGGTAATAATGAGATTCACTATCTTAGCCTTAGGGGTTAAGGAGGTAGCATAATAGGTTCCCCTATGTTCATGTTATGAGGTGTTAGGAACAAAGCTAGCCTTTTTGATATCACTAAGGCTAATGAATTCTTATTCGGTGGAGAATTTGAAGATGGGATTGCCATTGGTTAGGTGTAGAAAATCTCCATATTCTTCAGCATCTATGTCTAGCATTTTTAGGATATCATTTTTAGAATAGTAGAAGGATATACCATCAACCATGGAAGTGAAGGAGTAGGGGTCACTGGAATCTCAAGTGAGGTTGGCATAGAATTCATTTACATCTTGGGTAGACTAGAAACAAAAGGAAGGGATAAGAAATTCCTTCAATTTTAGCACCTTGAAAAGTTGGGAGATATCAAGAAGGATGATGATGTCCTTGAGTTCCATCATCTATCGAGGAAGAGGAGACTTTGAGGTGAGCTTCAAGTAGCGTTCTCCAGTAGCAACACATTGAAGGTGATGATGCTCAATGCTGGAGTAGGTGTGCGTCCCTTCCTTGAAGCAACTTGCTTCTTGCCACCACGATTTGAAGAGGAAGCCATCTTGATCAAAGAGTGGTGGAAGAAGAGGTATATATGATAGGGGGATGAAGGTTGTTGAAAGATAGCTGTAAGAAATTCTAGAGAGGTGAAGGAGAAGAGAGCACTTGAGTTGTAAAGAGAATGACCAGATTGGGGTGCTATTTATAGAAAAACAAAATTGTGCTTAGTCGACAAACTCGTCGACCAAGCCCCCAATGACTCTCTTCCCCAATGACTCTTTAACATCCAGTCGGTCAAAGTTTGAATTAAAAAAAATTGCAACGGTCGAGGAATCGATCGAGATTTTTTTCGACCGAGGGACCTATGGGTAATATTTTTTGGTCCAAGGAGTATCTAGAAGATTCTCAACTAAAATTTTCATAGTTGGTTGAGGGTCCCACCAAGTGACAATAGATCGAGAATTTTGTCGACCGAGGACTTTCACGATCCAGTATTTTTTTGACCAGATATCATACTATGAGTAGTATTTCATAATTGGAATGGATTGAGCATGACTAAGTGCTTGTTCATGATATTAAATCATTGTAGACAAATATTGTAAGGGTTTAATTTTATTACTGTATGCAAGAAAATCACTTCAATTGCAAACTAATTTTTTTTATAAAGAATCTTAAGCAAATATTATCAAAGAAAACATCTTCTAGAGGAGTAATAAGTAACTTCTTTCTAATATATTGGAATTGATCCAAAGGGAGCGATTTGGAAAAAATAATAGGCAATTGTTCCTCTTTATCAACATGATGTGGAGAGATATTATTCTTGGAAATATGATCTCTTAAAAAAGATGTCTAATTCAATGTTCTTAGTGTGACTGTGTTAAGTGGGATTATGAGCAAAGTTTTTAGCACTTGTATTATCACAGAAAATTGGCATAGAGGAAAATCCAAAACCATAATCATTCAAAACTTGTTGCATATAAAGTACTTAAGCACAACATGATCCCGCAACCACATATTTGGCTTCAGTGGTATATAAGGTAACTGTATTTTGTTTCTTACTAAACCAAGATACTAATTCTCTTCCCAGCAAGAAAAACCCAACACTTGTGCTCTTTCGATCAAGATGACAACCAACATAATCGACATTGGTGTAAGCTTTTAAATCCAATGATTGACCTTTAGGATACTACAAACAATAATTTATAGTGCCGGTGAGATATCTTATCTTAAAATTCTTTTGATGAATTGAAAATGAGAATGCATCAATTTTGATTGAAATATAGCACAAAGTATAACAACAAACATAATATCCGATCTAGATGAAGTCAAGTATAGGAAGCTACCAATCACAACCCTATATAAGAAATCATCAATGGATTCACCACCTTAATCATTGTCAATTTTCATAGAAGTGGCCATAGGTGTAGTAGCATGTTTACAATTTTCCATATTAAATTGTTTTAATAGTTCCTTACTATATTTCTCTTGGCTTAAGAAAATTCCAGTGGGCATTTGTTTATTTGAAAACTAAGGAAAAATGCTAATTCACCCATAAGACTCATTTCAAATTCCTTTTGAATGATATCACTAAATTGAATACATAAGGAATCATTTGAGGCACCAGAGGTAATGTCATCAACATATTTGTGAACAACTAGAAAATTAGATTCATAAGTTTTGAAAAATAATGTGGAATCCAATTTTCCAATAGAGAAACCATTATCAAAGAGATAATTCTTAAGTATTTCATACCAATTTTTTGGTGCTTGCTATAGACCATAAAAATCTTTCTTAAGTTTATAAACATGGTCAATCTTGTTAGAATTTCAAAACCAAGTGGTTGGGAAACATAAACTTCTTCTTCTATGATTCCATTTAAGAAAGCACATTTTACATCCATTTGAAAAAGTTTGATGTCTTTATGGGAAGCTAGAGCTAACAAAATTCTAATGGCTTCAAGTCTAGCTACAACTGCATAAGTCTCATCAAAGTCTATCCCTTCTTGTTGATTATATCCTTGAGCAACCGACCTAGTTTTGTTTCTAACCACTTCCCTGAATTCATTAAGTTTATTTCAAAAATCCCATTTAGTTCCAATGATGGTTTTGTCTTGAGGTCTAGGCACTAAGTCCCATACATTGTTTTTAGTGAATTGATTTATCTCTTCTTGCATAGCCATTATCCAGTAGTCATCTTTTAGAGCTTCATTTATCTTTTTAGGTTCAACAATTGATACAAAGGCCATGTTTGCAACATCTCTAAATGACTATCGAGTTACTTTATCAAAAGGATTTCTCTTGATTAATTCTTGAGGATGATCTTTAATTATCATAGGAATAAGTTGTTGTGCCTCATCATTGTGTTGTTCAATTTCATAATTTTAATAATCTTTTATTGATATGACTGATTCCTCAATTCGATGTGTAATATCATTCAAGTTTTCATTTTCAATTTCATTTTCATCACTTTGTGTTGTTATTTCATGAAATGTTATGCAAATTGATTGTTTAAGTTTTCTAGAAATAGTGTTGTAGTTTCTAAATGCCTTACTAGTAACCCAAAAAGAATCCTTTTTGTGATTTAGGGTCAAATTTGTCTCTATCATCCTTTGTGTTTAAGATGTAACAAGGTGTACTAAAGGTATGAAAATAGTAAACTCTAGGTTTCTTGTTAAAATGAGTTCATAAGGAGTCTCTTAATATGAGAGTGGATTGACACACTATTTAATACATAGCATGGTATATTTACTATTTCAGCCCAAAAGGTTTTAGGTGTATTGTGTTCAAGTAACATTGTTCTAGCCATTTCTTGTAAGGATCGATTTTTCCTCTCTACTATCCCATTTTCTTGTGAGGTACGTGGAGCTGAAAAATTACGAGTATACCCTTCAGATGTACAAAATTCTTCAAAGATGTGATTTTCAAACTCCCCACCATGATCACTCCTAATTGTGCAAATTTTGTTTTGTAGTTGATTTCAATCTTAGATCAAAATTGAATGAATATTCTAATAGTGTCACCTTTTTTTGAGAGAAAATGAACCCAAGTATATCTACTATAATCATCAACAATGACAAAGCAATATGTTTTACCACCAATAGATTGAGTCCTCATGAGACCAAATAAATCCATGTGAATAAGTTCTAATGATCTAGTAGTACTAAGCAAGGTTTTAGATTTGAAAGAAGTTTTAATTTGCTTGCCTAGAGTACATGGTTCACAATTTTTAGGTTTATCAAAAGAAAGTTTAGGTAAATCATGAACAAGATCATACATAATCAACTTTTTGATAACATGTAAGCTTGCATGACCTAGCTTTCTATGACATAATTGTAAAGATTCATCATTCACAAGAAGACATTTTCCAACAATAGCTTGCATTGAGTTAGGTTTAAGTATATAAAGATTTCTATTATTTTTCCTTCATAATCAACATCATTAGTGTTTTCTATGAGTAACTTGCAACAAGATTTTTTAAGTAGAACATCATAGCCACTATCACACAATTGACAACATTAATTAAGTTTTTATACAATCCATCTACAAGTAACACATTTTTTATTTGAAGATTTGTACCAACATGACCTATCCCAATAATTTTACCTTTGGCTTTATCTCCAAATGTGACTGTTCCGCTCTTCTTTTCTTCAAGTGTATGGAAACCTTCTTGTTTCCAGTCATATGTTTGGAACAACCATTGTTAACCACCCAATCCTACAAAAGTAGGTAGATTTTGGTACCTATGTGGTGGTACTTTTAGTTAGGAGAATTTTAACATTTCAAGTTTTAGAACAACTTAATATGAAGATCTCATTACAGTTTTAAAGCACCAAAGTTAAATGTAAATAAATGTTTTTAATTTCAATAAATAGTTCAAACAGAACTATCCTCGGTCAAACTTTTCTTCTACCAGAAGAGTTCTTGATCAAACTATTTGGACCAAGAATATTTTCCAATAAGCACAAGTTTTGGCAAAACTACCTTTGGTCAATTATTTCTTTGACCGGAAGAGGTCTCGGTCGAGTTCTTTGTCGACCAAGATAAATTTTTGTATATTTTTAGTAAGTTTAACATTTTTGATGTAGACATATCGCTGAAGTGAGCAGCAAGCCCGCAGTCAACCCGATGGTTGACTCTGACGTTCTGGCCACCTGCGAGCACGTCGATCGCCTAGGGAGCTTCCCCGCCCTCTCCCAAACTCAACCACAACATCAATTTCTCGTGAAAACCTTGCTACGATCACCTCCTACCCACTGAACTCCAGCGAGGTTCTCTCAAACGATAGGGGTGCTGTTCACGATAGAGGATGAAATTGAGGGCACAGAAACACTCTTCTCGGCTTGTCGCAGAGCTTAGGGTAGCAAGAAAGCACGCTGGTACCCCCTTTCATCCTCCCTTATATATAGGGTCATCTGAGTAGTCCTGCAACTTGAGGACTTCTGTTCTTTTCGACGAACCCACCCAGAAATTGGGTTAGTCCTTCTCGGAATGAATTCCTGAGGGTGATGGACTCATCCACGCCTCAGGTTATGGCCTAAAATGCGAGCAATTTGGATTTTAAAAATCCCGATCTCCCCTCCCCTCTTTCCTTCTATGAAACCAGGAGGATGATGCACAACTAGCATTGGATCGCTGGTCCTCTAGACCACGCGGGGTATCCAACGACTATCATCGCTCCCCTATTTCCAAATTCTTAAAAACGAAGGAAAAAGGGTTTTTAACAAGGAAACTTGGGAAAATCATATCTCTCTCCTCGTTTAATATTTTTCACTCAAATTTTAGAGGAAATTCTATCTTGTCATTATCTACTCGAGTACCAAATTTGAAACCCAAATTCCAAAGGAAAAGTGTGTTTCCTTTACATGAAAGTTATTCATTAATAAAACCAAATTAATTGATATTTCCTCTTTCTTTTTCCATTATATTGGCATCTTGGATTCCTTGGACCTCAAGGAACCCTAAAGGCACGAAATCCCATCTCAAGGAATATTCCTTTATCCTTTTATTTTATCCTTTCTCCCTTTCTTTCTTATTCCTTTATTAAGATATTTCTTTTCAAGGATTTCTCTTAATATTTCATTTCCTTTTTCCCTCTTTTCATATTTCTTTTATTAGAAATCACATAGAAACGAAATTTATTTAATTGTGGTCATTACTTCCACTTTCTAGAGTTTTCTATGTATTTCTCTTTATCACTTTGATTTATATCCATCAATGGATTAATCTAATAATAGGAATCACGAAATTCCTATCCAAAGGAATATTTGCAAGGAAACCCATCCTTTGAAGCAAAGCATACAACCTTTTTAATTAAACTCAAATTCACAAAATCATTATATTTCAATTATGAAAATACGTGCAAAATTGAGGTTCTAACAATATTCCTTCAACGAGAGAAAGAGAAGAGAAGAAAATAAGATGAAGAAGAATGACGAGAAAGAGAAAGATCACAAAGGCTCCATCAACACAAATGAAAGAACTAATGGAATATCTAGTAGATGTAAAGATGGAAAATGTCATTGTGCCCTCATGGAAAGTTCAATTTAAGATTTAAATGAGGTAGATATAACCTATTTATATATAGAATATTTGATTGAGATCATTTGTGCCACTTATTCCTCTCTCAAGTCCACTAAGAATAGAAGAAAAGGGCTGGCTAAAATTTTTGATTCCTTTTATGAAGAAAATTATGATATTGAAAATCTTAAAAGACTTAATTTAGAGCTTGAATTGACACTCAATGGTGTTGATATAGAAAACAATGCTTACCTTACTCAAGTAAAGACTCATAAACTTGGAAATTCTATCTTGCTTGATAAGATTAAGTTTTTAGAATCAACCTTTTATGCCTAGTTCAAATGTAGAGCATGCTACAACTATTGTTTCTATCATTATTCTATGACACTCCTCTTGGTACTTTATATGTGCATATTGCCATGTTTTTAAATTTGCTATCAGGAACACAACTCAATCTTTCTAATTGCTATATTATCCTACAATTACTTGTTTAGTTGTTATGCATGTTTTGATGATAAACTCTTTGGATATCTTGGTTATGTCTTAAATTTCTTCCATTGTTCTCTAACTTTCTACATCTATATAGTTGTATATATTATTTTGATACAACCTTGAGTTTCTGAGTGGTAATCATCTTTTAGTAATAATGCATATTTTCTAGTGAGGAATATCCTTTCCTGCTTCTAAAATTGCATATCTCTTTTGTTTGAATATTTCTCTACATATTCTCTTGGCTTGTTCTTTAATTTTGCATCTTTGCTATGACCTAGAGCCTACTAGTAGTCTTAACTTGTGATATCATCTACTTGTAGTCCATATACATGTAGTTATAGTCTTGTTAATAATTTGGTGTCTAACACATTAATCGGTATCCAACTATATGCTATGCTTGTATCTTGTTTCACACATACTCAATCTTGTTCCTTAACTTGCATATCTACTATATTGAGTTACTAGCTTGAATAAACTTATCTTGTTTATATGCTAGAACTACATCGAAAGTTGTTAAAATGCATGTCTTAATTTTCTTTATATACATTGCTTGAACAAGCCCTTAGTTATTGCTCTTCTACATTCCCTTTTCTAACAAGTTGTGTTTTAGCTCTTCAACCCACTCAATTTTTGAAATGACAAAGGGGGAGAAGAGATGTCTTATGAGAAGGGGATAAGACATGTATGTTGAACATATATGAGTAGAATATATAGTTTTTGTAAATGTTATGAAAGCTAACCATGTAAGAGAAATATCATCAATTGAGGGGGAGTACACAAACTCCATTATCATGAATTGAGGGGGAGCATATGAACTCAATTCATTTAAACCCCTAGGTTTCTCCAAAGGTATGATTTTACTTATATGCTTTTAGTACATTTATGGAATGGTTTGTCATCTTCAAAAAGGGGGAGAATTTTGACTCCAAGTCTAGTTGACTAAATCCTTGTTTTTATGATGACTAACCATTCCACTTATTTTTGTCTAATGCTTTTACTTGGGTGATTTTAGATTAGATAAGACACACTAAAAATGCCTAAACTTTTGCATTCTAACTTGGAGAAAACAAGTTAAAGTCAATTCAAGTGCACTTTTATGGAAAAGGCCATAAATCAATTAGAATCATATTGTAAATCACTTTTAATGATTGTATGACTTGTAATTAAGCAAAAAAATGAAGAGCACTTAAATAAAATATTTAATTACTTTTATGGCACTTTCTAAAATCGAACGAGTTTCACTCACATGAAACTCAACTGACAACCCTATGCAGGTCTTGATAACTATTAGGGTCAGTCGAGTTTCCCTAAGTAAAACTCGATCAGAACCCCTAGACATGAAAACCAATTTTAATCCGTTAGATGAGTTTCATCCTGGATAACTTGACCGAAAATTCAAATTGCTTTGTCGAACAATTGTATATCGGTTGGGTTATCTTTATTGAAACTCGACTGACAACATCGTATGAAATGTGTATAAAAAGTGTTTTTAAATGTTGAAGTATCACATAACTTCAAAATAGATATGTTGCAACACCACAAACAGATAGAATTCATCCCTAACTATTTTTACTGGCTAGTTGGCATCCTGAACTATAAATAATTCCCCTTGGGCTTCATCCCATGGTTAGTCAAGAATTATGAGGGTCCCTATATTATAGTTGAGTGCCTCCAAGAGCCTCCTTCCACTCTTAAGCTTAATTACTTTCTACATCCATTAGCGTGGGTAGGAGATTAGTAAGAGAGCTAGTCTATTACAACCTTGATTTTTGCTTGTATGATTGTAAATATAATTGTTCGAAAGAAATGTACTTGGTTGTAAATTATATGACTTATGATAAATATACAACATTCTTTTACAACTTTTTCCTTGTGCATGTGTTTTCATGGATCCTACTATAATAGTGGGTCCAAGATGTTAAAAGAAGAAGTAAAAGTCAAAGAAAACCAAATAATGCATAAATAAAGAAGGAAATTGATATAAAGGTGAAAATATAAGAAATATGTCGAAAGATGTGGGATTAGTTATAATGGATGATATTTAGAACTCCACATGCTTTCTTGAAATACAAGGAATCTAAACAAAGGAAAATAAGAAAGTAAGAGAGAGGAAATATGAATGAAATATATATTATTAATCAATAACTTGCACATAAAGAAAATGCTCTTTTGCTTTTGAATTATGACCCCAAACTTGGCACGCCAATAGATTAAGCCATTAATAAGTTTCCCTGTAATTTTGGGATTAAAAGGAGCCATGGTTTGAGAGTTATGAATTTTACAAAATTCTCTAAAGTGAGAGGAATGCTAATAATGTCATGATTTTTCCTAAAATATTAATCGATAATTCATTTTTGTGCGCGCGACGCGGTCCACTGGATCCAAGATCCACACTCGTTGTTCATCGTCTAGTTCCAGCGGAACTAGGAAACAGACTGAAGGAAAGTGAGATTTTCCATCTCGATTTTCTCATGACTCAGTGTACCAGGGAATGTGAGAGTTTCCCCTCTATCTCCAGGAGGCCACCAGAACTCAATCCATACTAGGATTTGGTATCTGTCGTGGTGTGGACATGGTTTCCCCAATCCTGGTGGAACCCGAGACCCTGCCCTATATAAGAGGGGGGTGTTGTGCATTGTCAGCAAACACACAACCACATCTCATGAGACCAGAATGAATAGATGTGTGCTTTGGTGTCTTCAATTTGAAGATTCATCCAATCCTATACTCCCATCGGGAAGCTACTTCCACCGGAGTTGCGCATCATCGTCTCAGTGCCAGGAGGGGGAGGATAGAGCAATTGGCGTGTACTTCAAGTTTGGGAGGATGAGGCAAAGCTTTAGACAGTCTTGGATCATGCATAGAAGCAACGACGAGCAAAGTCAACTCGTAGATTGATCGACTGCTAATGGGAAGGGAGAATAGAGGTTGAAGATGACCAAGGGGGAAATTACTTCCCTGCCCTCGTATCCCCATTAGAAGGGTAAGCCCTTTTCACTAATTTCGTGTCTTCTTTGGTTTCGTGAGCATGTTGCCCTACTGGACCAGGTGCCTAGGTGGTGTGAGCCGATTGGCTTGAGTCGGGACCCACTGGCTTGTTTTTAAACCTGATTTACCAACGTGGCCTTTCTTGATTGGTGGGAAAAAGGATTTCTTGTAAAAAAATGTAACTAATTAAGGGAATGTCGGATGAAGATAAATTATATATGAAAGTTGATCAGAAAAACATGAGGAATCCGATAAAAATGGAATTGAAGCATGATATTGCTTGTAGTTTAGAAAGTACATAAATTTACCACTTTTAATGTACTAAATTATGGTAAAACTCTAATTTGATGTGGAAATCGGATTTGATGTCTCTTTTGGGTTATTTTGAGTAATATTAACCTATTGGGAATAAAAGGAAGAGTTAAATCTGAAAAAGATGTAATTATTCTATTTTAGGGTTTTGTGCACATAATTATGCATTAATGTGCTAAAAAAACCTAATTTAGGAAAATATGGGTTTTAATGGTTTTAATCTGAAAATATTAATATACAACAGAGATATAATGATATTGAACTTGGTTTGAGATTAAAGAACCATTAATGAGGATAATGGGAATAATTAGGTTTGTAAACAAGAAACCTATTTTAGGGTTGTTAGCCTAAAAAGGAAGTAAAGTTGGATAAAGCAACCTAAGAAAACCCTAATGAACCGTAAGGAGACTTGGAAGCCTTAGAAAGTATCCTCATGTCATTAGGATGACATTTTGACATTAGGTAATCTATATTTTTTAGGAATCAAGGGTTTCTTGCATTAAGGTGCTTGCTTGGATATCTTGTTGAATTTGGATTCTATTGCTCAAGAACATGTATGTGGTTATGTTTATGGTTAAATCGCTTTAGTTTCATGGTGATTCCTGAGGTTTTATCGATTGCTTGGAAAGAATTGCTTGATTGTCTTTTATTTCATGCAACTATAAAGTGACTATGACTATCACCATAATTATATGTGCATGAGTAGCTCAGATCTTGGTCCTCCTCTATAGCTTTGATGATGATGAGATAGATGACCAAGTACATGGTCTACCCGTGAGGTAAGATCATCAGGTTATCATGAGTCGATGTGTTGGTCTACCCTTGGGTAGGACCATGCGACTCCATGACCCTATGTATTGATCTACCTGTAAGGTAGGATCATGGGGGTTAGTTGAGATCTACCATATGAGAGGTAGTATCCATGTCCAGTGCAGGGACAACACAGAGACTAGGGTATTTAAGGATTGAGTAGTCATGTTTAAAATGTAAAGTTTGTTTAGTTAAATCATAATTTCTTGCAATATGTTGTTAAAATTAAATGCAAGATTATTGGATCCCTCACATACCAATATAATTCATTATACTGATCTTTGTTTTGTTTTCCGTTGTTTTAGGTAATATCTAAAATTGGACAAATAGTAAAGTGGCACCTGTGAAGATGAAAGTTAAATTAATGAAGGATGATTTAGGTAGATAGAATTCTACTTCGGATAGAAGTCCCAATTACCTAATTTTCAAGGTATGATAAAAGAAAAAAAATTATTCCAGTTTTCAGTTTAGTCTTTAGTAGAATTTATTAATTATTTTTTATTATTTGCAAAACCATTAATCCTATTTTGGGATAACACTCATGACTTCTTGGTCTCCCTTAATTGGGGGTTACTGGGGAGTGAGGTCATTACATTTGGTATCATAGCATGGTTTTCCATTTAATCTCTAATAATTATTAAATTTTACAAACTCATTAGAGTCCAAGGGAGTTATTAGAGGATTTTTCGATGATGGAGGTGTCTAGAAAAGGATCATGATCCAGGGGCTAGAAATATTTTCCTCCACCCCTCTAGTCGGTCTATGAGGACTCCCAGATTATGTGTGACCACCTAGCCAAAATCTCAGGAATTGAATAGAAATAAGATACCTCTAGGTCTTCTCATCTATTTTTGTCCCTTCTTTACCTCTTATTTTTAAAGAAACATTAAGTACTTTGGATTTTCTCTCTCCCCACCACCTCCTATGTTTGGGAATGAAAAGTGTTAAGGATTAAGGGATCCTCTGTCAAACAATAAAATACATGTAAATAAGAGGACATGGACATAAGTTCAAGCTTATATATCTTCCAAGTTAGAAATATGTGTTTAAAGGATTTTTAACTCGTATGAAACAACATGGCTTGTATGAAGACCGTAGGTATCCCTGAGGCCACTGAGAATCCTGCTAGGGGTTGGCCTCCCCGTAAGAGGAAGGGATCTTCTGAGAAAAGGAAGAGGGACCGTGGTGATGAGTCCTCAAAGAAGAAAAAGAGACCCAAGGGAGCCTCGGAAGAAGGCTTAGACCCTAAGCCGGTTCCCTTTGACAACCCAGAGATGGACCGGGAAGAGGAACACATGTCCAAAGATGAGGTCAAGTTTGAGGAGAACCCGACTGGTGGTCTAGGACCTGCAATGATAGTTCACACCCCTGCTGCCCTATGGATGGAGCAACAAAAGAAGCTAACCAAGGCCATTAGTGCCCTGATCCTCAAGGATATATCCAGAGATGAAAATGGTGAACCACTTTCCGTCCGTCCCCAACTTGGAGTCACCATTCTGTACTTCATCATGCTGAACATTGAGAAAATTTGGGGAGACGATAAGACCAAAGTGGTCGACAAAGAAGATGCTTGGCTGTTAGCAATCGAAAATGGTTTCTACATGCTGGAGGTGCAGCCGAACAAGAAGGTACCTTTTGCTGCTCACCTCTAGGAAGGAGCAACCAAGATCTGGTAGGAGAACCACATCATGGGTTGAGATCTGAGTGTGGACCCAATGGCATGGACTGACTTCAGAACTATCTTCATATCCAGATTCATTTTCACTTCAGCTAAGAAGGAGAAGGAAAGAGAGTTCACCAACATGATCCAAGGTAGCTTATCAGTCGCATACTTTGGCTACACGTTTCACATCCTAGAGCGTTTTGGGTGCGTGATGATGGAGGAAAGATGAGTGGACTATTTTGTAGAGCATCTTCATCCTGCCATCAAGCCTCATGTGATGGAAAGTAAACCAAAAACCTTCACCGAAGCCTACAACACCACCCTGGACATGGAAAGGACGGTGATTGATGCACGAGTTTTAAGTCACTTTTACAGGCCTATTTTGTACTCGTTTTGTGCATTTATTAGTCAGTTAATTGATCATATTTGCATAAATCATTATTATTGGCTTGTATACTCTATTTGCATCAAACTATGCTTATTTTATCATATTTACATTATTTTATGTATTCCCCAACCTTATACACATTTTTATGAATTTTTTCAGGTACTCCATGTATAGTGAAAAGTCGGTGCCATCGAACATCACAGTCAGTGGCACCGATATAGCAGCAGTTCCCAGGTGATAAGAGACTAGAAGAGTTGGAGCCACCGACTACCAAGTCTCTACCACCGAGATTGGTTCAGAGTGGCAGATAAACTACGCGCATCAACTCGGTGCCATCGACCATCACGATTCGTTGGTACCGACTTCACCACAGCAAGGACCGTACCCGAGGCTATCGATTCCACCAACTTCCTAGTCAGTTCCACCAACTTTTCCAGAAATCAACAATCCAATTAGATCACCCAGATCTGACGATCCACATTATGTGGTATCATAAGTTGTCCAATGACCTAAAAAGGGATGACCATACCTAAGAGGGACATCACGTTACATCACACGAAGGCAAGAGAAGAGAGAGAGGGAGCACAGAGACGAAAGCCGTCAACCGGGAGATCTGAGCACCTCTAACAGATGATTTTGCTACCGGAAGATTGCAGTTCGTGCGTTTCTCGAGGAGGATCATCTGAAACACCTTCTCTCCAGGGGTTACATGAATTTCTTTCATGTTTCCCATGTTTTTCTTCTCTCTCTCCATGTATTCACACATGAAAACCATGCAGGGCTAAACCCCTCCTTTCCTTAGGACCCGAGAGTAACCCGATGAATCGTGTATTGACTTTTTACATGATATACTATAGATTTCTCTTTATTCCTGGATATATAATTGTGTTTTAAATGATCTACTAATGCTTGATCACCATCGGTAGAGTAATAGACTGATAATCGCTCTGGAAGGAGGATTAAAGGTTGGAAAATCACAATTTATACACTTTCTTACGCGTTCCTTGGGAAAGGTAATGTACGGTTAGTGGAAGCAAACCCAAAGTCTTCGATAATGCACCTAGACTAAGATATAAATTGCGACAGACATGGAATTGTCTTAGATCTAGGTAGTGAATTGCACTGTGGAAGTGGGCAATTCTGATTACATGCTTTCTATCTAGGGTAGGAGTAAAATTTATATTAATTCGGTAGAAATAAGGTATAACGAGACCCCGTGGTGAAATCAATAATCCTAAGGAATCCATCTCATTCGAATCAACCACTTTTAATTTTCCTTTAATTTTATTTTATTTTGTTCAAACTCAAATCCAACTTTTTAACCAGCTTAGCTGATTGCACCATAGTTAGTAGTAGTCATTGAGACTACGTCTCCCTGAGTTCGACTCGGGCCTCACATAGGCCTATATTACTCGACGCATACACTTGCATTCGTATGCACAATTTTAGTGTGTCATGTTTTTGGCACCATTGCTGTGGAGACGACGAAGTTTCAGCACTACGAGTGCTGCAGGCGACCACTCTAGGCTACCTTTTACTTCTTGCAACTTTATTTTAATCATTGAAAATTTACTATATACACATACAAAAAATTTTCTCTATTAAGTACCGTAATTAACTGATTTCAAATTTTTAGGTACTAGTGCATGGTGACAACACGGACCACAGACTATGGAGAATCTACAACAGAGGTCCCAGTTACTATTGAGGTTCCAATTCAAACAATTGTATCAGAAGGCATACTATTGACGCCCATGCAAAAACAAATGGGGGATGGTAATCCAGGAGCAGAGAGGACCATATGGGAGATGATAAAGGCATCTTCCTAAGCTGCACAGATAGGGCCTATCAAGAAGCAGAATGTGAATGTAGCACAATACAAGATTGATCCAGGGATGATTGCACTCATCAAGTCACAAGATTTTTATGGGCACACTCATGAAGACCCGGTGGAACATATCAACAATTTTGTGGAGTGCTGCGACATGGTGAAAGTGGATAGGTTTCCACAGACAACTATATATCTAAAGTTGTTCCCATAAACATTGGTGGACAAGGCAAAAGAATGGATGCACAACCTACCAAAGGAATTAATTGAGACTTGGGATCAAATGATCAAGTCATTCTTTGAAAGGTACTTTCCTTTGGAAAAAACAAATGAGTTGGTTAGAAACATTCACAATTTCAAGCAACAGGCAGCTAAATCTTATTCTGAAGCTTGGGAACATTTTCAGAACATGCTCAGGAAGGTCCCTAACCATGGGATAGATTTGGAGAACCAAGTCAAGATGTTCTACTTTGGGCTCCACAAAAGTAAACGTGTCACCTTAGATAGTGCAGGCACGAGATTCTTTCTCAACAAATCACCTTCTAAGGGTTAAGAGATTTTGAAAAATATGGCAAAGAATCAAACATGGGGTAATGAGAGAGATCATCTAAAGTAGATCAAAAGCATAGGGGAGTCTAAAGTTATCACCTCTTTGAATGAGAAGATAGACTTAATAGAAAAGAAGCTGCTAGAGAAGGATAATAATTTATCAGATGAGGAAGGACAAGTGAAATACATGCGGCAACAAGGATATAAGAATAATGACTACTCATGGAGAAAGGATCCCAAGTTCTCTTAGAAAGATCCAAACAACTTCCTACAAGATCCTAATCAATAGAACCAACAAAGGAATAATCAACAATAGCGACCTACAACAAAGGAGAGAACAAATGAAATTTTCAACTGGATAGTAAAGTAGAATGAATAGTTGATAAACAACTTCCAATGTGATCTCCAGAATCAAGGGGCCCAGATGAGGAGTTTTGAGACAACCTTGTCTCAACTAGCAGCAAATGTGGCGGCCTTGAAGAAGCAAGGTTTTCCAGGAAACACAGACACTCCAATAGTAAACCAGCAGGTCAAGGCCATATTACTGAGAAGTGGGAAGAAGACATTGACTCCAAGGACTGTGGAGACTGAGGTGACCAAGCCTACTGACTGTGGTGACCCAGTGGTAGAGCTGACGCAAGTAGAAATGGAGGCAGACAACATAGGGGAAGAGCATAATCAAGAAGATGAAGTGGAAAAGAGGGCTTCATATGTGCCACCACATCAGAGGACACAGACGGTACCAGTTCCATATCCTAATAGCTTGAAGGCAACAAAGATGGATCAACAATTCAAGAAATTTCTAGATAGCTTTAGGAAGCTTTCCGTGAACATTCTGTTGATTGAGACAATTGAACAAATACCATCATATGGTAAATTTCTAAAAGATATCATCAATAAGAAGAGGAAGATCCCAGATTCTGAGGTAGTTGCACTGAGAGAGCAGGTCAATGCCTTCATTTTAGGTACACTACCACCAAAGAGATAGGATCCCGATTGCTTCAGCATCATGTGTTATATCGGGAAGACAAAGTTTGGGGAGGCACTATGTGATTCAGGGGCAAGTATCAACTTGATGCCCTTATCTACCTTCAAGAAGCTAGGTCTCAAAACATCTAGGAAGAGCAGCACGACAATCCAATTGACAGACAACTTAGTGGTGAAAGTGTATGGTATTTGTGAGGATGTACTTGTCAAGGTGGACCGTTTTGTTTTCCCTGCAGACTTCGTAGTCATGGAGATGCAAGACGACCATGGCAACAAGCTTTTATTAGGAAGACCCTTCCAAGAAATAGTAGATATGATCTTGGAGATGGGTAGAGGCCATTTGACTATGGGAATTAAGGATGATAGGTTTGAAATCATGATACCAGATAATTCCAAGTCACCCAATGCTCAGGAGCAATGCAATATGATGAAGCACATGTATGGAAATATTTGTTTGTTTTTGGGAAAACCATTTTTGGACATGGCTTATGTGATGACAAAGGTGGATAAGGGTACACTAGCAATAGACATCATGGAGAACACTAAGGCGGTTTCACTTGCCAAGGCAGTAGGGTATCCAGATGACAAATAGGAGGAATTAGGTTTTTACACTATGGATGAGGATGAAGACGACTCTCTAGTATAGATACATCCACAACTTCATCTAGAGGCATGCCTAATGAACCTTATAGATGATTCTCTAGAAGAATGTGCAAGGTTACTGAAGGCTTTGTCATGCTATTACACAAGGCACTTTGAGGATTTAGGACCACTGCCACCACCACTGGTTTCCTCACTCCTGAGCACACCCGAGTTGGAGCTCAAAACCTCCATGTATCATTCATCATTAGAAAATCATAAGAAATCCAAAACTATCACTTTATACAATTTCCTATGCTAGAGAATCCCATTAAATTTCTTGTCTGATACAACTTGTGTGGAGGGACCCATCCCAAAGAATCACCATTTATCATAAAGTTACACCCTATTTTTGAATCTCGCTGATATTAATTTCAGGAGATCACAGGAAGAGAAAGAATCCCATACCTCACTTGATCTCACCATTGATCAGTCTAGATGATTGGGAACAATAGTATGTATCACCAATCTAATGGTAACACCAAAGGGTATGCCATTCACAAAAGCAACAAAAAAAAGCTAAAAGAGGTGGAGAAATTCAAGGGAGCCACCACCATGCTTGAAGTTGCAACTGCTCAACAACATCCACAAGAGCAACCTTCCAACATGCCTTTTCCACCTCCACCAAGATAAACATATATAGGAAGGTGGAACTATCCATGGTTTATTGGTCAAGCATCCACACACACAGAGTCATCCATGCTATTCTTCCCTTTTGACTTGTGGAGTTCCCACCCGCCTCAACCAAAAATATTCCATCTAGGGCTCCATCAGAGTTTGCCATTTGAAAATATGGGGTCAACCTCAAACCTCAAAAGGAAGAAACACCCTTCTTGAATCCTAAAGGAGAAATCAAAAGGAGAATAAAGAAGAATAAGTTGCATCCACACAAGAAGAATCCCAAGGGGTCGAGCAAACCAACACTATCACAAAGGCTCATATGCTATACCTGAATGACCGAGGACCCGTCCCAAATCTACATTATATGCATCCACGACCACACTCTTGGTGAAACCTATACATAGGGCGAGGGTATGGATTCCTACCATGTGTATGTATGTCACCAATGATGACAATCAAACCTCCAGTTATACCCATGCTGGCCACATGTCAGGAATCTATGACATAGGAACCTACTGTTGTAGATCCCCCATTGATCGAGATCCTACAAAAAATCAAACTGCTCGAGGAGAATAAATAAAGAGGAAAGTTTTTAATGATTTCTATGACTTTCTAGATGATAAGATGTCTGACAACTTCAACATGCCAAAGTTTCATGACTACTATGAAAGGGGAATCCAATGGCCCATGTTAAGGCTTATTACTCAGATATGGTGGAAGTCCTAAATGATGACAAGGTACTGATACAATATTTCGCATGGGCCTTGACTGGTCCCATGCTGGCCTGGTACAAAAAATAAGGCATGACCACCATTACCACATTGCCTAATATGTCTGAAATGTTTATTGATCAATATTCCTAGAATCTAGACCAGATTTCAACCAAGGAGGACTTCAAAGCACTACAACAGAAAATGGACAAAATAATTTCTAAGTTTGTTGGATGGTGGAGGGATCTTGCCACTCATCTAGAATCCAAGCTTATAGATAAGGAAGCCTTAGACATGGTGATCAGAGAAGCCACACCATCTTTCACTTCCCTCTTATATTTACAAAGGCATAATACCTTCACAGAGGTCATACAAGAAGGTGTGGAGATTGAAAATTCAATAAAGAAGGGGGTCTTTCAAAACATATGCCTCATTACTTTCTAGTCATAACAAACTTACTCAACAACTAATTAGAAGTCCAAGTGGATGAAAGTGAATATATAAAATTCCATTGTGGGTGCATTACTCATCCCCACTGGAATGGGTATGTGACAACTGCCATACCTACAAGTCTTATCAGCACAAACATCAATGACATGGGAAGTCCATGCCTTGTCACCTAAATAATAATAGGATCACGTGCTACCACCCAATTGTCATCCTAAGTACATGTCTACACAATATGTGAGGCCACCAAAAAACTACTATGGGAATGCATCATTGCCTTTCCAACCAACAAACACTACCAGCAAACCCACAAACATTCCTCTAACAATGAGTAATTTGACATCACATACTGACCCAACAACTACCACTATGTCAGTAGAGGAACCTTCCTAACCAAAGAAGAAGTTCACCCCCTTGGGAGCTTCTCTCAGCACTATCTTGCCAGATATCAACAATCTACTCAAGTATCTGTCCATAAGGGATCCACCTAATCCCTTGCAAAATAGCTACAATTCCATCACCTTTTGCGACTTCCACCATAAAAAGGACTAGAAAAGAATGCTTGCATTGTTCCCAAACATGCCTTACAATACCTAATAAATGTTGGGGAGGTCCACACCATTGACTTAAAAGAAGTACCTTTGTCATCCAATATAGTGGTCATGATCTCTCACTAGAGGATCCACCATGTGGACTCATCCTCCCATCAGAACAAGCAATCAAGAATTGGTATAAAATACTTAGATTATCGCCTCGGTCTTAGAACAAAATCTAGTAATTTTGATAAGTTTCTAAAAGACAACTAGCACACCAAGCACCCACTAGGGTTAGAGAGTGCCTGCAATCATCATACTAAGGATCCACCAGGGATGAAGTCACAACCAATCAATGTATCAAGGGAAAATCCAAAACCAAAAGTGTAGAAGTTTTGGGTCCCAAGGACACCGATCTCTCCAATTCTCCCCCTATAATTGTGATATCATGGGCAACAACTCTATAACGCCCCTCTAAGTACATGCATGACAACATAAGCAAACCATATGTTGTCCATAACATAGGTCACTTGGATAGGAGGAACATTACAAAACATGTTATATACATAGCAACAAGATAAATGAAACACCATGTATGTATTGGAAATATTGATTCATACATTGTAATTTAAAGATAAAACTTATAATGTAATCTATCTCATCTATGAACTAAAATATAACACATGAAAGGTAGGAGAAAGCTAAGGCATAAATCTTCTTTGAACCTTGACATTGGATCTTGTAAGGTGTAGATAGCACCCCACCAGCTAAGTCTTGAGAACTTCAACTTTGAAGCACTCACTTCAAATTCTTTTACTCCTTGATCTAGGGACATCTTGTCCCATGACTATGTAGAAATAGAGACATACATCAGTAAGCGACACTATACATTTTATAAGAACTGAAAAATAAGCATATATACTTGACTAGAGAGAAAAATCTTGACATGTATTTGACTTAAGAATTTTTTATTACATGAATCATATAGCATGAAGAATTGAGCAGTAAATATATGCATCTCTCTATGATGCCCACTTAAGAGCACATGATTGCTAGGAAATCCCATAATTGGCATGAATGCCCATGGTTTAGCTATAAAAGCCCATAACGACCCCTTGAGGTCCGTGATTGTCTATGAAAGACCATAATTGGAATGAATGCCCATAAAAACCCCTTGAGGTCCATGATTTGAGAAGCATATAAAATTGATTCAATTCCAATTGTTTTAACGAAATTACCACGAACATGAATTTAATCTTAAACTTTAATATCTAACATGATGGTATTTCTCCCTCTTGAAACTTGAACTTTAAATCCAATGATCATTAATCATTAATCATTAATAATAGTCTCTAATCTTAATGAGTATGATAACCATAGAATGTAGGATATAACAATCACCAAGCAATTTATATATATAACATGATTAGAACATTGAAATTGAAATTGAAGGCATAATTCATAAATCATGTATAACATACAATTTATATTAATGTGCATATGTATAGTGGAATGACCCACTTACTTGGAGCAAAGCATATCCTAATTTAGTCCCTTTGATCGCAAGTCAATCCTACGTTCCTAAAATTATATGATTTGTATTAATTATCACCTTAAATAGCAACCTAAAACCTAATTTTATTTTATAAAGTAAACATGCACATAGATAATGAATTTGGATTTCAAAAATAGAAAACAGGGTTCCTCAAGTTCCTCTATGAAAATCCTTTCCAATGACCATTTATATGTATTTTTCTAACATTATATGAATTTGTTGTACATTTTTGAAGTCTAGACGAATGGAAAATCACCAAAAATCCAACTCGGAAAACAACTAATCCATTTCACTAGAAGGCCTTGCTCAGCTGGCCCAATCAGGTTTGGATACTTTTCCAAGACCCTCCCATGAATTCGATGGGTAATATAGGAGGCTAAAACCCAAACATGCCAATGAGGGTGAGATTGGATGATTTTAATCATTAGGTTAAAATTGGAAAGAAAGCACCTAGGTTCTTGTTCCTTGAGTCCCTGGGATGAGCTATGCCATAGTAGCGAGAAACATGAAATCAAAAACTAAGATTTACTTTGAATCTTGTCGAAGCAAGGTGCTAAGAACCCTTCCGACTCCCAGCCTGAACCAATGAGGCCATACTTGGCTTATTCGATGGTCATGGTCTCAAGATAGCCCTGTTGGTAAGGTATGTACATAGAGACAATCATATGATGATTGACATGGAATAATTACCTAAAAGGATTTCATTAATAACATAAATAAAGGCAAGCTTCCAATATGAGATAATGAGGATATAGAGTCAATGTCTAGGCAATTATATTATTCAATGACGTATGCATTCAAGTTACTAACCTTGTGGATGAGATTATACAAATGTTAAGAGTACATATACATAATTTCATTATGTCCTTGATCGATTGTTATTGTGTAAGGTTGATAGACAAAAATGACACATAAGATCAGAGTGTGAGTTGGTTGATGACTAAATCTCATTAGTCATGATATGGAAATATCAAACCAAGCACACAGATACATGTTAGTGAACAATGTATCAGACAAACCCACCTTGAGAGTGACACATGGTTGTGGTGGTCACAGTAATCTCTCATAGTGAAGGTGGTTGATTTGATTCTTAGACCTAAAATCACTGCACTCGTCACATGTCATTGGGTACGCTTTGACTTCATCAAAAGCAGTCCTGAAATATGGGTTTTTATAATGGTGATGATTGGGTGACTTTGACACATGCGAATAGACTGTGAGTGATAGATACATGATTTTTCCCTCCTACTAGAGTGTGATATCTTGTCCACTTGGTAAGCGAGACTGAGAAACGCATCTGCATGCGCATGCACATGTGAATCAATATATGATATTGACATCACATTATCTCATATAGTCTTCTCTTAGTTCAAGAAACATGGACTGAATGTTGAGAGGATGACCTTCCATGCATTGAGTTCATCTTGGATATTAGAGACAAAGGAATTGTACAATCACTACAACACCTTACATAGATTGTAGGTTAAAGTTGTTCTCCAACTTTTTATTCACTTGGGTAGCACTGATGTGTGACTAGGCACCACTCTTTGCTTGTGATGTCATAGGCTAGTTATAGACATTCACGGACAATGTGATATGGGACCTATAGGGTCACACAAATAGGAACTCATCTAGAAGAGGAGTTTGATCTTGAATAACAATTGGATTTATTATTAAAGTGTTTAGGTATTTGATTCACACAACAAATCGCTTGATTGAATGACTAGGTTTGCAAAACAACCATCTCACCGAGTGAGATGGCCATTTGGGAAAGACCAGAAGGGTGTCTCAAGAAGTTGAGATGGTCGTTTAGGGGTCAAGCTGATTAGTGTCCAAATTGGCTAAGTTTTACCCTTGTACCGACTGGTTCAAAATGATTAAATTGACTGGCTCATCTCAACTCACCAGACAGTTTTCTGGGTGAGTGAGATAGGCGTCTCGCTTGGGTAAGATATCCCGGTTCAGCCTCAATAAAGGTTCAGGATGTTTCTGGAATAGTTTCAATTGTATATACTAGGATAGCAAGTAAAATTAATATGTATATTAATTGGAATTGAAATTTACAAATTCGTGTGAGATTGGAAAACTGCCAAACGACCGTTTGCCAGTGCGAGACGACCATCTTGCACACCTGAAGGTCAACTGGATGTGTAAAAAAGCCATTTCATATGTCATAGGTTGTGAAATTTCATGTTCTTCTAATCCTTTTCACTCCCACCCAATCCCATACATATTGGGAACCCTGACCCAAATCCCGCCTGTAAAAGGAGGGGTACTGGGGGCTTCCCAAGACATAACACAGACAACTCAGAATCAGTTCCTATGAAAACTATTGTCCTTTCTGGTTGTGGTAACCATGAGAGCCCAGGAAAGTCCAACCTGATAGGGAGGGATAGCCAATATGAGAGAACAATTGAGAAGTTGTTGTTGTGGGAGAGTAAGTTAGTGACTATTACAACAATAGGAGGGACAACTCCTTCCTGTACATTCTTGGTGAACGATAGGAGTTCTAGTTAGTCTGTGTGGACTACTCTAGAGGCAAGAGTATGTTGGCTGCTACTAGGAGGACAATTGTAGCATGCAGTCTGTGGCCCAACCACATGAGCATTGTAGAAGCTATCTTGTTTGTTGTTCACGGTGAAGACCAGGAGCTACACAACCAACATCCAAGAGAAACTTATCAATGGTTGCAAAGAAGCGAGTTTTTCCGCTGGACTTGCTCTAGGACTAGGTATAAATCGCTAAAACCATCCTTCCTATTTCATAGTAGTTGACAAGATCTCGCTTTTATGGAAATATAGATAGATAAATTTTGTTTCCACTACTATACTCTGTGCCCTTATTTCCCAAAATGGTATCACAACCACATCAATTAATTATTTTAGGATAATCAATGTGATTTGATTTTTAGTTTTGTAGTTTATTTATTGTATACGATGTGAATATTTAAACTGCTTTCATATGTGCATCCGATCAAAGACTGCATAATACAAAATTCATGTATATATGTATATATATGCAATTTACACACGTCACCCTATAAACAACTTTGATGGTGGATGTGTAGCATGGTTATGGCCTAAACCCTATATCAGTGTGTGGTTGGATGATTTGGTTCCTATTTATCTCAGTCTGCATATCGAGCCTCTACCTCCCTCTTCCCAATGTGACGTTGATGTTTTCCTACCTTTTCCCCCCCGAATGTAACTCGAGGTTTCTCTTATTCAATGTAATAAAGTAGCAATAGGATAGTTTCTTTTCATCCAACGACGTTGAAGATGTCCAGTTCGTGAGATGAGTTGACCGTCTGGAGGACCATGGAGGATAGGATGATGGAACCAGATGACCGCCTGGTAGGCCCAGCTAACTATTTTAAAGAAGTCCAAACATCAGTTGGATAGGAGGCCACAAGACCATCCCTAGAGACCCAACTAACTATTTGGAAGGAGTCCAAACATCGGTTGGATAGGAGGAACAATCAACCAGCCAAAAGGTGAGATGAATGGTTCAAGGGTTGAACTATTCTACCCAGATTGGCAAGCACAGATCTACATCAACTGCAACTTCATATATGTGATGTGATGATTGACCTAGGTGGTTGTAATTCCTTATGGCTCCAAGGAATTACAAGTAGACATGGTCATAACCATCACCTTTTGTCTTATATTGCATGTTTACATTGTGGGATAAAGCATGTATATGATACATACTATATATGTAGAGATTGGATACAATATATGTATATATAAACCCCCTCAATCAAACATATTAAGTCCTAGGTGCTTTCTAATAGCAATAGATATGAATAGTTTGATTGACCAAGCATAGATTTGCACAAAGCATGGTGTGCCATCAATCTCATGGAAGTTTGATGGTAGATATGTAGAATTGCACAAAGAATGGTGCAAAGTTATGATATTGTCTATTGGGTCAGGCTTAACTGGTGAATTGGAGAGCCCAAGCCTAGAGGCATCCAGATGACCATGGCAAGGTGCTGCACATATCATCTATCCAATAATTACATATGATGCAATTAGCATGTTTGCCTACTTTAATAATTGATTATGGACACTAGTGTAGGCCGGGTAATAATTGAATCATTTTGGATCTTGGCTCATTAGAAAATTGTTTGTTGTAGTTTTCTGAATTGATACTTGAGGGTTATCAATTTGAATAAAATAATGAGAATAGAAACTAATTAAAGACCAAATTATTATTGCCCAAACTTTGATCAAATCAAATCAAAACAAATCAAAATGAGTTTTGACATAATTGCAAATTATTTTGTAGAACCAAATGGCAACCACAAACAATCACTTTTCTCTACAATCGGTCCTTGAGAAGGACAAACTTACTGGGAGCAACTTCCATGACTGGTTGAGGATGTTGAGAATTATTCTCATGTAGGAGGCAAGCTCTATGTCCTGAAAATGCTCGAACCAGAGGAACCAACTCAAAATGTTCCAAGGGCTGACAAGGATGCTTATAAGAAGCATACTGAAGACAACATGGATGTCAAGTGTCTGATTCTATGTTCCATGAACCATGAGTTGCAAAGGTGGCATGAAAATATGGGGATGATTGAGGTGGTCACACGTCTCAAGAACATGTATCAAGATCAGGCAAGACAAGCGAGATATGATGTCTCCAAAGCACTATTCAAATGTACCAATGCAAAAGGAGATCCAATAGGTCCTCATGTGCTCAAGATAATTAGATATGTGGAGAACCTTTCCCACTCTGGTTAGAGGAACTAAATAACAAGAAGGATGGAAATATGGCCTCCACTTTAGATATAAACAATATAAGATAAACTTCATTACTTCTTAAATTTTAGTATATGATACCAGATAAGCAATCTAACATACTGATGTGTAGGATCTGAAAAGAAGTAAAAGCCCTCATAGAAGGACAATGAAGGACAAGGTGGAGCAAGTGTTGTGGAAGCCATAGTATACATTTAAATTTATCTTAGCCCAATGGGCATGTAATAGAGTTATAACAACTACTATTTCATTATGCCATTATTATAGAAACATTTTCTTTATGCACCTTGTATGGACAAGGATAATTATCAATAAATATTTGTTAGTGCTTCTATTTCACAATATATGATCTTATATGGCATTGGCCCAAAAACATCTTGTGATATTTATGCGAAATGATCCAAAGATGAATGTTTATAATGTTTATACCAAAGGATTATAATTGATAACTCAAAAACTATTGTTAACATTAGTCATCTTATGTGAATAAAATAACTGCATGCCTAGAATACATATGGATGTTGATCTAGATTCCCTTGGTTATCAAACCTAAGGAAACATGTAAGTCTTATTCATGCAAAATGACATGACATCCTTCATTGAACGTAGTGGGAGGATAAGTCTTCCATTAGACCTCATACATATTATGCATTAAGATCTTATGAAATGAAGCTATGGATAATTAATTGATACTTCCTTTTCATTTGTTGGAAATATGATGATATGTACCAAATGGAATAAAAGCATTAACCTGTTAAAAAAGTTCAAGGAGATTGTAAATTAAGTGTGACATTGATGAAAGTGTTGAGAAACTTTGATATGACTAAATGCTGAAATAATTTATCAATACCTTGAGTACCTTGAGGAAAGAATGGTGACAATGTATCAGAAGACAATCTATATGAACATGATGATGTGTTAGAATGAAGGAATTGTACAAGGATGAGTCATGATATAATATAATCTTCTTATATCCTCGCAAATATATACCTATCACTAAATAATGTACCACATGAATGGTCTGTAAGACATCGTATATGATATGATTTGGGAATTTCAAAATATCTCTTAATGACTGAAACCTACATTAAGAAAATAGTTTCTTGAGAAGGTTTATCCAAATCCATGACTTTTGAATATTAGTACTAATTCACAATCTAGTAAAAAAATTGTTTTGTTGATAGGGAAATTGAATTCCTAAAGAATTTGTGGGAGTAAGAGCAAAGCCTGAAATGTTTGAGGTCAACAGAGAGGTACAATGAGAACTAAGAATCACAAGTAATTGTGGAATCTCAATTTTATCATGTAACACAGAAAAAAATAGTTCTAGTAGAACACATATGAGATTGGAGGATTGTGAATCCAACAATTTAGATGCGTTGCTCATACAGGATGAGCCAACTAGTCAACTAGAAGCTATTTCTGTGTATTGTGGGGTCCATGTAAGCTGACAAGGTAGGACCTTGACAACACCACCTAAAGGGGTAATACCCAAAGGGTGAAATAGGGTCTTGGGGCAAAGATCTACATGGATAAAATAAAATGACAAATTGGTTGAATGGTTTTTCAAATCAAGCTTAAGTTGTCAGACATGATGGAAATGCCTTTACCAATTGTCATGCTTGTTGTTGTAGTTAGAATGGACTATGATATTTTTCATATGAAGATGGAAACTGGATTCCTTAAGGGAATACATCATAGGATGTGTACGTGACACAACCTAAACATTTTTATAACTTCATGAATGCAAATAAAGTCTATAAACTACAAAGTTCAATATGGGACTGAAACAAGCATCTCAGAGATGGGAGCTTTTGTTTTGAAAAGATAGTTAAAGAGTTTGACTTGAGTCAAGATAAAAAGTTGAAATCTGTCATTACAAAAGATTTAGTGGGAGCATGTATGAATTTTACACATACGATGAAGAATAACATCTCAATATTATAACATAGAAACTTTGCAAATAAGAAGACATTTGCAAATATGGAACATAGAAACTTGTTGTGCCACCTGTACAAATCTAATAGTAACTTTCAACTTTAAATTATAGCTATCATCCTAAAATTATATCTATTGTATCAACAAACCATCTATCTTGATAGTGGTCTTGCCCAACTATAACTAAACCATACACAACATTATAGAGTCATTTTTGTTTTTCCTTCCAAACAACATTTATAGGATCATCATCATCTCTCTCTCTCTCTCTACGGGAGAGGAATTGTTATATTCTCAATTTTAGTAAAATTGAATCATATAAATATAAGCCATGAATTGATAAGTGATTCCTAAATTGTAATAATGTGGCATGGGTGCAACCCATGGCCCAAGTTAGGCCAAATAATTAGTTGCATTGAAAATAAATCCTTGTGGCACAAAATGAAAGAAATTCTTACATGAATAAATAAGAAAGACTTTTTGATATGATAAATGAAATAATTGTCAAGTTTCCAAAGGAAAATAAAATGCATGGTGTTTTGAGTAATTATTTAGCCAAGAGTGGAAACATAATGTTTGAGGCATCATTATCTCAATTTAACACTGGTTTGATTGAAAATAATAATAAAAAAGGAAAATAATTCTAGAATATAGAAGAAAAAGGATATACCATGTGATAATGGTATTATTTTAATGGGATAACTAAAGGAGTAAGTTTTATATATAAAAGACATCCCAATCAATATAAATTACTAAATATAATTGGTAAATGTTTCAATTAGTTGCCATGAAAGGAAGATAATTGGCTTAAAGGATATACCAAAGAGAGAGAAAAAGGAATAGAATTTATGATAAAATAAGCCAATAAAGTGCTAGGTACTAATATGCATTCCTTTATGGCTTTTAGTGTGATAATCAAGTAATGTTGGCAATAAGATAATATGGATATTTGATTTAGGAAACATATTAATGAAAGATAAAAAGAGAGAGATGGGAATTGTTTGAGTGGTTCCTCGTGGGCATCATGGTGGCCCTTCCCATAATAATCAACAAGTTAATTATATGTTAATACAATATGGAAAAGAAAGGAGAATCAAAAGTTTTTACGCGAACCATCCTCGAAGAGGAAAGCATGGTGAGAGGCTTTAGGAGGTTATTATATATATATATATATATATATATATATATATATATATATATATATATATATATATATATTCTTCTCATGGAACTCTCTCTCTCCCTTCTTCTTCTTTCTTCTTCTTCATCATATTCCTTATTCTTAAACCTATGGTTTTGCCTGGGGCATGTATGGGGGTTGCATTGCCCTATCCTCCTGTGTTGTAGAGTCCCTGGCTTGCATGGCCAAGGGAAGATCTACAACTAGTAGGTGGACTCCTTTCCAACTAGCATGCTCCTTCTTCCTCCTCTCTTGTTCTTATTTCCTTATCCTTAGCTCGACCTTGAAGTCAACATCGAGCGACGATTGGAAGAACCACGGTAACCTCGACGGAACATGCTCCTCCTGCCTCCTTCCTATCTAGTGTGCATGGTAGAGGTTTAGACCTACAACTTTCGTCTCACCAAAAAACCTTGTTCCAGTACCAATCTGGACCTTTCCTAGCCATCTCGGCATCGTCTTATGACCCTTCAGCACCGAAAGATGAGAATGGGTGACTCATTGACGTTCATGGTGGTTGTGTGAGGATGGGAGTTGAAGGAGGAGAGGGGATGGTAGATTGTAGCAATGGGTGTTGCTTTCCTCATAGACCAGGAATTCAGGCCACCGACAGCTAGGGAGAGAGACCAGGTGGTAGGCAGAATCAGAGGAGGCAAGGTGAAGGAGACATGAGGTGTAGGACCGCTCGTGGCGTAGGTCGTGACTCAGCACCATGACGTACGTAGGTCCACCCACAACATCGGGCATAGTTGCGGCGTCGGCGGTAGGTACGCATAGGAGATGCGTGAGGCAGGAGGAGTAAGGGTCAGGGCTAGAAGGACCGAAGGTAGCACCCATACTAGTAGCATGGTGGCAAGGCAGATACCCTCAGTTGTGGGGAAGCTCGACGTTGAGAGCATTGCAGCATGGCTGTGTGTCGGGCGGAAGTTGTCGCATGAGAATGGAGGAGAAAAGGGGGATTCAGATCTAGATAAACGGGTCGAAGATAGCATCCGCGAATCATAGGAGAAAAGGCACTGAAAATAAAAAGATTATATGATGCATTGATTGGAATGTTGATTGGATTGATTGTTACTTGACTTATATATGTTTTATGATCTGCATGTCTCACCAATAAGGTACGTGGCTACACCTATGACTACCTGCAATATCATTTACTGATGGTTTTTGAGGATTTCACGAATGGTTTGCAAATAAACTGTTGGATGTTTATTTAGTTCCTGCAAATTATAATGTCACTATGAGTATCACATATGAAATGAAAATTTCAAAGAAAATATAGTTCTTATTTGTGAGTAATTGCAGGATTATATATTGTTATATTACTTGCACTCTTTTGTATGAACCCCACGTACCAGTATGGCAACATACTGACCACACTTTGTTTGTCAGCATTTTAGGTATCTAATGTTCATGAAAAAAACATGAAGATAAGGATGGACATGTGAAACTATATGAAGGAACTAAAGATAATGTATGGAGGATTAGATAGATATATCTTCTCAGATCATTCTCCAAATTTACTTTTCTCATTGTAAAATTTTATGTAAGCATTTTTTAAACAATATTTGTGAATTAATGAAATTATTTGCTATTGATTATTATTTGTTTAAATCTGGATCCTTGGAAAACAAATGTAGGTAATGATCTCAACTTTGAGGCCTTCCTTAATTGGGGGTTGCTGAAAATTGAGGTCGTTACATTTGGTATCATAGAGTCAGATTTTTCAAATATTTTTTAATAGTTTATAATTTCAAGTAATCTGTAGAAATATGAGGGAATTATTAGGGCATTTTCTAAAGACGATGGTGTCTGGAAGGGACCACGACTGGGGGATGGCCATATTTTCCTCCTCAATGCTAGTTGGCTTACGAGGACTCCTGGACCCGTGCATCCTGCCTGGCCAAAGTCTGAAGATTTTTCCTGAAGTAAAATACCTTTAGGGTTTTTTCTTATCTTGATTCATCCACTTCTCATCATCTTGCTTAATAAATCCTAAAAAGGGACTTCCCTCCTCATCTGAAGTTAGGATTTCTGACAAGAAGTAGGATTAAGGCATCCTCCACCAATGAAAGTACATATAAATAAAAAATACATGTAATGTGGAAAATAATAATGTACATGTGATGAAAAAAAATGTACATGTAATGTGGAAATATTAATAAAGAAAAGATGTTTCTGGGGGTTTTCCTGATGAGGGTAACCCTAGATGGGACTAGGGATGGTTTAATAAACCCTAGTGGGTCAAGGTACATAGAAACCCCAAGATGTAGGGTTTAGTCTCTAATCCTAACCAAAACCCTAATCCTGGGGAATGGGAGTGGAGTGGGCAAAATGGAAACCCTACCCATGTGAACCCAATTAGGGTAAGAATAAGGAATTAAGAAAATTGTTAATAGGTCTATATGACATAGGTTTCCATGTATATACATGATGTGTGTGGAAAAGATTTGAATCCACATGAGAAACATAAATAACCAAGGGTTATGCATGGAAAATAAAATATGAATTTAACTTGCTCATCGCCCTAACTATATCTCTAGAGGAATGTATGGATAGAGAAAACACCCCACTGAGTGGGTATACAAAAAAAATTGGGTAAATAAGGGATGAGAAGTTATAATATAAAATGTCTGTTAAACATAGAATGGTTACAAAAAAAAAGAGTTACGTAACTCAGTCTTCCATGCATATGTGCATGTGGAACAAGGCATTAAAAAAAAGAGTTTTGAGATATATAAGTAACCAATGATTATATGTGCAAATGAAAATCTGAATATAACTTGCTCGAACCCCTCATACCACCTCTGGAAGTATACTAGATAAGGTCACTTTCTTGAATAGGGGGAGAAATCAAAGGTCATCTGCCTGAATTGGGGAAGACATATGAGATCAGACCTGGACCCAGATTGGGAAGGTCATACGATGTTAGACTAGGCCCCAGATTGGGAAGGTCATACGAGGTCACACCCCAGATTGGGAAGGCCAAAACGACACCTTGAGAGGTGGCCTAACGTCCATTGTAGGGACAATACCCTAAGAGAGGGTATTCCAGAGGTTGAGTAAAAATAGGTTGAGAAGTTATAATAAAACCAATGCATGAAAAAGAGAGGAAAATATGAAACCTTTAGGGATAGTGTGCCAACCTAGGGGGGATCAACCCAAGAGTGGAAAAAGGACCTATGGGGGAGGAAAGAACCCTAGACCTGAAGGGTCTAATTATGGCTAGAGTGCCTAACCTACTCCCATAAGAAAAGAAGGCACCCTAGGTTAGGACCTTCCCTAGAAAGGTAAGTTGACTAAATCAGTTTAAATGTTGGAGTAACCTTAACTGTCACCTAAAGGTTGGAGAATTAAGGATATAAAATATGAAAGCACTGAGTATGATTCTTTGAACCCAAGTATGCCATCTCTAAGGAACATGAGGAAAAGTCACTATAGAAGTGGCTGACTGTATGAGACTGAGTTTGGAAAAAAATGTTGCCATGAATTGTTGCCATGAGTCTAATGAGGGAATATAAAGTGAATAATGAGAATTATAAGAGATGGGGAATCCGATTTAAGGAATTAAATACAAAAATAATGTGCTATGAATGAACCCTTGGGAAGGATAGAGTCTGAAGTCAATCCTAAGGTCAAGTTGGGAGTATTAGAGGTACATGGACTGATTGGATTAGGAGTTGATTGAACCCTAAATGCACGACCATCTGGTCGGGAGGTAACAACTACATTTTCCCAAGGCCCATGTCTTAGAAGATTAGCTACCTTCATGATGTTCATGTGGCCAATGGTGAATGTGAGGGGCACTCCCTAGATGCATAAGGATGAGATCACTCCAAAAGTACCTATACCCCTAGAGACCTCAAGGAAGTGGCTAAGGCTCCTAACACCTGAGGTGTAAGTGTAAAAGATAAAAAGAAGTCATGTAATAATGAAAGGAGTTGTTAAAAACTCAACAATATGTGCCTATCTAGCTCAGATCCTAGTCCTCCTCTATAGCTTTGTTAATATGTGAGGAAACAATAACCTAGGTATTGGTCTACCTAGGTGTAGGACCATGGGGTTATTAAGAGTCGATGTGGGATCTACCTTTACGGTAGGATCATCTGACTATATGGTTCTATGTATTGGTCTACCTTTGGGGTAGAGACATGGGGACCAATGAGGAGCTATCATATGTGAGAGGTAGCATCCATGTCCACTACGGGGACAACACAGAGGCTTGGATAGGTAAGGATTGAGTAGTTATGACTATATGGAATATGAGAAAGTGATGAAATTAAATAGTATGGATGGTTTAGAGTCATGATGAGAACAATTCAACCTAAGAATGAAATTTAAGATGATGTGTGTACACCGCCTCTCCTCTTGGAAGGAAATAGTATGGATGGTTTAGAGTCATGATGAGAACAATTCAACCTAAGAATGAAATTTAAGATGATGTGTGTACACCACCTCTCCTCTTAGAAGGAGATGAAATTTGTATTTGGGTTGTAGTCAAGTACTTATTTCACCTCATTATGAGGGAGAGAGATTGGGTATACACATGTTATGCATTAAATTGAAATATGAGAATGACTACCTTAAGTTGCATTTAATGGCATTTACTACAGTTTGAGGTGTTACCTCACCATTAAGAGAAGATAAATGAATACTAGGTTAGAAACCTAGGTAAAAAGGTATCACCAAGTGAAATTAAAATCATAAATGAAATTATAATAATCCAAAGATGGTATCATGAAAATACTAAGAATGTGAATATATCCTAAATTGAATTCAGGTACAAATCTTAGTGATAATGTGAGAAATTTGCATATCAATAAATAATGTTAATGAAATCTAAGTAGGGTTGATAACCCTAAGTTGTGATATTAAGATGGGTTATCATTCACCTTAACTATAGCAGGTGTGAATTTTGGGGACAAAATTCCTTTTAAGGAGGGGTAAATTTTATATCCTCAATTTTGGTAAAATTGAATCATATAAATATATGCCATGAATTGACAAGTGATTCCTAAATTGTAATAATGTGGCATGGGTGCAACCCATGGCCCAAGTTAGGCCAAATAATTAGTTACCTTGGAAATAAATCCTTGTGGAATAAAATGAAAGAAATTCTTACATGAATAAATAAGAAAGACTTTTTGATATTATAAATGAAATAATTGTCAAGTTTCCAAAGGAAAATAAAATGCATGGTGTTTTGAATAATTATTTAGCCAAGACTGGCAATATAATGTTTGAGACATCATTATCTCGATTTAACATAGATTTGCTTGAAAATAATAATAGAAAAGGAAAATAATTCTATAATATGGAAGAAAAAGGATATACCATGTGATAATGGTATTATTTTAATGGGATAACTAAAGAAGTTCTATATATAAAATACATCCCAATAAATATAAATTACTAAATATAATTGGGAAATGTTTCAATTAGTTTCCATGAAAGGAGGATAATTGTCTTAAAGCATATACCAAAGGGAGAGACAAAGGAATATAATTTATGATAAAATAAGCCAATAAAGTGCTAGGTACTAATATGCATTCCTTTATGGCTTTTAGTGTGATAATCAAGTAATGTTGGCAATCAAATAATATGGATATTTGGTTTAGGAAACATATTAATGAAAGATAAAAAGATAAAGATAGGAATTGTTTGAGTGGTTCCTCGTGGGCATCATGGTGGCCCTTCCCATAATAATCAACAAGTTAATTATATGTTAATATAATATGGAAAAGAAAGGAGAATCAGAAAGTTTTTAGGAGAACCATCCTCGAAGAGGAAAGCACGGTGAGAGCCTTTAGGAGGTTAGTACACACACACACACACACACACACACACACACACACACACACACACACACACACACACATATATATATATATATATATATATATATATATATATACTTGGGTCTCCTTTATTCTCATGGAACTCTCTCTCTCCCTTCTTCTTCTTTCTTCTTCTTCATCATATTCCTTCTTCCTAAACCTAGGGTTTCTCCTAGGGTGTGTATGGGGGCTGCATTTCCCTATCCTCCTGGGTTGTAGAGTCCCTAGCTTGCATGGCCAAGGGAATCTCTACAACTAGTAAGTGGACTCCTTTCCAACTAGCACGCTCCTTCTTCCTCCTATATTGTTCTTATTTCCTTTCATAAGCTCGGCCTTGAAGTCAACATCGAGAGATGGTTGGCAGAACCAGGGTAGCCTCAACGGAACATGCTCTTCCTACCTCCTTCCTTATCTAGTGTGCACGGTGGAGGTTTAGACCTACAACTTTCAACTCGCCAGAAAACACCAGTACCAATCTGGACCTTTCCTAGACATCTCGGGTTCGTCTTACGACCCTTTAGCACCGACAAATGAGAACGGGTGACTCGCTGACGTTCGTGGCAGTTGAGCGAGGGTGGGAGTTGAGGGAAGAGAGGAGATGGTAACTTGTAGCAATGGGTGCTACTTTCCTTGTAGACTAGGAATTCATGCCACCGATAGTTGGGGAGAGAGACCAGATGGTAGGCAGAATTGGCGGAGGCAAGGTGAAGGAGACATGAGATATAGGACCGCTCATGGCGCAGGTCTTGACTCAGCACCATGATGTACGCAAGGCCGCCTGCATCTTCAGACGTAGCTACAGTGCCGGCGGTAGGTATGCACATGAGATGTGCGAGGAAGGAGTAAGGGTCAGGGCTAGAAGGGCCTAAGGTAGTAGCCGTACTAGCAGCATGGCGACAAGGAGGATACCCTCAGTTGTGGGGAGGCTCGACACTGAGAGCTTTGCAGCGTAGCTGTGCGTCGAGCAGAAGTTGCCGCACGAGAATGGAGGAGAAGAAGGGGAGCTAGATCCAGATAAACGGGTCAAAGACAGGATCCACAAATCATAGGAGAAAAGGCACTGAAAATAAAAAGATTATATAATGCATTACTTGGAATGTTGATTGGATTGATTGTTACTTGAAGTATATATGTTGCATGATCTGCATGGCTCACCGATAAGGTACGTGGCTACACCTATGACTACCCGCAATATTGTTTGCCAGTGGTTTCCAAGGATTTCATGAATGGTTTGCAAATAAACTATTGGATGTTTATTTATTTCCTACAAACTATAATGTCACGAATGGTTTGCAAATAAATTGTTGGATGTTTATTTATTTCCTGCAAACTATAATGTCACTATGAGTATCACATATGAAATGAAATATTTGAAGAAAATACAGTTCTTATTTGTCAGTTATTCCTGGATTATATATTGTTATATTACTTGCACTCTTTTGTATGAACCCCATGTACCAATATGGCAACATACTGACCGCGTTTTGTTTGTCGGCATTTTAGGTATCTAATTTTCATGAAAAAGACATGAAGATAAGGATGGACATGTGAAACTATATGAAGTCATTAAAGATAATGTAAGGAGGATTTTATAGATATCTCTTCTCACATAGTTCTCCAATGTACTTTTCTCATGGTAAAAGTTCATGTAAGCATTTTGTAAATAATATTTGTGAATTAATGAAATTATTTGATATTTATTATTATTTGTTTAAATCTAGATCCTTGGAAAAAAATTGTAGGTAATGATCTCAACTTTGAGGCCTTCCTTAATTGGGGGTTGCCAAAAATTGAGATCGTTACAGGAATACTTGGAATGTTCATTTAATAAACATCTCCAACCTACACATATTTCTCATACTATTGATACATCTTGGATAATAGGATTCATTACCTTGGTATATGTGACATCCCTAGATTTTCTAAAACTTAATCTAATGTGTGACGTCCAAATTGAAACCCTCACCTCAGCGAGAATCCCAATTTAAACACCCCACACTAGGCTAAGAAGAAGAAAATCAGAGGAAGTCATAAGGAAAACAATCAGTAGCACATGTACATGAACAATAATAAAACCATACACACATGTTCACCATTCAACATATAATTACAACATGAATTGTTACAACATTTGATATTACATATTGAACAACAAACTTACACATATACATGTATTACCACTAAACTATAGGATCTTAAGACAACAGGTCCACCTGTACATCAGCTCGCCACACAAATCTCACAATCCTGGATATTTAGAGCATAACCACAACCTAAACAAAAGATTACATGCGGTACACATCAGCACAATATTCAAGAATATTGTACTGAGTACGCCTACGTGTCTTTTATATACCTCTCATCATATCTTGGCAATAAGATAAAACTAATACTTGGCAGTAACAGAAGAATATAAGAAAAGCATATACTTGCATAAAGATGTTCATTAACAACCGAGAACACATATTTTAAGCATAATTTCCATTATATCATCCATGCATTTACTACCTGAGAGTTGAATGCATAAGGCCTTTATGATCTACTACCAAAGAGTTGGATCATTTCACAATGTGATCTACTACCAAAGAGTTGGATCACTTCCAAGCACTTTACTACCAAAGAGTTGAAGTACTTATTTCCAGCACTTTATTACCAAAGAGTTGAAGTGCTTAGATATAATGGAACAGATATATTATGTTTCATGTGTTCATAGCAATAAGTATGGAAAATCATGCAACATATCAAACAAGAACAATCATTTTATCCAATATCATATGCCAAGTCTTTACTATCATATAACACAAGCATAATGTATAATAAGCCAAGTAAGAGGTAATGGCGTACCTTAATCAAGAGATAAAATTAATCACATATTATTGATGTCCTCTATATCTTTGCTAAACCTGATCAAGATAAGATCTACTATCATCAAGTTCTTATCATCTTACATCTCATTTTAACCCTAATCGTATCCATTTTAGGGTTTTCTTAACTCATTAGGATATTCTCATCATTACTTGCATTCTTGTCTTATATTTATCTTACTGATGTCATTTTCCAGATTATGATTCATCAACTGGATATACTCATGTGTCACATTATTATGTGAACATACTTAACATTATGTCACATTCATTAACCATATTAGGGTTACATCACATGTATTATGGGTCATCTTCATATAACATGGATTTCATGTATAAAACTGATCACAAATTTATATATTATCTTCCAGTTATAGGTATGAGGGTTTTTTGTAGTTTCCCTGATTTATTGAGCACATATGCATTAATTACATATTATTTAGGATTATTAGCCCTAACTAGCCATATTAAGTAATTACATAATTTCGTGCATCAACATGATCATCATTGACATCATATCCATTATAAACATGATTATAGACTTACTGATATTTTTCCATAATTTTATATCATCATTTGATATTTATTATCCATTAAACAAGCATTACACCTCTTACATGATATTGTTGATATTAATGCATCAAAAGTAGGATATAATACTTCCATCTTATTCTACGCATTTTTCTGAACCTTTTGGTATATTATATGTATTTTTCTGATACTCGAGCTAATTACTATGAATTTTGGAAGATCTGGACATTTACTGAATTATTACCTCTATTGGCCAATCAAAGGACACCACGTGTCCACGTGGGGGCACTACTCCTCCTGGCTTGCGCTGAGTTCGTCGGCCGGTTCAGCGGTCTGGACCCGGTCCACTTCTTCTATCTCAGACTCCGTCTTTCTCTCTCGCGTAGAACGCAATCTCGATCCCGCAACCGCGTGCGTGAGCGCCGCCGCCACATAGCCTCAGTCCCAGCGTGCGTCGCCGCAAGCCTCTTCTCCGACTAGGTTTCTGGTCTCTTGAGGCACACCCTCATGAGGCCAAAGAGGCTGTCGCCACTGGCTATGCTTCAGATCTACTTCTTGATGATTGGGAGCCTAATCTGGTTCTGCACAAAGCGGTGAGGGAGCCTCCGCATCCATGGCTCCAGTGAGGAATTCAGGAAGCAAAAGATTGCAGATGAAGACACCATCGAGCTCTACTGATCTCAAGCTCTGCGCCTGTGAGCTGGTGATGGCTACCGCTGAGGTGCCCTCTTCCACTGAGCGATCCATGGCTACGACGGACCTCCTTTGAAAAGGTCAGCATGTATCCTCTATGAGCTGCCGACATGGAACCTTGCCGCTGTAGTCACTCCCTATCCTTCACGGCGCCGCTGGGGCTGGGTCTTGCCAAGGGTGCCACCACCAACCGCCATTACAACACTGTTGTTGCGGCGGGGAAGAGGAGAGGACCTTCCTCCAAGCATTCCTTGGCCTACTTCCATCTCTGATTCCCTTCTTCACTTCCTCCTCTTCGCAACACATGTTTCACACGGGGGAGGAGCAAAACAGGTGGGAAGTTAGATATTCCTTGCATATCTACCCCACTGTATGCAAATGAAAAGGGTCGCTCTGTACTCTGTAGTCTTGATGAGGCTATTATAACTACCCGCTTCTTTCTATCGTACCACCAACACGATGTGGGGATATGGTGGAACAAGGTGTGTCGTTCACCTTAACTGCTGTGAAACCTCCCCAGCCATGTGACTATCCAAGGGTCGTGATAACTATTCCTAAAAGACTAAACCATGGCCACTAAAATGAGGCCTCATGCTCATATACATGGTTTGACGCATGACTCACTAATGTCACCACATATTTTTAATAAGTTGAGAACTATGGTCATCAATCTTAAATCTAATCACTAATTAGGAACCTCATATGAACATGAAGCTTCGAACATAGGTCCATTATATCCTAAAGTACTTTCTTGCCAACTTGAGGTCAAACTTCAAAAGGAATGAACCTAAGGATCTTGATCATATATTCAACATCAAATACCATCCAAACTTGCATAGACATTGATACTTCTTAATATAATCTGAGTACACGAACTCACTTACATCATTGGATATTTAAATATACCAAAAGATCAGTCTATCACATCCTATACGCCTTAAAAGAATTTTTGTCCTCCAAATTAAACCAAAAACCAGTCTATCACATCATATACATCTTAAAAGAACTTTCGTCCTCGAAAGTAAACCATACTCATACTTCCAAGGAGAACCTTATCTTGCCTTCATCCACATGTAGGCACTATTCTATGTGTAACATATCCGCAAATGTTACCTAAAACCATGTATCCCAAGCACTATTAGGGGGTTTTACAACCATCTTGGTGCACAAACACTCCATACAAGGTTGAAACAAGACTTCATAAGCTTAGGTTACATTCATTACGCCTTTCACATTTTAGGGTTTAATGTTCACTTTACTCAAGAATTGAGGGTTGTATCAAGCATTTATCATATTCATAAGGAATTAGCTACAAAAGAACCCATTTCATCTAATCGACCAAATTAATGTTCCATCATCATTATATTGTGCAAATCGCTGTAACATGTTCAACATTAACATATGCTCTTTTAGGAAGGAGTTAACTAAAGTTAACCCACTTTATCTATCTAGATCACATCAAGGTATCTAACTATTATGTTGCGTTAACTGTCAAATTATATTTTCCATCTTTGTTAAGTACTAAGATTAACACCTCATGTAACATGTTTGTTTCATATGATCTTATCTTATTGCCCATAATAAATTGCAACGCTTACTAGTGAATTCATCACAAGACTAAACAACAGTTTCACATTAATCATCATTATTCATGTACATGTTTAACCATTTATGCATTGATATGTATTAAACCATCTCTAGATTTCCATCATATCATGTCTATATATATCATGTTTTGAGATTAAATCACATCCTAACATATATTATATCATGGTAGTGCTTAAGCAAATTTATACAAGTGGCTCATAAAACATGTATAAAAACTTTATCTAGTCCAAATGAGGTTCTCCCAACCCTTATCACGAAGATAGTACATTGCTCAGTCTCTCTGAGCTAACTTAACTCTATGAGTATCTCTCATGCATGAACTTTATCTTTTCTCTCTTAATCCAGGGTTCACATGTATACCTCATTGGTACTAGTTGATTGCATTACGAGATCTAGCCAAATAAGCACAAACCAAACCAAGCTACAACATCCTCTTCATAGGTCTCTACCCATGAAACATGCCTACCCAAAACTCTCTTATATACACCACTAGATTCCTATGTGGGGAAACCACAAACCCGAGCTTGAGGCTTCACAGAAACTAACATAGCTATCTCCTCCAAGGTCTTGGGCATCTCTCCCTCACCCAGATGGTAGGTTCTCATATTCATGTTCACATGTTCATATAACCAGCCTCCCTTCGACTCTAGGGTTTGGTCTTCCCAAGGACATCTAGGGTTCAAGAAGACTATAGGAATCATGCATTATGCAACTCAACTCATTCACTCAGGAGTAGTCTAGTTTAGGACATATCATATCACATAATTCTCATATCTTGGAGTTTAGGTTCTCTAACCTTCTCCCAATGGGTCTCACTCTCTCTGGAGTTAACCCCAAAACTAGTCCCAACACTAGAGGTCCTCCTTTGTAAGAGAGCTTGAGGCTCATGTTGACTCACATCCTTGTCTTAACTTAAGTCATTTTACCTCATAAAAGCCTAGTTACTTGCATCATCAAAACTTATCTCAAATCCTCAAAAACAAACATGAATCATCATAACCATCTTATGTCATCTATATAAGACTTACATCAAAGCTTATTTTCATCTATTCCATCTATCATATATACCAAACAAGGCTCTAGACATCTAATCTAGAACTACACTCTCTTCTAGACTTATGTCATTCACTTTCACTTAGGTTGCATGACCACCTCCTACTCGTACATGTGTGGGGACACATTTTGTAATACATATACATAATAAAATATTATATAGTTTTTCTCCGATAAAACAAGCATCAGATAAAACTATCAAGGTTTGATCCGTTTGGAATCAAAACCAAATCCTGAAAATGAGTGTCCCACACATAGTAGAGAGTACAGTGTCATGAAAACTAGTGAAAAGGGTGAGAACAAGGGGTAGACTAGTGTAGCTACTCTAGACAACGTGCACAATATGTCTAGGGTTTCTCTTCCCTTGATGCACATCATTTCCAAATAATACAACGTCCCATACCACTGCACTATAAGGAAAGAACGACATCTAAGGACCTGCTATACAACAAGCACTAGTCTAGACCTAGTTCTCAGACATCTAGGTGCTAACCTAGAGGCTAGGTCAGATCTAGTCTCTAAAAGACAACTAATCTAACCCTAAAAGATTATTAAGTTCAAGGTTCTTTAGTTTTTGAGTTGCATAATGAACAAATGTCAGGCTTTGCTATTGTTCATGCTCTGATATCACCTGTGACGTCCCCGAATTTTCTAAAACTTAATCTAATGTGTGACGTCCAAATTGAAACCCTCACCTCACCGAGAATCCCAATTCAAACACCCCACACTAGGCTAAGAAGAAGAAAATTAGAGGAAGTCATAAGGAAAACAATCAGTAGCACATGTACATGAACAATAATAAAACCATACACATATGTTCACCATTCAACATATAATTACAACATGAATTGTTACAACATTTGATATTACATATTGAACAACAAACTTATACATATACATGTACTACCACTAAACTATAGGATCTTAAGACAATAGGTCCACCTGTACATCAACTCACCATACAACTCTCACAATCCTGGATATTTAGAGCATAACCACAACCTAAACAAAAGATTACATGCGGTACACGTCAGCACAATATTCAAGAATATTATAATGAGTACGCCTACGTTTCTTTTATATACATCTCATCATATCTTGGCAATAAGATAAAACTAATACTTGGCAGTAACAGAAGAATATAAGAAAAGTGTATACTTGCACAAAGATGTTCATTAACAACAGAGAACACATATTTTAAGCATAATTTCCATTATATCATCCATACATTTACTACCTAAGAGTTGAAGCATAAGGCCTTTATGATCTACTACCAAAGAGTTGGATCACTTCCAAGTACTTTACTACCAAAGAGTTGAAGTACTTATTCCCAGCACTTTACTGCCAAAGAGTTGAAGTGCTTAGATATAATGGAACATATATATTATGTTTCATGTGTTCATAGCAATAAGTATGGAAAATCATGCAACATATCATACAAGAACAATCATTTCATCCAATATCATATGCCAAGTCTTTACTATCATATAACACAAGCATAAGGTATAATAAGCCAAGTAAGAGGTAATGGCATACCTTAATCAAGAGATAAACTTAATCACATATTATTTATGTCCTCTATATCTTTTCTAAACCTGATCAAGATAAGATCATATACTATCATCAGGTTCTTATCATCTTACATCTCATTTTAACCCTAATCGTATCCATTTTAGGGTTTTCTTAACTCATTAGGATATTCTCATCATTACTTGCATTCTTGTCTTATATTTATCTTACTGATGTCATTTTCCATATTATGATTCATCAACTGGATATACTCATGTGTCACATTATTATGTGAACATACTTAACATTATGTCACATTCATTAACCATATTAGGGTTACATCACATGTATTATGGGTCATCTTCATATAACATGGATTTCATGTATAAAACTGATCACATATTTATATATTATCTTCCAATTACAGGTATGAGGGTTTTCTATAGTTTCCCTGATTTATTGAGCACATATGCATTAATTACATATTATTTAGGATTATTAGCCCTAACTAGCCATATTAAGTAATTACATATTTCGTGCATCAACATGATCATCATTGACATCATATCCATTATAAACATGATTATAGACTTATTGATATTTTTCCATAATTTTATATCATCATTTGATATTTATTATCCATTAAACAAGAATTACACCTCTTACATGATATTGTTGATATTAATGCATCAAAAGCAAGATATAATACTTCCATATTATTCTACACATTTTTATGAACCTTTTGGTATATTATATGTATTTTTCTGATACTCGAGCTAATTACTATGAATTTTGGAAGATCTGGACATTTACTGAATTATTACCTCTATTGGCCAATCAAAGGCCGCCACGTGTCCACGTGCGGGCGCTGCTCCTCCTGGCTTGCGCTGAGTTCACCGGCCGGTTCAGTGGTCTGGACCCAGTCTACTTCTTCTATCTCAGGCTCCGTCTTTCTCTCTCGTGTAGAACACGATCTCGATCCCGCAACCGCGTGCGTGAGCGCCGCCACCACACAGCCTCAGTCCCAGCGTGCGTCGCTGCAAGCCTATTCTCCGGCTGGGTTTCTGGTCTCTTGAGAGATGCCCTCATGAGGCCAAAGAGGCTGTCGCCACTGGCTATGCTTCAGATCTACTTCTCGACGATTGGGAGCCTAATCTGGTTCTGCACAAAGCGGTGAGGGAGCCTCCACATCCATGGCTCTAGTGAGGAATTCAGGAAGCAAAAGACTGCAGATGAAGACACCATCGAGCTCTATTGATCTCAAGCTCTACGCCTATGAGCTGGTGATGGCTACTGCTGAGGTGCCCTCCTCCACTGAGCGATCCATGGCTACGACGGACCTCCTTTGAAAAGGTCAGCATGTATCCTCTATGAGCTGCCGGCATGGAACCTTGCTGTTGTAGTCACTCCCTATCCTTCATGGCGCCGCTGGGGTTGGGTCCTGCCAAGGGTGCCACCACCAACCCCCATCACAATACTACTGTTGTGGCGGGGCAGAGAGGACCTTCCTCCAAGCATTCCTCGGCCTACTTCCATCTCTGATTCCCTTCTTCACTTCCTCCTCTTCGCAACACATGTTTTACACGGAGAAGGAGCAAAACAGGTGGGAAGTTAGATATTACTCGCATATCTACCCCACTGTATCCAAACAAAATGGGTTGCTCTATACTCTGTAGTCTTGACGAGGCTATTATAACTGCCAGCTTCTTTCTATCGTACCACCAACATGACGTGGGGATATGGTGGAACACGGTGTCTTGTTCACCTTAACTGCTGTGAAACCTCCCCAGCCATGTGACTATCCAAGGGTCGTGATAACTATTCCTAAAAGACTAAACCATGGCCACTAAAACGAGGCCTCATGCTCATATACATGGTTTGACGTATGACTCACTAATGTCACCACATATTTTTAATAATTTGAGAACTATGGTCATCAATCTTAAATCTAATCACTAATTAGGAACCTCATTTGAACATGAAGCTTCAGACATAGGTCCATTATATCCTAAAGTATTTTCTTGCCAACTTGAGGTCAAACTTAAAAAGGCATGAACCTAAGGATCTTGATCATATATTCAACATCAAATACCATCCAAACTTGCATAGACATTGATACTTCTTAATATAATGTGAGTACACGAACTCACTTACATCATTGGATATTTAAATATTCCAAAAGATCAGTCTATCACAGTATACACCTCATTTGCTATAAGGAACTCACACCATTATCTCATCCACTTTTGCCAACATAACCAATATCAAGAAATATAGGAGGAGTCTTCCTAATTATTGGAAGGCTCATAAGCAAACTCATCACAAACTTTATGATCTTAGAACCATAGTCCAAGCAACCTTTTGCTATAATAAGCTATCCACCCTCATGTTTGTAGTGAATCCACACGTACCAAGTGGCAATGATCCACTTGAAAGTTGTGTCCTAGAAAGGAAAGACACAAAGGGAAACACACTTCCCATACCATAGCAACATTGTTTAAGGGTCACTAGAAAAAAGGTAACCAATTCTATTTTCATTATGCAAGTTACAACTTCTTATGTATCATTTTACCCTTTTCATTTTGGGTCCCTAGCCATTAGCATAGGAATCATCATGATTAACATATATCATTACTCCTTCCTTGATGACTATTTATCACACTTGGGTATGTTCTCTTATTTTATTATGTTTTTCAACCACTTATCAACAAGTAAATCAACATATTTCACATTTTCTTCATTAAACATGGATCATCTGCCTTAATTTCTTTCAAACGCCATGCTTATTTTACATTAACACTTTCTTACACACATAGGTTGGTCTGAGATTAACTCAGGTTCCACCTTATTCCTTTGTCATTGTTCCCATTTATCTTCTCATTTTATACTTATCATTGGAGTTCTATCCATCTTATGTGGATTTCATACCTTGAATCACTTTATAAGCATAGACTTGTTTGTCTTTTACTTTATTATCTTCTAGAATCACGTCTTCAAGAACTCCTATTTTGCTTATTTGTATTTAGATTTAGATTTCATGGTGTCGTGTCCTTCTCTTTAGCTACCAACATTCAAGTTTTGGTAGATTATGATGCAATTCTCATCTTGTTTAAGGTAGGATTGAGATATTCACACTAGGATATCTTATTCATTATGCTCTTTAGATTGTCTCAAAATAACTACTTGATCAGAGTAATCAGAAAGATAACAATTTAAGAGTTCCATACTTACCTTTTCTTCAATAATTGAATACCTGGCCAGGACATCCAAGTACTGAGATTAGGCAGTATGCACCATGTTTTTGTTTCATGTTCCTAACTTAGACATCATCCTAGTCTTAAGTCCTAGTATCCCTATAGACTCAGTAAACCTAAATATCTGATACCAACTTGTGAGAACACATTACTCTAAACAAGATTTCTCAAAACATAAAACACAATCAATCACCAATTAACCACATACCCAAAAATATGGGTAAATTAAAACTGATTTCAGTGTCAGCACCTGCTCAAAAACATTTGCATAAGAGCCCAACATCTTTCTTATACCCATACTATGCCAAGAATTTGATACAAATTTTTCTATCACCTTAGCTACAACATATATACATAGGAGAACAATATTTGTATATGCCACACAACAAACATTAACATGCTAACAAAATTCCGATTCGTTTGAAACACCATATACAAACTTTTCCTGCCCAGATCTGAGAGTACAGGGATGACTCTAGGACATACTAGATGTGGCGCCACATCCTGCTATCACACAGACAACGTGATCCCACGTGAAGACGTGCGGAAACACCATAAACCATATATTACCGAAAACACAGGTTAATTAAAACTATTTGTGGAAAGTATATATTACGTCCAAATCCTCATCCTTCAAGGAAACATGTTATATAAACATTTACAAGCCTTGATATATGTCCACAACTTAAAGGAACCAGCTGTCCTGTCAGCACCAGAGTTCATCACTTGTTTATACATACATAACGGCCACATCAGGCCAGCAGTAGGATATACAAGCTACATCAGCTATACATCGTAAAACACCGTCAAAACACCTATGAGGACATGAGAGTACAGGGATGACTCTAGGATACTACTACAAAACCACCAAAATGGTAGCATATCCATCTCTTGCCTCCTACTGCACTTTTTGCTGCTCGCCCGCAACCTCACGACCACCACCACATCTAGCACGATCACCTAAAAAGGTTGTAAACCAACAAGGTGAGACACCCAGTCCCAGCGAGAGACATAACTCCCCGCCGAAACTATAAAACCTCAAAAGGTTAAAGTAGGTAAACTAGATAACTGATATAAGTAGATTATATGAGCAACATACTGAGCAGGTCTTACTATATTATCAAACTTACCAAGATATTTGGGAGGCATATAACTTGATTTTCTTTATGGAACATGATTGACAAGATAATATTTATAAGATCTTACCACATAACATAAGGAATGTATAAGTAACTGCAAGGTATAATAAGATCAACTACACAAGCAAGGCCTCAACCAATGTTCCGTGTTTTGCATTAAGCAATAAATACTATTTAGCTAGATTACGTATTATTATGCCCTAAGGAAGTGAGTCGTACTGCTCAAATCCAACCTTCAGTTGCGAAACCCAAGTCGGTGCCATAAAAGGTCAATGGAAGAGCCGGACTCCACGACCTCAACACCTCGTGGTCAGTACACGAGTGCAAAACAAGAAGGACCACAGTCTCATGCTTAAGTGGCCTCAGCGACAGGGTCAGGCTACCCTCTTCCTAGCCCACCTCGATATAGGTATCATCGCTAGTAAAACTGAGCCACGGGCCTGTTCAATGTGCTCCGAGCCATGAACACATTCATGCTCTCTTATCACACATCTTGAGCCATGGGCATGTCCACCATGCTCCAACATATTGAGCCACACGCCTGAAACCGCGCTCTGGTGTCTACAACCGAAGTTGCACTCTAATCCTCCTATTTTTGGCTAGGAGAAACCACACATATTCAACAATATGCGCTTCTGGGTTAACCCACAGGAGAACCCGTTTCACCATCACCAAATACTGATGATGATGGATCTATGGCCAGGGCAAACTACATGATATGTTCTGCTATAATTAATTAGTATATTTTAAGTGGATTGTTGAGGCAACCAAGTTGCAAAACATACATAGCATTAAATTACATTATTACTATCACCATCACATTATCCTAGGATCTCAATCCCTCATCACAGGAAGCCACTGCCTCTTAAGGAATCATCATCTTACATCATCACCTGGGATAACAATCCCTCATCTCATCATCAAGAGGATAACACCTCACTGGGCACACAGCCCTCATCAGGTCCTTAGACCTATCTCATCAGACTGGTGATGCATGTTATCTCATCAACAAGAATTATCATCATGCAGTGTTATTCAAACACATATACCTCATAACTCTTACCTGGTTATGAATTAACCTGATACACCTGCATAGTTAGTATGCACATCAAGAGAGATAACTCAAAATCACTAGACATAGATCTTACTGATTATTATGTCATTAGGGTTGCAGATGTGCATGTCATGATTATAATCACATGAGGCATATAGCTGTATCAATTACATTATGGTTATCGTATCATAAGCACCCACTTATGCCATTTATCTTATAAACATAAACAAGTATCTTATTATCTGATCTAGCATTATCTTTAAGCATCAAACATAGCACTGGTTCACAACCCATCAACCATATAACATAAAAAACATAGGTGCGATTACAAGACAACACATCACTAGCTAGGGTTTCCAGGTTAAGCATAACCCTCACTAAAGGTACCAGCTACCCTCGCTAAAAGTGTGATGGATAGCGCGCCCCTTACCACAAGTGGTTTCGGGTAGGGTAACAACCCTAACTAAAGGCCTGTCGGCCAAGGCACTTAGCCACATCTGTCGGCCAACTCAAACACAAAAGTGTATCAGTCAACAAGGCCTATGGGATGTCATGCAACCAAGGTAACATGAAAGCATTGTGTAGTTGGGGTTAGGAGGTATATCGTGCAGCTGAGCTATGTGTGCATTGGGCAGCTAGTTGTCAGTTAAGACCCTATCGGCTAGCTAGGGTTAGGGTTATATCGAGAAACCATCTCACTATTGGTATGTATGCCCTAAAATCCAATCATGGGATGATTGGTTGGATACATTAAGATTGATTTGATAAGCATCAAAGGCCAGCTTCCGATTCTTTCTGGTTCAGTCATATGAGATAATGATAGAACAAATTGAATGTCTAGAGAATGACAGTACTCAATGACGTATGCTTTCATGCTCAGGACCTGAACGATGAGATCATACAGATGCTAAGAGTTTGTACATTCTTATTATGTCCCTAGTCGGATGTCATTGTGGAAGGTAGATAGACAATAATGACACACAAGACTAGATTGTGGTGTTGATTGATGACAGAATCTCATTAGTCATGATATGGAGATATCAAACCAAACACATAGGTATTTGTTAGAGAACAAGTGTACCAGACAGACCCACCGTGAGTTTGACACATGGAACCATGACATGGCAGTCACAGTCAGTTCTCACAGTGACGGTGGTGAATGTGATTCTTTGACCTAAAATCACTACACTCAACACATGTCGTTGGGTACACTTTGACATCATCAAACACAATCCTAAAACATGGGTTGTCATGAAGGTGATGATTGGGTGGCTTTGACACATGGGGCTTTTGAGGGGTGAGTGATAGATATGGGATTTGTCCCTCCTGAGGGAGTTTGATATCCATGGACACTTGATGAGTAGGATTGAGATAGGCATGCATGCATGTGTGAAACAATATGTGATATTGATGTCATACATATCTCCTCCAATCTACTCTGAGATCAAGAAAGTGAATGAATGTTGTAAGGATGACTGTTCCATGCCTTGAGTTCATTCAAGACATCAGTGACAAAGGAATTATACATTCACTGTAACACCATTCATGGATTGTAGGATTGAAAGTTGTTCTCCAACTTTCCTTTTCACTTGGGTAGCATTGATATGCGACTAGGCACCACTCTTTTCTTGTGAAGTCATAAGTGTTATGGACTTTCACTGCCAACGTGAAATGGACCTGTAGGGTCACACACATAGGATTTAACCTGGAAGAGGAGTTTATCCACAAACAATGTTAAGATTGATTACAAAAGGACTTTAGTAGTTCAATTAAACACTCAATCAATTGATAGCTCAATATCATAGTGTTCAAGGTGTTGGACCGATTGATTGGAGTATCGGATTGATTGAAACAACGATTGACTGATTTTGCACAGTCCATTGCCTCCAACCGATCGGCTCATGAGATGAACTAATCGGCTCAGGTTGGTGAACCGGTCGGCTCATGTGTCATGAAATGATCGGCTCAATTGTTGAACCGGTCGATTCATGTGACCAACTGAGATTGTTTGGAAGACTATTTTGCAAATACAATTTGTTTCACTTGTACAAATTTGATTTGGATAAGGATTAATATTTGATTAATTAGAAACAAATATGAAAGTCAATTTGAGTCGGATCAGGACCCCAAACCGATCGGCTCAGGTCCCAAACGATCAGCTCAGGACCCAAAACGATCGTTTTAGGGTGTGAACCGATCGGTTCAGCTGGCGCAAGTTGCTTGTTTTGTGGAAAATATCGAATCCTTCTACTTCTGCTTTAATCTTGCATTTCCCGGGGTAGAGAACCCTGTCCCATGGCCCTCCTATATATATAGGGGTATTGGGGGCTTCTCAGGAACAACAACTCAGAACACCAATTGCTCTGCAAATTTGTTGTTCTCTCTGGTTTTGGTAACCGAGAGAGAGACCAAGCAAGTGCTACTCGATAAGGGAGGCACAAAAAGGGAAAGACAACTGCAGAATGGCAACTGGTTGTAAGAGAGTGTGTGGGTGACTAGTATGCCGATAGGAGGGTGTGACTCCTTCTGATTCCTTATGGGACAAGGAGATCGGTGTTCCAGGTGGTCCATGTGGACTACTTTAGAGGCGGGAGACTTCTGCCGCTCAGAGGACAGTTGTCAATCCCGACAGTCCCGGTGAGACCAGGAGATGCACAGACACTGTCCAAGACCAGAGGTGAAGACCGTGCAAGCCGTGAGGTAACATCATCAAGCAAGCCTCGGGACAAGGTATGCCTCTACAAACTATCCTTCCTATTGTATAGATTTTGACGTGGTTCCTTTATTCTAGGTTTGGGAGAATTTCTTTTGTTTCCGCTTCCTTCTTTGTCTCCCCTAAAACCCAACAATGGTATTAGAGCCACGTCAACTGCTATATACTTTAAGATTATCGATGTGATCGATTTTGGTTTGTCACCTTTATTTATTGCATACAATGCAAATAAAATTAGCTTTTTACATGTCCAATACTAAATCCACAAATCCCAATATACATATATGATATGTAATATGAATGCACTCGATACACGTCACCCTTAAACGAGCTTTTGTGGTGGATGTATAGCGTGGTTATGGCCAATAAACCCTATGTTTGTGTGCTTGGTTGTATGTGGTTGCTTGCATCTTGGTCTGTGCACCAATTCCCTACCTCCTTTTTCCTGATGTAACTCGAGATAACTCGAGATTTCTTTCCTACCTTTGCTCCCCCCCGAATGTTACTCAGGGTTTCCCAATTTAAATGTAAAATAGGATAGATCTTTTATTTCCTATTATGTCAAAGAATGGAGGACAATCTGATGATGACTGAGACGATCAGTTCAAGGAGTGAACTGATCGGTTGGCGATCTAGACGAGTGGGTGGTGACATGAGGAGATGCACGACGACTAGGTGAACCGATCGGTTGGAGGAGCCAACTGATCGGATGGTGGCACCCAACTAACCAGCCTGATGGAGAGTCGATCAATCATGGAGATGAGTTGATCAAACCCAGTAAAGCCAAAGTACAAAGTTCATCTTGTACATGTTGCATGTGATGTAGACCTAGATGACTGTGATTCCTCTTGGCTCGAGGAATCACATTAGGATGGCCATAATCATCATTTTTATCGTTTCACATGTTTTCTGTGGGATATAGCATGTATATGATACATACTATGTATTGTGGTGATTGGATATGTATATGTACCTATAAAAACCAAATCCCTCATTAAATATTAAAGTTTTAGATGCCTTCCAAATGCGACACACGTGAAAAGCTTGATTGGCCAAGTGTGGGCACGCCCTAGCATGGTGCACCATCTATCTCGTGGAAGCGTGAAGGATGGATATGTGGGTCTTCCCTAGCAGGGTGCATATTCATTGTGTTGGCTTTGGGTCGGACTTAACAAGGTGACCTAGATAGGATCTAGTACCTTGAGGCATGGAGGTGATCATGGCAAAGAGTTGCATATGACATATTTCAAGAGTTGCATATGATGCAATTGGCAAGAGTTGCCTACCTGGAAGATCTAAGTTGTGGGTGACAGCCCTAGCTGGTCCATGACTCAGAGGATTTCAGGATCTTGACCCACTAGAAGATTGTACATTGCAATCTTCTGAATTGATGGTGAGGGCTATCAATTTGAACAAAATAGTGGGAGCGATAATTAATTAAAGTCCTAATTATATCGTCAACCTTTGAAATCAATCAAATAAGTCAAAATTGATTTTTGGACTAAACTGCATATATTTCCTTTTGTAGTTCAAATGACAACAAACAATAATCACTTTTCATTGTGATCGGTCCTTGAAAAGGACAAGCTGAATGGGACTAACTTCCATGACTGGTTTAGGACATTGAGAATTGTTCTCACTCAAGAGCAAAAGCTCTATGTCCTGGATACTCCAATTCCAGAGGAACCTGCCCCTACCGCACCAAAGGCAGAAAGGGATGCTTATAAGAAGCATTCTGATGATGTCATTGATGCAAAGTGCTTGATATTGTGCTCCATGAACCACAAGTTGCAGAGACAACATGAGAACATTGGTGTAATTGAGATGATTCAACATCTCAAGAACATGTATGAAGATCAAGCACGACAAGAGAGATATGATGTCTCCAGGGCACTGTTCAAGTGTGTCATTGTAGGAGGAGATCCAGTTGGTCCTCACACGCTCAAGATGATTGGGTATGTGGAGAACCTGACGAGACTGGGATTTCCCATGAGCCAAGAGTTGGCTACTGACGTGATACTACAATCATTGCCAGAATCCTACAGTCAGTTTGTGATGAACTACAACATGAACAACTTTGACAAGTCGTTGACATAGTTGTTGGGCATGTTGAGGACAGCCGGGGCACAGATGAAGAAGGACAAGCCTAAGTCTGTGATGATGATCAGCAGCAAGAAAGGCAAGTCCAAGCACAAGGGCAAGGGAAAAGCTAAGAAAGGTTCTGATGCTAGCTAGCAGCCCAAGTCATCCTCATCTCTCAATGCCAAGGGAGGCGTGACCAAGAGAGGCAATTGCCACCATTGTCAAAAGCCAGGACATTGGAAAAGGAATTGTCCACTCTATCTAGAAGAACTAAAGAAGAAGGAGGCAACATATGTCTCCACCTGAAGGTGTCATGAAATAAACTTGTAACACTTTTTGAGGTATATGATACCAAGATATAAAGTGTAATGCACCCAATAAATGGGGCAAGTGTTGCCGCCATATATAGGAGTACTTTAGTTTATTTTCAGCCTTGAAGGTATGTAATAGAGTTATGAACTGCTATTTCATATTTGCCAATGGATAGAAACACATTATTTTTGCATATTGTATGCCAATGATAGCAATTAATAATGTTTATGTTTCAATTTCAAAGATATGATCTTTATGGCAATGCCTTTTTTATGTTGTGATACTTGGTATGCATAAGATAAAATGATACCTAAAAGTTATTGATAACTCAAACAATCAAATTAGCATAAATCATGATAAGTTCATTTCTAGTTTCCATATGACGAATAAATCTAGACTCTTTTGGCTAGAGAACCAGTAAGAGACATGAATCTCTTAGACATGATCAAAGAATCTTCACTAGTGGTAGTGGGAGAATGATTATCCTATTAGGTATAATACATATGATGTATTTACATACCTATTGGAGCAAATGCTAATACTTCAAGTGGTGTTTAGAGAAATACCAAATATGAATATCTTGAAGTGTTCAAGAATATCATAGATGAAGTACGAATTCGGTAAAGTGTTCAATGAATGAAATACTTAGACCAAATGCTTGAGAACCTTGTGAGTGATTATGATAGTGTATCTTAGTAAACTCATGATTAAGGCATGATGATGTCTAAATCAACAAGGAATCATACTCTAAGGAGTTAGAGGATGATTATCAAATAACTAATTTCTTCTTTAATAAAGAATACCTCACACTAATAAAGGACATTAAGAATCACAAGGAGTTGTGAGTTCTTATGTCGTTGACAGATACACCTCGATTATCTATGTGATAAGTTGGTCATGTGATGAATAAACTATCTAGATAAATATGAGGAACCGGATTTTGAGTTATGGTCTATGACCATTACATCCTAAATGACTTCCATGTGAACCATAAGGTATGACCTTGATGGTAGCACCCATTGGGATGAAATCCATAAGTGTGAATGAGTGCATTAAGGCACATGGATAACATTTTGAGAAGGATGATGATTGTTGATTGCAACTTAATGACTAAGAGATTTTCATATGGATACTAAAACTGCATTCCTATAAGGAATAAAACAAGGATGTGTATGTGACACAACCTATAAGGTTTATAAATCCATTAATGCAAATGAAGTCTATAAGTTACAATGGAATAATCAATGTGATTGATTGAGTACAAGCAACTAAGAACTGTGATCTTTACTTTGATAATATAGTCAAAGGGTTTGACTAATATGTCAAAGACAAAGAAAGGATCTGTGATTTAGTGGGAGCATATTCACATTCCGCATGTTGATGTGAAATGAAATGTTCTAGAATGGAAATCCAAAGTGGAAATTATCTTTAGGGAAGAAAGAGACGTTTCCTATGTGATAGGAATAGAGATCTATAGATATAGTTCTCGAAAAACCTCTTGACCTAAAAAGAGAAGGCATACATTGGCAATCTATACTGAAAGGTTCAGTATGCACCGATTCAGTGGGAGAAAATTTGTCCATGTTACATGGAGCTAGTATCCCAAGGCCAAGAGTCCAATTCTTATGAAGAATGGGAACACTAAGAATAGATATGGATCTATCATGTATGTAATCATCCCATTATCTGGCATGTATGGACATGGCAAGAATAAAATGCATTCATCATCTTGTATGTAGGATATGATAATATAACACATTCATCTTGATAACTCATATGTGGGACATGATGAGTGGATGTATATCTAAGTTCCAACAAGGGTTACTGGAATACCATGAGAACTTGATAAGTACTTGAGAAGTACTAGTTCTATGGAAATAAGGAAGGGTTCACTATAAAGAGTTACACTGATGCAAACTTCCGAAAAGGATAGAAAATTAATTGCAAAATATATATGACATATATAAAAGTGAATGTTTGTTAATGGAAACGTTCCAATAAAGTTATTTTAAATAGAAATGCTGAGTATCCGTGTGTTAGAGAACATTAGTGGATACTATATGGATCTGGAAGTTCATGAGATGAACTTATAGATATTCCGGTCATTGATGACAAGTAAGGAGTACTTGGTCATGCAATGTGGCTAAAGGTTAGAAAAGTAATACTAGATCGCATATTATGGAAACTCCATCTCATACGTGTGACGTACAACGAAGAGATGAGAGACATGCAGTCAATAACGAATTTGGCAAGGTGCTGCCATAACTCACTATGATAGCACTAGAGCACAGTAACATGTGGGACATGTTTGAAGATCACTATGAATATGATTCAAGGGTGATTGGCTCGCAGTGCAAGTGGGAGTCTATTGGTATGTATGCCCTGAGAGCCAATCATGGGATGATTGGTGGGATACATTAAGATTGATTTGATAAGCATCAAAGGCAAGGTTCCAATTCTTTCTGGTTCAGTCATATGAGATAATGATAGAACAGATTGAATGTCTAGAGAATGAAAATACTCAATGACGTATGCTTTCAGGTTCAGGACCTGAATGATGAGATCATACGGATGCTAAGAGTTTGTACATTCTTATTATGTCCCTAGTCGGATGTCATTGTGGAAGGTAGATATACAACAATGGCATACAAGACTATATTGTGGTGTTGGTTGATGACAAAATCTCGTTAGTCATGATATGTAGATATCAAACCAAACACATAAGTACTTGTTAGAGAACAAGTGTACCAGACAGACCCACTGTGAGTTTGACACATGGAACCATGACATGGTAGTCACAGTTAGTTCTCACAGTGATGGTGGTGAATATGATTCTTTGACCTGAAATCACTACACTCAACACATGTCGTTGGGTACACTTTGACATCATCAAACACAGTCTTGAAACATGGGTTGTCATAAAGGTGATGATTGGGTGTCTTTGACACATGGGGCTTTTGAGGGGTGAGTGATAGATATGGGATTTGTCCCTCCTGAGGGAGTTTGATATCCATGGCCACTTGATGAGTAGGATTGAGATAGGCGTGCACACATGTGTGAATCAGTATGTGATATTGATGTCATACATATCTCCTCCAATCTACTCTGAGAAAGTGAATGAATGTTGAAAGGATGACTGTTCCATGCCTTGAGTTCATTCAGGACATTAGTGACAAAGGAATTATACATTCACTGTAACACCATTCACATATTGTAGGATTAAAAGTTATTCTCCAACTTTCCTTTTCACTTGGGTAGCACTAATGTGTGACTAGGCACCGCTATTTTCTTGTGAAGTCATAAGTGTTATGGACTTTCACTACCAACATGAAATGGACCTGCAGGGTCACACACATAGGATTTAACCTGGAAGAGGAGTTTATCCACAAACAATGTTTAGATTGATTACTAAAGGAGTTTAGTAGTTCAATTAAACACTCAATCAATTGATAGCTCAGTATCATAGTGTTCAAGGTGTTGGACTGATTGATTGGAGTATCAGATTGATTGAAACAATGATTGATTGATTTTGCATAGTCTACTGCCCCAACTGATTAGCTCATGAGATGAACCGATCAGCTCAGGTTGGTGAACCGGTCGGCTCATGTTGTGAGCCGATCAGCTCATGTGTCATGAAATGATCAGCTTAATTGTTGAACTGATCGATTCATGTGACCAACCGAGATCGTTTGGAAGATTATTTTACAAATATAATTTGTTTCACTTGTATAAATTCGATTTGGACAAGGATTAATATTTGATTAATCAGAAACAAATATGAAAGTCAATTTGAGTTCGATCAGGACCCCGAACTGATCGGCTCAGAGCACCAGCTGATCAACTCAGAGCCCAGATGATCGGCCCAGGTCCCAAACGATCAGCTTAGGACCCGAAACGATCATTTCAGGGTGTGAACTAATCGGTTCAGCTGGCGCAAGTTGCTTGTTTTGTGGAAAATCTCGAACCCTTCTACTCCTGCTTTAATCCTGCATTGCCCGGAGTAGAGAACCCTGTCCCATGACCCTCCTATATATAGGGGTATTGGGGGCTTCTCATGAACAAAAACTCAGAACACTAGTTGCTCTACAAAGTTGTCGTTCTCTCTGGTTTTGGTAACCGAGAGACAGCCCGAGCAAGTGCTACCCGATATGGGAGGCACAACAAGGGAAAGACAACTACAGAAAGGAAACTGGTTGTAGGAGAGTCTGTTGGTGACTAGTACACCGACAGGAGGGTGCGACTCTTTCTAATTCCTTGTTGGAAAAGGAGATCGGAGTTCCAGGTTGTCCGTGTGGACTACTTCAAAGGTGGGAGACTTCTACCGCTCGGAGGACAGATGTCAATCCCAATAGTCCCGGTGAGACCAGGAGCTACACAGACACCATCCAAGACCAGAGGTGAAGACCGCACAAGCCATGAGGTAACGTCGTTGAGCAAGCCTCGGGACAAGGTATGCCTCTACAAACCATCCTTCCTATTGTATAGACGTTGATGCAATTTGTTTTCGCTGCCTTCTCTGTCTCCCCTAAAACCCAACACTCACCTTTGCAATAGCCAACATCGTGGCGCCCAAGCCAACGCTAAAACACCCACCATGTACACATCACCAAATGATACAAGGCACCATAAGGAAGCCTATCATCCAATAAGATCAAGCACACCATATTGACCACCACTAAGGCAAGCACTAGGGTTTCACCACTCAACAATGTATCGGGCAGCAACCTTACCAACCTGTGTCACCCAAGGCACAACACAAAGGCACCTACAGAGATAAAAATTAAGCACCATATCGGCCAAGGGGACAAAACCTACTAGGAGAAAGGGTCATCTCGGTCAAGGCATGTCATCCAAGGTCACAAATAAGATCAAGATGGTTATATCGGGCACAAAGCCAACCAAACTCAACATGACCATATCGGCGAAAGCTAAACCCAAGGTGAGGGGTGTCAGTCAACATCAATACAAAGGTGTATCGTGCATGGCACAAAGGTTCATCTCGGCTTGGGAATCACTAACCTCAAGATCACCATCATCAAAACCCTAATAGATTAAGAGAGTTGGCTCACCTCTCAACAATCAAGAGAGAGGGGTTTTGCACAACCTCCATCACATATCTCGGGCAAAATGATAGATCATTTCCATATCGGCTAAGATCCCAACCTCTACTAAGTCACCATCCAACCAAGGCTCACCTATCAAATCCATGGTGAGAGAAGAGTGTTGCCCAAGCAACTAGAATATAGACTCACATCTCAACAACCAAATGAGAGGAGTGTTGCCTATACCACTAGAGCCGAACTCACTTCTCAAGACCAAATGGAGAGAAAGGAGTTTTGCCCAAGAAACTATATACATATGGTTCGGCCACCAAGGTCAAGAACACATCTATAACATGAACATATATCCACAAGATCAAAGATACCAACTAGAGCAAGAAACATATCTAACAAGAAGCATATCCAACAAGATACATGGTCGATCAAGGTGAAACATAAGATGCAACAAGAAAAGGAAGTAGTATAGCTAGGGTTAGGAGTTATGTAACCCACCTTAAGAAAGCTCCAAGCTCCTAGAACCAAGGTCCCAAGCTCAAGCACCACATTTGGAAACCTCAAGAAGAGAAACAAAACTTGTAACCACCATGGCCGAAGAGCAAGCAAGAAAAAGCAGAAGAAGAAGCTGCTAAAGAGGGAAGATGCTCACCACAAGAAGAAGAACAAGGCACTCTAGGGCTTAGACACCACTAGAGGAAGAAGAAGACTCCAAGGATATAGAGGAGGATCAGCCACCAACTTGCAAAGGAGATGTGTCACCCACCAAGGAAGGAAAGGAAGCAACACCAACTAAAGGGATCCTAAGCAAGAGAAAGGAGAGGCATATATAGAAGAGGGTGAAGGAGAAAACAAGGCAAGGTGTCGCCCACCTAGGGACACTTTTCCATGAGCAATGCCACCTCCTTATCTCGCCCCATACACATGTCCAAGGCAATTGCCACATGCAAGCATCATGCACCAAGTGTCCACAAGGGTGGTGACACAAACGAAGCCAAAGGTCAAGGATGGTCAAAAGCCGACACACCTCATGGGCGATACACTCTCTTGGCCGACACAGTCTCATGGCCGACACAAGGCTTCCAAACACACCCTTGCCCGATACAAGGCCCATCAAGGCAAGACAAGGCCCACACAAGGCAAAACAAGGCCCAACAAGGCTCAAGGCTCCTCAAGCAATGAACCCAACCCATCCTCTCAACTCTAGAGGATGCAAGGAGAGAGAGAAACATCTCTCAAGGTGACAAACTTGTTCATCAACCCAATACTTGGGTTATTTGCAAGTAGCGCCTCCAACTCTCAACAAAGCACAAACAAACCCTAATCACCACTTGAGGTGATTAGCAAGAAACGAAACACCAGGGTTAGGCAAAGCAAATAGGATAAGCCCAGAATGGAGGTCAGGGTACAAGCCATAAACCCCTACAAAGGGATTTCATCCCCAAAATCTGAAGAGAAAAGTGAGGGATACTTCCTCCTCATCTCTTCCTCAAGATCCCACATGGCTTCCTCAATGACATGATGATGCCAAAGAACTTTCACAAGAACCATGTCTTTCCTTTTCATCTTCTTCACTCTTCTATCAAGGATCATCACTGGAGCTTCTTCATAGGTCACATCTTCATCAAGCTCAACCTCAACTGGTTGTATTACTGTCCCTGTGTCTGGATGACTTTTCTTTAGCATGCTGACATGGAACACCAGATGTAACATGTGCAACTCTGGCAGCAACTCTAACTTATAAGCTACCCTTCCAACACGTGTTATTACCAGGTATGGCCCCATATACATGGGTGCTAGTTTGCCTTTCCAGCCAAACCTCAGCATGCCTTTCCAAGGTGAGACCTTGAGATACACTTTGTCTCCCACCTGGAACTCTAAAGGTCGTCGGCGATTATCTACATATGACTTCTATTTGTCCTGTGCTGCTTTCAACTTTTGTTGTATCACTCTGATCTTCTCTGTTGTCTGCTGCACTAACTCAGGACCCAAAAGTTGATACTCACCAAACTCAAACCAACATAGAGGAGATCTATACTTGTTGCCATATAGAGCCTCATAAGGAGCCATGTCAATGCTCCACTGGTAACTATTGTTGTAGGCAAACTCTATCAAACTGAGATGCAAAGACACATGGTTGTGCTCTTTCCTGTTACTATTGCAACCACTGACCGGGCCACCTCTTCTCCTGACAAGGTTGCATACCTCACCTCCAACCCAAAGCTCTCTCCACCCAAGAGAGCAGATGCATGTCCTCCACTAAACAGACAGACTGTTGTCATAGTCACTACCGCAACACCAATGTAGTGCTAGCAACTGATGTGCATCCTCTACTGAATAGATATGGCACCGTTGTTAACGCACCACTAATGTGTCGTTGGTTGTTAGCTGCTACTTTACTTCAAGGCAAAGTCGATGACCCTCTCTTACCACAAGAGAGAACCACCAGTTGTTCTTGTTTACTGACTCTTCTACTACAGAAGACACCAACAACAAACAACTGATGGGATGATCTCAATGGCCTCCCCCAGGACCTCTATTTACATGCGTCCATGACATGTGGTAGCAATTGGGAATCCCTTCCAATTCATAGTCCAATTCCTAATCCAATTCCAATGTTGTAAATAGAGATCCGTCTTCTCTCCTATTGGATTTAACTCCTATTAGGATTGGTGAAACAAGACAACTCCTACTCAAGACCAAATCCAATTAGGACATGGGATGGAACAATCCTTTTCCAACAATTTTGTCCTCTAAGCAATGAATTAATTTGTCAATTCATTTCTTTCTTCAGCTTTTGGATCTACATACATGTCAGCTTTTTTATGCTCTTTACATATACCTACAAGAACCAAGGATTGATTGAACTTAACATTATATATAAAGTTTTCCTCAACTCTCCATGCAGGAGAGTGCACATGTTTATAGGAAAGCCCTTTCATCTGATAACAAAGGTATTAACGTTGAGTCATAGTGGTCAGCTCATGGCATCACCAACAATTTTATCGATGATGCACTCAAAGTGTTCGATCAATGGTACCTAATTCTACATGGAGATTGATCCCAAGAGGAGAGAAATGGAGACAACCCTCATGGTGGAAGAAGAAAAAGCAACAACATAGAAAGTCAACAACCATAAATTTTGAGACAACATATACTAGTTGTTGTTGTAAATTTACTATTTTTTTATCTTCGTTGTATGGTACTGTTTGTGGAGAAGCTGAAATATTAGAATGATGTGATATATTTTAATATGAAATTTCAAAACATTTATTTTTAAAGTAACAACAATCATTTGTGTAGGTTTTGAGTTGTGTTTGAATTTTTTTGTAAGTATTTTAAAATTAATATATAAATATACGATTTGGTTTTGAAAATTAGTGTGTTTTTGTGTAAATTTGTTGATTGTAGATTATGATATTAAATCTACTGACATAAAAGAGAAAACATATATGTTGACCCAAAGGCCTTGGCATTGAGTAAAGATCCCAAAGTCCATACTAATGTATCGTTTGGGTGAAAGGCTTAAGACTTTTATGTCTTTCTACCCAGGAATAGCCTTGACCAACCCTTTTGCCCACCTAGCCTCCACTCAGGGAACAATGGTCAGGGCCAAACCATGATCAACAAGTTCACATTAGGAATCTAGATATTTTCTAGTTAGAGATTCAACACTGACCCTTACCATGTTTTGTTGTAGCTAATTTCCATTATCTAGACTTGTGGAAATCAACTTCTACTTAACTGAAATTATAAGAAGATTGCTTTTCAATTAAAACACCTCAATTAAAAATTCATAATTTTCTTGTCGATAATTCAAAAAAAGTAGAATTCAAAGGTTCTTCCTTTTTATTATCATTGACCAAAATACACAACTCATCTACTTCACCACCAAATTTATGTGGATCGTGCCTATTTCCTATGTCAACTGCCATTTCATAAGAAAATAGTAAATATTAAAACTTGTCTTCTATAAAAGTTAACAACTATCAAACTATATTTTAAAATCCAAAAAATATGAAAGATTTTTCCTTACATCCATCTTGACCAACTTTGAAACTAAAAGTGCTCCCTTTGACCATATAATAATTCTTCCATCAAGGCTTACTTTGAATTTTTTTTTCCTTTTCAAATTAATACTAATGACTCTTGTACTTAGTGAATCACATCATTGCTAATATTTCTAGCACACACCTATAATTATTTTATTTCAACAAGAATGATGGAATTGGTCACAAGACACTAAAAAATAAATGATTTCATAAATACTTCTATGTTGTACAATTTTTCTTAAAATTGTTTTCAAAAATCTCAACATAACACCCGTACTTATCATTTTTCTGAACAGAGTGTTACATATGACCATTTGTCATTAAAATGATGAAGTGGGACAAATCATGAAAAATCATATACAAATAGGATACAAAGGTATTGATCATTTAAGACGGGAATTCTACTTCATCACACCCAACCAGCAATACTTGTCTTCTAGGTTGCGGTACACATATTTGTACAATGGGTTGCATTGTGATTCACGAAAGCCATCATGCTTCAATATGTCAAACTTTTATTCAATGTTTAGTATCACAATATCATCCCATTGTGCATCTTTGATTTGTTGTATCAATGGCTTTATCTACAATCGTACCAAGAAGACTCCTAGCATGAAAAACCTAAATTTGCACATTCATTTGTTGAAGAGACACCAATGTGTCCCTCTTCTAAAAAAATATGGAATAAAATTGTTCTTTCTCTGCAAAAAAAGACAAGACAAAGACAACTTTATGCTCAATGTATCAACTACTAAGTTCACCTTTCTTGGATGATAGTCAATTGTAGGATCACAGTCCTTTATCAACTACATCCATATCTACTACCCCATGTTCAACTTCTGTTGTGAAAAGATATAATTCAAATTCATGTGATCCATGAAGGTCTGACACTTCTAACCATAAATATAGTGCCTCAAATTGTAAATATGGGACCAAAATTTTCAACTCCATATCATGTGCCAGGTAGTTGTGCTCTTACTTCTTAAGATTCCTAGAAGGAAAAGAGATCACATGATTTTCCTTCATCAACAGACATTCCAATACATTCCCTGAGACATCACAAAATCTAGATAGCCCTTCCCAACCTCTAGAAAAACTAAGACTGGTGCAGATATCAACTTCCTATTCAACATTTAGAAGATAAACTAGCATTGTTCATTCCACACAAATGTTACATCCTTCTTGGTTAGTCTAGATAATGAGAAGAATTTGCACTAAAGTTCCTGATGAACATCGTGTGGTATCCAACTAGACCAAGGAAGATAAAACCTATATGGGAGTCTTAGATTGTTCCCACCAAATGCTGCCTCCACCTTCTTGAGATCTACATAAATCTCATTTCAGAGATGACATGACCAAGAAAAGACACCTCAGTTAGCAAGAACCAATAATTACTAAATTTAGAATACAACCTATACTGCCTCAACAACATTAACACCTTATGTACCGATGTTCATGCTGATCCATGTCCCCACAGTGGATCAAGATATCATATATAAACACTATCACAATTTGATCAAGTCATTTTTTGAACATTTGAGGAGAAAATATAAGTGGGATATTTTGTACACGTTGGGTGTAATTCTATTCTTCCTATATTTGTTCTTGTGTGGGGGGAGTGATGGAGCTAGAACTTACACCAAAAGATTATTCTTCCAATGGAAGTCCTAATATGCACCAAAAACCCTAGGGAGTTGATGTCCTCTCTAGGTTTACCTACAACTGGTGCTAGATAAATGATCCAACCCCACAAGAGTGTGGAAGCCTTATCGTAGTACAAATTTATGATCGAACCCAAAGGACAACGTTAAGAACCTGAGTGTCTTTTTCTCGTTTCGTACCGATCTAAGTCAATCATCTAAGACCAGAAGTTTGATTTGAGTTATTTAACCTAAACATGCAAAAGCAAAGGCAAGAATAAAAACTAGTTTAATGATTAAAATCTAAGATTAGCAAATGATGATGGATCACTAGGGTGATGCAGGTATTCGCCTCCACTACACATGAATTGTACTTGTACCAAACATAGCAAGACTTGTAAGCAAGATACATGGATGTTGTACAATACCGATGTCTTATAGGACAAGAGTAGTGCACACATCCTTCACGGGTTGAGTAACTCTCATCCAGTACATATCTACGTGTCAATGAAGATATGTAGTCTCCAAAGAGAAAATCTTACTCAACCTTGTGAAACGTGCATCGGAAAACTAACAAGCGAGTGATAATTACCAAATTGATTAGTATCCTTATAGTCTATCCCTCTTTCGAGGATATAGCTATGAGAAACGTGGGAGTGTTGCAACGTCATCCATTCCCGAATGAATGGTCAAGTACTTTGCACCACTCTCTCCTCAGAGTGTGTTCCTCGACCTGTCAAGGTTGCACTTTTGTACGTCAACTGATTCCATTTCATAGTAAAAAAGTACAACGATGGAGGTGAGTTTACTCCACTCCTTAGAAAGCGTTCCTAGATACCGAAACGGATGTGCGGTGGATACACACACCAGAAACCAACACTAAATCGGTATTCGAGTCTCAAGAGCAGTCATAGACAAACCACAACGAAAGACAATAAATGCATACAAGAACGCGGCCAACATTGAAGCATGTATGAAATGATTTAGTATTGAATCGGAATGATAACATCTTTTTAGTACAAGTTACAAGACACGGGCAGCGGGGCTAGTCTCCGCGCCCCAGTGGATGGAACTACTCGCTCCTCATAGAGGAAGAAACAAAGAAAGAGAGGAGAGAGAAAGAAAGTATTGTTGGAGCAGAAGAGTAGATCTGTGACAGTGCGGTGTAGATCGTTGCAGTCTCCGGGACTGCTCCGTTGTGGTCGATGATGCTTGTCTCTCTGCCTCGATCGTCGTGTCTACCTCTGGGATTGCACGGGTAGAATGAGATAGAACAATGGTAGAACGGGGGTGGAGGTGAGATGGTGATGGAACAACCTTCTAGATCTGTCCCCAGTCTGGCAGTTTTCCAGATCTGTACTTAGACCGGGATTCTGAGGTTGTGGGTGAAGTTTGGTCAGAAACGGTGCTCAGGCAGTCTGGCGGCATTCCGACACTAGTCCCAGTCCGGCAGCCTTGGGCTGTCATCAGATGGGATCTATTAGACCATGCCTCTACCCTTCTATTTATAGGCTTGCCAAAATATCTTGGCTGAAGGAGTCACACTTTGTGTGTGCCCTTTGTCCATTCGGTTTCTAATTCATACGGTTTGGTTGCTTATGCAGTTTGCTCCGCAGTTATGCATGCGGTCTTGCTTCCAATTGCTCATGCGGTCTTGTGCTTGAGCGTTTTGCTCACGCGGTCTTGGCTTGTGTGCATGTGGTCTGCTCCGCAAATGAGCATGCGGTCTTGTGCTGCAATTTCTCATGCGGTTTTGTACATGATTGCCCATGCGGTCTTGCGTAGCAGCTAGCCATGCGGTTTGCCTCTCAAATCAGCAACCGGTCTTAGTGTTTTGGTAGCTTCACGTGGGCGTAAAAGCTTCTTCACGTGGGCGCAATAGCTGTTCTGCCCACTCCCTTTGATTTGTCAAGTCCGTGGACTTCTATTGATCCTTGTCATGCGTTCTATTCCTTCAGCCTCACATTCACGTGTTTGCGGCTATACGGTCCTACGGTTTGGTTTCTCAATTGCTCATGCGATCTCTATGCATGTGTGGGGCCATGCATTCTCCTCACGGTCTGCTGTACACTGCTTTATTAAATGGTCTTTGCGAGTAGTAAACAGCAAACGATCTGAATTTGCTTTGGCTCACGGTCTCGGTGCTTGCATGCACTCTTGAGCTATGAACGGTTTAGTGTTTAGCAGCAGCAAACGATCTCTCGCCGAGGTTCTAAATGGTTTGCATGCATGGTTGGCGAGGGCGACATGGTTGCTGCGATGGCGGAGATGGCGGTGGGTGCTGGAGCAGCTCGCAACACCGGCGGAGGTTCTAGTTGCTGCTGCGATATTGATTCTTCACTAGCCAAACGGTCTTCACTTCATGTGTGTGCTAATCCAAACGGTTTGGAATGCATGCGACCATACAATCTTCATTGTTAATTCAGTTATCACTTCTCGGACATTTCAACGGTCTGAGACCGTTACCTCTCCAAACGGTCTTGTATTTGGTTGTCCATTCGGTCTTTACAATCGCAGCAAATGGTCTTGAGACCGCATGGGCTCAAACGGTCTTGAGACCGCATGGGCTCAAATGGTCTTGAGACCGCATGGACTCAAACGGTCTTGAGACCGCATGGACTCAAACAGTCTTGAAACCGCAAGGGTTCAAATGGTCTTGAGACTGCATGGGCTCAAACGGTCTTGAGACTGCATGGGCTCAAACGGTCTTGAGACCGAATGGGCTCAAACAATCTTGAGACTGCATGGGCTCAAACGGTCTTGAGACCGCTAGAGTCAGTGTTGTAGGGGTCATGACCGTTGGTGATAGTTGAGGATGATCTGCAGAGGAGAGAGAACGTGAGTAGGGGAAAATGAGATCAAATAAGCTGGAAACTAAGGTAATTTGAGCTAGTAATGCACTATTTACACGAGACTGAAAGGATACTTAAAGTAAACCCAAAGCGAGAGTAGATCAGTCGTGAAAACTACTAGAGGGGGGTGAATTGAGTTTTATAAAGATTTTAATAATAATTTAAACTCAAACAACCACAATGAAGATATTGGACAAGGAGACACATGGTTTAGAGTGGTTCCAACTATAGCAAATACTATAGCCGTCAGTCCACTACCCGGTTGCTTACCCAACCAGGATTTGAAAAGAAATTTATTTTATTACCTCGCAAGGACTTTGCATAAAATAAAATTTCTTTTCCCAAACCCTTCAAGCAGCCTTCACCTAGAAGTAATCGCCCAACCTTGAAGCAGCCTTCCCTTGAAGTAGATGCACCAACTCCCGTTGCACCAGCCTTCTGAAGTAGCTTCCCTTGCGATAGCCTTCTTGAAGTAGCTTGAAGTCCCCTTCTCCACCTGAGAAGTCAACCCTCTCCGATCCGCAGCCTCCAACCCTAGGAGTAGCAAGGAGAGTACAAATAATAAAAAGGAACAAGAAAGAAAAAGGAAATTATAACTTATCCTTTTAAGCACAAGGCTTGATTTGCCTATATCAAGCGTATTGATCTCCTAACCAATGAGTGTAGAAGTGTAACTGTTGTGGTAAGGAGATGCTAGCCTATAGGACACGAATTTGAGCTAAGGGGAAAGTAGGCCAATGATCACAGTGCTCAAATTTGCTTGCAACAGATTGCTCAAGTATGCTCAAGTATTTTCTCAAGTGTAGCAAGTGTAAAACAAGTGAGTTTAGGTGTCCTATGGCTTGTCCTATTTATAGGAATGGCCTAAGGATGCTTAAGGACGTTCTAGACAACTTCTAGGGGTTTCTAAGTGCTTAACTAGCTGTTAGGTACAAAGTTGTTGCTTTAACAACGGCTAATTAATTTATTCTGCAGTTGCTATCAGAGACCATCTCGGTCGACAAATGTTCGACCGAGACACCCACTCGGTCGAACTTTTGTCGACCGACAGGCTCTCTGGAACAAGTGATTTGCAACGTCTTTCTTCAACTGCCAACTAACTTGTCTGTTGTGTCTAACGGCTACTTTGGATCTTTCTCGGTCGAGAAGATTGTCGACCGAGAGTGTCTCGGTCGAGGGGTTTGTCGACCGAGATTGATCCTGTTTCAAGGTTTCAATTTAGGCACTAATTATGTGTGTGAGTGTGCAAAAATAATCCTATTTGAATGGGATGACTTGTCTAACTGTGGTTTTTAGCTAGGGAGAATCTAACGCTTGATTTACATGCAATTCTAAGTACTTATACATTATATTTTTGTACAAGTTTTTACAATAGTGATTACATTGCATGAAAATGTAAATATGTAAGCTTGTAGATTTTCCCTTGTTGCTTTGTCATCCTGCACACTCAAGTAGCTCGTTAGATTAATAAGAATGAAATGTTTGTCATAATCAAAACAAAGGGATTTTATAGATGTCCATTTAGCCAACAATCTCCCCCTTTTTGAAGATGACAAACATTTCCAAAATATAAATAAAGGAAATATAACACATATGAGTTTCATACCTTTAGATTACCTTTTGTAGCTTTTTCTCTTGTGTATAAAATGTGTGCTTATTATTCCCCATGAATTATGGAACATGAAATCCAGATCATATGGGAATATAGAAACTTTCAATGTAAAGCCAAGAGTTTATTTATGAAACTCATTAATTGAGTTTTACATAATTACTAAATGTTAATTTTATATTTATCTCTCCCCCTTTGTCATTTCAAAAAGATAACCGTTAAGAATAAAAACTCCCCCTTAATTAGATATCCTATTAGGAACATGGATTTAATATCATATTTGTCTAATTTAGTCACAATTTGTTTCTCAATCATTTGCAAAGGAGGTTAAGCCTTGAAATGATATGAGATTTTGTTAGATACATGGCATATGTATTGATTTCTTATCCATTTTACAAGGAATGTTAAGCCCATAAAATGATATGAGAATCCTTTAATCTCAGAGTACATAAAAATGTCTCCATCCAAATGCAAGGGATGTTAAGTCCCGATTTGTTTAGAGAGTTCCTTTAAGTACAAGTTATATCATTTTTCTGAAATGCATAGATTTCTTCATAACCAAAAATACTAAGGTCGTAACAAGCTCCAAATAATGTTTTTGTAAGCTTCTTAATCAAATAATCTAATTTGTTTTTATGAGCTCCCCCTTAATCTTACAATTAAAGCAATTTAAGGCTGCTAAGGTCACAAATGATTTTGAGTTTTGATTTTGACCTTTATCAAAAATATATTAAGATTAAGTACATTAAAATGATGTCCATGTAACAACCAAGAGCTTGTATTTAAGTAGCACCAATATCAAAGAAAACATCTTCCAAAGTGGAAGCGGTTTCGCCAATTTTATCTTCAACATGATGAAGAGAAACATGATTAATTTGCAAATATATTCAGTTTTATTGCAAACTTGACAACAGAAACCTGCTCGGTCGACGATCTTTCGACCGATAGTGTTCTCGGTCGAACAGTTTCTCGACCGAGAATGTGTCTGGATTTGTTTCATAGTTGTTTTAAGTAATTTGTCAATTTTGCCACAATTATAAAGGTTGCATTTTTATTTATTTCTCCCCTTATTTGGTATGTTCTACAATGATGATCTTATAATCCATATTTTGAATATGTCTCACATAAAAATATCCATTGGAATAAAGATGGCCAATTTCATGAAAAGCATGTATTATAAGCATAGAAAGATAGACACATCATATAGAGATGACCCATTACAATTTTTCAAAAGATATCATTACAATAACTCCAACATTTACTGGAAAGACTTAAGGATTACATCAATGTCAGGGTCTTTCCCAAGAAAAGGCTCAGTTCCATAATACTGGACCAATGTTTGCCAATCTAGAGCACCTATCTTAGTTAGAGCATATGCTTCCAAGAATGTAGGTACTCGGTCAAATAGGAAATGAGCGGCAATATCTTGCAGTTGCATGGATGAAAACTGAGTGTGTGTAAGATCCACAAATGGTGGAGGTGGAGTTTGATAATAGTTGTATGAAGGATTGTATGGATTGAGCATGCTAGGATTTAAAGAATACGGATATTCATCAGGTTGGTTTGGTGAAAGGGTTTGCATTCTTTGGTTTATATAGGTCATGGCATGATGGTTATAGTCTAGTTGTTTGCTCAGGTGATATTGGGAGCCAGCAATATAAGTAAGAGTGTTTTGAATGGGATCATGTGATAGGTTAGTAGAAGGAGGGGGTGGTGGTATGTCTTGATGAGATGTTTCTCCTTCAACTCTAGCCCTTTTATGACCAAAATCGATTCCCATTTTTTCTACTGTATTCTTACTTATCTTTTGTGGTCTACGCTCCCATGTATATCCCATATCCTCAAGTTGGGTCTTAAGGAAATGTTGATTAATTTGGCATACAAAATCGGCATATGGAGGATTGCCAGAAAACTCAAGCATGTTTTTAAGAATGATGCGGATAAAATTTGTGGGAATACGTTGAATAATGGCATATATTAGACACATGCGAAAAATAGGAACTTCAGACTTATTGGCTCTAGGATGTATGTTTGTTGAGACAATGAGGTTTACAATCCTAGCAGCTGGTTTAAGATTTATAGCATAATATGTGCCTCTATCTTCGTGACAGGTTGTATTGGATTTAAAAATGGTTCTTTTGATGTCACTAAGACTAATGGTATGGTCATCTTGGAGAAATTGGTTAAGGGGGTTTCCAGAAGTAAGGTCAAGGGTGTCTTGATATTCATCTATGTCAATGTTTAGCATTTCAAGAATATCCCCTTCAGTAAATCGGAAGCTATGACCATTGACCATAGTGTAGAAGAAGATGGTTTCATTTTCAGAGTGGGAAATGAGATTTGCATAGAATTCATTCACTACCTTGATTGAATAGGAAGGAAAAGAAGGGTTGATGAATTCTTTTAACTTTTGTACTTCGAAAAGGTCCTCCAAGTCGACAATGTTGATGAAGTCCATAACTTCAACTGGTCGTCGTGGGAGAGGAGCTTTAGAGGAAAGCCGTAGATATCGATCACCAGCATCTCCATCGACGAAGGCAATGTCGTTGATGATCGTCAGTGGTGGAGTAGCTTCCCGAGCTTCCCTTCCTTTCCTGCCGGCGACCTTCTTCTTCCCACGAGCAGATGATGAGGCCATTGTGTTGCTTGAAGGTGGAGAAGAAGCAAGGAAGGCTTGAGGATGAGGATGCTAAAGAGTTGCAAAAAAATGCACTAGAGAGAGCCTATGGAAGTAAGAGTATGCAAGTGTGAGGAAGTGACCCGTTTTTGGTTCTTTTTATAACATTCCAACGACCTGGTCGGTCGACGACTCGTCGACCGAGCGTTCGCAACGGTCAAGTTGCAGACACGCCACTTGGCTCCCCAACGGTCATATAACGGTCATAAACAGTCATAACGGTCGGTTTACAACGGTTCTATCCAACGGCTATTTCTCGGTCGAACAATTGTCGACCGACATTGTCTCGGTCGAACATTTGTCGACCGAAAGTGTGTCTGATAGTAAATCTGTATAGATTCTGTCGGTCGAGAGAGAGGGACTGACCGAGAGGTTTTCGATCGAAGAGTTCGTCGACCGAGAGACTTACTGAGTACGAATTTGAAGCTGATTTTTAAGACTATTTTTGTAGAGTACACATATATAGATTTTCCAAGGGAGTAATATTGTGTTTATTATTGACAATATTGGACAAGTTGTGATCATAAATTAATTTCTTTTAACCATAAAAGGATATCCAAAATAGTTATTATGTCAAACTTATTTTAGGTCGAATTTGAGTACGACCATAGCGCCCCTTGGTCAAATTTTGTTTTGACCAAGAGGCTAATTTTGCAGATTTTCAGATTGACTATGTTGAGTATAATATCTGCATTAAATGTCAAGCTGAAGCATAATACTTAAGATTCTTAGGTACAAATTATCTCAAATCTTCAAAGATACTAATTTATGGATTGTGTTGCAAGCACTAAATTATTTTGCTTGCCTATATATTTTCATGGATCCATGCATACAATTTTCATTATCTATGCGCACCCAATGATGAAAGCATGTTATCAGCATACAATGATAATTCCATTACATGATTAGTATATGAATAGACCAGAAAATACTTTTACGAACAATCATGTGAAAATAGGAATTCTCTTTGACTAAGCATAATTTCAGTTTAAACTTTAAATCATCTAGGGAATAAACTAATATTAATTTCATTTACATTTGTAATCTCACTATGTTGAGTTGAGATAGACATAGAAATATGCAACTAATGTCTTTGGTCATATCTCAACTTGATTTTGTTCATTTAGTTTGGCGATTTTGGAACCCAAACTAACTCGACATCTTTTCTCTTATAAGGACATGAAAAAGAGTAATGTCCAAGACGTGAGCAATAATGGCAACATATAGAATCAACCTCAAGTCGTTTTCTATGGTTTTGTTCTAGGTTGTTCTTTGGTAAAAATGTATTTGTTCCTTTAGGTACATATATAGTTTGATGGGTTTGTGACTTTTTCCAACTAGGTTGATAGGATTTTCCTTTAGGCTTATAACCTAGTCCTCTTCTCCCAATTTGATGATAGGAATTATCTAAGATTTGATCAAGAATGCCATTATTATTTAAATTGCTGACTTTTTGTTGTAACTTGGCAATCTCTTCCATTCTCTTCTTAATATCTAGTTTTGCTTGGTCTAGATTAGATGACAATAAATTTCTTTCTTTAACAATAGTGTCATAATTTATATGAGTGCATAATAATGGTTGTTTTTGAAGATCGTTTACTTGAGTCTGCAAGTTTGAATTTTCAACAGAAAGGAGCTTGCAATCGGCTTCCATAGATTTTAACTTAAGATCAGAATATTTATTTCCCTCTTTGAGATCCTCATTTTCAGATGCAAGAGAAAGAAGTTTAACATTTAGATCATCATTTTCTTTATTTGATTTCTTTAATTTCTTTTTGCACTCAACATATTTATTATGTGTCTCTTCAATAATAGCAACTAGTTCTTCTTTAGATAAATCAAAAAGACTTACCTCTTCTTCTTCTTCACTAGTTGTAGCAATAAGACATTCTTTGTGCTCTTCCTTTGATCTCCATGGGCATCCGGTTGTTTTGTGGCTTGTTCCTAAACACCAATTGCAGCATGTTGTGGTTTTGTCCAAACAGCACCTTTCACCATTTCCCTCCATTCTTCAAGACCTGGTTAGGGTTCCTTGAAGCCTGCTCTGATACCAATTGAAAACTACTAGAGGGGGGGTGAATAGAGTTTTATAAAGATTTTAATAATAATTTAAACTCAAACAACCACAATGAAGATATTGGACAAGGAGACACAGGGTTTAGAGTGGTTCCAACTATAGCAAATACTATAGCCGTCAGTCCACTACCCGGTTGCTTACCCAACCAGGATTTGAAAAGAAATTTATTTTATTACCTCGCAAGGACTTTACATAAAATACAATTTCTTTTCCCAAACCCTTCAAGCAGCCTTCACCTAGAAGTAATCGCCCAACCTTGAAGCAGCCTTCCCTTGAAGTAGATGCACCAACTCCCGTTGCACCAGCCTTCTGAAGTAGCTTCCCTTGCGATAGCCTTCTTGAAGTAGCTTGAAGTCCCCTTCTCCACCTAAGAAGTCAACCCTCTCCGATCCGCAGCTTCCAACCCTAGGAGTAGCAAGGAGAGTACAAATAATAAAAAGGAACAAGAAAGAAAAAGGAAATTACAACTTATCCTTTTAAGCACAAGGCTTGATTTGCCTATATCAAGCGTATTGATCTCCTAACCAATGAGTGTAGAAGTGTAAGTGCTGTGGTAAGGAGATGCTAGCCTATAGGACACGAATTTGAGCTAAGGGGAAAGTAGGCCAATGATCACAGTGCTCAAATTTGCTTGCAACAGATTGCTCAAGTATGCTCAAGTATTTTCTCAAGTGTAGCAAGTGTAAAACAAGTGAGTTTAGGTGTCCTATGGCTTGTCCTATTTATAGGAATGGCCTAAGGATGCTTAAGGACGTTCTAGACAACTTCTAGGGGTTTCTAAGTGCTTAACTAGCCGTTAGGTACAAAGTTGTTGCTTTAACAACGGCTAATTAATTTATTCTGCAGTTGCTGTCAGAGACCATCTCGGTCGACAAATGTTCGACCGAGACACCCACTCGGTCGAACTTTTGTCGACCGACAGGCTCTCTGGAACAAGTGATTTGCAACGTCTTTCTTCAACTGCCAACTAACTTGTCTGTTGTGTCTAACGGCTACTTTGGATCTTTCTCGGTCGAGAAGATTGTCGACCGAGAGTGTCTCGATCGAGGGGTTTGTCGACCGAGATTGATCCTGTTTCAAGGTTTCAATTTAGGCACTAATTATGTGTGTGAGTGTGCAAAAATAATCCTATTTGAATGGGATGACTTGTCTAACTGTGGTGTTTAGCTAGGGAGAATCTAACGCTTGATTTACATGCAATTCTAAGTACTTGTACATTATATTTTTGTACAAGTTTTTACAATAGTGATTACATTGCATGAAAATGTAAATATGTAAGCTTGTAGATTTTCCCTTGTTGCTTTGTCATCCTGCACACTCAAGTAGCTCGTTAGATTAATAAGAATGAAATGTTTGTCATAATCAAAACAAAGGGATTTTATAGATGTCCATTTAGCCAACAAGTCGATATGAGGCATAAAATCCTTAGAATTGGCGACTGAGAGGGTGAATCTGGAGGATTCATCAGGGAGCTATCCAGATTTAGGGGTAATTAAATATGGATGGTGTGAGTTGTAATCTTGATTACATAATGCTTGTTGGTCGGTATTGCCCCATGGTTTTTCTCTTCTCAATTTGGGGAGAGTTATCTACGTTAAATCTTGCACTTTCAGTCTTGTAGAACACATCACTTTTCCACTACAATTTCTAAAAAGTGGTATCAGAGCAAGGTTGAAAGGTTGAAGTAGAAGTGACAATGATGTTTGAAGATGGAAAAGTGTGCATTGACAAGTTTTATGGCAAATATTTCAGCTTTTGGAAGATGCGGATTGAAGATTATTTGTACCAAAAGAAATTGCATCAACCTCTAGTAGGGACTAAGCCTAAACAGATGAAGAAGGAGGATTGGGATCTCCTTGATCGTTAGGAACTTAGGGTGGTTAGGTTGACATTGACATGGAATGTTGCATTGAACATTGCCAACGAGAAGATGACGGTAGAACTTCTGAAGACGTTATCAAATATGTACGAGAAGTCAACTGCTGTAAACAAAGTATATTTGATGTGTCATTTGTTCAACCTAAAGATGAGTAAAGGAGCCTTAGTAGAAGATCCCATCAATGAGTTCAACATCATAATTACTCAACTGAACTTAGTGGATATAGTGTTTGATGATGAAGTCAAAGCCCTTATCTTACTTTCCTCTTTGCCCAAGAGTTGGTCTGCTATAGGGACAATAGTCAACAGTTTTTCAGGAAGCATGAAGATGAAGCTTGATGATATTTGGGATTTGATTCTGAGTGAAGACATCCATAGAAGGGAATGTGGAAAATGTGATTCTTCAGGTTCATCTCTATATGTTGAAGATAGAGGAAGAAATGAAAGTCACAATCATGGTTCTAATCATGGGAAGTCAATGACAAAGAGTGAAGAATGTTACTGTTGTGGAAAAGTTGGTCACTTCAAGAAGGATTGCAAGATATGGAAGAAGGTGCTATAAGAACTTGCCAAAGAATACAAGGATGATGACCAGAACAATACAATTGCCATTGTAGAAGATCTAATGTTGACAGTCCAAGAGCAGTGTTTGAACACAGAGGATGGTGTTGAGTGAGATGTAGACATAGGAGTGACGAAGTTCTTCAATATAGAAGATGAAACTTTGGCGATGTGAGGATGGGGATTGCTAGCTACTCAAAGATCATCGGGATTGGTGATATTTGTGTCAAAACTGATGTTCATCACAATCCAGACTTGAGGCTTAGTGTCATTTTTGGTTCCTTGTTGGATAGGAGTAGATATGATCGTGGGTTCGGTGGTAGCATGTGCAAGGTAACAAAAGGGTGTTTGGTGATATCTCGAGGCAGACTGTGTTGTAATCTATATAAAACCACATTGAGAGTGCACAAAGAGAAGGTTCAGGAAGTCAAGAAGTCAATGCCATTTTAAAGGAAATGAGGAGGACTTGGAAGTACTCCTATAGATAGCCACAGGCCTGAGCTGTGGGATTCTCTCAGTTATGTCAGTAAGGGTAGAAAGGTAAGTTTCTACAAGCATCAAGATGGCTCCTAGTTAGAGAAGGTCTCTCCAAAGACTTCTTCTGGATAGTGTGCACATGAGGAAGAAGGACAATACAGTGGACATGTAGTTGATGAATGTAGAATGGAGGATTAGGTTCTTGATGTGGGGATACAATGATAGGGGAGCGTCAAAGGAAGGTTTCTAAGTTTTACTGTAGAAGGTTAGAAATACAATTTTCATCCAGGATGGCTCAACAAAGAGGTCAAGGGGAGAAAAGAAAGTTACAAGTGTGGGCATGGAGAGAGAAGTGGTGCTGTCAGTATACTTCTTCTTAGTTGCTTGGGAACACAGTGAAATCAGGGTCGTACTTTAAGAAAAGGGATGAAAATGCTAGGATGCTGACATTCTTGAGGAGAATGACCACCTATCGGGATCCATCACAGGTGGTGATGGAATCTAGAAGTTACTCTGAATGATTGTTGAAGACAATGTCTCTCTTATGGGCTAGGGGGAGATTGTTGGAAAAGGATTGTTCCAGCCCATGTCCTAATTAGATTTGGGCTTGAGTACTAGTTGGCTTGTGTCGCTAATCCTAATAGGAGTTAAATCTAATAGGAGAGAAGATGGCTCTCTATTTGCAACATTGGAATTGGACTATGAATTGGAAGGGGATTCCTAATTGCTACACATGTCATGGAGGCCTATAAATAGAGGTTCTGGGGGAGGCCATTGAGATCATCCCATCAGTTGCTTGTTGTTGGTGTCTTCTGTAGTAGAAGAGTTAGAAAACAATAACAACTAGTGCTTCTCTCTTATTGTAAGAGAGGGTTAATGACTTTACCTTGAAGCAAAGTAGCGGCTGATAGCCATCGACACATTGGTGGTGCATCAACAATGGAAGTGTATCCAGTTAGTAGAGGACACACTTCAGTTGGTGGCACTACGTTGGGGTTGCAGTAGTGACTATGAAAGTAGTATGTTCGTTCAGTGGAGGATGTGAATCTGCTCTCTCAGGTAGAGAGAGCTTCTGGTTGGCGGCGAGGTGGGCAACCTCATCAGGAGTAGAGGCGACTCGGTCAGTGGTTGCATTGGTAACAAGTAAGGGCACATACATGTGTCTGACCCCTACAATGATAGAGGTGTTGTGATGAGAAAAAGATAAGTGGGATATTTTTTACACGTTGGGTGTAATTCTATTCTTCCTATATTTGTTCTTGTGTGGGGGGAGCTATTCAAATTTAGGGGTAATTAAATCTGGATGGTGTGAGCTGTAATCTTGATTACATAGTACTTGTTGGTCGGTATTGCCCTGTGGTTTTTCTCTTCTCCTTTTGGGGAGAGTTTTCCTTGTTAAATCTTACACTTTCAGTCTTACAAAACACGTCTCTTTCCCACTACAATTTCTAATAAAACATCATTGTAAGTAAAGTTTTGTTAAAGACAAACAACATAATTATATTAAAGAATACACAAGCAGAATGCATGGTGGCTACTTGAGAGTGACAACCTTAGAGAACATTACAAGGAAAATCCCAAGATAATGATGGACACAGAGTAGTGGAGAAACTCTACCATTCTGGATGGTGACACCATATGCATTGTGGAATGGATAAGTAAGATTCATACAGATCAGTGACATTAGCAATTGATCTCTATACCAAGTTCTTGAGTATGTACATTAAATAATTGGAGAAAAATCAAATTCTAGGTGGATGGTTAATGATCATAGCTTATGTATATGTACCACAGAGGGGGGAAATAGAACACATGTGTCGATATATCACCAAAGATGGGGAGAAGGGTGGTGCCTTCGACTTTTCCTAATGCACATTTTGGGTGTAATGAAAGACTAAATGGTTACCATCTCATAGGGATCTGGCACGACCAATCATGATATAAAAGCTTCTAAACTTAGAATCAAGAGGGTGGATTAAAGAGGAATATACAGGGTAGAGGGGGAAATCTTGTAGTTTCCAGGATAGTCATTGTAACATCCTCATAATTTAAACTTATGAATGAATCTCTAATTGGAAACTCTAATTTTCAAATTTAGGAATTTACACATCAATTAGAACTTAGTGTCACTTTTCAACCCAAATCTAATGTTAAAACAAAGTTCAATAAATTAAAATAAAGTTTACTCTTTTACTATGATGGTTAATTCAATATCCTTTAATATTAAAGTATAATGTACATTCTCTCTCCTCTATGTAACAACACTATCATTAATAACAATATGAGCCCTAATTGGGGTGCTTTCAACCTCTAAGACTCAATAAAGCAAAACATAATCGAAAGTGATCATAAAAGAAAGGTTACATCAATTGGGTATAAATCATATTTCATTAAGTGTACTTGAGTGATACTATTTTGATTATAGTAATAACTCATCTTTTGATCTGGAAATTAGGAAAGAAATTACATAGGAATGTTATAGACCCTACAAAGTACATATTACCAAAATTTGAGACCAATATGACCTTATACAACCTCTCTAATCAATTTAGGAAGTTCATGTATAGTTTAACCCTAAATAACCTACCATTCGTATTAATTAGATTGATTTCATAAAGTTGGTCATGATATCATGTGTCACACACTTTCTTTGCTAAGTTTTGCTCAATGATCTGTCACGCGGGTCTTGGGATGGCCTTTTCAGGTCAAGTTTCGACTCGCGGAGTACTCTGCAGCCTGGGAGTCCGTAGCCTAGGAGATTTTCTCCCTCACCCACTTCCTAATTCCACTAGGACTCCACAGAGTTACAACATATGTCCTCTAAGAATCTCTCTATCACATGCATCCTAGTTCTAGCACATTTGCTTTCTCCTCTTTTCGTAGAGTTGTTTCGACCCAAATACATTGGGGTTTCATGCATCAGAGGCCACAGACCCCGAGACTCCTCTATGATATCCCCAGCTTCAACCTCCGAGGGTGACTTGAGTTTCCCTAGACACCAACCTATATAAGAGTTTAATTAAAAATGCTACCCATACATCCAGGAAACAAACCCCCTCATCATTTTGAGCTCTAGCACCCTCAAACCAGACTCCCCCAATCCGTCGATAACCACTTTCATGGCTGGCTACGGTGAAGCTTCTCAGACCTCCTCCACCCACAATGGAAGCATGGATGAATCATCCAAACCACACAGAAGCTTCAAATACTCAAGTTTTTCCAAAATTCCAAGTATCCTAGTTTCTCCACTTTTTCCTATTTTGCGTTCCTCTCACCAATTTTTGAGAAGTACATGATCTTTTCTTTTGGTTTCATCATAATTGGCTTCTCCAAGGTGTTACAAATCTACCCAAGTTGCTATCTTTCCCCAATTTTTCTTCTTATTTAATATCCAACTTTCACTACCTTGTCAGCCATGGTGGCGATGGGTTTTTGGGTCTCAGGCCACCTCGTGGCCTTTCCAAGGGCTCTTCGATTTTGAATAAGAACGAGGAAGATGATTCCCTGATTAGTTTCTTGAGTATTTCATAGATTCGTAATTTGTGACCTTGAGGCATCAATTTAGTTTTGGTCTACCTGTCATTGTTCTTCATTGCAAAGATGACGAACAATCATGGGCTATGTTTTCCTCATTTTCCCTCCTACGATAAATCACACAATTAAAATAACAAGGGTATATCATGGTTTTTAGTGCACCCTTCTTCTCTGGCACATGCTAATTGTGTCAGCCCCTTTACCAGGAGGGTAGCATCTAATTAGACCAGCTCAAAGAGGGTCTAGTGTTGAGGTTGACTAGGGTGATGTATCCTAGATTTTTCTCAAATTCTGATTGCTGAGTTATTTGTAAATTCACAGTGTATTGATGGTTTATCAAGAAAAATACTCAAAAATAGTCATTGGAAAGGTTTTTTGAAGAGGGATCCAATTTCAGTGTGTTTAAGCACTAACTCAATTGACTCATATGTGTTTTTCTGAAAGACCCAAATTAGGGTTTAGGATCTATTAAGGTGATAATAAATACAAATCATGTTATTTCAATACCTTAGGATTTGACCAAGATCAAAAGGACTAAGTTAGGAATTGCTTTTCTCCAAGTAAGCGGGTTCGTGCACTTTGAGTATTTAGTATGGGTTTTCATCACCTTCTAATTAGTATGATGATCAATACAAAATTATATGCATATTACGTGTTTCAAATCAAATCTTTACTGCATGAAAGATATCTTAAAGTTATTAATTTAATGTTATGCTTCAATGCTACTTCAAGAATTCATGTCAAGTTCATGTAGCATCAATCCGAGTAGTTATTGCAAGATAAAGATGAATCATGTAATGGGTTGTGTTATTTTATCCTAATCATGTTAACGTTGAGCCTACGGGTCTTATGAGCACCATTGGTGCATAAGTATCGAGGGTACTTTAATCAATCACCAAGCTTAAGTTATGTGAATCCAAATCTACTATTCAAATAGTTTCGTGTTTTTCCTTATTGCCAAATTTATTATGTTGTTATCATAATACTCAATGCCGCTTACTCTAATGTGGGTTTTATTACATGCATGGATGGGGGCACAATGCCCACATGTACAAAACAACTTCTAGGAAAGAGCCATATGAAGGTTAGCTTAAGGAATAAATCAAGGTTTCCAAAAGACTTATATGGTGAAGTTTCATCTACAATATAAGATCCTAATGTTTATGGTAAATAATGTTTGGTAGTTAGTTTCAATTCAAGAACTCAATTGTAAACAATGTATAAATCAAGTTTGATTTTAATGCATTGTGTTTCATTTATCCTTTGGCTATGAATATCATGTTTTGTAATGTTCTTCCGAGACAAGTGGCCCATGTTATGGACAACATAGAGTTTGCTTCCGCTTACGTATATATGTGCTTGGAGGGGTGTTACAAAATGATATCATAGAAAATAAGTAGATGTCCACTAGGAAAAAACCATATGTTCGAATCCTAAGTATAGAAGAATTAAATTAAAGAAATGAGAAAAGAAAGTAGAGGTTTAGTCAGAAGTCATAAGTTAGATAAGGATTAGGGTTATGTGCCTAGCTGTTTTGGATTTTTGTGTTAACTCTAGAATTTTACATATCATGCTCTCTCTCTTCTTCCCACATATTTGTGGTATGGGACACAGGCTCATGGGGTTTTGTAGAGAGAATGTTATGTGCATAATAACATGCTTGTCTCACCCTTTTGAATGCACATGGTATGGGACATGTGCACTAGATAGGTGTTAAGATAAGTGTGATAAGACGTGTCACTTCTAAATATATGACCGATCAACATGTATCCAAAGGCGACAAAGAAACAAGAGTTGGCATTAAAGTTTGAGACATATAGTCACCTAAACCTAATTAGTTACATAATAAGACCAAGCATGCATACAAAGGGTAGATAATTTGACATGGATAAAAAATCATGTGCATGCTACTAAACAATTTTCTCTACTATTTTATGATTGTGTGTTCAAATTGAACATCACATATTACTACTATGCTTATGAATTATGAAAATATGAAAATCATGTTTAAGTATAAGAAGTCATGTTATGTTGATATTGTCCTCTCCACCATGTTATGTGAGCCTTAATTGGCCTTATGAGCTCTGTGGGAGCATTATGTGAGCCTTCATTGGCCTTATGAGCTCTATTTGGGAGCATTATGTGAGCCTTCATTGGCCTTATGTGAGCCTTAATTGGCCTTATGAGCTCTGTGAGAGCATTATGTGAGCCTTAACCAGTCTTATGAGCACTGTGGGTGCAATCATGAGAGTGAATACATCAACTTAAATAAAAATCCATCTTATTATGAAATCATGTCAAGCTAACCAAGTTCTCATGTAATTATCTTAACAATGGGTAGGCCATCTCTTATGTATGATAATGAGACTCTATGATAATATAAGAGAGTTAGCATACATAAAATATGTGAAACCATAAGTTGGGTAGTCAAATGAAATTCTGAGGATGAAATTTATTTAATGTGGGTAGAATTGTAACATCCTCATAATTTAAACTTATGAATGAATCTCTAATTGGAAACCCTAATTTTCAAATTTAGGGATGTATGCATCAATTATAACATAATGTCACTTTTATACTCAAATATAATGTTTAAAGCAAAGTTCAATAAATTAAAATAAACTTTACTCTTTTACTATGATGGTTAATTCAGTACCCTTTAACATTGAAGTATAATGCACATTCTCTCTCCTCTATGTAACGTCACTATCATTAATAAGAATATGAACCCTAATTGGGGCATTTTCGTCCTCTAAGACTCAATACAGATAAACCTAACCCAAAGTTATCATAAAAGAAAGATTACATAAATTGGGTAAAAATCATATTTCATTAAATGTACTTGAGTGATACTAATTTTATTATAGTAATAACTCATCTTTTGATCTAGAAATTAGGAAAGAAATTACATAGGAATGTTATAGACCCTACAATGTACATACTGTCAAAATTTGAGAGGGGTATGACCTTATATTACCCCTCTAATGAATTTAGGAAGTTCATGTATAGTTTGAACCATAAATAACCTACGAGTAGAATTAATTCAATTGATTTCATAAAGTTAACCACGATATCATGTGTCACACACTTTCTTAGCTAAGTTATGCTCAATGATCTATCACTCGATTCTTGGGATGGCCGTTTCAAGTCGGGTTTCGAATCGTGGAGTGCTCCACACCCTGGGAGACTTACTCCCTCACCCACTTCCTGGTTCCTCTAGGACACCTCAGAGTCACAAAATCTTTCCACCAAGCATCTATCTATCACCTGCATCCCAATTCCAGTCAAGCCCACCTTTTATTTTGCCTCTTTCCCATGAGTTGTTTCAACCCAGATACTTTGGGGGTTCATGGATCAGAGGTTGCAGACCTCGGGACTCCTCTACAATATCCCCTATTTCAACCTTCAAGGGTGACCCGAGTTTCCCTAGACACCAAACTATATAATAGGTTAATAGAAAATGCTCCCCAAACATCCAAGAAACAACCCCCTCATTATTTCTAGCTCTAGCACCCTTGAACTAGACTCTCCTACTCCACTGGTAACCCCTATCATGGACAACTTCGGTGAAGCTTCTTGGACCTCCTCCACCCGCAATAGAAGCATGGATGAGTCATCCAAACCACACAGGAGCTTTAGGTTTTCAAGTTTTGTCAAGATTCTAGGTATCCCAGTTTCCCCTCTTTTTCCTATTTTGCATTCCTCTCACCAATTTGTGTGAAGTAGATAATCTTTTCTTTTGGTTTCATCATCGTTGGCTTCACCAAGGTGTTATGAATCCACCCAAGTTGCTATCTTTTCCCACTTTTGATTCTTGTTTGATATCCAACTATCACTACCTTGTTAGACATGGTGGCGATAGGTTTTCAGTCTCATACCACTTCGCGACCCTTCCAGGGGCTTACCGCATTTCGACAAGAATGAGGAAGATTATTTCACGGTTGATTTCTTAAGTATTTCACAGATTCGTAATTTGTGACTTTGAGGCATCAATTTTGTTTTGGTCTACGTATCATTGTTCATCATTGTGAAGATGACGAACAATCATGGTCAATGTTTTCCTCATTTGCCAACCTAAGCTAAATCACGCAATCAAAATAGCAAGGGTATATCATGGTTTCTAGCACACCCACACTGCCCTTGTCATCCCTTTTACCAGGTGGGCAACGTCTGATTAATCCATCTCAAAGTGGGACCAGTGCCGAGGTTGACCAAAGTGATGTATACGTGGATTTTTATCAGATTTTGATTGGTCGGTTATTTGTAAATTCACAATAAACTGATGGTTAGTTAGAAAATTACCCTATAAAGAAGAAAAATCACCTCCTTACTAAAATTTAAAGGAAATGCAAAACATCCACTTTTTTCCAAGCAAATTAGACAATTTGGAATGCATGTACAATAATCCAAGTAAATAAGCATGATTTATATACATATGAAATGTCAATAGGCATGGAAAGAAACTAAGTTATTACATTTCTTTTGAACTTTTGTTCACTACATTAGTTTATTTGAAAAGGAAAAGAACTGAAAAGAAACTATAGGATCTAGCAATAAGCAACCTAGTAATCCTTGATATCAAAACTTGAATCTACTACTCCTAAACATGGTCACCTTGGCCTTGTTCAACACCTTGATCGAACCTTGGGTGGTTGGGAAGGCACCCAACAAAAGGGAAAGAAAACAAGGTATGTGTCAGAGAAAATGAACAAGGACAAAAGATAAGAAAACTATAAGAGAATAAATGCTAAGATTTCATCTTAAGATGAAGATGATCAAAAGAATGAGGCATAAGTAAATAGATGCTTCCCATAACAAAAACAGTAAAAAGGTTGCATGCATGAATAATATTGACTACCTAAACTATGTAGGGTTGAGGAACCTACCCAACCTCAACCAATAGGTGAGGAAGAGTAACACATTCCAATCACCTACAATTATTCTATATTGGGGAGTGTAACACATTCCCTAGGGCAAATTTACACATGCCCTATCTATGGGTGGTTGTAAAAAAGTACCACTACACTAGTTCAATAGTATAATAAAATCAACATGCTAAGTAATATGTCAAGTGTAAGCATCAATAAAATTAAAACATAGCAGTGGGGTAAAAGTCCCAAGAAATAATTAAGAAAACTTACTTTGGAGGCTAATAGAAAAGGAAATAACAAAAGAGAAATTAGGGTTTCATAAAAGCCTCATTCGGGAAACTAGGTTAGGGTTTGCAAATTTTCCTAACTTAGGTGTAAGGAAAGAACATACCATTTCTTAATAGATCCAATTACTTCTTCTTCACTACTTTAATCGATTCCAAAGCTTATTTCCCTATTTCCAATGTTTAAACATGAATTAGGATTTACTCATGTATAAAGGCAAGGAAACCCTAACTTTTGGAATTTTTGAACAAAACCTCGATTTTGACTCTAAAACTACCACCATTAACTTATTTAGGTTTTTTTATTAAGAAAACATATAATATTGTATATTTTGGAGTTATGAACATTTAGGTGTATTTTTGGTGATTTTTAGTTATTTAATTCATTTTCTCAAAATCCCTTTTGATAAAACTCAAAATCATCCTTTGAAAATATTTTTGTTAGAAAGATCATTTTTTAATGAGTTCAGAACATATTTTCTTTTTAATTTTGGACATAGGAATATTTAGTTATGATTTTATCAAAATCAGCCAATAGAAACATGCCACATAGGCAAAGCGATCACAAATAAACAAAAGGGAAGGCAAAGACTGGACTTGCCTCACTGACTTGACCCAATCAGAGTCGGCCAAGTCAGGGGTCAAAGGTGTGGCTTTGACTCACCCCAAAACAAAGCAAAACTGGGTGAAAAGACAACTCTACCCTAAGGTGGAAAATGAAGAGGAAGAAAACAAGAAGGGAAGAAGAGAAAATGCACACAGGGGATTCATCCCCTTCGTCGCACCACACCATGTGATTTGGGCAAAACCGCATGAGTTGATCAAACTCAAAAACAAGTACTCGAGAAGAAACAGTAGGCAATTACGAACCTACCGAAGTAGACCATTTGACCCAAGGTTGAGTAGGGGACGAGCAAGGTCCACCGCAACCTAAGATCCTATCCAAGCTCCCTAACGTCCACACACATTGGTTAAAAGGAGACGGGGGTATAGGGGACACTATTTATAGATGGGGTTTGCTCTAGGGTTATACGCACAATGGCAGTGGGAGAACTCAATAGCCAACTTTGGGCATTTCTCAAAATGTTGAAAAAATACCAAAATATAAGAATCAATTGGTGTGGAATGAAATTTGGATACCATAGGAGAAGAAATCACTCCATTTCATTAAGAAAAGATTGAGAAATCTAAGATCAAAATTCCAATCCGAACTGTCCACTTTCCTTGTTAGTAACAAGCTAGGTGATGAGTTCCTAGTTGTCTGATCGGTTGGGTGAGCAATCTGGTCCGTTCATCGGTGTGAGAAATTGAAAAATAAAAAGAAATGCATGTGACACATAATTAACATTCCCAATCATATTAGTATATAGTGTATCAATGTATTAACTTTCCTTTTTCTCTCTCCTCGTTTAAAGGGAAAACATGTTCCACATTAAATGAAAATAGACACCAAGCCTAATGTTGATATTAGGAATCCAAATATGCAATTAGTTTTTCCTTTTGGGAACTTTTAATGTGTTAAATAAATCAAAACTTATTTTCTCCTTCCCCCTTCATTAATGGTTACGAGATTCTCCAAATTTGATGAAACTTCACCCACAAGTCACATTAAGTGCCTTGGATATGAATTTGCCATTAATTTTATGTGTTGGGATTATTTTTTGCATTTATTTAGTATGTTGAAGGTCCTAGACACTTTCTCTCTCCTGATTTCACCCTTTAATCAAATATTCTCCAAATTGAGTGGAAATTCACCCAAAGGTATATTTCAATGTATAGAACACGAATTTGGCATTCATTCTTACTTTTGGGGTCATTAAAGATTTTATTTTTTATTTTTGAGTTATCTCCTATTTTCCCCTTTTAATTAATTCAATTATAATTACCAATTTTCCAAAAGTTGTGAAACTTATCACCTAAGCAAACTTATACTCAATGGAAACTAATTTGGGTTTAGAATTATCTTTTAAGTTCCAGTTTTGATGATTTCTAGGCAATTTATTCTTATATTCACTTAATGGGAAAATAAATTCATTTATTGTCACATTATCTTCACTTTTAGGATTTTCTTTCTTTTTCCCACACGAAAGCCATAGAAACTTCTAGATCAATTAGAAGCACAAATCAACACAGAACAAGAAATTAAAAGCACCTTTGATCAGCATTACAGCAGGCTCTTCAATGCTAAAAACTTGGATGAGATGCCACAGTGGAACAACCTACCTAAACTTCAAAATCATCACATGCAAAGTTTATGTGCAGCAGTGACTGACAAAGAGATTTATGAAGTTGTGAAAAATGCAAATGAAGATAAATCCCCTAGCCCATATGGCATGAACGCCTGCTTCTACAAGGCATCATGGGATGTCATCAAAGATTATTTTTGCCTGGCTATTAAGGACTTCTTTGTCAAAGGTAAATTTATGAAAGAGATCAATAAAATCTATATTGCTTTGATCCCTAAGACAAAACAACCACAGAAGATTGACGAGTGGCGTCCTGTCACCCTCTGTAACTTTGCTTACAAGGTCATTTCTAAGATTCTTGCAAACAGGTTGAGAGATATCCTCTCTTCTCTGATAGATATCATCCAGTGTGCGTTTGCAAAAGGAAGGCACATCTCAGATGCAATCTTGCTAGCAAATGAATTAATACATGACTTCGAAAAGCCTAACACCAAGAAGAAGTTGTGTCTAAAAGTTGATTTGAGCAAGGCTTATGATTCTATAGGCATGAGCTACATTTTGAAAGTGATGAAAGGGATGGACTTTCCTGAGTGCTGGCTACAATGGGTAAGTGAAAGCCTTGATATTGCTTCATTCCAAATTTTCATCAATGGCACTCCTTCGGAAATAATTCAAGCCACAAGGGGAATTAGGCAAGGTGATTCGCTTGCCCCCTATTTGTTCATGATAGGAATTCAGGGCTTGTCCACCATTCTTAATGATTCAGTGACAGCAGGTTATATTACTCCTCTAACTGCAGGTGAGACCAAGGTCTCACACCTCATCTTTGTTGATGACCTTCTCCTTTTCTCAGAAGCTGATGAAAATAGTGTAGAAGGTATTATGAAATGCATGGACAAGTTCAAAAGAATCTCTGGGCTAGAGATGAATCCTGCTAAAAGCCAACTCTTTCTGAGTTACTCGGCTCCCAAAGAGTCATGTTCGAGGCTGAATGTAGAAGAATGTGATTTCCCTATTCGTTATCTTGGTTTACCTCTTTTTGCAGGTAGACTCACCAAGGCCATGTGCACTACCCTCATTGACAGAATAAAAACCAAGTTAGACTCATGGAAAATTCTCTTCCTTTCCATGTCAGGTAGACTAGAACTAATCATTTCAACCCTTTCGGCCTACCATCTATTTTGGACAAGTGTGTTCCCACTACCTAAAGCCACAATGGAGGAAGTGGAAAGATCATGTCGAAACTTCCTATGGGGTGATAGGGAGGAAAGCAAACACTTTCACATAGTGAATTGGGAAGATGTTTGTAGGCCAAAACATGAAGGTGGATTGTCCATCCAGAGGGTTGAGGATTGGAGCAAAGCAGGGATTCTAAGGCTCCTCTAGGACATTGCAAATAAGAAAAACACTTTATGGGTAAGGTTGATACACAACAAATATCTAAAAGAAGAAACTATATGGTCGGTTAGAGTCAAACAAAGCAACAATTGGATGTCGAGATCATTGATTAAGGTGAGAGATGATGTTCTGCATCTTGTCAGGTTCTTCATTGGTGATGGAAATTCTATATCTCTTTGGAAGGATCCGTGGATACATGGGAGTTTTCTGGACTATGTGTTATTGGATTCTAAATCACTAAAGATGAGAACAACTTTTGGAAACAATGCAAAATTAAGTACGATCATTACTGAGGGCAATTGGGACATTCCCACTACTAGAGGATGTAATGAGCTTACTTTTGTTTGCACTTCAGTTCAGATCAAGAAGGAGGACCTGTGTTACTTCAATGGCATGGAGACTTTCAAACTGAAGGAAGTGTGGCACTTATGCAGATAGAAATCTAGAAAAGTTGAATGGGTGTGCTGGTTGTGGAAGACACACACACCAAACCGCATCAGAGTTACCTACTGGAAAATCCTACAGGGGAGGGTTGTCACAAAAGATGTTCTAAAAAAAAGGGCATTTATCTCACCTCTAGATGCAACCTTTATAACAAACATTCAGAACATGTCCAGCATATCTTCTGGACTTATGATTTCACACAAAGTGTCTGGACAGAGCGAGAACCCAGTTACCCATGGTTCCTAGATCAATTGAAGACGTTCTGAGCCTCAAGGACAAGGACAGTAAACTCGTATGCGTTCTTGTTTTATATCATATTTGGATAGGCAAGAATAGCATCATTTTTGAAAATGTAACTCCATACATTTCTAATGTTTGGAGAAGAATAGAAAATGACTTTATCATTTTGCATAGATAGGTCTGTTATTGAGCTCTGGTCCCCTACTTGTAAAGATAGTTTTTGGATATGAATATAGAAGCACGCTTACTGATAAAAAATAAACTTCTAGATCAAATTTTATTTTATCCTCATCTCTCTTAAGTGGACATTTTACAAAATAAACCCATAACTTTTATTGAGGGTTTGTGCTTTACTCCTTATAAAGTAAAATATTGGGAACAATTGTACGCCAAACCTTTATAATTTCCACTAATTCAACATCAAGGATATAAAGGAAAGAAAAGCTTAGAAAAAGGTTGAAACTCATATTATACATCGATTTCATTTTATTACAACACTCCACCCGTTAAAAAGGATTCTGTTCCCAAAGTCTCATACAAAAAGAGAAGGGTGAGTACGTAACATCTCATCTCTAAGCTCCCAAGTGGTTTCTTTCAAACCATGATACTTCCATAAAACTTTCACCAACTCGATATCCTTGTTCTTCAACTGCTTAACTTGGGAGTCAAGAATCTTCACATGTAAATCTTCATAAGTTAGATTCTCTTGAATCTCCAGAGGCTCAATCGAGAGTACATGAGAAGGGTCCTTCACATACTTTCTCAGCACAGAGACATGAAACATGTTATGAATCTTGTCATAGGGAGGAGGGAGAGCTAAACGGTATGTACAGTCTCCAACCTTATCCAAGATCTCAAATGGTCCAACATAGTGGGGACTAAGCTTGCCTTTAACTTTAGATCTTGCAATTGAACGTATTGGCTTGATCTTCAAGAAGGCATAGTCACCTACTAAGAAACTCACGTCGGACCTTTTCTTATTAGCATACATATTCTGTCGATCTTGAGCAGCTTTCATTTGCTTCTTGATCAACTAAACCTTGTCTATCATCATATGCATATCATCAAACTTCACTAGAGCATGTTCCACCACATCATCCCAGTGTAATGGAGAACGACAAGGTATTCCACACAAAGCTTCATAAGGTGGCATACCAATATTAGCTTGGTATCTATTATTATAAGCAAACTCTGCTAAAGGAAGAAACTTATCCCATACACCTCCCCAATCCATAACACAGGCACAAAGTAGATCTTCCAAAATTTGCATTGTCCTTTCAAATTGACCATCGATTTGAGGATGATAGGCCACACTGAAACACAAGTCAGTACCCATCTCTGCTTGAATGCGACTCTACAACTGAGAGGTGAACTTCAGGTCACAATCGAACACTATCACTTTAGGAACTCCATGCAGACGAAAAATCCAATCCATGTACAATTGGGCCATCTCATCAACCTTGTAAGTGGACTTGAAAGGCAAAAAGTGGGCTGATTTAGTAAGCCAGTCAATCACAACCCATACAATATGAAATCCCTTCTTGGTCTTAGGGAAACCAGTGACAAAGTCCATAGTAATATTCTCCCATTTACATTCTAGAATTTCAAGTGGGTGCAGAAGACCACCAGGTCATTGATGCTCAATCTTGACTTGTTGACAAGTCAAACACTTTGCGACAAACATAGCAATATCCTTCTTCATGTTCTTCCACCAAAAACTTTGTTGTAGGACCTTGTACATCTTGGTAGTACCAGGGTGTATGGTGTACTTAGACCCATGGGATTCACTCAAAACCTTCTGTCGTAGGTTCCCAACTTCAGGTATCCACAACCTTTGTCAGAAACGAATAGCTCCATTAACTCCAACTGAAAAGTCAGATTGTGGCATTTCAGCTAAGGTTTTCATCTCATCAAGCTCAGAATTTTCAAGCTGTGCAGCAACAACTTTCGAGATCCAAGAAGGTGTAATGGATAAACTATACATGTGAACACACAACTTCTCAGCATCTTTGTCATCATCAAGGTGTGCTTGCCAATAAGAAACATACTCCAGGTTTATGGCAACACATACAACATTCTTCTTCTGACTCAAAGCATCGGCAAATACATTTTCTTTACTAGGATGATATGTGATGGTAAGTTCATAGTCCTTGAGATACTCCATCCATATGCATTGCCTCAGATTTAGATCCTTCAATGTCAATAGATACCTCAAACTTTTGTGATCTAATAAAACTTCACTCCATACAGATAGTGCCTCCAGATCTTTAAAACATGCATGATAGTTGCTAGCTCTAAATCATGGGTATGCCAGTTCTCTTCGTTAGGTTTCAACTAGAGTGTAGCATAGGTGATAAATCAATCTTCTTGCATCAAGACACACCATAATCCTTGCTTAGAATCATATGTGAAGATAATGTAGGGTTTACATTCAACTAGTAGAGCAAAAATAGGAGCAGACGACAAACAACTTTTTAGCTTTTGAAAATTGTCTTCACATTTAGGTTTCCATACAAACTTGACTTCTTTTCTCGTCAACTTTGTCAGAGGAAGAGCCAACTCTAAAAAACTCTTGATAAACCTATGATAGTAACCCGCTAAATCGAGGAAACTACAGATCTCAAATGGGGACTTCAGAGCATTCCACTTGGTCACACTTTCTACCTTTGCAGGATCAACAACAATATGTCAGGCAGAAATCACATGAACTAAGAACATCACTTCCTTGATCCGGAACTCACACTTTTAGAATTTAGCATACAATTGATTTTATCTTAGTGTGTTCAGAGCGATCCGCAGATGTTCATGATGTTGTTCTTTAGATTCAGTGTAGACCAAGACATCATCGATGAACACTACCACGAAGTGATTGAGGTATGAATGAAACACTCGATTCATAAAGTCCATGAAAGTAGTAGGGGCATTAGTCAAGACAAAAGGCATGACCAAGAACTCATAATGCCCATAACATGTTTTGAAATTTGTCTTCAGGACATCCTCATCCTTCACGTGCATCTGGTAGTAGCCACTTCACAGATCCATCTTTGACAACACAATGGCTAACTTTAGTGAGTCAAATAGATCGTCGACGCGAGGCAAAGGATAGCAGTTATTTATGAACAAGACAGGGGCTCCCCATGGTGAAACACTAGGGTGTACAAAGCCCATGTCAAGAAGCTCCTGAAGCTACTTCATAAGCTCGACAAGTTCTGCAGGGGCCAAGTTATAAGGAGGCTTTAAGATGGGAGAAGTTCTTTGTGCAAGCTCAATGGAAAACTCCACCTCATGAGTTGGGGGAAAGCCAGAAAACTCCTCAAGATAAAAATTCTGGGAATTCCTTCACAACATATATGTGATCGAGAGTAGGAGGTGTAGCTTCAAGGATGATAGAGGCTAAGAATGTTCTGCACCCTTATGAGACAAGCTTTTCATCTTTGATGGCGGAGATGAAAAACTACCGATCCTCTCACTTCCTACCCTTGACACACATCCTTCCCACAACATGATGTAAAATTTTGACTTTTGATACACAAAACAAAACAACTTTGTACCTCTTCAACCAATCCATCCCAAGGATGACATCAAAGGCAGTCATGTCAGCCAAGATGAAATCCGAGGGAAAAATTATGCCAGAGATATAGAGGTCCATGGTCGGGAGTTTGAGATAAGAAGAGAACATCCTACCACTAGGGATTTTAACATCTAAAACATGATCCATATATTCTGATTCTATCTCTAACATGGCAGTAAACTCAGATGATATGAATGTATTCGATGAACCAGAATCGAAGAGTGATTTGATTGGATGCATATTAAGATGTAATGAACCTTCGATAACTTCATTATATCCTTTGACTTCCTCAGCATTATGGGCAAACACCCTCCCATTCCGTCTTTCCACATGTGGTTGTCAGCCTTGCCAGTTCTAGTTGTTGTTTCTTAGAAACAGATTATGTCATTGTTGTGGTTGTTGAGCTGGAGCTGGAGCTGGTCCTCACCCAAGAATCGAGTATTTGGGTTGAATGTGTCCATCTTGACCACACTCATTGCAAATAGGTGCAGGTCGATCATCTCTATGGGATTGACCATTGCCAGCAGGGCACCTTCCTAGCGGGTGGGAATGCGAGCAACAGTTGCACTTGTTGTGGCCTTGGTTTCCTCCAGCGTTCTTCCTCTTATTGTTGTTGTGCCCAGAAGACTAGAACTCGGGATACGACTCGATCACCAAAGCCTTGTACACCAGTTGTTGAAAAGTCAATGAAAACTAGGGAACAAGGTTGCATCCTATGATGTAGCTTAAACCCTCGAGAAATAGGGTTGATCTCCTTTCAGCTCCTAGGTCCACCGCATAGAGCTCTAGGAGAAGAAAACATTGCATGTACTATGAGATGCTCAAGATTCTTTGACACAGACTGTAGAACTCAGCTTCCTTCCTCTTTAGATATGTAGGGCATATATACTTCTCACAAAAGAGCTTGGGGAGCTCTTCCCAAGTCATTCTTGAAGTATCGCAGGTATGAGACATACCCATCCACCACACCTGTACCAGCCCATCCAGTACATATGTCGCAAAGCAAACCTTTCGGTGAGGAGGAGATGCCATTCCCTCAAAGGTACGCTCCAAATCCAGGACCTAATCATCAGCTTTATCCACCATGTTTGGCCCACTCTCATGCTTGAAGTATGATGGTTGCATCTTGATGAAGTCCATAAGGGTGAACTCCTTCGGCTTGTCTGCAACAGCTGTAGGATTGGAAAGTTGTCCCACCAAGGTAGTTGAGAGCATCTGGCACAACATGGTCATCTCTTTCTCAGAGGACAGAAGAAGGGTGCCAAAATGGGCAATAGGGATCGTCCCAGTGTTAGAGGGAGTCACCGAAGTATCCTGATTGTCGGTTTTTCCCTTACTAAAAGATAATGGTATAACATAAGGTAATAGGAATATACAACAAGGATAGATAAGGCTACTATTGCCTATGAGCATACTATTTTGGGAAGTCACTATCAACACAGACTAGGTAGGTATCATATGGATCTGAGAGTCCTCATAAACCAATCTGGTGGCGCATAGGAAAATATTGTCTGCCCCCAGACCCTGATCCATTCTAGACACCCTTTCTTTCAAATGATGCCCTAGTAGTTGCCCAACAGGCTCTGATACCATGTTGTAAAGAGGCAAGATCAACTCCTTACTAAAATTTTAAGGAAATATAAAACGTCCACTTTTTTTACAAGAAAATTAGACAATGTGGAATGCATGTATAATAATCCAAGTAAATAAGCATAATTCAGATATATATGAAATGTCAATAGTAGAGGAAAGAAACTAAGTTATTACATTGCTTTTGAACTCTTGTTCACTACATGAGTTTCTTTGAAAAGGAAAAGAATTGGAAAAAAAACTATATGATCTAGCAATAAGAAACCTAGTCATCCTTGATAGCAAAACTTGAATCTACTACTCATGAACTTGGTCACCTTGGCCTTGTTCAACACCTTGATCTAACCCTGGGTGGTTGGGAAGGCACCCATCAAAAGGGAAAGAAAACAAGTTATGTGTCAGACAAAATGAACAAGGACACAAGATAAGAAAATTATAAGAGAATAAAGGTTAATATTTCATCATAAGATGAAGATGATCAAAAGAATGAGGGATAAGTAAATAGATGCTTGCCATAACAAAAATAGTAAAAAGGTTGCATGTATGATTAATATTGACTACCTAAACTATGTAGGGTTGAGGCGCCTACCTAACCTCAACCAATAGGTGAGGGAGAGTAACACATTCCAATCACCTAAAATTTATCCTATATTGGGGAGAGTAACACATTCCCCAGGGAGAATTTACACATGCCCTATCTATGGGTGATTGTATAAAAGTACCACTACACTAGTTCAATAGTCTAATAAAATCAGCATGCTAAGTAATATGGCAAGTGTAAGCATCAATAAAATTAATACATAGAAGTGGGGTAAAAGACCCAAGAAATAATTAATAAAACTAATCTTGGAGGCAAATAGAAAAGGAAATAACAAAAGAGGAATTAGGGTTTCATAAAAGCCTCATTAGGGAAACTAGGTTAGGGTTTGCAAATTTTCCCAACTTAGGTGTAAGGAAAGCACATACCTTTTCTTAATATATCCAATTACTTCTTCACTACTTTAATCGATTCCAAATCTTATTTCCATATTTCCAATGTTTAAACATGAATTAGGGTTTACTCATGTATAAAGGCAAGGAAACCCTAACTTTTGAAATTTTTGAACAAAATCTTTATTTTGACCCTAAAACTATCACCATTAACTTATTTAGGTTTTTTTGATTAAGAAAACATATAATGTTGTATATTTTGGAGTTATGAACATTTAGGTGTATTTTTGGTGATTCTTAGTTATTTCATTCATTTTCTAAAAATTCCTTTTGATAAAACTCAATATCATCCTTTGAAATTATTTTTATTAGAAATATCATGTATTTACGAGTTAAGAACATATTTTATTTTTAATTTTGGACATAGGAATATTTAGTTATGATTTTATCAAAATCATCCAATAGAAACATGCCACGTAGGCAAAGCGATCACAAAGAAACAAAAGGGAAGGCGAAGAGCAAACCCACCTCGTTGACTTAGCTCAATCAGAGTTGGCCAATTCAGGGATCAAAGGCATGGTGTTGACTCACCCTAAAACAAAACAAAACCGGGCAAAAAGATAACTCTGCCCTAAGGTGGAAAACGAAGAGAAGAAGAAAACAAGAAGGGCAGAAGAGAAAATGCACATAGGGGATTCATCCCCTTCGTCACACCACACCATGGGTGATGAGCGGCAGCATGTGATTTGGGAAAAACTACTTGAGTTGATCAAACTCAAAAATAAGTACTTGAGAAGAACCAGTAGGTGATTACGAACCTGCTGAAGTAGACAATTTGACCGAAGGTCAAGTAGGGGACGGGCAAGGTCTATCGCAACCTCAGATCCTATCCAAGATCCTTGGCATCCACACATGTGAGCAATAGGAAATCAAGGGAAGAGAAGAGTTGGGTAAAAGGAGACGGAGTATAGGGGGTACTATTTATAGATGGGGTTTGCTCTAGGGTTATACGCACAATGGTAGTGAGAGAACTCAACAGCCAACTTTGGACATTTCTCACAACATTGACAAAACACCAAAATATTAGGATCAATCGGTGCAGAATTGAATTTAAAAACCATAGGAGAAGAAATCACTCAATTTCATTAACAAATGATCGAGAAATCCTAAATCAAAATTCCAATCGGAACTGCCCACTTTCCTTTTTAGTTGTGAGTTAGCTGATGAGTTCCTATCCGTCTGATCGGTCGGGCAAGCAATCTGGTCCGTTCATCGAGTGAAAATTTGAAAAATAAAAAGAAAGGTGTGGGACACATAATTAACATTCCCAATCATATTAGTATATAATGTATCAATGTATTAATTTCTCTTTTTGTCTCTCCTCATTTGAAGGGGCAAACATGTTCCAAATTAAATGAAAATGGACACCAAGCCTAATTTTTATATGAGGAATATAAATATGAAATTAGTTTTTCTTTTTGGTAACTTTTAATGTGTTAAATAAATAAAAACTTACTTTCTCTGTCCTCCTTCATTAATGGTTACATGATTCTCCAAATTTGATGAAACTTCACCCACAAGTCACACTAAGTGCCTTGGATACGAATTTGCCATTAATTTTACATGTTGGGATTATTTGTTCATTTATTTAATATGTTGAAGTTTCTACACTTTCTATCTCCTGATTTCACCCTTTAATTAAATATTCTCCAAATTGAGCAAAAGTTCACCCAAAGGAATATTTCAATGTGTAGAACATGAATTTGGCATCCATTGTTACTTTTGGAGTCATTAAAGATTTATTTTGTATTTTTATGTTATCTCCTATTTTCCCCTTTCAATTTATTCAATTATAATTACCAATTTTCTAAAATTTGTGAAACTTATCACCCAAGCAAACTTATACTCAAAAGAAATGAATTTGGGTTTGGAATTATCTTTTAAGTTCCACTTTTATTATTTCTAGGCAATTTATTCTTATATTCACTTAATGGGAAAATATATTCACTTATTATCACATTATCTTCACTTTTAGGATTTTCTTTTTTTTCCACACAAAATCCATAGAAACTTCTAGATCGGTTTTTATTTTATCCTTATCTCTCTTAAGTGGGCATTTTACAAATTAAACCCATTAACAACTTTTACCGAGGGATTTGTGCTTTACTCCTTGTAAAGTAAAATATTGGGAATAATTGTACACCAAACCTTTATAATTTCCACTAATTCAACATCAAGGACATAAAGGAAAGAAAAGCTTAGAAAAAGGCTGAAACTAATATTATACATGGATTTCAATTCGTTACATACCCAAAAATAGTCGTTGGAAAGGTTTTTTGAAGAGGAATCCGATTTCTGTGTGTTTAATCCCTAATTCAATTGTCTGGGATGTGTTTTTTTAAAAGACCCAAATTAGGGTTTAGGATGTATTAAGGTGATAATTAATACAAATCATGTAATTTTAGGAACATGGGATTTGACCAAGATCAAAAGGACTAAGTTAGGAATTCCTTTGCTCTAGGTAAGTGGGTTCATATACTTTGAGTATTTAGTATGAGTTTTCATCACCTTATAATTATTATCATGATCAAGATGAAATTATATGCATAGTTATGTGTTTCAAGTTAAATTTTAACTGCATGAAAGATCCCCTAAAGTTATTACTCAAATGTTATGCTTCAATGCTATTTCAAGAATTCATGTCATGTTCATGTAGAATCAGTTCGAGTAGTTATTCCAAGATAAAGATGAATCATGTAATGGGTTGTATTATTTTATCCCCATCATGTTAATGTTGAGCCTACGGGCCTTATGAGTACCATTGGTGCATAAGTATAGAGGATATTTTGATCAACCACCAAGATTAAGTTATGTGAATCCAAATCTACCGTTCAATTAGTTTCATGCTTTTCCTTATTGCCAAGTTATTATGTTGTTATTGTAATACTCAATGTTTCTTACTCTAAAGTGGGCTTTCTGGCAGGCATGGCTGGGGGCGCAATGCCCGGATGTACAAAACAACTTCCAGGAAAGAGCCATATGAAGGTTATCTTAAGTTATAGATCAAGGTTTCCAAGATACTTATATGGTGGGGTGACATATATATTATAAGATCCTAATGTTTATGGATAACTTCATGTATAAATAATGTTTGGTAGTTAATTTTTTCAAGAACTCAATTGTAAACAATGTATAAATCAAGTTCAATTTTAATCCATGGTGTTTCATTTATCTTTTTTGTATGAATATCATGTTTTGTAATGTTACTCCGAGCCAAGTGATCCATGTTATGGACAACATAGGATTTTCTTCCGCTAATGTATATATGTTCTTGGAGGGGTGTTACATTCGGCTTCTAGTAAGAGGTTGCCACAGCCACACTAAGGAACAAGCAAGGGAAGGGGTTTACGATTTTGGAGTGGTATGGCATTGTTTGTGTTGATGCTTGGTGTGAGGGGGAAGAGTGAAAGATGTTTTGAGGAAATTATTCTGAGAGGATAGAGGGAAGCAGCTAAGGGTTAAGGATGACTTTGCTAAGAGAATGAAAACTTTTGTCGGGGATCATTAATAGAATAGATCAGGTATAAGCCTTTTATATAATATTTAATAAGGTCAGGACTTGTATACGTGACCATATATCCTTGATGTTTAGGCTTATTGCTTTCCTATATCAAATAAAAAGAAGAAGAAAAAGAGTCATAGTCATTTGTGAGAGTGAGAATACATTAAATGATCTTGGTCAAGATTTGATCGATATTGTGGCAATGGTTTGATCAAATATATGTTAAATTTTTGTAATTTAGGAAATGATGAGATTTAAAATAAATCTATAATTTTTTTAAAAGAAAATCAAGACATATATAAATATTTTGTGACTTAATTGATATAATGAAAGATAACTGAGAATTCAATTTTTTGGTTTGTGGTCAAGTTACTTTCTAGAGTAAATAAATTTTGGAACAAGGTATCCTAGTAAAATATGAAAACCATAATCACCCTCCTACTATTTTATTTTTATTTTTTTAAAATTTGACCATTCATTCATCATGTGGCCGGGGGGGGGGGGGAATAATTGAATAATATGTCCAACAATTGACTCCTCTCTTGATCTATGTTATATACATCCTCCTTTTCCCTCTACTGATGGTTGCACTTAAAAAAAAATGGATGAATGCACATCCTCTCTATCTCTTCTCATTCTCCATCACCTATTGCAATGATATCTTAGAGTCTAGTAGGGTCCTTCCATGGAAAAATTGCCATATGTTATGATCATAGAAGGGGTCTACTCAGATCTATGACATACTAGATCTACTCTGACTTGCAAAGGTACACTTTTTATCCTCTGGTGGCCTAGTTATGATTTTATCTGGCTGTATGATATGAATAAGTCTTCCATTTCTACGTAGATATATAAATTGCTTGAACTAAGTGACATGTTATGATATGATGTTTTGTCTTTCCATCTATAGATATGTTTCGAAATAACCTTGAACATGAAGTAAGAAAATCTATTATACATCAATATTGAATCTCAACATGCAAATAGATCCTCATTGTGGTTGTAGCTAAGATTTAATGCATCACTACAAACAAACACTCACCTAGGGGTATTGAAAGGGCCTAATGTAAACTAAGTACAAAAAGATCCACACCCGTGAGAGAAGTAGATGGATTCAATGTGAATGTAGAAAGACCATCACTTATGGATGTAGAGAAGGTTCAGTACCTTAAATATCTTTAAGCCTAGGAGGAAGAGAAAATAATTTCCACGAACTATATAATAGAAAAATGTGATAAAAAAATACATTGTGTATTCATGAAAGATTTAAAGTTGTTTAAAATTTATTCTCTTATTTATCAAATAAATTTCAAGAGTTTATATTGTTATGTAAAAACACATGTTTCACAGTGTGCATGTGCCTTTTTACATTAGTGTGCCCTAATTTTCCCCAATCAGGAAAAATTAGACAACTCTTAAAGGTTTAAGTGGATATGCTTCCACACTCAACTACTCTGATGATGAAGAAATAAACAAGTTCCAACCAATCATGATGGATCATCTTAATGTAAAGGGGTTTTGCATAGTTTTTTACTAAAGGGTTATTCTTGTCTCTTTTGAAATTTTGTATTTGGGCCAAGTTGTAAACTTTGTTGTGTTCATTCAAAAAATAAACATCATTTTTTATGAACAATAAAGATCAATTTTGTTTTATTATTATGTATGTTTTGTTTGTGATTTTTTGGCCACTCAGAGGGGGTGCTTCAATTCCATTAGCATTGTTTATCTGGCAGTGGGATTGGGATTAGTGTAAGAATAGATATGCGAAAATTGGTAATAAAGTTAGAGATACAACCTATACATGATGGTTAATAATCATTTTAGATCTCGAATGAGGGTGGGCAACCCTAATGTGCACAATGGTGAAAATTAAAATGTCTAGGATTGAGCACAAGGGGTTATGACTAGTAATCACCTATTATCTATCGCGCAAAGGGGTCTGAGGTTTCCCACTCTAGTGGACCTAGCAAATCTAGACATAAAGGTTCTGCTATAGACCCTAAAGATTCAATCTAGTCTCTCATTTATTATCTAAGGGCTATCCTAAACCTCCCCATTGACATATATTTGCATCTCCTCTTTCTCTCTCTTATTAAGATGGCTTAAATATGATCTATATATTATGGATATCCTATATATGGGGAATAACTAAAATTTGACTGAATCGATAAAGGTGGACTAAAGTGATAATAATCCATGATCCGATTTATTGACTTGTAATTCCATTATGAGAAATAAAGTTACTCTCCAAATAATACAACTTCATATACTCAAAGTAAATAAAAAATATTTCATAGGTTGACCTACCCAAAGTGGGAAAACACTAGCATCAAATCTTTTATTTGAAAGGTCCTTATTATTTGTTATTCCTTTTGACAACTCAATTTGCAATATTTTAAGATATATTAGACCTTGGTTATATTTAAGATGGATTGGCTGTTGATGATCCAAACTTGATGTGTCCATTGGTTATGCACCCCTTATTTTATCATTAATAACAAGGAAGCAAATCATGATATTTGTAGATTCTAAAAATTTTGAACCATTGTCAAATTATGATATGAGTTGGTCTTACTTCCACCTTCTATCCAAAATGAAAATGGATAACCATACTTACACATATCTTCTCTTTTTTTTGAATGTTATGGGTTCACACATGCTGATGAAATATTCTTTAAGGAAAATGTGTTTGAAATGGGGATGTTCAATTGATGGTTCCCCTGACCTAAATTACATCTCTATTTGGCTCTTATCTAAAAGTTCATCTTTTTTGTTATTTAGAAATTGAAAAAATGATCATTTCTTGAAATTTGAACTCTTAGACCCAGAACTAAGATCTTGAATTATTATTAAAATATGAATATCAAATCTTAGCTAGATGATAATTTTGAGGATAATAATATTGATTATAATGTTAGGGTTAAGTCCTAAAAATGACCTAGGTCTAGTCGTACATCAACATCGAATACCTTGATAATGAAATTGATATCTATGTCTTAAAGTTTTGCTAGATTATTATTTATGGATGAATGATCACACCATGGGTCTAAATAGGAACGATACCCTACCCACAAATGATTGGATCCAAAATGTTTGATATCTAATGTTGACACTTGAATCCACAAATTTACGTGAACATTATCTGATTTAAAACATGACTCTATACTTGAATAAAAGAACGATAATCTTTTTACCTATAAGATGGTCATCTGAATATTTACCTCTAACTGATAAATATAGTCAAATATGTGAGATTGACCCAATATTACCATGACGATGACAATATTGAGGTGAGAATCATATGAAATATTTTGTTCCCTATTCTTTGAGGATAATTTTAGTTTTGGGGACAAAAATCATATTATGGATGGAAGGTGAAAATGTATATTTATCCATTGATAACACCCATTTTATGGCTTCTAGAGCTTATATTTTATTATCAAAACTACCTCTAAACCTTACCTCCTCTTTGTTTTATCTTATTTGTTGAATATAAATAATGCCCACTATGCTCATGACAACATTTCCTATCTTTTGTAGAGTTTCTCTTATTTTTCCCACCAAAAGAATGCTAATGGGCCCGTTCCGGCCAATCCACAACAAGTTAACCGCACGACCCATCAAGCAGTGAAGTGACACGCCCTTTACCCATCCTGATCTGTGCCTGATATGGAAGCAACCCAATACGGGTGTATCGCACGGGAGCCCTGACGGACTAAACACTATTACCCAACAAGGAGCCATGCCCGCCACAGTTCGTCGGCCGACGGAGTCGATGGCCTGACATGGCCACCGCTCAGTGCAGCAGCCTACCAGAGTCTTTACCTGACATGATCAATTGCGACTTACTCACAACCCGGCATGTGATGGCCCCCACCAGTCATGTCGGGAAACATACGTGTTGACCCTCTCCCGAAGCCATGTGAACGGAGCAACCAAAGGACACATTGCCCAATGAGAACCACAACTCCCACCAGCCCACTTCCTATAAATAGAAGCTACATGACTCTGATGGGATGGGTCGGAACCCTATGAGAGCTAACTATTAGAGCAAAAGGAGATAGTGTGTCGAGTTCCCAGGTCTGACGGGCGATACTAGGTGAGCACACCCCCAACCTGAGAGGGACGGGAGGAGTTCACTTAGAACTCAACCCGGTAGTAGAAGCAACGCGACACGACCTTCAAGGCTACTTCAAACATGTTGGGTCTCTAGTTGGGCTTCAACCCAAGATAGCTCACCCAACCATGCCCGATACGAGGAATTGAGAACCTAAGATAAAGCTAACTCGACACATGTCCTAACATGACACGATACCCAACCCGATATGGCTTACCTGTCACGGTTGCAGCCCGACAGGGCCTGCTGCCCGACACGACCATATCGGGTAGGGAGTCCTATCCCGATACGCCCTTTACCTGTCACAGTTCACGACCCGACATGGTCAAGAACCTGACACAGTCGTATCCTAATAGGGCTCTTGCCCGGTACCAGGTTAGCATTACCTTAGGGGTCTGTTGCTTTGTATATCGACCTCCTACATCAAGGAGGTCGATACCTATCTTCCCTCTTTGATCACTTTACTTTCAATTACTCTTGCATTGTAACTAAACCTTTTTATCTCTTTATGCTTATGGAATCTGTGGAATTTATCTCATATTGTTCTGTGTATGGTTCCTTTTTGTTGGATGATTTCTTTATAGAATTTGAACTCTAGTCTCTTTTGTTTGGATCATGCTTTTGACTAGATATCAAATCATGCTTCTTGTTTTGAATCCTTTGAGAGAAGGATGTAATAAACTCTAGAGTTTGGTCTGATTTGAGTGTATGAGAGTACCTAGGATCAGGGTTGCCCTGACATATCTTTCCGCTCTAGTCTATGTCCAATACTCTTGAGAGAGAGAATTGGTGCATAGTCAGAGGCATCCTCTTTGAGAGAAGAGGGTGTAGGATGCATTCCACTGTCGCTTGTTATGTTTAAGTTTTCCTCCTTTGTGCTTTACTCCGATGATAGTTTTATTTCCTCAGTTTCTAATATACAAAACCTTTATAAAAATTTCTAAACCTTAAAACCTTAATCTTTTTGGTAGCTCCTCTTGGAGATAGACTTTTAGTTTAATTCTTTATGATTCTTTCTCATCACTTCAAAACCTTATCCTTCGACCTTTTCGACGTGCTTAGATAAGTAAAACTTGAGTTTTGAAACGCCATTCTTCCTATCCCTGTGTTCGACCCCAAACTACTTCGACCATGTGCTAGTAGAAGGAGTCTTAAACATTCAGGTATTATAAATTTCTAAAGTCCAATAACCTAGACATGTCTCCATTCTTGGACCCACATTTAAGGCTTGTCAACTTCCATATTATTTGCATATTTTACACCATCACTTAGTGGCATTTTTTTATTATTCCCTAGTTTTAAAGTTAGTTGTCTTAGTTTAGGTTTTTATCTTTAATTGGAGGTTTTATTAGATTTACTTGGGTCTTTGCATGAAAATGGCCCATTCACTCCAAACCCAAAATTCCCAAGAATATGAGTATTCAAGTGTCATATTTAGCCTCCCTATCGATCAAATGGCACACCTAGTCGGTCAAATCATATGCATGAAATCTTGGCTTCCCAGAACTCCAATCGATCAAATGGAATCCTAGTCGATTGACTCCATAGCAAGACCCGGTCAAACTCAGAATTAATAAGGCTCATTATTGCACATGAATTGGTCAAGCCAAGAAACTCCAACCAGACTCAGCCAAAGTTAGAATTGAGAAGGCTCATTATTGCAAAAGAATTGTCTTCTTAAAACTCCAATTGATCTACTTATTGGGAAATCAAAGCAACAAATAAGACAATGGAAACAAAAGTTTTATTGTTTGAATCCCTAACCAACATATTGAGTCAACAACAATGTATCTAGGAAAGAGGATAGCAAGAGATATACCGAGTCCTAGAGTAAGTCCAGTGACAAATCTTGCAGTAGCATGCTCCTTTTGCAAGTAGCACTCAGAAAACTAGCGGTGGTGGCCTCCTGGTGCAATACCACATACGTCAATGGTTTTTGTCTTCCTAGCAGGTGAAAACACCCTTCATGCCTCTACATAGTCCATGTAGACCATCGGGAACTCCATGTTGTGCTACCACAGCCAACGGGAAGGAGTTGTCCCTTCAAACGTCAACCTATTACAGCTGATTTGCTCTCCCTTGTTGTCTCTCCTTTGTTGTCCCTCCCTATTATGGATAGGACTTGCCTAGGCTCTCTAGTTACAACAACAAGAGAGGATAATATTTGGAATGATCTTTGAAATCCTTGACTACCCCTCTATTTATAGGAGGGCTAGGGATAGAGTCTCCAGATCTACTGGGAATCGAAGAGATGGAATTTCATGAATTTTTTGGAAGATGCGAATGATGAAATGGTCAGTTCACTATTTAAGATGTCAGTTCACTATTAAACCTATCAGTTCATATGTGAACCAGTCAGTTCAACTGGAACTATTTGGGTGACAATGTTTCTAATTCTCAAACACATTGCCTTTCATTATTTGATTAATGCACAAGATGACATCATCATAAATCCTTGATTCAATCATATTGATCATTAAATTGGGAGATACATATGATGAACTGATCGTTTCACATCATGAAATGCACATTTCACCTATGAAATATCCATTTCATATCATGAAATTGTCATCTCACTTTCAAGTTCAGCGAATGTACAACCAATGTTGTTTTAATTGAATCCCTAAACATGTTAGTAATTAAGTTAAACCTTATTCATGAGTAAACTCCTTTTCCATGTGCATCCTATGCATGTGACCCTATAGGTCCCAAATTACATTGGCGATGAATGTCCATAACTAACTTATGACATCACAAGAAATGAGCAACATCTTGCAACACATCATTGCTACCCAAGTAATTGAAAAGTTGGAGAATAGCTTCAACCTACAATTCATGATCAGTGTTTCCATGGTCATATAGTTCCTTTGTCTCTAATATCTGGATTGAACTTGAGGCATAGAATCATCATCCTCTCAACATTCAATCCATGTTCCTTAAACTGGAGCAGACTGTATGGCATGCATGTTTGCTCACATATCATATATTGATCCACATGATTATGTCCATATATTTCTCAGTGTGATGTATCAAGTGTCCTAGATATAAATCCCATGTAGGAGGAAAAATTCCATATACATCACTCACACCCAATCCCCATGTGTCACGAAGTACCTGAGCATCACCTTTATGGAAACCCTTATTCAAGGTCATGTTGGATAATGTCAAAGTTCATTAAACGATGTGTGATGAGTGTAGTGACTTCGGGTCTAAGAACTAAAATCACCACTATCACTATGAGAACTGATCGTGACTACCATCTCATGGTCTCTGCATATCCTCTCAAGGTGGGTTTGTTTGGAACACTGTTCTACAACAAGTACCTACATGCTTAGTTTGATATCATATATCATGACTGATGAGATTTTGTCATCAACCAACACACACTTAGTCTTATGTATATTGTTGTCTATTTAACATCCATAGTATATCCAACTAGGTACATAATAATAATGTATGTACTCGTATCATACATATGATCTCATTGTTCAGGTCCTCAACTTGAAGAGATATATCATCAAATAACATCATTCTTTATACATATACTATGTATGTGTCATCATCTCATGATTGAGACAAACATAATAGATAGAATTCCCTTTATCATTATCAAATCAGGTATCTAATGCCCCATTACAATCATTGTATGGTTGGCTCAGACTCCCACTTTCACTTAGAGCCAATCATCCATTAATCTGATTCCAAGTGATGTTAACATGTCCATCATGTTTCTGCTATGCAAGCACTTTTATAACGGGATAGAAACTTTTGTTTCAAGTCGGTATTTTTCTTGTTTTCACATCTCCTTATTGTAAAACTTTTTATATGGGATGGAAATGTCACAGTATGTTATCTAAGATTCCTTGCCTATTCATTAGATCCATTGTTGCCACAGTATTTCTATTGTGTCATTAATGGTTAGAACCTCTCACAAGTTCATCTACATGAACTTCTTGATCCATACAGTTTCCTTTGTTGTTCTCCAAATAGTAAGGTACTTGTCTTTTATTAAAGAATTAAACAATTGTCTCTTGATCGAAACTTTTCCAACTTACATTGCTTGTTTTAAGGTCAAACACAAATTTAGATTGTGATTGTTAATTTTCTTTATCCTTTTGGAAGCTTTCATCGGTGTAACCTTCTACAACCAACTCTTCTTTATTACCATAATCGAGGAATTGATCCTTTTAATGCTTTTCAAGTACTTGAGGATGTTCTTTATTGTAGTCTAGTGACTTTCATTGGATTCTGAGAGATATCTATGTGTCATGTCCGATACATATAGATAACTGGATGAGTATTATAACATACGAGATCTCGGGCCCTACCTTGGAAGTTGACATTTTGGACTTAGCCAAAAAAGGTTGGAGGTTAGACCTAAATAGATGTTTAGTATAACCCCAATGAGCTAATGCATGTATAGATCACCTTAATGTAACCTAATTTTCTAACACAAATCTTAGGTTTATAATGATTACATAAAGTATGCCACATAATTCATTTTGGTGGTAATATGAAGATAAGAAACTTAATTGGATGAATAATTTAGAAAATGGCCCGTTAATGGGCCATATGACATATCTCATAAAAAGAAGTCTCAAAATTTGAAACAAACTTCAAGTTCGAAATCTACATATCAAAATTAGCCTACATGCCAAATTTCCATCTAATTTGGACAACCTTGAAATATTAGGATAAGTTTAGGAGAGAGAAAATGAGTAAAAGGCATAAGTAATGAATAATGTGATTATATAACTTCAATATATGGAAATGATGGCAAATTCATATTCAACACATCAAGGATAACTTGTGAATGAAGTTCGGTCCAAGTTGGATGTGTTTGTGCAAGTTTTGCAATTTTGAGGACATTCTGGACTTTTCTGCAATTTACCCAATTGGGAGGTTTTCTTTGAAAATTGTCACATGCATTATAATCCTTATAAATTCCCTTACCATTCTAGATTTTTTGAATCATAGGGTGCCTAGTTTCACCTTGGTTTGAAGGTGTTTCTTTCCAAGGGCATTTTAGGGATTACTCTCTTTATAAATGAGCTTATCTTTAGAAGCTATCAACCAATGGGGTCATTTCTTTGATTGGAGGTCGGTTGGGATGGCTTATAAGTGTCCATAAACCAAAATTTGATATTCAAGAAGCCTCTATAAGTTTTCCTCTTTCATGGCCATGAAATCCCTAGGCTAAGGACACATGGACAACTCCATGGACACCTCATGCTTGACTTCTTCCTTATCCATAAAGGTTTCCATGTCCATAGGAACCCTTAGCATTGGACACATGGAAAGTAAGTTGACACCTAGTTCTTTACTTCTTCCTTATCCATAAAGGCTTGCATGTCCATGGACACCCTTATACATGATACATGGAAAGTCTCATAGACACATCATACTTGACCTCTTTCTTTATATAGCCATATCTACCCCTTCCCAACTCCCAATTCGAAAACTCATGCTCTCCTTCATTTCCTCTAGCTTAGAGCATCATTCCTACTCTATTTTTCCATGAAGGTGTTGTCCCAAGGTAAAAGGAGGTGCCTACCTTGGTGAAGAAGGTTCCTAGGGTTCCAAATTTCTCTATTTAGGATTTCTTACACTCCTCCTTGGTGATTTCGACCAAAACTAGTAAGTATCCTCCTTTACTTCCCTATTTTCATATTGTTAGTCTTCCTTCCACCTTCCTCCATGTCAAAACCATGACCTTCCATGGTGAAACCCCACCTATAACTCATAAACACCTTATCTTCATGGTCTTTTGTTAGGGTTTTTCACCTCTAAAGTGGAGAAGGAGCTTCTTGCTCAAGATAGGAGCTTTGTTGGAGAAACTAGCCTCTCTAATCTTGGGAACCTTACTTATTGGACCTATCCACCTTCCCTAGAGGTTCTTTGGAGGCCTAGGCATGACTTGGACTATTTAGACTCTGAAGTTGAGGTATGATGTATCCCCTATTCTTCTATGTTGAGTAATTCACCTATGCTTATTCCTTCTCTTTGTCCTATGGACATTAGCATATACACAATGTCTTTTCTTTTAAAAATCATGGTTCATGTGAACTATATTATTTGATATTGATCATGTGATCATGGATATTCTTTTAAACCCTTATCTTATGGTTTTTTATGATGGAACTGTAAGAGATAGCATGTGATGTCTTTTGCCCACTTATGAGGTGGATGTATATGTTGGTCACTTATGTGGTGACTAGTTTATATATTCTGACTATATATTCTACTTGCCTCTAGATTTAACATGCTATGTGATTCAGTAGCACTAGAGTAGTGCAATTGCATTGGTTTTTATGGCAGATGTGTTATTTCCTGCTGAGCAGATATGATATTTCCTTCTCTTTTGGGATGGAAAGGAACCTCATACCCACAGCAAGATGTGTGATTCTTTGCCCATGTTTTATATATTTGGGAGATTGGTAGTATTCCTTTCTTTATCATGTTTTCAAGTTTATGAGACTTGTCCGCCTTTGTGTTTATATTGTTCTAGGGCTATGTTTATCTCACATGCATGCAGGTTGATGATATGGGGTGTGTGCCCTAATTCTTTACATGTGCTTGTGTGGAACAATCTTTATGTTTTATTAATGGAAATTATTCTTTTGTTATCATATGATTTCAATTCCTTTTCTCTTGATACCCATTTGGGTGGTCCTTATCCTTTCTATGGGAATCCTTTTATATTTGATGTCCTTTATTCCATATATTGCTCAATTTCCTATTTAGTATGCACATACCAGCCTTTACTAATGTCATCTGTTTTCTCTTCTTGATGGGATACGCTTCCAACCCTAGGTGAAGGACTTGGATGATAAGGCATGAAGTTCTGGACTAGCTTAAGGAGTTAAAGCTTGGAGACAAAGTTTTTGTGGTTTAGATTTCCCTCTACTTAGATCTTTATGTTGTATTATACATGTAAACCCTTATGAGATATTATGATGTACTTTTATAATCTTTTGTGAAAATTGAATATAGTCATTATTTTTATTCTACTGCTATACGTTGGTTGTTTTGAGTACCATTTATTGAAGTTTGAAAATTTTCCACCTATTCTAGCACATACCTTTGAGTGTATTTGGAATGGATGTTTTATTCTTCAAATTTTTAGTAAGGGGGTGAATCCCACCTCCTTACAACATGGTATTAGAGCCCATAGTAGTCAGAATCTAACTATTTCAATTTTGTCTCCCTAGTTAGAATATTTGCCTTACCTTTAAGTGACATGTTTGCCCTAGAGTTGATCAACAGATGATGAAGGGTTGATTTAGGATCATATAGTTTCACATTAGAATAATGATGAATAGATCCCTAAAATACTTACAACTAAAAGATGCATAAGTAACCATAGTAACTTGAGGTTGTTTATCGTGGCCTTTAGGCATCTACTAGGACATGAAGTTGAAATAAAAGGTGTCTATAAAGGATTAGGATTCGGGGGATGGCAAGATTTTCCTCTGCACCACTATCTTGGTTTATGAGAACTCCCGAATCCATATGATACCGGCCTGGCCTGAGCTGATATGAATTATTCAAAATAGCATACTTTTAGGCAATAGTAACCTTACACATCTATATTATTTATCTTTAGGGACCCTAATATGTTGAACTAGTCTCCCAGGTGTAAAGAATTGTTTGAGGATAGACAAGAGCAAGTTAACCCATAGTTCATAGTTAGTCTTTGCAAGTTATGTTTCTTTTTTTTGCATGATGCTTATGTAGTTGGATGAAAGGAAGTGTAGTTGAACCTTTGGTACCTAAAGAATAGTTTTGACTTAATAATATGAATCTCTTAAGGGGTGGTTAATAAGTTGTTTTCTTATGTGTGGATGTTTTGATTTTGAGGATGAAATCCCTTTAAGGGGTGGTGTGTTGTAACATACTAGATCTCAGACCCTACCCTAGAAGTTGACATTTTAGACTTAGCCAAACAAGGTTGAAGGTTAGACCTAAATAGATGCTTAGTATAACCCCAATGAGCTAATGCATGTATAGATCACCACTACTACAGAACCTACCTTTAGTGTCGGTTATTTAAAGCCTTTAGTGTCGGTTTCTAAGAGACACCTATGTGGGCGACACTAAAAGCTCACCCATTAGGCGTCAGTTCCAAAACCGACGCCCAAACTCTTCACGTGCCACCGAAAACGCACCATCATGGCACTATAGGCGTCGGTTATTAGATACGAAACTGACGCCCAAACCCTTCGTGCCACAGAAAGGGCGCCATATTGAGCACTATCAGTGTCGGTTTTTTACAAATAATCGACGACATATATCTTCGCGCCACAGGAGGGCACCAACTTGGGCACTATAGGCATTGGTTATTAGCTAATAATCGACGCCATATAACTCCCAACACAGCCGTGATGGACAGCATGGTCGTGGTGTTAAGGAAATAGACGTCGGTTTCTATTAAAAACCGACATTGTAACTATTTGGCGTCGGTTTTATACAAATAACCGACGCCTATTGTTTTTTTTTCTGTCAGCCTGCAGACCTGCTGTGGCTGGTCGCAGGATGAGAAACCTATTCAGTTCAGTTATGAACTGCAGGTTTTATGACATCCATTGATATCAGCCGACAACAGGCCACAAACCTGCAAAATTAACAACAAAAATATTCACACATGCATTTAGCAATGCAACCTGCAGTTCCATTTTATTTTCACACATTTAGAAACATTCATGTAGCTAGCAATCTGTAGTTCCATTCATTCACATTCACACATGTAGAAACATTCATATAGCAACCAACACTTTCATTTATTTTCACTCAGACACATGTAGAAACATCCAGACATGTAGAAACATTCACACATATATTATAATTCAGAAATTCATTTACAAAATATCATTGTTTAGTCATTATTCGCTATCAGGATCCCAATTATATTTTAAAGCCCCCACTATTTGTATGGTTGTTGCCCATTCTTCTCTTACTTCATTTAATTCTCCCATCGTATAGGGAGCATGTACATCTGGTAAGTCTGTTCCTGTAGTGGGGTCAGCTTTAAACACCTGTAAAGAGAATGATGTATATATATAATTAATGAGCTATAAATAAGATTGATATATTTCATATTATCTAATGAGACTATATAATACCTGAGTAATACAATCGATGTCCATACAACATGACAGACTAACACATATATAGTACATAACAACAACAACGTCGAATTTACATACAACACTAGCTTAGTACATATATAGTGGGACTTATAAGGTGACGATCCCACCTGGTAAAACAGGTTACCGACAACTACATGTTACGACTGGGAGGTTGTGATTCAGCAACCGTATGCATTAGCAGGAGGACAAACAGATCACCATATGTTTGTCCTCCTGCTAATGCATACGGTTGCTGAATCACGACCTCCCAGTCGTAACATGTAGTCGGTAACCTGTTTTAGCAGGTGGTATCGTCACCTTAGTCCCACTATATATGTATTAAGCTAGTGTTGTATGTAAATTCGGCACTGCTGTTGTTATGCACTGTATATGTGTTAGTCTGTCATGTTGTTATATGAATCTGAAGCACTTGTGTGTGCTGCACTTTATGTATTGTATCTGTATCCTGCTTCTCTTCATTGGGGCTTCTTTTGCTGTTTAGCATTTGTATTAACTAGAAGATAATGAAACATCAAATCAGAAAATGATATTGATATTAAAAAAGTAAACATTTAGCTTCAATAAAAAAATATAAACATGTATGCCTCTAAAATTGTGATCTTTTATCAATTAACAATCCTTCATTGTGATCTCCGCGCACATATAAGTCATCATTAGCTTCTTCAATATTTTGTGGAGTTGGCAACCCAACTGAGAATGGACTGGAGTCATCATATTTATCATAGTACTCTTCTTCATCTATAGGACCTTCAATGAACTATCTTTTACCATGAAGAACAACCGACCATTTATCATTTGCAGGATCATCGATATAAAATACTTGTTTCGCCTATGATGCCAATATGAATGGTTCAGCCTTCTCGCCAATCTTTTCAAAGTTCACTAAAGTGAAACCCAATTCATCCACTATAACTCCTTTGGTGTTATCAACCCAATTACATTTGAAGAGCGGAATTCTGAAATCTATGTAGTCAAATTCTCATATCTCTTCAATGACACCGTAATATGACATTTTAGCTTCACGTGGACTCTTATCCTTTGCACTTGCAAAAAACATAGTCGATGCTTGAAGGGTGACCCCACTATTTTGGATGACACTCTTATCATCTTGGCACTTTGTGTAATATGTGAATCCATTAATGTCATACCCTTCATAAGACATAACAGTCAACTTTGGTTTAAAGGCGAGGCATTTGATAGTTTCAGTAATATCATCTGGTGTTTGAGATAGTTGATGTAAGACTTTATCTTCAAATGACTTAATAAAAGTCTTGTTATGCTCTCTAGCAAGCCACATTGTATTGGCTCGAGGATATTGTCTTTTGATGAAATTGGTATGTTCCTCGATATAAACGTTCACTTCGTCCATGTTGTGTAAAATATACAAATGACCTTGTTCCAACTGCTCACGGCTGATTACTTTCAGACGTGATCCCAAAATTCCTTTGCCAAATAGCTCGTCAATATTCTTTTCATTATCAGGAGTTTCATTACCACTGAGAAAGTCATTGCAAAAATCCATAACCTCTCTCGCCACATAACCTTCAATAATACTCCCTTCAGGCCAATAACGGTTTCGAACATCACCTTTAAAAACACTCATGTATCGTTCAAAGGGATACATCCAATGCAAGAAAACCGGTCCCAATATTTTCACTTCCCTAGTCAAGTGGACAACAAGGTGTACCATGATATCAAAGAACGAAGGAGGGAAATACATCTCAAGCTGACATAGGGTAACAACCACTTCTCTTTGCAAATTATCGAGAGTCTCAGGGTCAATAACTTTGCTACAGAGACTGTTGAAAAAGAAACAAAGTCTGGTGATTGTAAACCTTACATGCTTAGGCAATATAGATCGAATTGCCACGGGCAATATTTGTTGCATTAGAGTGTGACAATCATGAGATTTAAGACCTATCAACTTCAAATCTTTCATTGATACCAATCTACAGATGTTGGATGAGTAACCATGTGGCACCTTAACATTTACCAAGCATTCACAAATAGCTTTCTTCTCCTTTCTAGACAACGTGTAACAAGCGGGAGGTAAGTATGTTCTTTTATTACCCATTTCACGTAATTCTGTTAATTCTGACCTTATTCCCATTTCACGTAGGTCCAGTCTGGATTTTATCCCATCTTTAGTCTTACCTGGTATATTTAACAGAGTACCAATGATGCTATCACAGACATTTTTCTCAACGTGCATTACATCGATACAATGTCTGACTGTCAAAGAACTCCAATAAGGAAGATCCCAAAATATTGACTTCTTCTTGAATGAAGAATCGTCACTCCGTGTAGTACATTGTGATCTCTTACCAATTTCATTGACAAAGTCTTTTACTCTTTCATAAACAACCTCCCCTGGTATAGGTTTAGGTGCACTGCGTTCCTCATTCAATCCATTGAATGCTTTGCGCTTCCTACGATACGGATGGAATTTTGGAAGAAACCTTTGATGACCGAGATATATATTCTTACCACCATGTTTTAGTCTTGTTGAATCAGTGTTCTCTTCACATATAGGACACGCTTTAGCTCCTTTGACACTATATCCAGACAAATTCCCATATGCTGGAAAGTCATTAATAGTGAAAAACAACATAGCATGCAAATGAAATGTCTCTCTTCGTGAAGCATCATAGGTCATCACACCTTCACCCCAGAGTTTCTTTAAGTCATCAATTAGAGGTTCAAGATAAACATCGATGTCATTTCCAGGTTGTTTAGGGCCCAATATCAACAACGACAGCATTACATACTTATTTTTCATACACAGCCAGGGAGGAAGATTGTATATAACAAGCATGACTGGCCAAGTGCTATTTTAGCTGCTCAATGTCCCGTACGGATTCATCCCATCTGTACAAAGCCCAAGTCTTAGATTCCTGACCTCTTCACCAAATTCAAGGTACAATACATCAATCTTCTTCCACTGTGGGGAATCCGACACATGTCGTAGGATCCCATCATTATTTTTCTTAACATCTGCATGCCACCTCAAATTATTCGCATCTATCGGATTGGCAAACAAGCGTTGAAACCGTGATATTATAGGTAGATACCACATCACCTTGGCAGGAGAACCGGTTTTGGACTCCCCCGAAGTCGTCAATTTATACCATGACGCACCACATTTTGGACAATCTTTCAAATCCGCATAGTCCTTTTGAAATAATACACCTTCATTAGGGCATGCATGTATCTTCTTGGCATCCATTCCCATTGGGCACAACAATTTCTTTACCTGGTATGTTGAGATTGGCAGCTCTTTTCCTTCAGGAAGCATTTCTTTCAACAAAGACAGCAATGACGTGAAGCTTTTGTCGCTCCATCTATTGTTAGCTTTCAACTTATACAATCTCAACACATCGTTAAGCTTCGTAAACTTAGTACAACATGTGTATAACGGCATCTCAGCATCATGCACAATGTTTCTAAAAATGGGAGGTGGATCGGTGTGCTCTACCCCACAACTATCCAACATCGCATCAACGATGTCTACTGGAACTGGTTCATTCACATCTACGTCATCGTAGGCAATTTCTTCTTCCACACAAGCACTGCTATCGACATCCACTGGTTTCGGGTTTGAAATCTCTCCATGCCAGTGCCATTATGTATAGCCTTGTATAATCCCGTTGCACATGACATGAGTTTTGATTTCGTCACCAGTGTTGACTTTCAAGTTGTTATCGCAATGCCTACATGGACAGTAGAACCTATCTCCAGGTTGTTTCCTATGTTCCTCGGCAAATCTAATGAACTGGTCAAGACCAGAAATAAACTCTGGGGTGCAGCGATTGTGAATCGACATCCATGATCTATCCATTCTATGATCAAAGAGAAAACAAGTATATATTAGGATAAGATTAGGGTCTAGGGTTAACAAATACATGTGATGTCATTATTATATATAATACATGTGTACCACCTATCCATTCTTAAACACCTAATCTCACTAGTAAGTGTATAATGTGTATTGGGTTTTCAAGAAAATTTCGGCAGTATTTTCCCGCTGTTCTCCAAGTACATATGTACTTAGAGAACAAACGGGGAAATGCTGCCGAAATTTTCTTGAAAACCCAATACACATTATACACTTACATCCTAAGCGAGATTAGGTGTTCAAGAACAGTCCCAAATCGGGGACTATCCAAGATTTACTCCTAATGAGTAAATCTTGGACGGGTTTCTAGGCCAACAAATAATGTGTTGTCATTCTTATACCTAAAATCCTAGTTCTTCAAGTTAGGGTGATTATTGATGTCTTTAAAAGCATGATTGGCAATTTAGGGAAAAGTTCCATTCATTAATCTCTTTTTACATCCACACACAGGGGTGTACCCCTATACAATAACTAAACAAAGGGGTTGGTGTACCCCTAAACATGTGCATAATTAAAAAAACTATTAATACAGACAAGTCTAGATAGATAGACAACTAAATACTACACCAATATGGTCCCGCATGCATCAGTAACTTCTTTTTGATGATGAAGCTGTGTCACGAAGCTCCTCACTGTATTTAGACGAATCTGAACTGACAGGGGCCTCAGATTCAGATTCCTCATAGATGATATCCGACGCCGTGCGCTCATACCGCAGAAGATGATCGGGGGTCTCGCAGTTGATGTTGGTTATCCAAACTTTGATGGAATTATGGCCAACTGGGTGGAGAAAAAGCTTGTTCCAACGGACCACATGCAGCTCTCCAATCCAATCACGCCAACCGAATTTTGATACAAGATTTCCCGCCAAATCATACTCAACCTCGATAACATGTGTATAATTGCCAAAAGTTAGGGTCACTTTACCAGGCATGTAGTGTCTTCCTTTTAGAAAACGCCAATGTTTGGGTATGACCAATTGGTTTAAGGAACGATCATCTAGGATGATGTCCAATTGTTCTTCAATAGGGAACGTTAACATTGACATAGAGGTCCAGATCATAGTGACTGTTATGGGTGGACAGAGACTGCATAATATTAGTATTAACAAAGTGTAAGTACATATAACGATGTTATATATTTTTAGAAAAAGTTGTATAACATCAGTTAACCTTTTATTTCTTGTCATAACCAACTTTATTGTGGTAGACATGATAGCTTGAAAAGAAGTCTACATATGTACTTAGAGAACAAACGAGGAAATGCTACCGAAATTTTCTCGAAAACCCAATACACATTATACACTTACATCCTAAGTGAGATTAGGTGTTCAAGAATAGTCCCAAACCGGGGACTATCCAAGATTTACTCCTAATGAGTAAATCTTGGATGGGTTTCTAGGTGCTTACTAAAATAGAACCATTATATGGAACTAATCCTACATTATACACATACTTTTCATGAGTAAGATAATGTGCACTTCATGGAATTATTAAGATCTGAATATATATAAGTTGTTTCCATTTAGGGAAAAGTTCATCATTTACATTCCAAGCATGTCACATGTGTGCATTACAGTTCATCATTAAGCAATAGAAGGGTGATTAGGATTCTCACCAAGAATATAGCTAAACTATTAAACAATGATTATAGCTAAACTATTAAATAATAGACTTGCCACACATAAAACACCCTATAAAACTATAAAACAAAAAAGTATTAAGTATATATGCATGATACAATAACTATTTTGCATCACAGTACAACAGACTTATCATTGATACCTTACTAACTTATTGCTACATTTACATATCATCACTTGATCAAAAATTACAGCAGGACATTTAACCAAAGTATGCATTCTAAAATCTATGTCATGATTAGTTACATGTAATTTACTTGGATATACAGCAGTACCCGATTACTATGTCTTACATACAAAGTATGCATATTAAATTAACTAAGGCTTATCATAGAACATGTATTGTATAGACAATAGAGGATTCAGCTCAGTAGAAGCACAAAATCAGTACCTAAACCCTAAAATCACACCTTTTTCGAATTTATTCTAACAGGTTTATGTACATCAATATGTGTATGAGCCCTAATTAAAACTGATTCTCATAGGAAGTAAATAAATTTAAAAAAAAACACCCAGCAGCAGGGCGGGCACCTTGAGGGAAGAGGAGCAGAGGAAGAAGAAGAAGGCAGGGCGGGCACCTTGAGGGAAGAGGAGCAGCGGCCGGAGCAAGTCCTAGCAGCTGCCGGCGGCGAGGAGAGGAGCGGCGGAGAGGGCGGCAAGGCTAGGAGACCTAGCTGCTACCGGCGATGGCGGAGAGGGTGGCCGGCGGGCGGGCGGCGACTGCTTCTCGTGGTGACGGCGACGAGCGGTGAGCACGGAGGAAGGAGCGGCGGCGACGGAGCACGGCGGCGGAGCACGAACGGCAGGGAGCGGCGGCAGGGAGCAAGAAATCGCCGGAGCTAAGGAAATCGGGAATGAAAAAGGGAAAGGGGAAGAATCGGTCAGGCTGGTGAGCTATTAAGTTGACAATAAGTGTCGGTTATTAAAAACCGACAACTAAACACCCTTTAGTTGTCGGTTATTTAGCTATGAACCGACGCCTTTTGTAAAATTTTGGAGCCAATTTTTTTGCTGGAATTTTGGGTTTGGCAGTTGAGTTTAGGTGTCAGTTGTTTATTAATTAACCGACACTTAATAAAAGCGGTACCCGTGTCTGGCCGATCTTCGTAGATTGGATGTCAGTTTATGTTATCAACCGACACTGTAGCATTTAGGTGTCGGTTTTTGTATACAACTGAAACCTGAAAAAGTGACTTTATAAGCCATTTCTGTAGTGCACCTTAATGTTACCTAATGTTCTAACATTAATCTTAGGATTATAATGGATACATAAAATATGCCACATAACTCATTTTGGTGGTAAATGAAGATAAGAAACTTAATTGGATGAATAATTTAGATAATGGGCCATTAATGGGCCATATGACATATCTCATAAAAGTCTTAAAATTGGAAATAAACTTCAAATTCGAAATCTACATATCAAAATTAGCCTACATGTCAAATTTTTATCTAATTTAGACAACCTTGAAATATTAGGATAAGTTTAGGAGAGAGAAAATAAGTAAAAGGCATAAGTCATGAACAATGTGATTATATAACTTCAAAATATGTAAATAATGGAAAATTCATATTCAACACATCAAATATAACTTGTGGATGAAGTTTGGTCCAATTTGGATGTTGTTTGTGCAAGTTATGTAATTTTAAGTACATTATGGACTTTCCTGCAATTTACCCAATTGGGAGGTTTTCTTTGCAAATTATAACATGCATTATAATCCTTATATATTCCCTTACCATTCTCAAGTTGAACCCATACGGTGCCTAGTTTCACCTTCGTTTGAAGGTGTTTCTTTCCAAGGGCATTTTAGGGATTACTCTCTTTATAAATGAGCTTATCTTTAGAAGCTATCGACTAATGGGGTTATTTCTTTGATTGGAGGTCGGTTGGGATGGCCTATAAGTGTCCATAAACCGACATTTGATATTCAAGAAGCCTCTATGAGTTGTCCTTTTTCATGGCCATAAAATCTGTAGGCTAAGGACACGTGGAAAGCTTCATGGACACCTCATGCTTGACTTCTTCCTTATCCATAAAGGTTTGCATGTCCATAGGAACCCTTAGCATTAGACACATGGATAGTAAGTTGAAACCTCATGCTTGACTTCTTCCTTATCCATAAAGGCTTTCATGTCCATGGACACCCTTATACATGACATATGGAAAGTCTCATAGACACCTCATACTTGACCTCTTTCTTTATATAGCCATATCTACCCCTTCTCAACTCCCAATTTGAAAACTCTTTCTCTCCTTTATTTCCTCTATCTTAGAGCATCATTCATACTCTATTTTTCCATGAAGGTGTTGTCCCAAGGTAATAGGAGGTTCCTACCTTGGTGAAGAAGGCTCCTAGGGTTCCAAAATTTCTCTATTTATGATTTCTTAAGCTCCTCCTTGGTGATTTCGACCAGAACTAGTAAGTATCCTCTTTTCCTTCCCTATTTTCATGTTTTTAGTCTTCCTTCCACCTTCCTACAGGTCGGAACCATGGCCTTTTATGGTGAAAACCCACCTAGAACCCATAAACACCTTATCTCCATGTTCTTTTATTAGGGTTTTTCACCTCTAAAGTGGAGAAGGTGCTTTTTGCTCGACATAGGAGCTTTGTTGGCGAAACCAACCTCTCTAAGCTTGGGAACCTTACTTTTGGACCTTTCCACCTTCCCTAGAGGTTCTTTGGAGTCCTAGACTTGACTTGGACTATTTAGACTCTGAAGTTGAGGTATGATGTATCCCCTATTCTTCTATGTTGATCAATTCACCTATGCTTATTCATTCTCTTTGTCCTATGGACATTAGCTTGTACACAATGTCTTTTCTTTTGAAAATCATGGTTCATGTGAACTAACTTATTTGATATTGATCATGTGATTCTGGATATTCTTTTGAACTCTTATATTATGCTTTGTTCATGGTGTAACTCTAAAAGATGGCATGTGATGTCTTTTTCCCACTTATGAGGTGGATGTATATGTTGGTCACTTATGTGGTGACTAGTTTATATATTCTAACTATACTTTCTACGTGCCTCTACATTTAACATGTTATGTGATTCAGTAGCACTAGAGTAGTGAAATTGCATTGGTTTTTATGGAAGATGTGTTATTTCTTACCGAGTAGATGTGATATTTCCTGCTCTTTTGGGATGGAAAGGAACCTCATACCCAGGGTAAGATGTGTGATTCCTGGCCCATGTTTTATATATTTGGGAGATTGGCAGTATTCCTTTCTCTATCAGGTTTCAAGTTTATGAGACTTGGCCACCTTTGTATTTATATTGTTCTAGGTCTATGTTTATCTCACATGAATGTAGGTTGATGATATGGGGTGTGTGCCCTAATTCGTTACATTTGCTTGTGTGGAACAATATTTGTGGTTTATTAATGGCAAGTATTCTTTTGTTATCATATGATTTCAATTCCTTTTCTCTTGATACCCATTTGGGTGGTCCTTATCCTTTCTATGGGAAGCCTTTTATATTTGATGTCCTTTATTCCATATATTTCTCAATTTCCTATTTAGTATGCACATACCAGCCTTTGTTGATGTCATCTATTTTCTCTTCTTGATGGGGTATGCTTCCAACCCTAGGTGAAGGACTTGGATGATAAGGCATGAATTTTTGGACTAGTTTAATGAGTTAAAGCTTGGATACAAAGTTGTTATGGTTTAGATTTCCCTCTACTTAGATCCTTATGTTGTATCATACATGTAAACCCTTATGGGATATTATGATGTACTTTTGTAATCTTTTGTTAAAATTGAAAATAGTCATTATTTTTTTCCATTGATATACTTTGGTTGTTTTGAATACCATGTATTGAAGTTTGAAAATTTTTCACCTATTCTAGCATACCTTTGAGTGTGTTTCGAATGGATGTTTTATTCTTCAAAATTTAAGTAAGGGGGTGAATCCCGCCTCCTTACAAGTATATATCCCCTCATCATGTAAAATACATATGAGAAAACGGGATGAGTATGTAACATTGCTTACTGTTGGTATGTATGCCCATAGAGCAAGTCATGTGATGATTGTAATGGGATACTTTGTAAATGATTTGAATAATAATCAAGGAAATTTCCGATCTATATGTTTTAACTATTTCTGAGATGATAGTCTAACATGATAGATGTCTAAAGAATTTTTTACTCGATGACGTATGCTTTTAGGTTTAGGACCTACACGATGAGATCATACGGATGTTAAGAGTATACATTCTTGTTTAGTCCCTAGTCGGATGTTATTGTGGAAATAACCATAGACATCAATAACACTAAAGACTAGATTGTGTGTTGGTTAATGATAGAATCTCATTAGTCATGATATAGTGATATCAAACCAAGCACATAGGTACTTGTTAGAGAACAAGTGTACCAAACAGACCCACCGTGAGAGTGACACATGGAACCATGATTTGGTAGTCACAGTCAGCTCTCACAGTGATGATGGTGAATGTGATTCTTCGACCTGAAATCACTACACTCAACACATGTTGTTGGGTACACTTTGACATCATCAAACGCAATCTTGAAACATGGGTTGTTATAAAGGTGATGATTGGGTGACTTTGACACATGGGGCTTTTGAGGGGTGAGTGATAGATATGGGATTTTTCCCTCCTTAGGGAGTTTAATGTCCATGGCCACTTGATGAGTAGTATTGAGAAAGGCATGTGCATGCATGTGTGAATCAATATGAGATATTGATGTCACACACATCTCACCCAGTCTGCTCTGAGATCAAGGAAATGGATGAACGTTGAAAGGATGACTGTACCATGCCTTGAGTTCATTCAGGACATTAGTGACAAAGGAATTATACATTTTCTGTAACACCATTCACGGATTGTAGGATTGAAAGTTGTTCTCCAACTTTCTATTTCACTTGGGCAGCACTGATGTGTGACTAGGCACCACTCTTTGCTTGTGAAGTCATAAGTGTTATGAACTTTTACTGCCAACGTGAAATGGACATGCAGGGTCACACACATAGGATTTAACTTGGAAGAGGAGTTTATCCACAAATGATGTTTAGATTGATTACTAAAGGATTTTAGTAGTTCAATTAAACACTCAATCAATTGATAGCTCAAAATCATAATGTTCAAGGTGTTGGACCAATTGATTAGATTATCAGATTGATTGAAATAGCAATTGACTGATTTTGCACAGTCTGCACTTCCAACCGATCGGCTCATGTGATGAACTGATTAGCTCAGGATGGTGAACTGATCAGCTCAACTGGTGAGACGATCGGCTCATGTATCAATGAGATGATCGACTCAATTGTTGAACCAGTCAGCTCATGTGACCAACCGAGATCATTTGGAAAGTCAAAAGACTATTTTGCAAATACAATTTGTTTCACTTGTACAAATTCAATTTGGACAAGGATTAATATTTGATTAATCGGAAACAAATATGAAAGTCAATTTGAGTTGGACCAGAAGCATGAACCGATCGGATCAAGCATTAACTGATCGGCTCAGATGCCCCAAATGATCAGTTCAGGTGTGAACTGATCGACTGAGGTCACCAAATTATCATTTTAGGGTTGAAACGATCGGTTCAGCTGGCGTAGTTGGTTGTTTTGTGGAAAATCTTGAACCCTTCTACTCCTATTTAGTCCCGCATTGCATGGGGTAGAGAACCCTATCCCATGACCCTCCTATATATAGGGGTATTAGGTCTTCTCAAAGTACAACTCAAAATACTAGTTGCTCTGCAAAGTTGTCATTCTCTCTGGTTTTGGTAACCGAGAGAGCCCGAGCAAGTGCTACCAGATAAGGGAGGCACAACAAGGGAAAGACAACTACAAAAAAGCAACTGGTTGCAGGAGAGTGAGTTAGTGACTAGTATGCCGAAAAGAGGGTACGACTCCTTTCGATTCCTTGTGGGACAAGGAGATCGGAGTTCCAGGAAGTCTGTGTGGACGACTATAGAGGTGGGAGACTTCTACCACTCGGAGGATAGCTATCAATCCTGATAGTTTCGGTGAGACCAGGAGCTGCACAGACACTGTCCAAGACTGGAGGTGAAGACCGTGCAAGCCGCGTGGTGACGTCGCTAAGCAAGCCTCAGGACAAGGTACGCCTCTACAAACCATCCTTCCTATTGTATAGACGTTGACGTGATTCCTTCTTTCTGGGTTTGGGAGAAGAATTTTTTTTGTTTCCACTGCCTTCTCTGTCTCCCCTAAAACCCAATAGTGGTATCAGAGCCACATCAACTACTCTATATTTTAGGATTATCGATGTGATCGATTTTGGTTTGTCACCTTTATTGCATATGATGCAAATAAAATTGGCTTTATGCATGTCCAATCCTAAATCCACAAATCCCAATATACATATATGATATGTAATATGAATGCACTCGATACGCGTCGCCCTTAAACGAGTTTTGTGGTGGATGTACATCATGGTTATGGCCAATAAACCCTATGTATGTGTGCTTGGTTGAATGGGGTTGCTTGCATCTCGGTCTGCGCATTGATTCCCTATCTCCTATTCCTGGTGTAAATCGAGATAACTTGAGATTTCTTTCCTACCTTTTCTCCCCCCGAATGCAACTCGGGGTATCCATTTTCAAATGTAAAATAGGATAGATTTTTATTTCCTGTTATGTCAAAGAACGGAGGACATTTTGATGACTGGTTCGAGGAGCAAGACAAGCGGGTGGTGGCCTAAGGATATGCACGACGACCAGTGAACTGATCGGCTGGAGGCGCCGGTCGATCGGCTGGTGGCACCCAACCGAACGACCTGATGGCGAGCAGATCAATCCTGGAGATGAGTTGATCAAACCTAGAAAGGCAAAGCATAAAGTTCATCTTGTACAGGTTGCATGTGATGTGGACCTAGATGACCGTGATTCCTCCTGGCTCGAGGAATCACATTAGGATGGACATAATCATTGCTTTTATCATTTCACATGTTTTATGTGGGATATAGCATGTATATGATACTTACTATATTGTGGTGATTGGATATGTATATGTACATATAAAAACCAAAACCCTCATTAAATATTAAAGTTTTAGATGCCTTCCAAATGTGACACACGTGAAAAGCTTGATCGGCCAAGTGTGGGCACGCCCTAGCGTGGTACACCATCTATCTCGTGGAAGCGTGAAGGATGGATATGTGGGTCTGCCCTAGAAGGGTGCATATTCATCATGTTGGCTTTGGGTCGGACTTAACAAGGTGACCTAGATAGGATCTAGCACCTTGAGGCATGGAGGTGATCATGGCAAGGAATTGTGCATGACATCTTTTAAGAGTTGCATATGATGCAATTGGCAAGAGTTGCCTACCTGGAAGATCTAAGTTGTGGGTGATAGTCCTAGCTGGTTCACGACTCAGAGGATTTCAGGATCTTGACCCACTAGGAGATTGTACGCTGCAATCTTCTGAATTGATGGTGAGGGCTGTCAATTTGAATCAAAATAGTGGGAGCGGTAATTAATTAAAGGCCTAATTAACTACTGTCAAATTTTATTCAAATCAAATCAAAAGGAGTTTCGACAAATGCAATTTTCTCTTGTAGAATGGCAAAATAATCATCTTTTAAAATGGGCAAATTAATTGAGAATAAATTCCATAACTGGCTGGGGATTGTGAGAAGTGTTCTGCACAATCCAGATATATCGGTAGCCTTTGAATCCACTCTATGTGCGCTTAAGAAGAAGGATAGTTCATTGATGGAGATCATGTTGGGTTTTAGGGGAGATAGAGAAGGAAACAGAAATAAAAAAAAATTATCCTCCCAAACCCAGAATAAAGGAATCGTATCAACGTATATACAATAGGAAGGATGGTTTGTAGAGGCATACCTTGTCCCAAGGCTTGCTCGGCGACGTTACCTCACGGCTAGCATGGTCTTCACCTCCAGTCTTGGACGGTGTCTGTGCAGCTCCTGGTCTCACTGAGACTTTTAGGATTGACAGCTATCCTCCGAGCGACAGAAGTCTCCCACCTCTGAAGTAGTCCACACGGACCACTTGGAACTCCGATCTTCTTGTCCCATAAGGAATCGGAAGGAGTCACACCCTCTTGTCAGTGTACTAGTCACCGACACACTCTCCTGCCATCAGTCGCTTTCTGTAGTTATCTTTCCCTTGTTGTGCCTCCCTTATCGGGTAGCGCTTTCTCGGGCTCTCTCTCGGTTACCAAAACCAGAAAGAACCACAACTTTGCAGAGCAACTGGTGCACTGAGTTGTTGTTCTGAGAAGCCCCCACTACCCCTATATATAGGAAGTTCATGGGATAGGGTTCTCTACCCCGGGCAATGCGAGATTAAAGTAGGAGTAGAAGGGTTCAGAATTTTCCACAAAACAACCAACTATGCCACCTGAACCGATCGTTTCATACATGAAATGGTCGGTTGGGGAGTTGAATCGATTGGTTCACACCTCAACTGATCAGTTGGGGCACCTGAGTCGACCGGTTCACATCTGAGTCGATCGGTTCATGGTCCTTATCCAACTCAAATTGACTTTCAAATTTGTTTCCGATTAATCAAATATTAATCATTGTCCAAATCAAATTTGTACAAGTGAAACAAATTGTATTTGCAAAATAGTCTTCTGACTTTCCAAACGATCTCAGTTAGACCAGTTGAGCCGATCAGTTCAACTCTTGAACTGGTCATCTTAGCCTATCTTGAGCTGATCGGTTCATCACATGAGCTGATCGGTTCAACAACCTGAGTCGATCGGTTCAACTCTTGAGCCGATCGGTTGGAGCAGCAGACTTGTGCAAATCAATCAATTGCAGTTTCAATCAATTTGATACTCTAATCAATCGGTCCAACACCTTGAACACTATGATTTTGAACTATCAATTGATTGAGTGTTTAATTGAACTACTAAACTCCTTTAGTAATCAATCTAAACATCATTTGTGAAAAAAACTCCTCTTCCAGGTTAAATCCTATGTGTGTGACCCTGCAGGTCCTTTTCACGTTGGCAGTGAAAGTCCATAACACTTATGACTTCACAAGCAAAGAGCGGTGCCTAGTCACACATCAGTGTTACCCAAGTGAAATAGAAAGTTGGAGAACAACTTGCAATCCTACAATCTGTGAATGGTGTTACAGCGAATGTATAATTCCTTTGCAACTGATATCCTGAATGAACTCAAGGCATGGAACAGTCATCCTGTCAATTTTCATTCACTTTCTTGATCTTAGAGTAGACTGGAGGAGATATGTATGACATCAATATCACATACCGATTCACACATGCATGGGCACAACTATCTCAATCCTACTCATCAAGTGGCCATGGATATCAAACTCCCTCAGGAGGGACAAATCCCATATCTATCACTCACCCCTCAAAAGCCCCATGTGTCAAAGCCACCCAATCATCACCTTTATAACAACCCATGTTTCAGGACTGCATTTGATGATGTCAAAGTGTACCCAATGACATGTGTTGAGTGTAGTGATTTCAGGTCAAAGAATCACACTCACCACCATCACAGTGAGAACTGACTGTGACTACCATGTCATGGTTCCATGTGTCAAACTCACGGTGAGTCTGTATGGTACACTTGTTCTCTAACAAGTACCTATGTGTTTGGTTTGATATCTCCATATCATGACTAATGAGATTCTATCATCAACCAACACAACAATCTAGTCTTGTGTGTCATTGATGTCTATCTACCTTCCACAATGACATCTGACTAGGGACATAATAAGAATGTACAAACTCTTAGCATTCGTATGATCTCATCGTTCAGGTCCTGAACATGAAGGCAAACGTCATTAAGTACTATCATTCTCTATACATTCGATATATTCTATCATTATCTCATACGATTGAACAGGAAAGAATTGGAAGCTTGCCTTTGATATTTATCAAATAAATCTTATTGTATCCCATCAATTATCCCATGATTGGCTCTCAGAGCACACATACCAATAGACTCCCACTTTCACTGCGAGCCAATCACCCTTGAATCATTTTCATAGTGATCTTCAAACATGTCCCACATGTTACTATACTCTAGTGCTAACACAGTGATTTATGGCAACACCTTGCCAAAGTCGGTATTAACTGCATCTCTCTCATCTCTTGGATGTACGTCACACGTATGAGATGGAGTTGCCATAATATGCGATCTAGTATTCCTTTGCTAACCTTTAGCCACATTGCATGACCAAGCGTACCTTACTTGTCATCAATGACTGGAATAACTATAAGTTCATCTTATGAACTTCCAGATCCATATAGTATCCACTAATGTTCTCTAACACACTGATACTCAGTTTTTCCTTTTAAACGACTTTATTGGAACGTTTCCAATTATCAACAAACATTCACTTTTATATATCCCATATATATTTTGTGATTAATTTTTTATCCCTTTTGGAAGTTAGCATCAGTGTAACTCTTTATAGTGAACTCTTCCTTATTTCCATAGAACTAGTACTTCTCAAGTACTTATCAAGTTCTTATGGTATTCCAGCAACCCTTACTAGAACTAGACAGACATCCACTTGTCATGTCCCACGTACAAGTTATCAAAATGAGCATATCGTATTGTCATGTCCTACATACAAGATGATAAATGTGTTTTGTTCTTGCTATGTCTTATACATGCAAGATAATGGGATGATTACATACATGATAGATCCATATCTATTCTTAGTGTTCCCATTCTTCATAATAATTGAACACTTGGCCTTGGGATACTAACTCCATGTAACATGGACAAGTTTTCTCCCACTGAATCTATCTACATTGAACCCTTCAGTATAGATTGCCAATGTATGCTCTCTCTTTTCAGGTCAAGAGGTTTTCAAGAACTATCTATATAGATCTCTATTCCTATCACATAGGAAACGTCTCTATCTTCCCTAAAGATAAATTCCACTTTGGATTTCCATTCTAGAACATCTCCATTTCACATCAATATGTGGAATGCAAATACGCTCCCACTAAATCACATGTCCCTTCTTTATCTTTGACATATCAGTCAAACCCTTTGACTATATCATCAAAGTAAAGATCACAGTTCTGAGTTGCTTGTACTCAATCAATCACATTGATTAGTCCATTGTAACTTATAGACTTCATTTGCATTAATGGATTCATAAACCTTATAGGTTGTGTTACGTACACATCCTTGTTTTATTCCTTATAGGAATGCAGTTTTAGTATCCGTATGCCAAATGTCTTAGTCATTAAGTTGCAATCAACAAGCATCATCCTTCTCAAAATGTTATCCATGTATCTTATCGCTTAAGACTCATTAGCACTTATGGATTTCATCCCAATGGGTGCTTCCATTAAGGTATTACCTTATGGTTCACATGGAAGTCATTTAGGATGTAATGGTCATAAACCATAACTCAAAATTTGGTTCTTCATATTTATCTAGATAGTTGACTCATCACATGACCAACTCATCACATAGATAATCGAGGTATATATGTCAAGGATATAAGAACTCACAACTCCTTGTGATTCTTCATGTCCTATATTAGTGTGGGGTATTCTTTTTTTTGGTGAACAATGTGGGGTATTCTTTATTTATGAAGAAATTAGTTATTTGATAATCATTGTCTAACTCCTTAGAGTATGACTCCTTCTTGATATAGACATCACCATGCCTTAATCACGAGCTTACTATCATAATTACTCATAAGGATCTCAAACATTTGGTTAATTATCTCATTCATTGATCTCATCAAGAATTAACACTTTACCAAATGCGTACTTCATCTATGATATTCTTGAACACTTCAGGATATTCATATTGGTATTTCTCTAAACACCGTTTGAAGTATTAGCATTTTCTCCAATAGGTATGTAAGTACATCACATGTATTATAACTAATAGGATAATCATTCTCCCACTACTAGTAGTGAAGATTGATTAATCATGTCTAAGAGACTCATGTCTCTTACTGGTTCTCTAACCAAAAGAATCTAGCTTATCCATCAAATGGAAACTAGAAATGAATTTCTCATGATGATGCTAATTCGTTGTTTGAGTTATCAATAACTTTCAGGTATCACTTTATCTTATGCATACCAAGTACCACAAGATAACCAAAGCATTGCCACAAAGATTGAAATATCAACTTTATTAATTGATATCATTGTCATACAATATGAAAAAATTAAAGTGTTTCTATCCATTGACAAATATGAAATAGCATTTCATAACTCTATTACATGCCTTCAAGGCTGAAAATAAACTAAAGTACTCCTATCTATGGCGGCAACATTTGCCCCATGTATTGGGTGCTTTACACTTTATATCTTGGTATCATATACCTCAAAAAGTGTTATAGGTTTATTTCATGACACCTTCAGGTGGAGACGTCTGCTGCCTCCTTCTTCTTTAGTTCTTCCAGATAGAGTGGACAATTCCTTTTCCAATGTCTTGGCTTTTGACAATGGTTGCAATTTCCTCTCTTGGTCACACCTCCCTTGGCCTTGAGAGCTGAAGACGCCTTGGGCTCCTGGCTAGCATCAGAACCTTTCTTAGCCTTCCCCTTGCCCTTGCGCTTGGAATTGTCTTTCTTGTTGCTGATCATCATCACAGACTTAGGCTTGTCCTTCTTCATCTGTGTCTCAGTTGTCCTCAACATGTCCAACAACTCTATCAATGGCTTGTCAAATTTGTTCATGTTGTAGTTCATCACAAACTGACTGTAGGATTCTGGCAACGATTGCAGTATCATGTCAGTAGCCAACTCTTGGCTCAGGGGAAATCCCAGTCTTGTCAAGTTCTCCACATACCCAATCATCTTGAGCGTGTGAGGACCAACTAGATCTCCTTCTGTCATGACACACTTGAACAGTTCCCTAGAGACATCATATCTCTCTTGTCGTGCTTGATCTTCATACATGTTCTTGAGATGTTGAATCATCTCAATGACACCCATGTTCTCATGTTGTCTCTACAACTCGTGGTTCATGGAGCACAACATCAAACACTTTGCATTAATGGCATCATCAGAATGCTTCTTATAAGCATCTCTTTCTGCCTTTGGTGTGGTAGGAGCAGATTCCTTTGGAACTGGAGTATCCAAGACATATAGCTTTCTCTCTTGAGTGAGAACAATTCTCAATGTCCTAAACCAGTCGTGGAAGCTAGTCCCATTCAACTTGTCCTTCTCAAGGACCGATCGCAATGAAACATGATTATTGTTTGTTGTCATTTGTACTATAAAAGGAAATATATGCAATTTAGTCCAAAACTCAATTTTGACGTATTTGATTGATTTGAAAAGTTGATGATATAATTAGGACTTTAATTAATTATCACTCCCACTATTTTAGTTCAAATTGATAGCCCTCACCATCAATTTGGAAGATTGCAACGTACAATCTTCTAGTGGGAAAGATCCTGAAATCCTCTAAGTCATGGACCAGCTAGGGTTGTCACCCACAACTTAGATCTTCCAGGTAGGCAACTTTTTCCAATTGCATCATATGCAACTCTTGAAAGATGTCATATGAAACTCCTTGCCATGATCACCTCCATGCCTCAAGGTGTTAGATCCTATCTAGGTCACCTTGTTAAGTCTGACCCAAAGCCAACACAATGAATATGCACCTTGCTAGGGCAGACCCACATATCCATCCTTCACGCTTCCACGAGATAGACGGTGCACCACACTAGGGCATTCCCACACTTGGCTGATCAAGCTTTTCACATGTGTCGCATTTGGAAGGCATCTAAAACTTTAATATTTAATGAGGGATTTGGTTTTATAGGTACATATACATATCCAATCACCACAATATATAGTATGTATCATATACATGCTATATCCCACAGAAAACATGTGAAATGATAAAAGTGATGATTATGACCATCCTAATGTGATTCCTCGAGCCAAGAGGAATCACGGTCATCTAGGTCCACATCAAATGCAACCTGTATAAGATGAACTTTGTGCTTTGCCTTTCTGGGTTTGATCAACTCATCTCCATTTTTTATCTGCTCGCCATCAGGTTGGTCGGTTGGGTACCACCAGCCGATCGACTGGCGCCTCCAGCTGATCAGTTCACTGGTCATTGTGCATCTCCTCAGGCCACCATCTGCTCATCTCGCTCCTTGAACTGGTCGTCAAGATATCTGCCATTATTTGACATAACAGGAAATAAAATTCTATCCTATTTTACATTTGAAAAAGGAAACCCCGAGTTACATTCAGGGGGAGAAAAGGTAGGAAAGAAATCTCGTGTTATCTTGAGTTACATCAGGAATAGGAGATAGGGAATCGGTGCACAGACTGAGATGCAAGCAACCACATACAACCAAGCACACATACATAGGGTTTATTGGTCATAACCACGCTATACATCCACCACAAAACTCATTTAAGGGTGACGTGTATCGAGTGCATTCATATTACATATCATATATGTATATAGGGACTTGTGGATTTAGGATTGGACATGCATAAAGCCACTTTTATTCACATCATATGCAATAAATAAAGGAGACAAACTAATATCGATCATATCGATAATCCTAAAGCATAGAGCAGTTGATGTGGCTCTGATAACACTGTTGGGTTTTAGGGGAGACAGAGAAGGTAGCGGGAATAAAAAAATTTCTCCTCCCAAACCCAGAATAAAGGAATCGCGTCAACATCTATACAATAGGAAGGATGGTTTGTAGAGGTGTACCTTGTCCAGAGGCTTGCTCGGTGACGTTACCTCGCGGCTAGCACAGTCTTCACCTCCGGTCTTGCATGGTGTTTGTGCAGCTCCTGGTCTCACTAGTACTGTCATGATTGATAGTTGTCCTCCACGCGGCAGAAGGAATTGGAATGAGTAGCACCCTCCTGTCAATGTACTAGTCACAGACACACTCTCCTGCCATCAGTCGCTTTCTACAGTTATCTTTTCCTTATTGTGCCTCCCTTATCAGGTAGCGCTTGCTCGGGCTCTCTCTCGGTTACCAAAACTAGAGAGAACGACAACTTTGCAGAACAACTGGTGCACTGAGTTGTTGTTCTGAGAAGCCCCCACTACTCCTATATATATAGGAGGGTCATGGGATAGGGTTCTCTACCCTGGGCAATAAGGGATTAAATAAGGAGTAGAAAGGTTCGGAATTTCCCACAAAAAAAACCAACTGCGCCACCTAAACTGATCGTTTCATACATGAAACGGTCGGTTGGGGAGTTGAACTGATCGGTTCACACCTCAACCGATCGGTTGGGGCACCTGAGCCGATCGGTTCACATCTGATCTGATCGGTTCGTGGTCCTTATCCAACTCAAATTGACTTTCAAATTTGTTTCTGATTAATCAAATATTAATCCTTGTCCAAATCGAATTTGTATAAGTGAAACAAATTGTATTTGCAAAATAGTCTTCTGACTTTCCAAAAAATCTCAGTTGATCTGATCGGTTCAACTCTTGGACCGGTCATCTCAGCCTATCTTGAGACGATCGGTTCATCACATGAGCCGATCGGTTCAACAACCTGAGCCGATCGGTTCAACTCTTTAGCCGATCGGTTGGAGCAGCAAACCTGTGCAAATCAGGCAATTGCAGTTTCAATCAATCTGATACTCTAATCAATCGGTCCAACACCTTGAACACTATGATTTTGAGCTATCAATTGATTGAGTGTTTAATTGAACTACTAAACTCCTTTAGTAATCAATCTAAACATCATTTGTGAAAAAACTCCTCTTCTAGGTTAAATCCTATGTGTGTGACCCTACAAGTCCATTTCACATTGGTAGTGAAAGTCCATAACACTTATGACTTCACAAGCAAAGAGCAGTTCCTCGTCACACATTAGTGCTACCCAAGTGAAATAGAAAGTTGGAGAACAACTTTCAATCCTACAATCCGTGAATGGTGTTATAGTGAATGCATAATTCCTTTGTCACTGATATCCCGAATGAACTCAAGGGATGGAATAGTCATCCTGTCAACGTTCATTCACTTTCTTGATCTTAGAGTAGACTGGAGGAGATATGTATGACATCAATATCACATACTGATTCACACATGTGTGTGCACACCTATCTCAATCCTACTCATCAAGTGGTCATGGATATCAAACCCCCTCTGGAGGGACAAATCCCATATCTATCACTCACTCCTCAAAAGCCCCATGTGTCAAAGCCACCCAATCATCACCTTTATAACAACCCATGTTTCAGGACTGTGTTTGATGATGTCAAAGTGTACCCAATGACATGTGTTGAGTGTAGTGATTTCAGGTCAAAGAATCACACTCACCACCATCACTGTGAGAACTGACTATGACTACCATGTCATGGTTCCATGTGTCAAACTCACGGTGGTCTGTTCGGTACACTTGTTCTCTAACAAGTACCTATGTGTTTGGTTCGATATCTCCATATCATGACTAATGAGATTCTATCATCAACCAACACCAAAATCTAGTCTTGTGTGTCATTGTTGTCTATCTACCTTCCACAATGACATCCGACTAGGGACATAATAAGAATGTACAAACTCTTAGCATCTATATGATCTTATCGTTCAGGTCCTGCACCTGAAGGCATACGTCATTAAGTACTATCATTCTCTAGACATTCAATTTGTTCTATCATTATCTCATATGACTGAACCAGAAAGAATTGGAAGCTTGCCTTTGATCTTTATCAAATCAATCTTAATGTATCCAATCAATCATCCCATGACTAGCTCTCAGGACACACATACCAACAGATCAATGGAACAAAGTCTAAGGACAAAGGTGTGGGAGATAAGGGTTCTCTCGCCAAACCAATTTCAGAATCTTCTATGCTCAAAACATGGAGAGGATGGAAGGAACGATGGAAGAAGAAGTGAGAGATAGAGATCTCTACTTCTGGTGTATACATGATAGAGATTAACTTTACTACGTCTTTGTCATGGGTACTTGATACAGGATGTGGATCTCACATTTGTTCAAATGTGAAGGATCTTAAAAGAAGTAGGCCTTTGGGGAAAGGCAAGGTTGAACTATGTGTTGTCAATGGGGCAAGGGTTGCCGCCAGTGTCTTAGGAACCTATGAGTTAACTCTACCTAGTGGGCTAATAATAGAGTTAAAGAACTGCTATTATGTACCTTCCATAAATAGGAATATCATTTCCGTCTCTTGTTTGGACAAGGATGGTTTTGAATTTCTTATTAAGAATGGAAAGTGTTCCATTTCAAAAGATGGGATCTTTTATGGCAGTGCCCCAATGTCTTATGGTCTATACTTTATAGATCTAGAGACAAGTGTATACAATGTAAACACCAAAAGGCAAAAACTCAACAACTAAAACAAAACATATCTTTGGCATTGTCGTCTAGGGCACATAAATGAGAAGCACATATATAGACTCCATAAAGATGGTTATCTAGACTCTTTTGATTATGAATCAATAGAGATGTGTGAATCTTGTTTGTTGGGAAAGATGACCAAGACTCCCTTTTTAGGTAAAGGTGAGAAAGCTAGTGATCTATTAGGACTCATACATACTAAAGTATGTGATCCTTTTAGAACTAATGCCAGAAATGGATATCAGTACTTCATTGCCTTCACTGATGACTTCAGTAGGTATGGCTATGTGTACCTAATGAAACATAAGTCAGAAACCCTTGAAAGGTTCAAGGATTTCATGAATGAAGTGTTGGTATGTATGCCCTGAGAGCCAATCATGGGATGATTGGTGGGATACATTGAGATTGATTTGATGAAAATCAAAGGCAAGCTTCCAATTCCTTCTAGTTCGGTCATATGAGATAATGATAGAATAGATTGAATGTCTAGAGAATGAAAGTACTCAATGACATATGCTTTCAGGTTGAGGACCTGAATGATGATATCATACGGATGCTAAGATTTTGTACATTCTTATTATGTCCCCAATTGGATGTCATTGTGGAAGGTAGATAGACAACAATGACACACAAGACTAGATTGTGGTGTTGGTTGATGATAGAATATCATTAGTCATGATATGGAGATATCAAACCAAACACATAGGTACTTGTTAGAGAACAAGTATACCGGACAGACCCACCGTGAGTTTGACACATGGAACCATAACATGGTAGTCACAGTCAGTTCTCATAGTGATGGTGGTGAGTGTGATTCTTTGACCTGAAATCACTACACTCAACACATGTCATTGGGTACACTTTGACATCATCAAACGCAGTCCTGAAACATGGGTTGTTATAAAGGTGATGATTGGGTGTCTTTGACACATGGGGCTTTTGAGGGGTGAGTGATAGATATGGGATTTTTCCCTCCTGAGGGAGTTTGATATCCATGGCCACTTGATGAGTAGGATTGAGATAGGCATGCACACATGTGTGAATTAGTATGTGATATTGATGTCATACATATCTCCTCCAATCTACTCTGAGATCAAGAAAGTGAATAAACATCGACAGGATGATTGTTCCATGCCTTGAGTTCATTCGGGATATCAGTGACAAAGGAATTATACATTCACTGTAACACCATACACGGATTGTAGGATTGAAAGTTGTTCTCCAACTTTCCTTTTCACTTGGGTAGCACTGATGTGCGACTAGGTACCGCTCTTTGCTTGTGAAGTCATAAGTGTTATGGACTTTCACTGCCAATGTGAAATGGACCTGTAGGGTCACACACAGGATTTAACCTGGAAGAGGAGTTTATCCACAAACTATGTTTAGATTGATTATTAAAGGAGTTTAGTAGTTCAATTAAACACTCAATCAATTGATAGATCAGTATCATAGTGTTCAAGGTGTTGGACCGATTGATTGGAGTATCGGATTGATTGAAACTGCGATTGACTGATTTGCACAATCTGCTGCCCCAACCGATCGGCTCACATGGTTGAACTGATCGGCTCAGGTAGTTGAATTGGTCAGCTCAAGTTGTGAGTCGATCGGCTCATGTGTCATGAAATGATCAGCTCAATTGTTGAACTGATCGATTCGTGTGACATCCCGAGATCGTTTAGAAAGTCAGAAGACTATTTTGCAAATATAATTTGTTTCACTTGGACAAATTCGATTTGGACAAGGATTAATATTTGATTAATCGGAAACAAATATGAAAGTCAATTTGAGTTGGACCAGGACCACGAACCGATCGTCTCAGTAGTGAACCGACCGACTTAAGTGCTCCAACTGATCAGTTCAGGTGTGAACCGATCGGCTCAGGTCCCCAACTGATTGGTTCATGCTTGAAATGATCGATTCAGGTGGCACAGTTGGTTGTATTGTGGAAAATCTTGAACCCTTCTACTCCTGTTTAATCCTGCATTGTCTGGGGTAGAGAACCCTGTCCCATTACCCTCCTATATATATAGGGGTATGGGGGGCTTCTCAGTTACAACAACAACTCAGAACACCAGTTTCTCTGCAAAGTTTTCATTCTCTCTGGTTGTGGTAACTGAGAGAGCCCGAGTAAGTGCTACTCGATAAGGGAGGCACAACAAGGGAAAGACAACTACAGAAAAGCAACTCGTTGCAGGAGAGTGTGTTGGTGACTAGTACGCCGACATGAGGGTGCAACTCCTTCTGATTCCTTATGGGACAAGGAGATCGGAGTTCTAGGTGGTCTGTGTGGACTACTTCAGAGGCGGGAGACTTCTATCGCTCAGAGGACAGCTGTCATTCCTGACAGTCCAGGTGAGACCAGGAGCTGCACAGACACTATCCAAGACCAGAGGTGAAGACCGTGCAAGCCACGAGGTAATGTTGCCAAGCAAGCCTCGGGAGAAGGCCTCTACAAACCATCCTTCCTACTGTATAGATGTTGACGCGATTCCTTTATTCAGGGTTTGGGAGAAGAAATTTTTTTGTTTCCGCTGCCTTCTCTGTCTCCCCTAAAACCCAACAGTGGTATCAGAGCCATGTAAACTGCTCTATACTTTAGGATTATCGATATGATCAATTTTGGTTTGTCGCCTTTAATTATTGCATATGATGCAAATAATAATGGCTTTATGCATGTCCAATCCTAAATCCATAAATCCCAATATACATATATGATATGTAATATGAATACACTCGATACGTGTCTCCCTTAAATGAGTTTTGTGGTGGATGTATAGCGTGGTTATGGCCAATAAACCCTATGTATGTGCTTGGTTGTATGTGGTTTCTTGCATCTCGGTCTGCGCACCGATTCCATACCTCCTTTTCTTGATGTAACTCGAGATAACTCGAGATTTATTTCCTACATTTACTCCCCCCGAATGTAACTCGGGGTTTCCCAATTTAAATGTAAATAGGATAGATCTTTTATTTCCTGTTATGTCAAAGAATGGAGGACAATCTGAAGATGACTGAGACGATCGGTTCAAGGAGTGAACTGATCGATTGGCAATCCAGACGACCGGTTCAAGGAGAGAGATGATCGGGTGGCGGCCATGAGGAGATTGCACAATGACTAGGAAACCGATCGGTTGGAGGAGCCAACCGATCGGCTGGTGGCACCCAGACGACCGGGCAGGACGAGCAAGTCATTCATGTGATGAGTTGATCAAATCGGACGACTATAGCACTTCATCATGGACATGTTGCATGTGATGTAGACCTAGATGACCATGATTCCTCTTGGCTCGAGGAATCATATTAGGATGGCCATAATCATTGCTTTTATTGTTTCACATGTTTTCTGTGGGATATAGCATGTATATGATACATACTATGTATTGTGGTGATTGGATATGTATATGTATCTATAAAACCAAATCCCTCATTAAATATTAAAGTTTTAGATGCCTTCCAAATGTGACACACGTGAAAAGCTTGATCGGCCAAGTGTGGGCATGCCCTAGCATGGTGCACCGTCTATCTCGTGGAAGCGTGAAGGATGGATATGTGGGTCTACCCTAGCAGGGTGCATATTCATCGTGTTGGCTTTGGTTCAGACTTAACAAGGTGACCTAGATAGGATCTAGCACCTTGAGGCATGGAGGTGATCATTGCAAGGAGTTGTATATGACATCTTTCAAGAGTTGCATATGATGCAATTGGAAAAAGTTTCCAACCTAGAAGATCTAAGTTGTGGGTGACAACCCTAGCTGGTCCATGACTCAGAGGATTTCAGGATCTTGACCCACTAGATGATTGTACGTTGTAATCTTCCAAATTGATGGTGAAGGCTATCAATTTGAACAAAAATGGTGGGAGCGATAATTAATTAAATTCCTAATTATATCGTAAAATTTTTAAAGCAATCAAATAAGTCAAAATTGAGTTTTGGACTAAACTGCATATATTTCCTTTTATAGTTCAAATGACAAAAAAAAACAATCACTTTTCATTGGGATCGGTCCTTGAAAAGGACAAGCTGAATGGGACAAACTTCCACGACTGGTTTAGGACATTGAGAATTGTTCTCACTCAAGAGTGAAATCTCTATGTCCTGGATACCCCAATTCCAGAGGAACCTGCTCCTACTGCACCAAAGGCAGAAAGGGATGCTTATAAGAAGCATTCTGATGATGCCATTAATGTTAAGTGCTTGATGTTGTGCTCCATGAACCACGAGTTGTGGAGACAACATGAGAACATGAGTGTCATTGAGATGATTCAACATCTCAAGAACATGTATGAAGATCAAGCACGACAAAAGAGATATGATGTCTCCAGGGCGTTGTTCAAGTGTGTCATGACAGAAGGAGATCCAGTTGGTCCTCACACGCTCAAGATGATTAGGTATGTAGAGAACCTGACATGACTGGGATTTCCCCTGAGCCAAGATTTGGCTACTGATGTGATACTACAATCGTTGCCAGAATCATACAGTCAATTTGTGATGAACTACAACATGAACAACTTTGACAAGCCGTTGACAGAGTTGTTGGGCATGTTGAGGACAGCCGAGGCACAGATGAAGAAGGACAAGCCTAAGTCTGTGATGATGATCAATAGCAAGAAAGGCAAGTCCAAGCGCAAGGGTAAGGGCAAGGCTAAGAAAGGTTCTGATGCTAGCCAGCAGACCAAGTCGTCTTCAACTCTCAAGGCCAAGGGAGGCATGACCAAGAGAGGCAATTTCCACCATTTTCAAAAGCTAGGACATTGGAAAAGGAATTGTCCACTCTATCTGGACGAACTAAAGAAGAAGGAGGCGACAGACATCTCCACCTGAAGGTGTCATGAAATAAACTTGTAACATTTTTGAGGTATATGATATCAAGATATAAAATGTAAAGCACTCAATAAATGGGGCAAGTGTTGCCTCCATAGATAGGAGTACTTTAGTTTATTTTCAGCCTTAAAGGCATGCAATAGAGTTATGAACTGATATTTCATATTTGCCAATGGATAGAAACACTTTATTTTTGCATATTATATGACAATGATAGCAATTAATAAAGTTGATGTTTCAATTTCAAAAGATATGATCTTTATGACAATGCCTTGTTTATCTTGTGGTACTTGGTATGCATAAGATAAAATGATACCTGAAAGTTAGTGATAACTCAAACAATCAAATTAGCATAAATCATGAGAAATTCATCTCTAGTTTCCATATGATGGATAAATCTAGACTCTTTTGATTAAAGAACCAGTAAGAGACATGAATCTCTTGGACATGACTAATCAATCTTCACTAATGGTAGTGGGAGAATGATTATCCTATTAGGTATAATACATGTGATGTATTTACATTGTAGAAAATGCTAATACTTCAAAAGGTGTTTAGGGAAATACCAATATGAATATCTTGAAGTGTTCAAGAATATCATAGATGAAGTACGAATTTGGTAAAGTGTTAATTCTTGATGATATCAATGAATGAAATACTTGGACCAAATGTTTGAGATCCTTGTGAGTGATTATGATAATGTATCATAGTGAGCTCATGATTAAGACATGGTGATGTCTAAATCAAAAGGAGTCATACTCTAAGGAGTTAGAGGATGATTATCAAATAACTAAGTTCTTCTTAAATAAAGAATACTCCACACTAATCAAGGACATTAAGAATCACAAGGAGTTGTGAGTTCTTATATCCTTGACAGATACACCTCGATTATCTATGTGATGATTTGGTCATGGGATGAATCAACTATCTATATGAATATGAGGAACCATATTTTGAATTATGGTTTATGACCATTACATCCTAAATGACTTACATGTGAACCATAAGGTATGTCCTTAATGGTAGCACCCATTGGAATGAAATCCATAAGTGAGAATGAGTCTTAAGCGTTAAGACACATGGATAACATTTTGAGAAGGATGATGCTTGTTGATTGTAACTTAATGACTAAGACATTTGGCATATGGATACTAAAACCACATTCCTATAAGGAATAAAACAAGGATGTGTATGTGACACAACCTATAAGGTTTATGAATCCATTAATGCAAATGAAGTCTATAAGCTACAATGGACTAATCAATGTGATTTATTGAGTACAAGCAACTCAGAGCTGGATCTTTACTTTGATAATATAGTCAAAGGGTTTGATTGATAAAGAAGGGATATGTGATTTAGTGGGAGCATATTTGCATTCCACATATTGATGTGAAATGGAAATGTTCTAGAATGGAAATCCAAAGTGGAAATTATCTTTAAGAAAGATAGAGAATTTTCCTATGTGATAGAAATAGAGATCTATAGAGATAGTTCTCGAAAGCCTCTTGACCTAAAAAAAAGGAGAGATCATACATTGGCAATCTATACTGAAGAGTTCAGTATACATAGATTCAGTGGGAGAAAACTTGGGAGTTAGTATCCCAGATCCAAGTGTCTAAATATTTATGAAGAATGGGAACACTAAGAATAGATATGGATCTATCATGTATGTAATCATCCCATTATCTTGTATGTATGGACATAGTAAGAATAAAATGCATTCATCATCTTGTATGTAGGACATGACAAAATGATGTGCTCATCCTGATAACTCGTATGTGGGACATGATGAGTGGATGTCTGTCTAGTTCCAGTAAGGGTTACTGGAATACCATAAGTACTTGAGAAGTACTTGTTCTATGGTAATAAGAAAGGGTTCACTGTAAAGAGTTACACTGATGCAAACTTCCGAAAAGGATAGAAAAATAATTGCAATATATATATGAGATATATAAAAGTGAATGTTTGTTGAGAAATGGAAACATTCCAATAAAGTCGTTTAAAAGGAAAAGGCAGAGTATTCGTGTGTTAGAGAAAAGAAGTGGATACTATATGGATCTGGAAGTTCATAATATGAACTTATAGATATTCCAATCTTTTATGACAAGTAAGGAGCACTTGGTCATGCAATGTGGCTAAAGGTTAGCAAAGGAATACTAGATTGCATATTACGGAAACTCCATCTCATACGTGTGACGTACATCAAAGAGATGAGAGACATGTAGTTAATACTGACTTTGGCAAGGTGTTTTCATAACTCACTATGTTAACACTAGAGAACAGTAACATGTGGGACATGTTTAAAGATCACTATGAATATGATTCAAGGGTGATTGGCTCACAGTGCAAGTGGGAGTCTGTTGGTATGTATGCCCTGAGAGCCAATCATGGGATGATTGGTGGGATATATTGAGATTGATTTGATGAACATCAAAGGAAAGCTTCCAATTCTTTCTAGTTCAGTCATATGAGATAATGATAGAACAGATTGAATGTCTAGAGAATGACACTACTCAATGACGTATGCTTTAAGGTTGAGGACCTGAATGATGAGATCATATGAATGCTAAGAGTTTGTACATTCTTATTATGTCCCTAGTCGGATGTCATTGTGGAAGGTAGATAGACAACAATGACACACAAGACTAGATTGTGGTGTTGGTTGATGATAGAATCTCGTTAGTCATGATATGGAGATATCAAACCAAACACATAGGTACTTGCTAGAGAACAAGTATACCGGACATACCCACTATGAGTTTGACACATTGAACCATGACATGGTAGTCACAGTCAGTTCTCACAGTGATGGTAGTGAGTGTGATTCTTTGACCTGAAATCACTACACTCAACACATGTCATTGGGTACACTTTGACATCATCAAACGCAGTCCTGAAACATGGGTTGTTATAAAGGTGATGATTGGGTGGCTTTGACACATGGGGCTTTTGAGGGGTGAGTGATAGATATGGGATTTGTCCCTCCTGAGGGAGTTTGATATCCATTGCCACTTGATGAGTAGGATTGAGATAGGTGTGCACACATGTGTGAATCAGTATGTGATATTGATGTCATACATATCTCCTTCAATATACTTTGAAATCAAGAAAGTGAATAAATGTTGACAGGATGATTGTTCCATACCTTGAGTTCATTCGGGATATAAGTGATAAAGGAATTATACATTCACTGTAACCCCATACACGGATTGTAGGATTGAAATTTGTTCTCCAACTTTCCTTTTCACTTGGGTAGCACTGATGTGCGACTAGGTACCTCTCTTTGCTTGTGAAGTCATGAGTGTTATGGACTTTCACTGCCAACGTGAAATGGACCTGTAGGGTCACACACATAGGATTTAACTTGGAAGAGGAGTTTATCCACAAACGATGTTTAGATTGATTACTAAAGGAGTTTAGTAGTTCAATTAAACACTCAATCAATTTATAGCTCATTATCATAGTGTTCAAGGTGTTGGACTGATTGATTGGAGTATCATATTGATTGAAACTGCAATTGACTGATTTGCACAGTCTACTGCTCCAACCGATCGGCTCATAGGGTTGAACCGATCAACTCGGGTTGTTGAACCGGTCGTCTCAAGTTGTGAGTCGATCGGCTCATGTGTCATGAAATGATCGGCTCAATTGTTGAACCGATCGATTCAACCGAGATCATTTGGAAAGTCAGAAGACTATTTTGCAAATACAATTTGTTTCACTTGGACAAATTCGATTTGGACAAGGATTAATATTTGATTAATTAGAAAGAAATATGAAAGTCAATTTGAGTTGGACCAGGACCACAAACCGATCGGATCAGGTGCTCCAACTGATCAGTTCAGGTGTGAACCGATCGGATCAGGTCCCCAATCGATCGGTTCATGCTTGAAACGATCGGTTCAGGTGGCATAGTTGGTTGTTTTGTCAAAAATCTTGAACCCTTCTACTCCTGTTTAATCCCGCATTGCCCGGGGTAGAGAACCCTGTCCCATGACCCTCCTATATATATAGGGGTATTAGGGACTTCTCAATAACAACAACAACTCAGAACACCAGTTTCTCTGCAAAGTTGTCGTTCTCTCTGGTTGTGGTAACCGAGAGAGACCGAGCAAGTACTACCTGATAAGAGAGGTATAGCAAGGGAAAGACAACTATAGAAAAGCAACTAGTTTCAGGAGAGTGTGTTTGTGACTAGTACGTCGACAGGAGGGTGCGACTCCTTCTGATTCCTTGTGGGACAAGGAGATCAGAGTTCCAGGTAGTCCGTGTGGACTACTTCAGAGGCAGAGACTTCTTTTGCTCGGAGGACAGCTATCAATCCTGACAGTCCCGGTGAGACTAGGAGCTGCACAGACACTGTCCAAGACTGGAGGTGAAGACCACGCAAGCCGTGAGGTAATGTCACCGAGCAAGCATCGGGACAAGGTATTCCTCTACAAACCATCCTTCTTATTGTATATACATTGACACGATTCCTTAATTCTGGGTTTGGGAGAAGAAAATTTTTGTTTCTGCTGCCTTCTCTGTCTCCCCTAAAACCCAACATGAAGTACAGAACCAACTTGGTAAAAGTATTAAAGCACTTCGATCCGATTGAGGTGGAGAATACTTAAGCTAGGAGTTTGAGGACATTCTGCGAGCCTGTGGTATTGTATCACAATGGACTCCACCTGGAACACCACAGCATAATAGTGTGTCTGAAAGAAGGAATCACACTTTACTAGATATGGTGTGATCAATGATGAGTTTTGCTGATCTTCCGATTTCCTTCTGGGGTCATGATCTTGAAACTGCCGTGTTTACACTTAACCAAGTACCATCTAAATCGGTTCAAAAGACACCATATGAGATATGGCACGGGAAGTGTCCCGATTTGTATTTTATTAAGATTTGGAGTTGTGAGGCCTACGTCAGGAAAATGTTTCCTGATAAGCTTGGACCCAAGTCCAATAAATGTTATGTTTTTAGATACCCCAAGGAAATGAGGGGATACTATTTATACCACCCTACTGACAACAAAATGTTTGTTTCTAGGACATCTATCTTCTTAGAAAAGGAATTTATTTCTAGAGGAAATAGTGGGAGGAAAATAGAGCATGAAGAGGTTCAAACCCAACAAGAAAACATTGAACCACTAGATGTATAAGAGGAACATAGAGATTCACCAGGTGTTGTGGAATCTCAGTCTCCTCAAGTAATACAAGGACCTCGTAAATCTAGTAGGACACGCCTTGAACCTGAGAGTTTTGGATACCTTGTAACTTAGGAAGGTGGTATGTTGATCATAGATGATGATCCAACTACCTATCTAGAGGCTATGGAGGGACCATATTCTGAGAAATGGCTTGAGGCCATGAAATCCGAGATGGAATCCATGTACTCCAACAAAGTATGGACTTTGGTGGAACCACCTGAAGGGGTAAAACCCATAGGGTGCAAGTGGGTCTTCAAGAAGAAGACTAACATGGATGGCAATGTGCAAACTTATAAAGGAAGATTGGTTGCAAAGGGTTTTTGACAAGTTCAAGGTGTTAACTATAACATTGATTCCGTCAGAATTATGCTTGCTATTGCGGCTTACTATGACTATGAGATTTGGCAAATGGATGTTAAAACCGCATTCCTTAATGGGAATATAAATGAGGATGTGTACATGACAAAACCTGAAGGTCTTATAGATCCAAAGAATGCTAATAAAGTATGTAAGCTACAAAGGTCAATCTATGGATGAAGAAAGCATCTTGGAGTTGGAATCTTCGATTTGATGAGGAAGTCAAAGTGTTTGGCTTTATTCAAAATGAAGATGAACCTTGTGTGTACAAGAAGGTTAGTGGGAGCTCGACCACAATCCTCATATTATATGTGGATGACATACTATTAATGGGGAATGATGTCTCAGCCTTAGAGAAGGTAAATACTTGGCTTGGGAATACTTTCTCAATAAAGGACTTAGGAGAAGCATCCTACATTCTAGGTATTAAGATCTATAGAGATAGATCTAAAAGGCTTCTCGGACTAATTCAAAGCATGTACATTGACAAAGTGTTGAAGCGGTTCAGCATGGAGAACTCAAAGAGAGGCAACATCCCCATGTTACATGGAGTCACCATATCTAGAGCTCAATGTCCCCAATCTTGTGAAGAGAGGGAGTGTATGAATGGGATACCATATGCATCATCCATCGTATCCATCATGTATGCTATGTTGTACACACACCCAGATGTCTCGTATTCCCTCAGCATGATGAGCAGGTACCAGTCAGATCCCGGGGATACTCACTGGACAACCGTAAAGAACATCCTCAAGTACTTGAGAAGGACTAAGGATCAGTTCCTTATATATGGCGGCGAGGAAGAACTGGTTGTAAAGGGTTACACCGATGCAAGCTTCCAAACCGATAAAGATGATTACAGATCGCAGTCAGGATTTGTATTTTGCCTAAACCATGGAGTTGTGAGCTGGAAGAGTTCCAAGCAAGAATTAGTTGTCGATTCTACTATAGAGGTCGAGTATATTGCTGCTTCACATGCAACAAAGGAGGTTGTGTGGATCAAGAAGTTCATCACTGAACTTGGTGTAGTTCTAAGTAGATGTGATGCAACTGAGCTTTATTGTGACAATAATGGAGCTATTGCTCAAGCTAAGGAGCCCAGATCACATCATCGGTCCAAGCACATACTGCGGCGCTTCCATCTCATACAAGAGATCATACAATGAGGAGATGTGAAGATTTGCAAAGTACCAACTGAAGACAACATAGATGATCCACTGACTAAGGCCCTTTCTCAGCAGAAGAATGATGGTCATGCTAGGAAACAAGGACTGAGGTTCCTAGGTGACTGGCTCTAAGTGCAAGTGGGAGTCTGTTGGTATGTATGCCCATAGAATAAGTCATGTGATGATTGTAATGGGATACTTTGTAAATGATTTGAATAATAATAAAGGAAATTTACGATATATATGTTTTAACTGTTTCTGAGATGATAGTCTAACATGATAGATGTCTAAAGAATTGTTTACTCGATGATGTATGCTTTTAGGTTAAGGACCTAAATGATGAGATCATACGGATGTTAAGAGTATACATTCTTTTTTAGTCCCTAGTCAGTTGTTATTGTGGAAATAGCCATAGACATCAATAAAACTAAAGACTAGATTGTGTGTTGGTTGATGACAGAATCTCATTAGTCATGATATAGTGATATCAAACCAAGCACATAGGTACTTGTTAGAGAACAAGTGTACCGGACAAACCCACCATGAGAGTGACACATGGAACCATGATTTGGTAGTTACAGTCAGCTCTCACAGTGATGGTGGTGAATGTGATTCTTCGACCTAAAATCACTACACTCAACACATGTTGTTGGGTACACTTTGACATCATCAAACACAATCCTGAAACATGGGTTGTTATAAAGGTGATGATTGGGTGACTTTGACACATGGGGCTTGTGACGTCCTCGGATTTTCTAAAACTTAAACGGATGTGTGACATCCAAATTGAAACCTCACCTCAGTGAGAATCCCAATTTAACATCCCACACTAGGCTAAGAAGAAGAAAATCAAGGGAGTCAAAAGGAAACAATCAGTAGTACATGTACATGAACAATAATAAAACCATACACACATGTTCACCATTCAACATATAATTACAACATGAATTGTTACAACATTTGATATTACATATTGAACAACAAACTTTAACATATACATGTACTACATCTAAACAACAAGATCTTAAGACAACAGGTCCACCTGTACATCAGCTCGCCATACAACTCTCAACTATCTTGAATCTTCAAGAGCATAACCACAACCTAAACAAAAGATTACATGCGGTACACGTCAGCACAATATTCAAGAATATTGTACTGAGTACGCCTACGTGTCTTTTATATACCTCTCATCATATCTTGGCAATAAGATAAAACTAATGCTTGGAAATAACAGAAGAAATATAAGAAAAATCATATACTTGCACAAAGATTTTCATTAACAAAAGAGAACACATATTTTTAAGCACATTTCCATTATATCATCCATGCATTGACCACTGAAGGTTGAATGCATTAAGACCTTTATGATCACTACCAAAGAGTTGGATCATATGTACAATGTGACCACTACCAAAGAGTTAGGTCCAAGCACACTACCAAAGAATTGGTGCTTCCATATGTACAGCGTGACCACTACCAAAGAGTTCGGTCACTTCCAAGCGCACTGCCTTAGAGTTGGTGCTTTCATATAATGGAACAGATATATTATGTTTGATGTGTTCATAGCAATACTTATGGAAATTCAAGCAACATATCATTCAAGACAATCATTTCAATCAATACCATATGCCAAGTCTTTACTACCATATAGCACAAGCATAATGTATAATAAGCCAAGTAAGAGGTAATGGTGTACCTTTCAAAGAGATATCCTAATCAAATATTCCTCATGTCATCTATATCTTTGGTCAACCCTGATCAAGACAAGATTACATATCACCATCAGGTTCTCATGATCTTACATCTCATATTCTCCCTAACTATATTCATTTTAGGGTTTACCTTATCTCATTATGATATTCTCATGATTACTTGTATTCTTATCTTAGATTTATCTTAGTGATGTCATATTCCAGATTACAGTTCATTAGCTAGATATACTCATGTGTCACATTATTATGTGAACATATTTAACATTATGTCACTTTCATTACCCATAACAGGGTTACATCACATGTGTTAAAGGTGCTCTTCATATGATATAAAATTCATGTATAAAACTGATCTCAGGTATATATATTATATTCCAGTTACAGATATGAGGGTTTTCTGTAAATTTTATTATTTATTGAGCATGTATGCATTAATTACATTTTATTTAGGGTTAAAAGCCCTAATTATCCGTAAGAAGAAAATTACATAATTTTGTGCATTAACATCATAACTACTGACCTTATATGGATTTCCAACATGATATATGATTTATTGGTATATTCTCATAATTTTAGGCCATCGTTTGATATTTATTATCCATCCTATGACCATTTTTCCACTTACATGATATCACTATTATTAGTGTATCAAAAGCCTGATATTATTCCTTTATTGTGTTCTACTCATTTTTCTGAGAAGTTTGGTAACTTATATATATATATATTTCTGATAAACGTACTAATTTCTATGAATTATCAAAAATATGATGATTTATGGAAATAATTACCTTTTTAGACTAATCGCGAGCCGCCACGTGGTGCTCCTGGTCTCGCCTGGTTCTGGCTATGCTGTACCGGCTGGTTTGCTGGGTTAGGCCCAGTTTTCTAGGTATTATCCCAGGATGGACCGACGCCTGGGTTTCTCTCCCACTCGCGCCTCACCCGATCAACAACGCGAGCCCGTGCGATCTGTGTTTATCCAGAGCAAGTTCGATGCCACGCTGTGCAACTCCAGTGAGCGATGACCCTCGGCCAAAGAAGTTTCCAAGTTCTTCCACCCCCCAAGGTTCCACAGTTCCACGCCACATGGTATCGGCACCATAGGTCCACCTCTACAGCCTCCAAGCTCGATGGCGAGGCCCTCCAAACTGACGCATGCGTTCCTGCCCGATCTGGGCGTGTGTGTGCCCGATCTGGGTGTGTGTGAGGGCCTCACCATCGAGCTTGGAGGCTGTAGAGGTGGACCTATGGTGCCGATACCATGTGGCGTGGAACCGTGGAACCTTGGGGGTGGAAGAACTTGGAAACTTCTTTGGCTGAGGGTCATCGCTCACTGGAGGAGCACAACGTGGCAGATACCTTTCTCTGGAGAAACACAGATCGCACGGGCTCACGTTGTTGATCGGGTGAGGCGCAAGTGGGAGAGAAACCCAGGCGTCGGTCCATCCAGGGATAATACCTAGCAAACTGGGCCTAACCCAGCGAACCAACCGGTACAGCATAGACAGAACCAGGCGAGACTAGGAGCACCACGTGGCGGCTCGCGATTAGTCTGAAAAGGTAATTATTTCCATAAATCATCAGATTTTTTATAATTCATAGAAATTAGTAAATTTATCAGAAAAATATATATAAGTTACCAAACTTCTCAGAAAAATGAGTAGAATACAATAAATGAATAGTATCAGGCTTTTGATGTACTAATAATAGTGATATCATGTAAGTGGAAAAATGGTCATATGATGGATAATAAATATCAAACGATGGCCTAAAATTATGAGAATATACCAATAAATCATATATCATGTTGGCAATCCATATAAGGTCAATAGTTATGATGTTAATGCACAAAATTATGTAATTTGCTTCTTATGGCTAATTAGGGCTTTTAACCCTAAATAAAATGTAATTAATTCATACATGCTCAATAAATAATGAAATTTACAGAAAACCCTCATATCTGTAACTGGAATATAATATATATATCTGAGATCAGTTTTATACATGAATTTTATATCATATGAAGAGCACCTTTAACACATGTGATGTAACCCTGTTATGGGTAATGAAAGTGACATAATGTTAAATATGTTCACATAATAATGTGACACATGAGTATATCCAGCTAATGAATTGTAATCTGGAATATGACATCACTAAGATAAATCTAAGATAAGAATACAAGTAATCATGAGAATATCATAATGAGATAAGGTAAACCCTAAAATGAATATAGTTAGGGATAAGATGAGATGTAAGATGATGAGAACCTGATGGTGATATGTAATCTTGTCTTGATCAGGGTTGACCAAAGATATAGATGACATGAGGAATATGTGATTAGGATATCTCTTTGGAAGGTACGCCATTACCTCTTACTTGGCTTATTATACATTATGCTTGTGCTATATGGTAGTAAAGACTTGGCATATGGTATTGATTGAAATGATTTTCTTGAATGATATGTTGCTTGAATTTCCATAAGTATTGCTATGAACACATCAAACATAATATATCTGTTCCAATATATGAAAGCACCAACTCTATCGCAGTGTGCTTGGAAGTGACCAAACTCTTTGGTAGTGGTCACGTTGTACATATGGAAGCACCAACTCTTTGGTAGTGTGCTTGGACCCAACTCTTTGGTAGTGGTCACATTGTACATATGATCCAACTCTTTGGTAGTGATCATAAAGGTCTTAATGCATTCAACCTTCAGCGGTCAATGCATGGATGCTATAATGGAAATGTGCTTAAAATATGTGTTCTCTTTTGTTAATGAAAATCTTTGTGCAAGTATATGATTTTTCTTATATTTCTTCAGTTATTGCCAAGCATTAGTTTTATCTTATTGCCAAGATATGATGAGAGGTATATAAAAGACACGTAGGCGTACTCAGTACAATATTCTTGAATATTGTGCTGACGTGTACCATATGTAATCTTTTGTTTAGGTTGTGGTTATGCTCTTGAAGATTCAAGATAGTTGAGAGTTGTATGGCGAGATGATGTACAGGTGGACATGTTGTCTTAAGATCCTGTTGTTTAGATGTAGTACATGTATATGTTAAAGTTTGTTGTTCAATATGTAATATCAAATGTTGTAACAATTCATGTTGTAATTATATGTTGAATGGTGAACATGTGTGTATGGTTTTATTATTGTTCATGTACATGTACTACTGATTGTTTCCTTTTGACTCCCTTGATTTTCTTCTTCTTAGCCTAGTGTGGGATGTTAAATTGGGATTCTCACTGAGGTGAGGTTTTAATTTGGACGTCACACATCAGTTTAAGTTTTAGAAAATCTGGGGACGTCACAGGGCCTTTGAGGGGTGAGTGATAGATATGGGATTTGTCTCCCCTTAGGGAGTTTAATGTCCATGGCCACTTGATGAGTAGGATTGAGAAAGGCATGTGCATGCATGTGTGAATCAATATGAGATATTGATGTCACACACATCTCACCCAGTGTGCTCTGAGATCAAGGAAATGGATGAACGTTGAAAGAATGATTGTACCATGCCTTGAGTTCATTTAGGACATTAGTGACAAAGGAATTATACATTCGTTGTAACACCATTCACGGATTGTAGGATTGAAAGTTTTTCTCCAACTTTCTATTTCACTTGGGTACACTGATGTGCGACTAGGCACCGCTCTTTTCTAGTGAAGTCATAAGTGTTACGGACTTTTACTGCCAACGTGAAATGGATCTGTAGGGTCACACACATAGGATTTAACCTGGAAGAGGATTTTATCCACAAATGATATTTAGATTCATTACTAAAGGAGTTTAGTAGTTCAATTAAACACTCAATCAATTGATAGCTCAAAATAATAGTGTTGAAGGTGTTGGACCAATTGATTAGAGTATCAAATTGATTGAAACTGCAATTGACTAATTTTGCACAGTCTGCACTTCCAACCGATCGGCTCATGAGAAGAACCGATCGACTCAGGTTGGTGAACTGATCGGCTCAACTGGTGAGACGATCTGCTCATGTATCAATGAGACGATCGGCTCAATTGTTGAACATGTCAGCTCATGTGACATACCGAGATCATTTGGAAAGTCAGAAAACTATTTTGCAAATACAATTTGTTTCACTTGCACAAATTTGATTTGGATAAGGATTAATATTTGATTAATCGGAAACAAATATGAAAGTCAATTTGAGTTGGACCAAGAGCATGAATCGATCAACTCAAGCATGAACTGATCGGCTCAGATGCCCCCAAACGATCAGTTCAGGTGTGAACCGATCAGCTGAGGTCACCAAACGACTGTTTCAGGGTTGAAACAATCGGTTCAGCTGGCACAATTGGTTGTTTTGTGGAAAATCTCAAACCCTTCTACTCCTATTTAGTCATGCATTGCCTGGGGTAGAGAACCCTATCCCATGACCCTCCTATATATAGGGGTATTGGGGGCTTCTCAAAGTACAACTCAGAATACTAGTTGCTCTGTAAAGTTTTCGTTCTCTCTGGTTTTGGTAACCAAGAGAGCTCGAGCAAGTGCTACCCGATAAGGGAGGCACAATAAGGGAATGACAACTGCAGAAAATCAACTGGTTGCAGGAGAGTGAGTCGGTGACTAGTACGCCAATAGGAGGGTACGACTCCTTCCGATTCCTTGTGGGACAAGGAGATTGGAGTTCCAGGCAGTCCATGTGGACGACTGTAGAGGCGGGAGACTTCTGCCGCTCGGAGGACAGCTATCAATCCTGACAATCCCGGTGAGGCCAGGAGCTGCACAGACATCGTCCAAGACCGGAGGTGAAGACTTTGCAAGCCGCGAGGTAACATTGCCGAGCAAGCCTCGGGACAAGGTACGCCTCTACAAACCATCCTTCATGTTGTATAGATGTTGACGCGATTACTTCTTTCTGGGTTTGGGAGAAGAAATTTTTTTGTTTCCGCTGCCTTCTCTATCTCCCCTTAAACCCAACACTTACATGATAGATACAGTCAAAAATGCATAAGGCATCTTACTCATGTTTTTCCTATTTTTCATAAGAAATGGGACACTGGATTCCAGAGAGACTAACTCCATTGAAGATGAATAGGTTTTCTCTCATTAACGCATGCATGTTGAATCCCTTCAGCAGCTTTCCAATGTATGTACTCTTTCTTAGGTCAAGAAGATTTATAGATCTATCTCTATATATTTCAATTCTTATTTCATAGGATTCTTTGCATAAACCCCTCAAAGAGAAGGTACTTTGCTTGATATGTTTAAATATTTGTAGGATAGTGATATTATTCTCCATCATTAAGTGGAATATAAATATGCTCCCAGTAAATCTTTTGTAATCATAGATTTCATCTTCATTTTGACTAAAGGCATACTCTTTGACTATCTTATCAAATTGAAGATTCCATCTCTTAGATGCTTGTTTCAATCCACCTGATTAACCTTTGTAGATTACCATCTTTATTTGCATTGATGGACTTATAAAACCTTCAGGCTATGTCACACACACATCCTCATAATTATTCCCATTAAGGAATGTGGTTCTAACTTCCATATTCCAAATCTCATAGTCGTAACAATCTATAATGGCAAGCATGACCTGGCTAGATCAAGGCAACTGGTGAAAAGATTCCATTATGTTCAACACTTTGAACAAGTTTGAAACCCTTTACAACCTACCTAATCTTGTAGGTTTGTACACTACCATCCATGTTGGTCTTCTTCTTGAAGACCTAGTTGCACCCTATGGGTTTCACCCCTTTAGGTGGATCCAACAATGTCATACCTTATTGGTGTACATGAACTCTATTTTGGATCCCATGGCCTCAATCCATTTCTCAGGTTCTGGTGCTCAATAGCATCTAGGTATGTTGTTGGATCATCATGTAATGACCAACTCACTACCTTTCTCAGCTAGAAGATATCATAATCTTTCAAGCTCAAGACATGTTCTACTAGATCTATGAGTTTTTGTTACATAAGGAACTTGACGTTCCTCTGCAATTTGTGATTCTCTTTGTTCCTATTGTACCTCTTTAGGTTCAATGTTTTCAAGTTGGTCTTGAACTTTTCGAGTTCTACTTTTCTCCCACTAATTCCTCAAGAATTAAATTCCTTGTAGGAGCAAAACCTTCCTGGCAAAAAACACTTTTGCTGTTGGATTAGAATATAAAAGTAGTTTTTAAAAAACAACATTTATGTGATTTGTGGACAAAGATTTTCAAGAAACTATTTTCTTATATTAGCTTTCAATCCTAATCTTTATAAACATATATATGGACACCTTCCATAACCATATCTCCTATGGTGTCTTTTGAACCAATTTAGATGGTATATTATATTAGTGTAAATCATGTGACCAAAAAGGAAATTGTAAGATTAGCTAGATTTATTGATAATTGCACCATGGGTTAATAGGGTGTGATTCCTTCATAATGATAACCATTATTTTTTGGGTGGAGTTCATTATGATACACTATCATGGTCTATCGAAAAGGTCCTCAAATACTTGAGTTAAAATATTTTAACATCGATCATATCAAAGTGTCTTAATTATTTATCCAAGCTAGTTATGTATTTTATTCATGATCTCCTTGAATACTTCAAGATATTTAGACTTATATTTCATTAAATAAATTCTACTATATCTACTAAGATCATTAGTAAATATAATGAGGTACTTTGTAACTACCTCTAGTATGTATTCTAAAAGGTATACATGTATACGAAAAAATCCACTATAGTTCAGGGATACCTGGTCAGGAATAAAAGTCATGACCAAATTAGGATGGTTCCCATGGCTTACCCCTAACTAATGTAATTTTAATCTCTGACTAAATATAGTTTTTTCTTTCTAATATTTTCTCCCAGCCGATGACCTAACGTCCCATTTAACCCTGAAGACGAAAATGATGGTTGGTATAAGCACTCTGTGCCAGCTCCCCCAAACTCTTGATTCCCCGTTCTCACACGACTGCTCTCCTTCATTGTCCGTTCTCATCATTGGAGTGGTGTCTTGCGTCATAACCGCCATCCACAGAGGATGGGCATGCATGCCTAGGACTACTGTTGGTCATCCACTAATGGCTACATGTTGTTCATCACTCTGTTCTCATAGTACAGATGGTTGGCTATACTGTCGGCCGTCATCTTCCAGCCGCCAAAAACTTTTGGATGTACCTATTCTTCTTTCTCAGATTTCCATTCTTCTCCTTTCTCATTTATATCTCTCCTTCAACCGTTGTTTTGTCTTCTGCAATCACCCACATCATCTATGGTTTTCGATTACTCTCGCTATGTATTATCAGGTAAAAAACTTGGGACCGGTTGCTGCAAATATTGTATCAGATGGTTCCTTTGTAGACATGTTGTCTACTATGTATTATCAGGTGTAAAACTTGGGACCTACTGTTGCAAATACTATATCAGACAGTTCCCTTCTAGACTTGTTGTTCGATCATTGCTTCTGGACCTGTTGTCTGATTGTTTGCTTCTAAAGTTGTTGTATAGTGGTTTGATTTTGGACTGTGATACAAGTGCAAATATAAAGATATTTCCTTCTTGACCTATTGTGCTATAAAGGAAGAAGATAGGACTGACAAGGTACATCTGCAAGTTTTTCATTACTAGTGGAACAACCTTTCATCATTATTATTGAAATGTGGCATCTTTTTTCTGATATAAGATTATTATATTAGAAAATATGCAATCTTTGGTGACCATAGTTATAGCCTAAATGTTTCAATTCTCGATTAGTCACATTACTAAATGAACATATATTCCATACTTATGTCATGTTAAGATTAAATCTTTGTTGTTTCATGACTATCACCCTTGGCATAGAAAGATGGAACTGAATGTGGCGGTCCTTCAATAAGTCTTGTTCAAGTTCTACTTTTATTTGTATTTGGACGTAATGGAACATAAAGAAAAAGTATATATTTTTTTTTCATTCATTACAATGGAATTATTTGCATAGAACAAGTTATTGTCCTCCTAGTAATAAACATGTTATTGCATTTGTAATACTAGTTAAAATCTCATTATAGTTAAGAAAATGTCTAAATACTAGCGTCGAGTTCCTTTCTTTATTAATAAAAGTGAATTTGGCAAAGTACTTCTTAACCAAATTTTATACATTGTATCTTTACCAAAATTTTGTGTTAATATTTGTTCATTTTAAATTTGTGATGTCTATCTTTTCTACTCTTCTTATGTTGTATTGATTGACTAGAAAGTAAAAATCAAGAGTAATCGTAAAACTGCCCATTGTGTTCAAAATTAATATTTTGTTCCACAATGTTTATTTAGTATTTTTATCTAATAGATTAGAAATTTTACTAAAAAATATGTTCATGACAAGTTGCTACTATAATTGCAAACATTATTTGTTTATGCAAGGATTTGACGATTTGTTCAAAATTCATCAATTATATGTATAGGAAAATTATTTGAATCAATTTTTAATGATGTTAGGATGTATTTTACTACTCTCTTGCCTTACTTCTCTCACCTGCCAACAATTAAACGCATTTAACGATGTACCCACTTTTGTTGGATTCTTTTCACCTTTGTAAAACTAGAATGAAAAATCGCACATAGTGGTTGGAAACTTTAAAACATTAATGTTGCTAGTCCAAAGCCAAATCAACCTTGTCATGAATTAGTTGAGTAATATTACACAACATAAATATACATACTATTTGTATATTGGTATATATTGGTTTAATTTATTTTTTTAAATACTCCATGAATCAAAATTAATTTTAGTTCAATAGTTTAAACATGTTTTGATAAAACACAACATTAAATACTTATACATATATTTTTTTGACTTAGAAACCCATCCAAAATTTACTCTTTGGGAGTAAATATTGGATTGTCCCCACTTTGGGGACTATTCTCAAACACTTAATCTCACTTAGGATGTGAGTGTATAATGTTGTGTCTAGTTTTAAAGATATTTTGGTAGTCATTTCCTCATTTGTTCTATGGGTACATACTTAGGTGGGTATTTTCACATCTATGTTGGTGTACTTGGAGAACTAAGGGGAAATGATGCTAAATTTTTTAAAAAACCAAACACACATTATACCTTACTAGTGATATTTAGTGTTCAAGAATAGGATAGGTGGAACACATCAATACACAGTACAATCACTATTCTACTAAAAACTAATATGCTTACTTTCAATCAAATATACAAGACTTAGAGGTTTGACTTATCCATATTTCACTTGTGTAGATGGATTACATAGCAGATAGAAGTTGTATGTATATTGAAAATCATATCCATAGTCAGAAATTTCAAAAAGGTTTTTTTTCCTTCATTGGTCACAATCTCCTCCACAAAATTCATGTGAGTTGTGATCAATTATTTTTTCCATGTAAAGTTTGTGGCAATAGACATTTCAAGTCTAAGGAGGAGGTGTTTGAACATGTAATGATCAAAGCGTCCACACCTAATTATTACATATGGATTGGCCAGGCCATGGAGAAATTCCTGAAAGAGAAAGACAATGTTCATCCACAACTACTCTTCTTGGTGACAATGTTGATGGAGACAACATTGGAGGCTTGTTGCACAATGTGTTTGGTGTGCACAATCTTGAGACATCTCTAGTAAATGACATTGATGCAAATATTCTAGTAAATCTTGATGTTGAACAATTTTATAAACTTCTAGATAAAGCTAGAGAACCTTTGTACCGTGGTTGTACGAGTCATTCCAAACTACCTTATCTAGTAAAAATGTTGGATCTCAAAGTGGAATATAAATGGACCAATAAGTCTTTTACATCACAATTGAGATTAACAAAAGAGGCTCTTCCTAGTGGGGAAGAATCATTTCCTGATAGTTTTTATGAAGACAAGAAATTATTAAGTGACTTAGGTATTGAATATGTGAAGATTGATGCATGCCCAAATGATTGCATGATTTATTATAAAGATCATGCAACATTTGAAGTCTACACTTGGTGTGGGATGTCTAGATGAATAACAGAAGAAAATTCTAAAAAGAAACCATCAAAGATATCTGCAAAGATATTCTTTCATTTTCCTTTGACTCCTAGGTTGCAAAGGATTTTCATGTGTCAAATTGTGGTAGATGATATGCAATGGCATCACAAGCAATGGGTGACAGATGGGAGGTTGTGACATCCAACAGATTTTGCTGCATGGAAAGCATCAGATGCTAAATTTCCAAAAAATTTCAATGAGCCACGCAATATCCTCCTAGGTCTAGCAAGTGATGGGTTAAATCCCTTTGACACCCAAAATATTTCTCATAGTACTTGGCATGTTGTGTTGATCCCATACAACTTGCCCCGTGGTTGTGCATGAAGCAACCAAACTTCATCATGTATTTGTTGATTCCTGGTCCAAAAGAACCTAAAAATGATATTGCCATTTATATTGAACCTTTAATTGATGAAATTCAAGAATTATTGACAACATGAGTTAACACCTATGATGCATCTTTCAAGAAAAAATTCACATTGTGGTCTGCTATTTTGTTGACCATAAGTGACTATCTTGCATATGCCAACCTTTCTGGTCATAGGATGAGGGGGCAGTTCACTTTTCCTTATTGTCATAGAGATATTGGATGGTATAGGCTTAAACACGAAAAAAAAGATATTGCTATCTAGACCATAGACGTTTCCTTAGTGACAATCATCCTTATCAAGGAGGTAGGAAGAACTTTAATGGAAAGACTGAATACAAACATGCACCACAGTGTCTTGCTAATGAGGATATTTAGAATGAGTTTGAAGGCTATGATAATGTGACATTTGGCAAGGAATTGAGAGGATCACAAGTTGGGAAAAGGAGGAGGACGTAAGAAATGGAAGACAAAATTCCTTCACCAAATCCATGGAAGAAGATTAGTATATTTTTCACTTGACATAATGGAAGCATCTATTTATAAGATGTAATTTAGATACCATTCATGACAAAAAAAAATGTTTGTGAGGATATATTGGGAACACTTCTTGGTGTTGAAGGTAAGTCCAAGTATAATGTGCAATCTTGCTTGGACTTATCTGAATTAGGGATCCAAAAAGACTTGTGGGAAATCGAACTTGATAGTAGAAAATATTATGTGCCACCTGCTTGTTACACAATGAACACAAAATGAAAAGATATATTTCTATTAGTATTGAGTTTGAAGAAAGTTCCAGATGATTATTCATCAAACATCTCTAATCGAATTAACATGCTTGAGCGGAAAGTGTTGCCCTTAAAAATTCATGACTACCATGTGTTGATGCAAAGGTTATTGGTTGTTGCATTAAGGAAGTCAAAGGCTCATCTTTTTTTAAAAAAGAAATCATCATATATTACTAATCAGATCCTTTTTTACATCCTTCATACAAAAGTTAGGGAAATCATCAACCCAGCAACAAGGGATGTTCTGCCTATTACCCCATTTAGCCAAATTGTGGGCAGCCACATTACAATCCCTATTGACAAAAGAAAAGTTATAGAACTGAAATAAAACTTGGTCACCTTGATCTTCTCAATAATTTTCAAGTAAGGAGTACACCTGGAAGCCAGCATGTTAATATCTGTAGTAACAGAGCTAGAATCTGTTTCCACCTCAACTTTGAGAAAACCCCATTCGATCGCTTTCCTTAATGCCAACAAAATCGTTGTAGCTTCAGCTTCTTTGCTCTTCCATTTCCCAAAGCAGTTCCAGTAAGATGCACCCACCAGCTGACCGTGATGGTTTTTGAAAATAGCCCCAACAGTAATTTTGTTCTGCGCCTATGAACAAGCCGAGTCAGTATTAATTTTTATTCTACCCCCAGCTGGCCTTAGCCACTGCTTTATCTTGCTCTGCTTTGTAGGCATAAGCCTAACGCTATCAGTAATATTACCCTGAGTTAACCAAGCCAACAGGTTGGTAAACAGAGGAATAGGCTCGACCTTTTTCTTGCTGAATATCATCTCATTTCTGACCTTCCAGTTTGTGGCGCAGGTTATTATAATATTAACTATTGTAGTCTTATCAATCCTCCTGATAATACAGTTCCAGCTCCCTTCCATATCTCTTCTAGGTATTTGGCTTATGGTGGGTAGCAGTCTTAGATGCGCCCATAACACTTTTGCCATTTTACAATCAAACATAACATGATAGCTATCTTCATGAGGATGGTTGTAGAACTGGCAGGCCTTCTCAATCTGCATATGCCGTCTAACCAGGATGGAGCCGTTCGCCAGATAACCTTTGCACATCCTCCAAACAAGAGCTTTAAACTTAGGCGGGACCTTTATTTTCCATATTTCCTCCCATATGGATTTAACTCCTGAAGGGTTTGCATTGATCTCAAAGTCGCCAAACCCCAGCAAGTATGCTGTTTTAACAGTGAAAATACCATCCTTCATTGGGTACCAGTAGAGAGTATCAGTCTCATCGAAGCAGGGTGGATATCTACTCAAGGCTTCAATATCTTCATCCGAGAAGAGTTCCATGATGTACTCCTCCTTCCAAGATAGCATGTCTTTATCTATGATTTCTGACACCAAACATTCTTCTTCATCACTAATGAAATCAAGTTTATCGCAATAGCCCTTTCTATTTGGTAACCACTGTTCGCCCCATAATCTCACCTTTGAATTTTCCCCAATGCACCACCTTAGGCCATCCTTCATCAGATATTTCGCCCCCCAGATACTTCGCCAAGTATAACTAGGGTCAAAACCTCTATAAGCGTCTATGATAGTTCCTCCTCCATAGTACTTCTCGGTTAATACTTTGGCACACAGGGACTCTCTGTTGGAGTGCAAGCGCCACGCTTGCTTAGCCAATAAATCTAAATTAAAAGTTTTCAGATCTCTAAAGGCGAGGCCGCCCTCCTTTTTATACTTGCACAGCTTGTCCCAAGACGCCCAATGATCCTTCTTCTTTTTTCTGTGGTGCCCCACCAAAAGTTAGCAATCATTCTCGTAATGTCCTCAATGGTGTTGCTCGGCATCTGGAACACACCCATCATATAGGTAGGAAGAGCTTGCACTATTGATTTGATTAGAACTTCTTTACCATCCTGGTTAAGGAACTTCTCCTTCCACCCATTCAGCCTGTTCCATACTTTATCGGTTATGGCTTTGAAGGTGGCCTTCTTTGACCGACCTATGACAGTTGGCAACCCCAAATACTTGGTATGCTTGTCAACTTGGTGCATATATAGAATCCCTCTCACCTCATCTTTCTTTGTTGTATTCATATTCCAGCTGAAAGACACCTCCGACTTTACAATGTTAATCTTCTGCCCTGAAGCTTTTTCATAGCAGCTAATAATGTTAGCTATCGTTAAAGCTTCCTGCGGTGTAGCCCTTCCGAAAATAATGTTGTCATCAGTGAAAAATAGGTGAGATATGATCGGTCCTTTCTGGTTAGCCTTGGCTCCATGTATGAGGTTCAGATCAGCAGCTTTCCTAAGCATATTAGAGAAGGCATCAACACAAAGGAGGAAAAGATATGGAGATATTGGGTCCCCCTGTCTAAGTCCCCTTTGTGGCACAATGTGCCCTTTCTGTCTCCCATTTATGATAACAGAGAAGGACGTGCTTGAAATACATTCGGATATCTTCTTGCACCAGCTTCTGTCAAAGCCAAAAGCCATCATGACTTGTGATACGAAATGCCACTCAACCCAGTCGTAGGCTTTGCTCATATCCATCTTGAGTGTCATGGTGCCTCTCTTTCCTTTCTTCTTCCTTTTCATTTTATGGAACATTTCGAACGCAATCAAAGTGTTGTCAGTGATTAAATGCCCAGGTATAAAGGCACTTTGATTCTCCGTAACTATATCATCAAGGATAAATTTCATTCTATTCACCATAACTTTTGAAATGATCTTATATAATGTATTACACAAGCTGATAGGACGGAAGTCATTCATACTTTTTGGGTACCTGCACTTAGGAATCAAAACAACATTATCATTGTTAATGCTTCTAATATACTCCTTATCCCTCCACCAATTCTTCACATAACTGACAACATCCTTCCCGCAAATGGCCCAGAAAGTTTGGAAAAAGCCCGCTTGAAACCCATCAGGGCCCGGAGCTTTAGAGGGATTCATACTGTTTAAAGCCTCCCACACCTCCTTACTATCAGGCTCCTTCATAAGGATTTTGTTTGTATTTTCGTCAACCACAGTAGGAATATCATTAGTAGCTTCCTTGATATTACTGGCGTTCAGAGACGTGAAAAGCTCTTTGTAGAAATCAACTATAACCATCTCCACCTCAGTCTCCCCCTCCACCCAAATCCCATCTTTGTTCATAATTCTGTCAATGTTATTAGTCTGTCTTCTTTGGCTGGCAGCTTTATGAAAGTAGGAAGTGTTACGATCATCGTACTTCATATACGTAGTACGCGCCCTCATAAACCAGTAAGTCTCATTTATCCTGTGTAGATTGGCCAACTCCTCACTTAGCTTTCTACATTTTTCAAAGGAGAATTGGTTGGTATGTTCAGCTTGGGCATTTAGAAGCTCTTTTTTTTGTCATTTTTATTTTCTTCTTTGTGCTCCCAAATTTGTGCTCAGCCCATTCCATAAGCTTCTTCTCACAGTTTTTGATCCGTTCAGTAATGTGTTTATCTTTGTCCTGTCCCCAGCCGAGTTCAACAACCGCCTTACACTCCGGATCGGTAAGCTAATAGTTCTCGCACTTGAACTCCCTTCTGCCATAGAAATTTGACTTCTTCTTTTGTGTATCAAGAATTAAAGGTGAGTGATCGGAGCCCAGCCGAGGACACACCCGAACCCAGGCGTGAGGATAGCAGCCGCACCAATCCAAACACCCCAACGCTCTATCAAGCTTTTCCTTTATCAAAGTTTTCATCGTCTTTCCTCTTTCCCAGGTAAAAATATCACCCACACAGCTTATATCAACCAGATTGCATTCATTAACTGCCTCTCTGAACTTATTGATATGTCTGCGAGCCCCCACCACCCCCCCACTTTCTCCATGTAATTCAAAATCTCATTGAAGTCGCCAATATACAGAATTGGGCTTTGACATTCCTTCTTGATATCCTGCATCATGCTCCATGTCTTGTGTTTGCTTCCGATATATGCCCATCCATAAATGCCTGCACAATGCCATCTATGGTAGTTGTTGTTCTCCTCGATGTCAATCACAAAGTGGTGTTGTGAATAAGATATAGTTGTGACCTGTAATTCTCTCCACCACATGCTTATACCTCCAGCTCTTCCTTCTCTACCCAAATTGATGCCATTCAAGTAACCGTTCTTTTTTCTAATCGTTTCCATGTCAGTGTGATTTAGCATAGTTTCCATTAAGAATATGAGATCCGGCCTTTCCTCCCTGATCAGTCTGCGGAGGTTGTTTGAAGTGTCAAGTTTGGCCAGACCTTGACAATTCCAACTTAAAATCTTCATTGATCTTCATGACGCTGGTCGCAGCCAGTCGTTGTTATTTGGGATAACTCCCAAACCATGGTTTCTCTTTCCAATCTAGCAATTTTGCCCTGTCTGTTGCTTCCCTCGCATAGATCTGTAGGGTCTTCACTCTGAATCCTTGTTTTCCTCTTGGAACCATCTCTAGTTTTCTCTTCATCCACTGCTAATTTCCTACTAATTCTCCTATACCTTCCTTTCTTTTGTATCTGTGTTCTTTCCCCTCTCTCTATCATTACGTCGAGCACATTGGGTGCACTTGTAACAGTTGGTTGGTGGTTGTTACCCTTCTTATTCTTATCCCCTTCGATATTCTCCCTTATCCCATGTATGAATTTACTGTCCGCTCCCATGACAGTTTCCTCTGTTCTTTTTCTGCAATCATTTAACTCCTTTTCACCCTTCCCCATGCTGCTTTCAATGTCCTCTGGCTCTGTTTCCTCTGTTGTTTCTTCTTCCTCTGTCGGTTGGCTGGGGCCACTTGCCTTTTTAAATGTTGCATTTTGAGCTCTCCCCATGTCCGACGCCCAGGTCCCAAGTTGCCCCTTTTCTTTTCTTTTGTTCCCTTCCTCCTCACGGGCCCTGGAATCTTTTACCTTCACCTTCTCTCTTTCCGTATTAGCTTTCTCCCTTTCCTGGAACATGGACTTCCTGGCTTCTTCGTAGGTACTCCCCTATGACAGGGGATTGTTGGTTTTTCTAGGCGATGCCCTGAGCCACTGGCCCCACACTCCTTCTGGTTCTCTTCCTTCGTCCTCCTCTTCTTCGCATTCCTGTGTGCTATGACCCACCAACCCACATGAGAAGCAGAAGATGGGCAACCGTTCATATCTATGCTCGACTTACACCATGCTGCCGTCGATTAGCTTTAGCCTCTGCGTCTGCTTTAAAGGCTTGGTGATATTAACTTCTATTCTTATTCTTCTGGCTCTTGTCCATCCCCCCTTTCTTCTTCATCTACTTCCAGTACCTTCCCTATATTTCCTCCGATTCTCCTTATGGCTTCATCTATCCTATACCCCAAGGGTACATCGTATAGTCTAACCTAGAAATTACTTACTTCAAAGGTGATGTTTGAGGGTTGCTCACCTGCCCTTACCTCCTTCATTATCAGCAGACTCCTGTCAAAGCACCACGGACCCCCTTTCTGGACTTTCTCCTTGTCCTTCTTCTTGATAAAATGGATCATAATTATTTTGTGCTCGACCTGCTCAAAAGATGCGACTTCCTTTAGCCCCCACGCAATCAACATAGTCCTCCTCAGGGCCATAAAGTTGTAGTTCTTCCTTGTTAGAAGCTTTGCCACTATAGCTCTATCTTCCTCAATTGTTATCTTGGTTCCTCCGTCTGTAAAGTCCACCAGGTCCTCTTCCACTTGTATAGTGAGGTCTCGACACCTTCTCAGAACCTCCTCCTCCATAAAGACTGGATCTCACTGGGAGATGGGAAGCTTCCGTCATCAGGGAAGAGACAGCACCCTACACGTCCGCCAGATCGCCAGAGCTCACTAACCTAACGCGGGCGAGATACATTTAAGCTAGGATCATCTTTATGTGCTACTTATAAGAAATTTAATATAGTGAATCCATAATCATGAACTCTAAAGCTAGTTGCAGTGCTCTCATCAAACCATGTGCATCTGAATAATGTAATCTGAATATTGGGCCATACTCTAGATTGATGACCTCCTCCAGTTGACCATAATAAGTAACATATTATGAAATTGGGTTTCATTCCCTATAGATGGAGTAGATTGATGTCTCTGTAGATAGATAAAATCCACTATTTTGTGACTTGTGATGAGAATCCAACATTTCTGACTAAAATTTGTAGCCATTAATGAAGGATCCATCGTAACTGTCTCCTTCACAAAAAGGACCTTGAGCAAGCCAAAAAATCTCTTCCCTAACATCTTTTACATGGTTTCTAGCATAAAAAATATATGTTTGAATGGAATTAGTTTCTTTCTCATATTTTACTAGATTACTACAAAATTTAATAACATGGAATCTAAATTCTCACATGATTTTTAAAACATGAAGGATAATCACGATGATGCCTTAATTCAACATTACGAAGAGTCATCCTTGGATGATTTAGTTGTATATCATCCTTGTGCATCCTATAATTTTAAAATATAAGGAGAATGCTATGTAATATAAAAAAGAAAACATACTTCTCAAAAAAATAATATATAATGATTACCTTCTATAAGAATCGATACTCCTTGTGTTGAAAAGAACATAACTATATGCTTTCTCTAATGTCACATGATCAAATTTCTTTCTTATTGTTGCTCCAATAGATGCATTCATATGGTGACGTGAAGAAAGATCCCATCTTGTATGTAACGACAGTCACCAAACTGACAAACAAATCGTTACTAATTAAGCGGAATTAACATAAACAGCAGATTAACAAAAATCACTAAAATTTAAAACCATTTTGCAAGGAGATCCTTGTCTAGAAAACGTTTACTGAAAGATCCAAAATTCATACATATCATGATTCACATTATACAACATTGCTTCATCTCATTTCGAGGACAACATATAATAGTTGCTCTATCAAAACACATATTGGAGCAATATAAAACCTCGAGGCATTCAAGCCAAAATCTCATATCATTCATGAAACTAGTACAGACCAACTCCAAGGACCTGAGAGTACAGAGATGACACATAGGACTTCTATCTACAAGACATGACAGATAGTACACTCAACCTGAGTTGTCACTGTTGTCCCTGTTGTTGTTGTTCTTTCTCTGTAGTATGGTCTCAATCCCCCTCATGCACATCCACCTAAAAAAATGTGGATCCCACGGGGTGAGACAGTTGTCCCAGCGAGAGATATAACTCTCTGCCAACAATGTTATTATCACAGTTAAATAGTATTAAACTAAGCAGAGGATAAGCAGTTTAGAATATTCCCATCTTTTAAAGCATTGCAACTATCTATGATAGAGCAGTAAATCATATATTCTCTTTATAAGGAATAGGAAGAACATGTATATCATTTACCCATCATACTATATCAACATCTCAAGATTATCCTATGATACTCATCATCATTGTATGTCATCCATGAATCGTTCTCATTTCTATCTGTTGGCCTCAGCCAATATACTAACCAGATATTGAATTGTACCAGTCATGTGAGTATACATCATCATATTCTGTCTAGGTATTGGACTATGCCAATCATGTGCAACCATTCCAGGCATTGGACTATGCCAATCCTGTGACATTATTGCAAGCATTGGGTTATTACCCATCTTGTGCAATTATTCCAGGCATTGGATTATGACCAATCTTGTGTTATTATTTCAGGCATTGGGTTATGACCAATCATGTGTTATTATTCCAGGCATTGGGATTTAACCAATCCTGTGTTATTATAGGCTTCATGCCTTTGCCAGGTATTGGACTTTAACCAATCCTGATTACACTGCTAGGCAGTGGACTCTAACCACTCCTGATTATAGGCTTCATGCCTCTGCCAGGTATTGGACTTTAACCAATCCTGATTACACCGCCAGGAAGTGGACTCTAACCACTCCTGATTACAGGCTTCATGCCTCTTCCAGGTATTGGTCCGTAACCAATCCTGATTACACCGCCAGGCAGTGGACTCTAACCACTCCTGATTATAGGCTTCATGCCTCTGCCAGGTATTGGTCCATAACCAATCCTGATTACACCGCCAGGCAGTGGACTCTAACCACTCCTGATCATAGGCTCCATGCCTCTGCCAGGTATTGGACTTTAACCAATCCTGATTACACTGCCGGGAAGTGGACTCTAACCACTCCTGATTACAGGCTTTACACCTCTGCCAGGTATTGGACTTAAACCAATCCTGATTACACCGCCAGGTAGTGGACTCTAACCACTCCTGATTACATGCTTTACGCCTCTGCCAGGTATTGGACTTTAACCAATCTTGATTACACCACTAGGAAATGGACTCTAACCACTCCTGATTACAGGCTTCATGCCTCTGCTAGGTATTGGACTTTAACCAATCCTGATTACAGGCTTTACACCTCTTCCAGGTATTGGACTTTAACCAATCCTAATTACACCGCCAGGCAGTGGACTCTAACCACTCCTGATTACAGGCTTCATGCCTCTTCCAGGTATTGGACTTTAACCAATCCTGATTACAGGCTTTATGCCTCTACCAGGTATTGGACTTTAACCGATCCTGATTACACTGCCAGGCAGTGGACTCTAACCACTCCTGATTACACATTCCTTATGGGACATCAATCCCTTAAATTCATCATTTGTTTTCACATCCTTTTACTAGACATTATAACCTGGGGAAAGCCATCATATCAATTTACATTCTTTATATAATACAAGTATTCCTCATGTCTCATTTTAACATATTCAAAGAACTATAGCCCTTATTTTGGCTATGACCATAATGCATGTATGACCAAAATTTCATTATTATCTTTGTAACCATTTATTATTATTATGTTATAGGGTTCCCATTTACCTGGTTTATTTTAAAAATTACCAATTCTTACATCAATCTTTAGATTAATATCTTATCACCTCTCATTAGGCAACAACTAAACACATGACTCACAAGTCCCGTTAAACATCTTGTCACCTCTCACTAGGCAACAACTATTCACATGGCTCACAAGGCCCATTAAACATCTTGTCACCTCTCCCTAGGCAACAACTATTAGGGTTAGGGTTTCCCCTTATTTCCGGATAGGGTTTCAAGTTCATATTATTAATTCAAACCCTAATTCATTGCTCCACACATCTAGGAGCATACATTGATATCATAAGTATTCAATTATACTTATTTATTCTCATCATTTATCATTAAATGAATCATCAACACAAGGTATGAGTTTGTCTCTCATCCTTACCAGGGTATGATTACATCATACTTTATTAACTTGGCTTAACCCTTTCTCAAGGTATGTTATCCCACACTTATCAAAGTGTATTAAACTTATTACATCTCAATGTAACAATTGACATAACACACTTCATGTGTTACTCATCCAAGTATATTGGATTTAAGGTGCATCAAGGTACATCAAACTTGAAATGCTGGATGTGATATCTATCATGTCTTGATGTATCACTTCCCTCATCACTTTTAACTTACTTAAGTTCATCAACTTATGTTGTATTAGGGTATTTCCCATCCTAATACTTTATGCACTAGCCCATCACATTCATTCTGTAGTGTATTGATCATAAGTCATACATTTGAATTGTCCAACCATCATCAATTGATATGGACTCATCTCAGGTTGAGACATTATTAATATAAGGTTCTCCATTATCAACCACTCTAGGTGTTTTACCTATCAAGGTATTATCCACACCATTACTTGGTGTTTCACTCATCACTCCTAAAAGTATCTTTCCCTCACCTCTACAAGGTGTCTCGGGTTAAAGGTGTGCATATGTTCACCATATCGGGTTATAGGTGTATAGGCACCACCATATCGGCTAGAAGTATATACACACCATTCATATCAGGCTAGAGGGGTTTATATGTGTTACCCATGTTGGGCTAGACATCAACTAGGGTTGTGTATCGGGCTACCATATCGTGCAATAGCACTTGTTATTCTTTACTCATATCGGGTTACCCAAGTTAGGGTTTCATGTCAACTTACAAGTATTCATTTAACCTTGTATCATGCATGGAGTCTATACTTGACTCCCTATCGTGCAATAGGTGTATACTACACCTCCATATCGTGCAACAATGTATTCATTCATATCCATATCGTTCAAGTGAAGAAGGTGCATCATCATATCGGGTTAAAGGTGCTTACTTGTGTGCTTGCACCCGATATCACTTTTATAAGGTGATATCATCATCTTCAAGCTCTAGACCTTTGTTCTAACTATTATAGTTCATGTCAAAAGGTCTAAGAAAATACTAGAACTCATAATTTCATCAACTATTTCAGGAAATTTTGGAGTTAAAAGTAGATCATTAAATACAGCAATTTAGGTGATGAATAATAACATGGCTGAGTTCAAGTTATATAACCTGCCTTAAGAACCACTTCAAAGCTTCAAGCTCCAAATCTCCATGTTCCTAAGGTCTAAGATGACTTTATCAAAGGTCCAAGTCTCGTTCACAACTCCTTCATATACAAGGAATCACCATGGATAAGCAATTGGTGAAGAAGAAAAGAAAGGTAGATCATAACCCTAATTCCATGCTTCAATTCAAGCTTGAAGACAACTATAGCTTACCTTAGGGTTAAGTTTTGAGTTCCTTAGATCCTTGGACGACACCCTACAACTCTTGGGCGATATGGACTTCCTCTTGGCCGACAAAACTTTGCTTGTGGCTGATACCCCCTCACTTGTAGCCAAAATCACTTCAATTGGCAGATATCGACTTGCTATGGGCAATATCAACATGCTATGGCCGATATACTTGCTATGGTTGATATCCAAGGCCTATGCACGATACCCTTGTGCTCTTTCATGACATGCCACCACTCTTGCATGATATGATACTCACTTGCATGATATGGCACTCACTTGGAGTCAAAACACTTCACTCTATGGCCGATATCACCCTATATGGCCGATATCACCTACTTGGGCGATATGGTCTTGCCATGGGCGATATCCCAAGGCCCATGCACGATACCACAGAATCCCTTCATGATATGCGAGCTCTATGCATGATACCTTAGGGTAGGAGGGTGGTAAGGGTCGCAAAATTGCACCATGGGGTGAAACTAGGGGTATATATACTTGTTGTTCATGAAGGAAGGCAAAAATGAGGTGTCAACATTTTGAGCTAGTAGGTGCCACGTGTCATGCATGGGTGACATGTTTCCATGCATGCATCATCCTTTATCTTGTCTTGAAAAACAGTTGAGGATCATCTAGAGATGCAAATTCGTCTATTACTTATCCTTTTGAATAAAATATATCAATTTATTCATCACTTTTTGCACAACCCGATACAACTTTGTTAAGGAAATTGTAACTCGATACAAGCCACCTCCTTGAGGTGATTTGCACGATATGGAATTTGCCAAGAGTTCACAAAACTATATGAGGCTTTTACTATGGCCCCTTGGCTGATAGGCACTCATATATAAGCTTTTCAACTTGATACAACTCAAGTTAAGCTTTCATATTCAACCCTTTTCTTGGTCATTTCATCACCAAGATTACCATCATTCATAATTGATTCAAACATGGTGTATCATTCATTCTATCTCCTATAAATGATACATAGAGGAAGTAGGAACACTCTAGATGTGGTAATTTGCATATCAACCCCACATTTTGGGTAAATTATAATCTGTACCAAAATTGGTGCACAAGGTACCAACATTGTTCAAACAAGTTCAAACTTGGAATTTAGGCTTTCCACAAGCCACCACCCTACATCATTTTCTCTATAATGATGCTAAAACACATGAGGCATGTTCAACATGTGACATTTTTCATTATATACCCTCAATTTGGGTAAATTGCACTTTGGTCCAAAACAAAGGAAAATTGCTCAAACAGCATTCAATCGGGACGAAACTTGAAACATGAGTGTGTCACATGTTAACAAAGGACCTTAGAGGATTATATTAAATTTCTAAAAAAATTTATTATCCAAAACAATTAGGGTTACCTCATAACCCCGGTCAGGGTCATTACATTGTATCTATCCATTTTAGATATCTGGAGCAAAATGTCATAGATTCATCAACCCAATAACCCTCAGCAATAGATCCTTGTGCCTTGTTATGAACATATCCTTTTAAAATTTTCAAATATGTATCGATAGGATACATCCATCGATAATGAACTGGACCTGCAATCTTGGCCTCCGTGAGTAAATGGGAACTAGTCCCTAACACCCCCTACTACCCTTATGAGGCTCAATTGGATTAGGGATTAGGTTCAATTCAAGTAGAGTCTAATAAAGTCTAGATTTCTAGATTAGGCATTCCTAGGGAAATTAGGGGCCAAGGGTAGTAATGGGGAGGTGAAATTAGGGCTTTGGGCCCCAATTCCCCCACATTCTAGCCTTGAGAAGGCTCCATGCTAATTACACTAGAAATATCTAATCTAGCTACTCAAATCTCTCATTTAGGTTTAGGGAATTTGATTAGGATGTAGGAAGATTGGAGGAAACCTAGGGATCCAAGAATTGGACCTAGGGGCAAATCCCAAAATTCACACATATAAGCAATTTGCCTAAATTCCTAGGTGATTTCACACACAAACCAACAAGTAATCCATGGAGAATGAGATATAAATAGAATATAATCATTAACAAATGGAATTACAACATTTACATGTTATTTCCCCCCAACATGGTATCAAAGTAACATAATTTTCCCCTAACAGCCCACCCAAGGGGCCTAGCTCATAGACATGGAAAATACAAAAAGAAAGGAAGAAGAATGAGTAGAGGAATGAAAAGCCATGATGAGATCGGTGAAGACTCCTACTTCTCCACCTCCTAGTAGAAGTAGCTCGAGCTCCCTCCTCCAAGGTAGATGAATGACATGGATGTATGGTGGAAATGGAAGGAAAGTAGGGTTTTAATGGTGGAAATGGTGAAATGGAGGTGGAATGAGGTGGAAATGAGTGGAGGATGAAATGGGGAGGATAGAGTGGCTGAAGGGTAGCTTTTTTTTGTGCCCCAGCTGCCACCTATGTATATATAGGTGGTGGTGAATCACTAGGGTAAGTAGGGGTAGGATAGGAAAATCACTGTAAAAGTATAGTAGGGTAGGTTAGTCACCACAGCCATGTTGATGTGCCACGGATGTTGTGAGGGTAGGATTGAATGGTCATGGAGTAGGAACACGGGTGTGGTATGGAAAGGGTGTGGATATGCTAAGGTGGTGGCCACGGCTGTGGCAAAGTGCCATAGTCATGGTGGGTGAGTGGCACCACGACCGTGTTGGATAACACGACTGTTTTGGAGGAGGAGGGTGTGGTCGTGGAGTAGCAGCACGGGCGAGTTAGTCTTTAGTGGCCACAATCGTGGCGATTTGGGGGCAATTTCCTGTTGGCTCTATTGATTTTTCATAATAAATGGCACGACCGTGGGGGGGGGGTTCCCATGGTCGTCTTTCACTCTTTTGACCACAGTCGTGCGGATGGCCACGGCCGTGGTGTCTTCAAAGGGCCACGGTCATGGCGATCTGGGTGCAAATCCCATGTTGTCTCTATTGATCTTTCACAATAAATGCTACGGCCATGGGGTTGTGCCCACGGCCGTGTTGGGGTCTGCATCACTTGCTTGTCCTTCAATCTTCATCATTTATGGATGTCTCTGCTTGATGATGACCCTTGGCCATTGGAGGTAGGTTGAGGGAGATTTTGGGGCCTTCTTTGGACCCCCCCATGAGTGGAGGAGCCCTAGAACTCCTTCCTTCTCTCTTTTCCATCTAAGGCATGGTCCAAGTACCTGAAAACAGTGTAAAGAACATCCATAAGCGCATTTGGCAATGATAAACATATTAGGGGAAAAAGGCTTGTAATCTAACATGTTTAGATGTGATTTAAGTACAAAATTGCACAAGATGGATCCCTAAAATAGGGCTACATCACCACCCCAAACTTAAAACATACTTGTCCTCAAGTATGCTCCAACTCAATTTCTCTTCAAATTTTCCACAAACAAGAAGCGACGAATGCAATGTAAAAGCTAATTATTGCTAAATGGGATCAAAGATGACTGAGTGCATGCATTCCACCTCTCTCCTCTCCTACTTTCACAATCCAATCATGAAGAGAGAACAAAGCATATGAACTTCAAATATAGAGCATATAATACACAAGTTATCCATATTTCTTCCATAAAGTTCTGGGTAAACCATTTCATGGTGGCATTAATTGAGAATGACTAGGAGTGTTGTTTCACCTTCATGCATTCGATCTTATATTTCAAATCACACCAAATGACCCATGTGGCTGTGGAAAGGTGCATGAGCTAGGTTTGATGTTTCCTAGCTCAATGGGCATGAAATTGGAAGGGTTGTGGTAAGATTCTTGGAGTGCTATTACACAATCATCTTTTCTTTATTTGAATGCTCTTAAATAGGAGCATCCTTTTATTTTGTTTTTGCTTTTCATTTTCTTTTCCATTTTTTCTTGCCCTTGGTGTAGATAGGGCATATGGTGGATAGAGTGAAGTGAGGAGATAAATATATGGCCACCCCAAACTTTTGGAGGTGGCCAAGGCTGATTATGTGCACTAGGGCATCTTTTTATGAGGCAGAGGGGTATGAAGATGGTGGAAGAATAGTCAGATCAAAGAGGGGTCATTGGTATGATTTTCCACATAGGACATCCTGCATGAAAATTAATCTAATACTTCATCCTAGATATCACACCACATGAATGAACAAGATGAAATTGACATATCAATCAAGTGATTCCACAAACACTAAGCGTTCAAAGCTTGCTCAACTTCACAATTCAACCAAATCAATCACAATCATAAGAGAGGAAATGCACATGTAAAAAGTCAAAACATTGATACCACTTAGCAATAAAGCATGACATTTCATTTGCATGACATTTCAAATTTGGGCAAAATTGGCCAAAATGGTACCAATTTGCATTAAATCACATATAAACCTACTTTATGGAAATTTAAAACATAAAGGAGCAAATCCTAATTAAGATGCACAAGAAATTACAAAAAAAAACTACATGGGAATGCAATGCATGATATGGAAGAGCAAAAAGAGCAAAAATTTTGAAAAATTAGGCAAAAATTGCATAAAACTAACTACATGCTATGCAACAATGCAATAAAAAGAGCAGTAATAAGAAAACTAAACTAAATGGCAAAGGTGGAAAAAAATGACTAAGAGAAAGATAGGGTGGTGCAGACCACCCTACCCACCCCAAACTTTAGAATCATGTTGTCCTCATCATGAAACTATAGCTTGCAGTAGAGAGGGGAAGTGTCACGGCTACTGTGGAGGCTGGTCTGACATGTGTGGAGGAGTTGAGCCTGTCAAAGGATGCTAGTAGTAATGCCCCCAATAGTCGTCCTGGGGTGGAGGGTATGTCTCTGGATATCCAGCTATGCCACCCCAAAAATCTTCACTCCATTCGAGGTTTCTTGCTTCTTGGGCATGGTGGTAGTGATACAAGTGGTTGACTTGTTGGTGCATTTGTTGTTAGTCTTACCACATGTATTGCTAGATAAGCTGCATATCACTCTACGTCTTCTGAATGCTCTCAAGATGCACCTGGATGGTAGACATGTCGTAGGCGTTCACTGAGGGCTGCTACAGCTGGGATGTCCCTTCATCCCTCCTTGTTCGTCGAGGCTAATTGTTTCCTTCAATTTCTTGATCCTTCCCTTGCACATTGGATTCAGCTATATCTTCATGTGCGGCAGCGACTCCCCTAGTGTATGTCTCTGTTGGGTTTTCTTGCTACCATTTCAGTAATTTTTCTCTCTATCTATAGAAAACCCCCAACATGGATAGAAGTGGCACCACGTGGTATGGCAGATCAAGTTCAAAGTCTAGCACACTACTTGTGAGATAAATCATCCTTTTGTTCTTCATCCTGATAGTGTGCGAGCGCATAAGGTAATTGAGGTCAACAAACTTTGCCTCACATGCATCTTCAAACCCGGAAAGATCATATCCCAATGCGAGTGCAATTGAAGTCACAAACCCCCCATAATAAAAGGTGTTGTACTTTTGAAGGGTATGGACCTTATTTGATCAATCAGTAGCACTCCAAGGTCTATATACCTTTTGTGGTACATAGCCATCAAGGCAAACATATCCTTTTGAGAAATGGAGCCTTGGTTATCATACCTTCCCACAAGGGTATTTGCTAAAACCTTTTGCACATAACGGATGAGGGGGTTGCTTAATGCAGACATTTTAGACCTCCCTGCATTGTAATCATCTCTTCCTATTAGAGACTTTTAGAAATGTGCATAATCAAAATCTACCTCCTTCTCTAGCAGGTCGTCATCCATCTTCTCGGCCTCTTCAGGATTTGTAGCGAAGATACAATTCAACTTAGTAGTTGTGAGGGTGTGCATGTTGCCCATCATGGCAAATTTGATAGCATCACTACCTCTCACTTTGGTCTTCTCCAGAGTGGCAAAGAACTCTCTAGTAAGAGTAGTGTAGGTTGCTTGGGGTGTGAAAAGGACGTTCCACAACCCCATTGTCTTCAAGCTTCCTTCCACCGCCTCTTTGATCCCAAGATCATCAATAGTCTTCTCACTACCATATCGAGTGGGGACGACTCACCTTGTAATGCATTCAGGGTATGTGAGATCAATTTTTCTTTGCATGTGTCCTCTTCCATAGGACACTCCTGTCGAGGCATTGCCTAAGGCCTTTACTCTATCTGCCTCCAGTTGTTCCAGAACATCATCTCCCTCAGGCACAAGCTCCATTTCTTCTTCCTCACTTTCATCTTCGTCTTCCTCCATTATGTATGATTGAGACCCCAAACTTGTGTCGAGGTTGTACCAGTGTGCAGATTGTTCTTCATCATGACATAGTTGCCACAAAGGTTACGGGTGCACACCACACCCCCCACTGCATGAGACGTCGAATGGCGGGCTGGAGTGGGCTTTGGTGGTAGCTTGGATGAGGATGGTGATGCTTTGGATCTTTGGCTTCTTTTTGCAGCCACCGTCTCGACCTCATCTATGATGTTGTCCAAGTCAATTCCCACATACTCCTCCTCTTCTTCTTCTCCCCCCTCATACGTGGCGTCGGTGATATGGTGACTGTCAGATGAGCGGGAGTGGGATGCACTCACCGATTGTGAGCGGCGGAGGGATTGGTAGGTGGAGGTGGTTTGTGAAGGGATATGGGAGGGCACAGACACATCGGAGGAGGCATTTTTGGAATGCTGCTTTCCTCTAGTGATGATATTAGCCTCCTTTGTGATGGCCTTTCCAATCTTCTTCATGGTGGGTGTGGAGGTGAAGTGGAATTTGGATTTTTGGTGGAGGTGGTGGTATGGATGTGGATTTGTGTGTGGAATGGAAGGAGAAAGATGCTTGGAAGGTGGAACCCCCCCACGACAACGGCGCCAGAAAGCTTGGTGCGCTCCTGCCAATGGTTTTACACACTACTCAATTACAGTTTTTAAATAGATGCAACCCTGCAGATGGAAGCACACGGGTGGATTCACTTTCGAAATTTATAAAACCTAAATTGGATACCTACGTCTACCAAAACACTACACTCGTAAGCACATAGGGTCGTGTTGTAGTATAGGTAAGCGGTAAGTATAGGGTCGATCCACAGGGAAAAGAGGGGGCACTAGAGCTAGGTTTAGTTTGGCTAGGTTCCTACTGCGGAGACTAGGGTTAATGGTTTGAAGGTTGTTTTGATTGTTAAACTATTATGGACAAACAAGCAATTAAAGGCAAGAATGAAATCTAAGTTAATCTTAGGCTAGAGTAAGGCTAAACAAGCAAGAAAGGATTAAGCTAGGTATGAAAAGGAAAATTACACTAAGGCAAGCAAGAGAGAAGCAAAAGAGAAATTAAAGAGCTAAACTAACATGAACAAGGTAAGAACAAAGCGAGAAGCTAACTAAGCAAGGAACGAACTAACTAAGCTGAACAAGCACAAAACTAGGGTTTTAAGCAATAAAGAGAAGTATGGGTTGTTTAGGGGTATGAACTTATCACTTAAGTTGGGGGGTGGCATATGAACATTATGATTCCATTTAGATTATCCAAACCAAACAACAAGTTAGAGTCTAATGAATTAACCTAATATACTAATTGGCCATGGATATGCTAGGTTGTGTATAGGGGAACTAGTCCCTAACACCCCCTACTACCCTTACGAGGCTCAATTGGATTAGGGACTAGGTTCAATTCAAGCAGAGTTTAATCAAGTCTAGGTTTCTAGATTAGGCATTCCTAGGGCAATTAGGGGCCGAGGGTAGTAATGGGGAGGTGAAATTAGGGCTTTGGACCCCAATTCCCTCACATTCTAGCCTTGAGAAGGCTCCATGCTAATTGCACTAGAATTATCTAATCTAACTACTCAGATCTCTCACTTAGGTTTAGGGAGATTGATTAGGATGTAGGAAGATGGGAGGCAACCTAGGGATCCAAGAATTGGACCTAGAGGAAAATCCCAAAATTTACACATATAAGCAATTTGCCTAAATTCCTAGGTGATTTCACACACAAACAAACAAGAAATCCATGGATAATAAGATAGAAATAGAATATAATCATTAACAAATGGAATTACAACGTTTACATGTCATTTCCCCCCAACATGGTATCAAAGTAACATTATTTCCCCCAAACATCCCACCTAAGGGGCCTAGCTACTCATAGACATGGAAAATACAAAAAGAAAGGAAGAAGAATGAGTAGAGGAGTGAAAAGCCACGATGAGCTCGGTGAAGACTCCTCCTTCTCCACCTCCTAGCAGCTGTAGCTCGAGCTCCCTCCTCCAAGGTAGGGGAATGACATGGATGTATGGTGGAAATGGAAGGAAAGTAGGGTTTTGATGGTGGAAATGGTGAAATGGAGGTGGAATGAGGTGGGAATGAGTGGAGGATGGAATGGGGAGGCTAGAGTGGCTATAGGGTAGTTTTTTTTGTGCCCCAACCTCCACCTATGTATATATAGGTGGTGGGGAAGAACTAGGGTAAGTAGGGGTAGGATAGGAAAATCAGTGTACAAGTATAGTAGGGTAGGTTGGTCACCACGGGCGTGTTGATGTGCCACGGCTATGGTGAGGGTAGGATGGAATGGTCGTGGAGTAGGAATACGAGCATGGTATGGAAAGGGTGTGGATATGCTAAGGTGGTGGCCACGGCCGTGGCAAAGTGCCACAGTCGTGGTGGGTGAGTGGCACCACAGTCGTGTTGGATAACACGACCATTTTGGAGGAGGAGGGCGTGGTTGTGGAGTAGCAGCATGGGTGATTTAGTCTTCAGTGGCCATAGTCGTGGTGATTTGGGGGCAACTTCCTGTTGGCTCTGTTGGTTTTTCATAATAAATGGCACGACCGTGGGGGGGGGGGTTCCCACGGTCATCTTTCACTCTTCTGACCACGACCGTGTGGATGGCCACGACCGTGGTGTCTTCAAAGGGCCACAGTCGTGGAAGATGGCCACGGTCGTGGCGATCTGGGTGCAAATCCCATGTTGTCTCTATTGATCTTTCACAATAAATGCTACGGCCGTGGGGTTGTGCCCACGGTCGTGTTGGGGTCTGCATCACTTGCTTGTCCTTCAATCTTCATCATTTATGGATGTCTCTGCTTGATGATGACCCTTGGCCATTGGAGGTAGGTTGAGGGAGATTTTGGGCCCTTCTTTGGACCCCCCCATGAGTGGAGGAGCCCTAGAACTCCTTCCTTCTCTCTTTTCCATCTAAGGCATGGTCCAAGTACCTGAAAACAGTGTAAAGAACATCCATAAGTGCATTTGGCAATGATAAACATATTGTAATCTAACATGTTTAGATTTGGTTTAAGTACAAAATGGCACAGGATGGAGCCCTATAATAGGGCTACATCAGTTTCCCTATTTTTTTGGAAATGGGTAAATATATTTCCAAAAACGTGTATAGTAAAGCTATATTGTACAAAACCAGGCCCCTGAGATCCCAACTAAAAACACACTACTGGGTTAATAAACAAAATCCCCGTAGGTTCTGGTATTCACATTCAAATTATAGAAAATTTCCTTATTAGTGTTGATGAACCACCTTAGATTACTAGCAATGGTGTCCACCATTTTTAGTTCGTTGTTTTCCTCTTTCTTGTGAATTATGTAGTTTCTCTCCTGCCAAATATGGTAGCACAATACAACAAGGCATATGTATGAAAAAGCTAAATCAGTTTTGTCATTGTTATGGTTTGTAAGGATCCAGCTTATGATTTCTTTCAGATTGGTTGGAGTAACAAGACCCCACCCATTCCTTAGGCACACAATGGTCTAGATCCTTTTTGTGAAATTATAGCTCATAAATAGGTGATCCAGTGTTTCCTCCCTATCTTTGCACAACAAGCATGTCATGTTCATGTTGCCTGCCCATTTGTTCATTCTCTCAAACATGGGGATTCTGCCAAGCACTGCTCTATAGAGTAGGGTGCTCCGCTTGGGACAGTGGTGTTTACTCCACACTGCCTTTGTCCATCCAATATCAGGTTATGTATTCGTGTTGATCCAAGGTGGCTGGGCAACAAGAGACCAGTCACCCTCGCCATCAATACTATACAATTGTTGGATGGAGGAGAAGTTTGAGCACTTCGATCTCCAAATCTTTGATGGTTTGCTATTTTCCTTTAGTGACAGCTTCTCCCCATATCTGGATCTCATCCAGGAAGCCCAAATACCTTCATGTTAATGGAGGAACTGGTAAATCCTCTTCATGGTGTTGGTTTTCATAATGTGGTGTAGATCAGTGATTTGTAGTCCATCTAGGTTGTACAGCTAAGAAATGATTTCCCACACAATGCCATGCAAATTACCACCCCCACACAAATCTCACGCATAGAGACCTGATGGCAATGATAGTAGGGATGGAAATCTCACACATATACGCCCAATAGTTAATCATACTTTGCAGAATAGATCTGATAAGAACTAACCTTCCATCCATGGATAGCTTGAGGCCACTCCAACTATCAATTTTATCTCTTAGCTTGTCCTTACACATGATGAAATCATTAAAACAACCTTTACCCCCAACAATCGGTACACCCAACTACCTGGTAGGAAGATAGTCCCTTGACATGCCTGCCTCCCTTCTCAATCTACCCCTTCTAGAGTCACAAGACTTGGAAAGGAAGATTCTGGATATGATGGCACTGATATAAATCCCACTTCCTTTGTTGAAAGTACCAAGAACTTTATAGAAATCTTTCAATATGTTGATGTGCCCTACTGAGAAGGGAAGGGCATCATCTGCAAAAATAAGATGTGTTCTCACCTTCACACCATTAATAGTATACAACTTTATGAGTCTGTTCCTCTCCGACTCCTTGAGCAGACCAATGAGTCCCTCCATGACTATGGTGAATAGGAGGGGGGTAAGAGGACCCCTGCCTAATACCATTGGATGCTTTGAATAAGCCTTCAGGATCTCCATTAATAAGGATAGTGAAGGATGTTGTTTCAATACATTGTTCCCACATAGAATTAAATCCCAAAGAGTGCATGATATTCCACAGGTACTCCCAATGGACATGAGCATAAGCTTTCCTAATGTCCACCTTCATACAGGCTTTGGCAGTAGAGTTCCATAAGTTAAACTCATTGAGGAATTCTTCCTCAAGGAGGGAGCAGTCAACAATTTTCCTACCTTGAATGAAGGCATTCTGTTCTTGTGAGATGATGTGGGGGAGGACAACTTTAAGTCTCTTTGCAAGAAGTTTTGATATGATCTTATATAAAATAGAACATAAGGCAACCGATCTATAATCAGCTATCTCAGTAGCATCGTTCTTGTTTGGTATGAGTTTAATGAAGTAGTGGTTGGCCGCTCTTACCATATTCCCTCCCTTCATGAACCATTTCACCACCTCACATACATCCCATTTAATCAGGGGCCACATGAACCAGTAGAATTTTCTATTGAATCTTTCCGGCCCAGGGGCTTTGGATGGATGGATGGACTTCAAAGCATTGTGGATTTCCTCATCTATTGGTTCCTTGAATAACTCCTCATTCATCTGTTCATTCACTTTCCTTTGGGTATTCAGTCTTTAGCCTTGCACATCATCTCTCCCATTATTGTATAGAGCTTTAAAGAAGTTAATGGCTTCATTGGCTATATCCTCTCTGCTGCTAGACTTCTGCCCCTGTTCATTTATTAGTTCATGTATTGTGTCCTTCATCTCTTTCTTTTTAATGGTAGAGTGGTAGGTGTGTGTGTTTCTATCACCATCATTGATCCAGTTCACTCTACTCTGCAAAGGAATTGTTCCTGTGCTTTCTCCATATCAATCAGTCTTCTTTCTTTCCTTCTCTCTTCTTTAATGTCTGTTTTTGATATGGGGTTGTTTCTAAGTACTACAATGGCTTCCTTGTACTCCTCTTTAGCATTCCTTAGCAAGTTGGGTATATTCACCTTGTTTTTGGCCCAATACTTTATATTCATTTTTGTCCTTTATAATTTCTTTGGCACCACAAACATCAGATTTCCTAGGACCTCCCCCTTCCATCTTTCTTCCACCACCTCTTTGAATCCACCCCATTTGCACAAGAAGTTTAGGAACCTGAATGGTCTCACTAGTTGACTGGAGTTAGTTAGAAAAACTCTCATCCATGCATGATCACTGAACGGGTGAGCCCCCAAGTTGATCGCCGCATGTGGGTAAATGTCAATCCAGGCTTCATTAACTAGACCTCTATCAAGCAAGCTAGCAATTCTCCTTTTGTGATTTTGCTTATTAGACCATGTTGTTTCACCTCCATATCTGTTAAGCTCAAACAAATTGGCATCCTCAACAACATTATTGAATTTTTCCAAAATGCGTTCAGGCACTTTGAGACCACCAAACTTATCTCTAGATCTCCTCGTGTTGTTGAAATCCCCCAACACAAGCCAAGGGATATCATCTTGTGCGGTATCTCTCAGACTTTTCCACATTCTTTTTCTGTCCTTCTCTAGATTTTCCCCATACACTCTCGATAAGATGCAAGAGAAACCACCTTGATTAAAACATTTCACTGTCATCATCTGGTCTATAGAAGAGATGATATTTACTTGCCATCTCTTGGGATCCTAGCCAAGCATGATATGGCCACCATAGTAGGCATCCATGTTGGAAAGGCAATTCCAGTCCTCAAGAAACACTGTATTTACTCTGTCCGCAACACTTCTTTTGATCTTAGTCTCAAAGAAAAAAGCGATCTTTGGATTTGTCTCTCTGATTACTTTCCTCAGCTTCGCCTACATTTTGTGTAGAGAAGCTCGTCGCACATTCCATGCGAGTATAGTCATTGATTAAAAACCATTTTCCTCCCTCCTCCACTCGTGGATTCAGGGACCATCTTCTTCTTTCCCTTCACAACTACTATGACAACCTCGATTTTCTCTCTCCTATATTGTACTCCTCTCTCATCAAGTGTCTCTCTTACTCATTATGATATTAATTTCATAATTGGATTGTTGTTCCAATTTGGCGACTACCATGATCAATTTTGCAATGTGCGACTTTAATTTGTACTTTTAACTAAGTATCTCTCTATACCATGTCACCTTCTTGTATCTAATTTTAAATATCAACACCATGATCTTTTGTCTTTCTAATATGCATCACGTTGTAGTGGATTCAATTACGAATACAACAGAACAAAAATCAACATGATCAGACCTTTGTAGCATGAGTTATGAAAGCTTGAAGGTGCTTTGATTTACTTTGATTTTAATTGCTTGTGTTTCCTCGCTTGCTTGTTGGGCCGATCTATCCATGGGCCCAGTCGATGCAATGCCCTTACACTCCCCCACCCCTCCTTTCTCCTTCAGGTAAGCATTGAAGGTAAGCAGCCACCATCCTCCTTCCTTTCTAAAACAGACAATGTAAGGATGCTCAGGATTGTTGGGATCTAAACCCTAGCATTCATGATGTTTTATATAACCCGCCCCCCCATCTAACCCTAGTTCCTGTTCTTCTTTTCCTCCTCCACTCTTGAGCCATTTTTCCCTAACCCCTCAGTGGCTATGCCTTCTGCCGCTTGAGTCTGATGCTAGCCTGGTAAACAGTAGCGGCGGCTGGTACACCCTCAACGGTGGCAGGTACACAAGAGCTTGGGCGGCTAAGGTGCCTTAGTCCACCATCCCTCTGACCCTATCCGCCTGCTGCAGTCCCTACGGTGCTAAAGAAGTGGGATGGGAGTACCCTGTTCCTCCCCTGTTCTGGTCCTAGGAACAGAGGACCATGGCGAGTGTGTGTGGAAAGGACCAACTAGGAACCGACTACTACCATGTGAACCGAGCATCCACAAGGCCAGTGTAGGGTGGCCAACTGACCATCTCCCTTGAGTTGGGAGATCTGGTGCACTGGCGCCATGGTTGTCCGACGCACTGCTCTGATGCCATCAGTCTGGAGCACACAAACTCAGGTGTGAGCGCCCGACGTTGGAGCTCAGCGGTGGCGAGAGGTGTGACACCGCAGGGGAGCGGTCAAGTTTGGTGACGAGCGGTCAGGCAAAGCTGTGTAGGGACACTGGAAAATCAAATGAGGCCACACGTCTAGGGAGAACACAGTGCACAGGCACTTGGGTCGTGGTGTGTAGGTACCATTGGATCGCCCATCCACGACTGGAGTTCATCAATAAATATGAAGGTAACACCCAATCTGAAATCCATATAGTTTCGATGTAGAATTTACAAAAATCATAACTTCCTCATTTTAAGGCCAAATATAGCAAAGTTATATATCAAACTGATCCTCTCAAAAAGACCTACAACATGACCTTATTTCCAGACCCTTAATCTTCTTCTAGTTTCCTTATATTGCTAATGATGTAACCTTTGACTACTTTGAATATGCTTAACACGTGTTTATGATTAATGATTGGATCTTGATGCTCAATCTACCCCGATCCTTAAATCAGTACTTGTGATATATACTTGAACTAAATGAAGGTCCTACTCTCCCTATTGTTCATCATGACCCTTTTTGTACATATGTGCTTAGTTTGGACTTTAATGATGAACGTTACCCCAAATTGCTAATCTTGTTGCTAATGGACAACCACCTAATCTGGTTATATGTTTCTTATGACCTTATGTTTCTGATCTAAACCATCCCTTATGCTTGGCTCTTATTCATTGATGATCTTTGACCTTGATTACTCTATTATGAGTCTTTGACCCTTTAATATACTTAAGGAACCTGAACCTTGGAATGGTCATAGATAATCCGTGGAACCTTTGAATGATATGAAACTAGAACCACACCATCATGATGACCTCTAGATCAGTACAATATCATATAATGAACCAATAAGCACTTGGAACCCATCTTGGCCAAAACCCTAAAATGCATCTAATTAGGGTTAATGATGAGAATCTAATGCATATATGTAATCTTGTTAATCAGGTTTGGCATGTGGCTAGATGGTGAAAGATATGTTAGGTTATGAAATCTCTGAATCAGGCATGGGCCTTATCTAGTTATATGACTATCGCTTTCTTGCTTGAAAATACATATATTGTATGCTTCTTTGTTTACTTGCTCAAATATTGCATGTAGTATTGCTATGTCTTACTCGATGTTTTGCCTCGTTAGTTTTATAACTTGAACACATATATAGATAGAACTCCATTATAATATTGTTGATAAAGGGTTAAATCTTGGTTACATCCTTGAAGTCCCTCTCGTATAAAAGGGTTACTAAGCTTGAGCACCCTTACGGACCCTTCCGACGGGAAGATGGTCAAAGGCCTTAAACATGCTTGATATTGTTGGTATAATGGAGTGAAATGACATAAAATATGGTTTCGCATTTGTTAAACAATTAACATGTCTATTCTTGTTCATTTAGTCTTGAAATCTTTTCAAAATTATGCAAAGCTTATATATATGTGTAACTTTCTGCCCCATACTCAACACCTCGTGTGTTGACCCATTTCTCGTATTTTGTTTTCAGGTCCAGAAATGGCTAGAAGGTGGTTGGGCTTGGTGAGCTTTACTAGGTGTTCTTGTTGCAAGATCCAGATATAGTATACATGAGCATACTTATACAAAGTGACACTTGAATATGTAATTCAAATCATGTAATATAATAATGATGGTTTATATATCTTGTTGATTGTTTAGATTATGTTGGTGCTTGTATCTTGTTATTTGTTCATGTGTTCTAAGCCTTACGCTTCCGCATGTCACCTTTGGTATTCATTTGGTTCATGGGACTGGGATTCCGGTTCTGTGACAGATGGTATCAGAGCATGAACAATAACTACACCAAACATTGCTCACATGAAACACAAACTAAACTCACCTTACACCTCAACCCTATAAACTTAATGAAATATCCTTGTAGATTAGGTGGACTTAGCCTCTAGGTTAGAACCTAGATGTTCTAGAACTAGGTGTAGACTTGTATAAATTACCTCCCTTGACATGATTCGTGACATGAGCTTAGGATGTCTACACAAGTGTGCACCATGTTCTTGCTAGTTCTCTAGGTGTCATGGTACTAGACTGCCTCATGAGAGTGGTAACTCGTTTTGGTTTTGGTTTTATTCAGATGGAGTATGGTGGTTTTCATCTCCTGTTTAAACGTTGTAGAAAACATATTTCAAGTATTATTATATGTACATATGAAAAATGTTACCACACACAGAAAGGCAGTGAGTTTCCATGCAACCAAGGAGAAAGAGATGTAACATCAAGTCTAGATGAGAGAGTTTAGATGATAGTGATAGTCTCTAGAGTTGTCTAGAGCCATGAATAGGTTAGGAAAGTGAATAACCTAGAAACCTAAGATGATGATTATGATATTGATGATGATGTCGATGTTGATAAGACCCAAGTTGTTTGAGGAAGGTCGAGTAGGTTTAACGATATGGAATGAGTTGGACCATGCAACCCTAGCTAAACCTAGCACCTTGTATGATACATATGGCTTGGTTGATGTGCTAAACATAGTTAGTGGGTTGGCATGCTTTCTTGTACCTAGTTTTGTATGTGCTGAGATATGATATGTGACATACAGTTTGAGACCAACACGGGCCTCAATCTCTTTACAAAGGAGGACCTCTAGCATGGGACATATGAATAGGGTGACCTTTTGATATGAGTCGACCCACCTCGGGAGAATGTTAGAGACCTAAAATCCAAAAATTTTGAAATGTTGAAAAATAGGAATGATGAAATACTTTATGTTGAGTCCCTAGCTAGAATACTTCCAAGTATATGAGTTGAGTGACCTAACGTGTGGTTTCCTTGAAAATGTTGAACCCTAGATTTCCTATGAAAATATCTAACCCTAGAGAAAGAGGAAATTGAAAGTTTGATGCTTGCTATATAGATGAGGGAAATGTGCCAAGATCCTAAGATGATGAACACAATCTTTGTTATCCATGATGAGCCTCATAGTCAGGTTAGTGATTATATATAAAGAAATCTAGTGCTTACCCTTAATTCTCAGAAGATGGGTAGAAATTTGTGTTACAAGTAGAATTTTGTGGTTAACATGTTTTGTTGGACACATATATGTCTTAGATTGAGTGGCCTGAGGTTATGGAGATCCTTCGAGATACAAGTGAGATGACTATGAACGCTCGATAGCGGTAATATTGTTGCTTCTCAAGGTAAATCATGATGTATGAAAAATATCTCACTTACGTTTAAAAACTTGAATATGCATGAGAAGACCCGCTCATGCGCTAGACCTAACATGAAATCATACTATACATAAAAGATGTAACTTTTAAATCATGGACTTGATCAAGGATGCCTAGAAATCTTAGCTTGAATAATCAGCGGTATCATTCCCAATCTCATACCCAAAGGAAGAAAAAAAAAACTAATCGAGAGATACTAAGGGATGCATAAACCCTAATTCCATGATGATGTCACAATATGATGGAACCATAAGTAATATGCATATAGTTGAGATGAGTACACCCTTGATGGGGATAACCTAGTGTGCATCAATCATGAAAAATGCCTTGATAACCATGGTTGAATGACCATATCCGATGGGTCCTAACTTGACTCTTAACTTTAATCATGGATGAATTTTGAGGACGAAATTCCTTGTAAGGGGGGAAGGATATGACAACCTTGATTTTCTCTCTCCTATATTGTACTCCTCTCTCATCAAGTGTATCTCTTACTCATTTTTATATTAATTTCATAATTGGATAGTTGTTCCAATTTGGCGACTACCATGATCAATTTTGCAATGTACGACTTTAATTTGTACTTTTAACTAAGTATCTCGCTATACCATGTCACCTTCTTGTATCTAATTTTAAATATCAACACCATGATCTTTTGTGTTTCTAATATGCACCACATTGTATTGGATTCAATTACAAATACAACAGAACAAAACTCAACCCGATCAGACCTTTGTAGCATGAGTTATGAAAGCTTGAAGGTGCTTTGATTTACTTTGATTTTAAGTGCTTTTGTATCCTCTCTTTCTTTTTGGGCCTATCTATCCATGGGCCCAGTCGATGCAATGCCATTATGCTCCCCCACCCCCTTTCTCCTTCAGGAAAGCATTGAAGGTAAGTAGCCGCCGTCCTCCTTCCTTTCCAAAACGGACAACGTAAGGATGCTCAGGATTGCTGGGATCTAAACCCTAGCATTCATGATGTCTTATATAACCCGCCCCCCCCATCTAACCCTAGTTCCTGTTCTTATTTTCCTCCTCCACTCTTGAGCCATTTTTCCTTAACCCCTCAGCGTCTATGCCTTCTGTCGCTTGAGTCTGATGCTATCCTGGTAAACAGCAGCAGTGACTGGTACACCCTCAACGGTGGCGGGTACACAAGAGCTTGGGCGGCTAAGGTGCCTTAGTCCACCATCCCTCCGACCCTGTACGCCTACTGCAGTCCCTACGGTGCTAAAGAAGTGGGGCGGGAGTACCCTGTTCCTCCCCTGTTCTGGTCCTAGGAACAGAGGACCATGGCGAGTGTGTGCGGAAAGGACCAACTAGGAACCGACTACTACCATGTGAACCGAGCATCCACACGGCCAGTGTAGGGTGGCCAACTTACCATCTCCCTTGAGTTGGGAGATATGGTGCACCGGTGCCATTGTTGGCCGATGCACTGCTCTGATGCCATCAGTTTGGAGCACACAGACTCGGGTGTGAGCGCCCGACGTTGGAGCTCAGCGGTGGCGAGAGGTGTGACACCGCAGGGGAGCGGTCAAGTTTGGTGACGAGCGGCCGGGCAAAGCTGTACAAGGACACTGGAGAATCAAATGAGGCCACATGTCCAGGGAGAACCCAATGCACATGAACTTGGGTCGTGGTGTGTAGGTACCATTGGATCACCCATCCACGACTGGAGTTAATCAATAAATATGAAGGTAACACCCAATCTGAAATCCATATAGTTTCGATGTAGAATTTACAAAAATCATAACTTCCTCATTTTAAGGCCAAATATAGCAAAGTTATATTTCAAACTGATCCTCTCGAAAAGACCTACAACATGAGCTTATTTTCAGACCCTGAATCTTCTTCTAGTTTCCTTATATTGCTAAAGATGTAACCTTTGACTACTTTGAATATGCTTAACACATGTTTATGATCAATGATTCGATCTTGATGCTCAATCTACCCTGATCCTTAAATCAGTACTTGTGATATATACTTGAACTAAATGAAGGTCCTACTCTCCCTATTGTTCATCATGACCCTTTTTGTACATATGTGCTTAGTTTGGACTTTAATGATGAACGTTACCCCCAAATTGCTAATCTTGTTGCTAATGGACAACCACCTAATCTGGTTATATGTTTCTTATGACCTATATTGCTGATCTAAACCATCCCTTATGCTTGGCTCTTATTCATTAATGATCTTTGACCTTGATTACTCTATTATGAGTCTTTGACCCTTTAATATACTTAAGGAACCTGAACCTTGGAATGGTCATAGATAATCTGTGGAACCTTAGAATGATATGAAACTAGTACCACACCATCATGATGACCTCTAGATCAGTACAATATCATATAATGAACCAATAAGCAACTTGGAACCCATCTTGGCCAAAACCCTAAAATGCATCTAATTAGGGTTAATGATGAGAATCTAATGCATATATGTAATCTTGTTAATCAGGTTTGGTATGTGGCTAGATGGTGAAAGATATGTTAGGTTATGAAATCTCTGAATCAGGTATGGGCCTTATCTAGTTATATGACTATCGCTTTCTTGCTTGAAAAGACATATATTGTATGCTTGTTTGTTTACTTGCTCAAATATTGCATGTAGTATTGCTATGTCTTACTCGATGTTTTGCCTCGTCAGTTTTATAACTTGAACACATATATAGATAGAACTCCATTATAATATTGTTGATAAAGGGTTAACTCTTGGTTACGTCCTTAAAGTCCCTCTCGTATAAAAGGGTTAGCTAAGCTTGAGCACCCTTACGGACCCTTCCGACGGGAAGATGGTCAAAGGCCTTAAACATGCCTGATATTGTTGGTATAATGGAGTGAAATGAAATAAAATATGGTTTCGCATTTGTTAAACAATTAACATGTTTATTCTTGTTCATTTAGTCTTGAAATCTTTTCAAAATTATGCAAAGCTTATATATATGTGTATCTTTCTGCCCCATACTCAACATCTCGTGTGTTGACCCATTTCTCGTATTTTGTTTTTAGGTCCAGAAATGGCTATAAGGTGGTTGGGCTTGGTGAGCTTTGCTAGGTGTTCTTGTTGTAAGATCTAGATATAGTATACATGAGCAGACTTGTACAAAGTGACACTTGAATATGTAATTCAAATCATGTAATATAATAATGTTGCTTTATATGTCTTGTTGATTGTTGAGATTATGTTGGTGCTTGTATCTTGTTATTTATTCATGTGTGCTAAGCCTTACGCTTCCGCATGTCGCCTTTGGTATTCGTTTGGTTCATGGGACTGGGATTCTGGTTCCGTGACAACTGCACTTCTCATTTTTCATGGGCTTCTACTTCTCTTCCCTTAGGTATAAATCTCCATGTTCTCCAATTGTTCCAGAGATGGAAATTGGTTGTCATCTATTCTGACCCCCCCCATTTCAACATTGGTACCGACAGGGTTGCCTTGCTGGCCATTCTCTCTTGCTTCATGTGGTTCAGGCATTTCCTCGACCACCTCTCCTTCTTCTAGTTTAGTGGTTCCCTCTGTCTGCTCTGGTGCATCAGTGTGTGTATCTGAGTTGTTCACAGCCTGTGTCCTTTCCTATGCATCCTCCCTTGCCTTGTTTATTCTACTCACAGTTGGAGGTCTGCTTCGGCTAGACCCACGTCTCTTTTTCCTGTGCTTCTTATGTTCTGGTTCTGCTCAAGTGCTCACTCCCTGTAGATGGGGGTCCTTGTGTTCTTCTCTCTCACTAGGACAATGACCATCAGCATGGCCAAACACCTTGCATCGATCACATCTATCTAGCAAGGCATCATAGATCACCTTCACCTCCATACTCTTCCCATTTGGTAGTTCCACCATAATCATTGGGGTGGGCTTCCTGTCTGCGTTCACCTCCACACAGATGTGTGCCACACCTATGAATTTCTGCCTCGTAAGGAATTCAATGACCTTCAGTTCACCAATGATGCATGCGATTATGGAAACCGCCCTCCTAGCCCAGTGTTGCCTGACATCAGGAAGCATGACCCACACCGGGGCCGTAGTGAGAGCCACTTTTCTCATGTCATCCTTCGGGGACCAACACCTGGTCAACATCAGCTGGTTGTCGAAAAACCAGGGTCCCTAGGTTTCCCTATTACAATATAATATGTTAAATAGATTTAGGATAGTTTCTTTTTATGTTATGGTGAAGAATACATTCTACTTCAGACCAACCGAATGTATCAAAAGATGAACCGATCGGTTGGAGAACTGTAACAAACTAAAATCTTAGTATATTTGGAATTTGGCTCTTCTCCTAATATTTTACTTTCCTTTCTATCCTTTTTGTCCTTTATGTTGAAATTGTGGGAACTATTAGTGGTTTGGAGTATATTTGATCTCTATTCATGCCAATGTATGGGTTTATGCACAAATATCTCAGTTGATGTTTCAATTAGGGTCTAAGATAAAAAATTTCTACTTAAGTGATATATTGTTAAAATAATTTTGTTCAAGAACTTTCGTTGGCCTTATGGAGCAAGGAAGAGGAAAAGGAATGAATAATAAAGCTTCAAACATGTTAATATGACATTAAATAATTTAATATGACAAATAATGATAATTATGTGTAAAGGAGAGAAAACTCATAAAAGAAGACTCATTGGATAAAAGAAACTTTAGATTCAAATTATTTAGATCTGATATGGTTGGGAGGCTAAGTTTCACAATTTTGGGGTAATAATAACTATAGAAATTTTATTTAAAAAGAAAAGGCGAGTTTTCTCCAAAATATGAAATAAGTCATTAAATGACTCCAAAAGTGACAAATAATCTTATATTCATAATGTACACATTAAAATTAGCCTTTGAGTAAATTTTCATGCAATTTGGATAATCTTGATGTTAATCTATAGATTAGGACAGAGGAAGTATAAATAAAGACTAAAATATTAAATAATGTGATAAATAATATAAAAAGGATAAAATTAATGGATAATTCATGTTCCATATGTTTTAGTTTGCTTGAGGGTGAAGTTTCACATTAAGTGGTAATTTCTACATGTCTCTATTGTGTTAGGAAAGAGAAAATGTGATTTACTTTATAATAATTAAACAAAATACTTCGAGTCTCCAAAACTGAAAAATAATGGCATAATTGGATTCTAAACGTCCTAAATAGGCTAGATGTCAAATTTCATTTAATTTGGACCTTGTTTATACCTTCAAGTGAAGAGAGAGAAAAAGATAAATTATTAATGCATCACCTTATTTGATTTTCATTGGGATTTCATATTCCTAAAGTTCTTAATTATCCTCCTATCAAACAGATTCCTTGATTTTGCATTTTATGTGTACTATCAGATCCCAATCTAGCGGAAGTGAAGTTTATCTCCTACCTCGAGTAGGAATAAGTCTCTCTGTGAACAATATCGCGGCCATGGAGGCACGATATTTTGAGATTTTCTCGCTCGTTTCTCAATAATTCTTTGACATTTTTGGAGCTATGAGTTTGGGATAAGATTGTGCACAAGATGAGCCATAACCCAGAGCTTACTTTCCCTTCTTCACATTTCTCCTAAATCTTGGACTGCAAGCTTTCTCAACCACTTGCCTATTCCTTGTTTCACATACCCTCACCTATAAATAGACCTACTCTTGCCTTCATTCGACCTTGTGGGACTCCCCTCTCACATCGATTGCACCCGAATCCCATATGTTCACTATTGCAAGCTTCTAGATAGTCGACGGGTCACACGTTCTCCTTAGTTACCCTCTATCCGATTGCTTTTTAGGTAAGATTTCCTAGCTTCCGTTCTTTGTTCCCATATCGTTTAATCACGGTATGGACATCACTCATGGATTTTCCCAAATTGTGCAAGCAAGCAACTTACTATTACCATGTAGAAGGGGGAATGACTCCCCACAATGTATTCTCCTCCTTGACCTTCATTCCCATCTGGTTTCATTTTTTTCCAAGGGAAAAACGGTGATTTCACACTCTGTTGTCTTCTCTTTATGTGCTTAAGCTTTGTGTGGTGTTTGTAGTGGGCTAGGCCAAGTTGGCCAACTGGGATTGGGCCATCTCAACATGCTCACTCACCCTATTTCTCCCTCCCTCTCTCTCACAATTTCTTTCATATTTGGATTTTTCTATATTTCTGATTGGTGGAATTTTGTAAAAATTGTATCTTTTACTCTGCTTGTCCAAAAATAAAAAATAAATATTTTTTGAAATCAGAAAAATGATTTCTTTCTAATAAAAATGTTTCTAGAGTCTGATTTTAGTGTTTTCAAAGGTTGACTTTTGAGAATCTAATAAAATATACGAAAATCCCTAAAAATTATAACTAATTCATATAACCTCCAAATAAAACATATATATATATATTCTTGATTAGAAAAACAAAAGGACTCTATTTCTTAGAGTTTTTGGGCCCAAAATGTGAGGTTTTCCAAAAAAGTTCTAAAATTTATGGTTTCTCTACACTTATATGCAATATAAACCCTAATACATGTGAACAACTTGAAATTAGGCAAAGGTGATTTGGAATCTTTGAAGTTGGTGAAAAGTGATAACTAGGACTCTAAATTGAGATCTTATCCTTTAAGTTGGGCATATTTGTTATCCAAACCCTAATTTTGCAATTAGGCATGGACTAAAACTTTGATTCCAATTATTTCTCTTTTTGGTGCAATTATTTCATTATTTACTTCCGTTTTGATCCACATGCCATGTCTGTATTATTTGATGCTATATATTGTCTTGCCATATTATTTCTTTTAGCATGGTGATTTGGTTGACTTGTTAGCTAATGTAGTATACCTCTATACAACCACCCATAGTTTGGGCATGTGTTACTTAACCAAGGGAAATGTGTTTACTCTCCCCACTTTTATATATATTTTATAGGTGTTTGGGAATGTGTTACTCTCCCTCACCTATTGGTTGAGGTTTGATAGGTTCCTCAACCCTATTTAGTTAATATAGTCATACTATAATCATGCATTCTGCTTTATTATTATTTGTTATGGTAAGATCCTTATTTGATATGTGCCTCATACTCTTGACTTTCTTTTGTTCTTGACGAGCATACACCCTTTATTATCTTTTGTTGATCTTATCTTGTTCTTTCTCTTTATTTGACACATACCTTGTTTCTTTCTCTTGATGTGTGATTCTCAACCACCCAGGTTTAGGATAAAGAGTACATGGCTTCCAACATGGACCTAATCATGAAGATGTTTCTTGTAAACAAACTTGGTGTAGTTTAGATTTCCCTCTACTTAGATCCTTATGTTGTATCTTTCATGTAAACCCTATATGGAAGATGATGATGTACTTTAATAAAATTTATTATAGTTATGTTTTATATTCCTTTGCTATACTTTGGTCTGTTATATACCATCCTATAAGATTTAAATTTTTTACACCTATTCCATTATACCTTTTGTGTGTGTTTAGAATGGATGTTTTATTCCTCAAATTTTAGTAGGGAGTGGATCCCCTCTCGGGTCCCACTCGTTACAAGAACTGAGGAGGCTAGACAATAAGAGACGAACTAATTGGCTGCTAGGCCAACCGACCAGCTGGACATTCTATATGTCGCTTTGACAGGAGACCAGACAATTGATTCGAGAGACCATCTGACTGAACAGGAGGCCAATCGATAATTTTAAGAGTTGAATCAATTGACCCGGACTGGATCCAACACATATCTTCATCAACAACATGTTGCTAATATGATGTAGATCTTAGTGGTAGTAATTCCTTGTGGATCCAAAGAATTACTATATACGACCATAACCATCGCTCATGTTTTATAATTGCTTGTTTCATTTGAGAATATATTATATATACATATTAGTATGTGGTTATTGGATATATATGTATTTATATAAAAATAAAATTCGTCAATCAAATATTAACTCTTAGATGCTTTCCAAAAGCAACACACATGAAAAACTTGATTGACTATGCATGGGCACACCAAGAATGTGTGTTGTCCATATTGTGGAAGTGTGATGATAGTCATGTGGGCCTGCCAAGCAGGGTGCACTACTATTGTATTAGTTTTTGGGACAGAGTTAATCAGGTGATCTTAGTGAGATTAAGTACCTAGAAGTATGCAGATGGACTATGGCAAAAGTTGTGCATACCATCTATCCAAGAATTTCATGATATGCAATTGGAAAAAGTTACCTACCTTAATAATTGGTTATGGATGCTGGTATTGGCCAAATAATAATCCAATTGTTTTGGGTGTTTTCTCACTAGAAGATTATACACTACAATCTTTCAGATTTATATGTGAGGGCTATCAATTTGAATAAAATGGTAGGAGTGATAATTAATTAAAGGCCTAATTAATATCTCAATATTATCAAATCAAAAATATTTTTACATAAATTGCAATATTTCTTTTGTGGAATTTAGTGGCAAACACAAATATACTTTCTTTGTGATCGGTCCTTGAGAAGGAGAAGCTAAATAGGAACAACTTCCATGACTGGTTCTAGACATTGAGAATCATTCTCACTCAAGAGTGCAAGCTCTATGTCCTGGAGAAACTAGAGCCAAAGGAACCCACTCCCACCACACCTAAGACTGACAAGGATGCTTACTGGAAGAAATATGAAGATGTCATGACTGTCAAGTGCCTGATGTTGTGCTCAATGAACTATGAGTTGTGGAAACAATATGAGAACATGGATGTAATTGAGATGGTAACACGTCTTAAGAACATGTACCAAGACCAGGCAAGACAAGAGAGATATGACATCTCAAAGGCGTAGTGCAATATGGCCGAAGGAGATCCAGTAGGTTCTCATACACTCAAGTTGATTGGGTATATGGAGAACCTTGCTAGATTGGGATTTCCATTGGGTCAAGTGTTGGCTACAGACGTGTTCTACAATCATCGCTAGAATCATACAACCAATTTGTCATAAATGACAACGTGAATGATTTTGACAATCCGCTATCATAATTACTTGGCATGTTGAGAACCACTGAAGTGCAAATGAAGAAGGGCAAACCAAAATATGTGATGATTAGTAGAGGAAAGTGTAATGGCAAAGGAAAAACTAAGAAGAGTTCTAAATCTATCCAGAAACCAAAGTCTTCTGCACTAAAAGCTAAGGGAGGAGTAAATAAGGAAGGAAAGTGCCACCACTATCACCAGCCTAGACACTGGAAAAGGAACTGTCCTCTTTATATATAGAAACTATGGAAGAAGATGGAGATAGAGATCTCCACTTTAAGTCCCAAGAAGAAATAAACTAGAATTGTGCGGAGCAAGAGTTGCTTCCACCACAATCGAAATATGTCATTCATGTAATGAGCATGTAATAGAATTAGTGAATTACTATTATGTATCCGTCATTCATGAAAAAATCATGTATCTTGTATGGATAAGAATATTATGAATATATTTGATGTTTTTATTTCAAAAGATAAGATCTTATATGGTAGTACCCCATTGTGTCATAAACTATACTTGATAGTTCTAAAGATAAATATGTACATATACTGAATGACTTGATGATTCAAACAAAGAATACCTATAGTATTATCATCTAGTACACATAAATGATAATTGTATTTTTAGAATCCATAATGATGGTTATCTAGACTCATTTGGTCCTTGAACAAATATAGACATGGAGGTCCTATTTATTGGGAAATATTCTAAAAGCACCTTTCATTACATGTAGTCAGAGAGTGAATATTCTATTAGGATTCATACTACAAATCTTATCAAAGCTGAAGGCCAAATCCCTAACCAACACATGTGAATCCTTAACCAATAAGACTTGCTCAGGGACAATCCCTGACCAACATACCCTCACCAAAATCTTAGTGACCAATAGTGGTTGGCTAGGACCTACCCTGACCAATAGGAGTGGAATCCTTGTGCAACTAGTATAGGAATACAAAAGAATCTCCTAGGGCAATACATTGTATCCAAGGCACATCCTTGACCAATAGGAATGTATGTCGTAATTTTGATATCTCCATATATGAACATATATAACATCCAAAATATTACACATGAGAAGTAAATCATTACACATCAGATAATAACACCTTGAATATAACAAAAAAGAACATTGCATTAAATTTGTAATTGTAATGTCTCCATCCAAAAAACATGATTGGAGCATCATGTTTTCCCCTCAAAAGATAACTCATATCCTCTAATATCACATTGATAAAGCATTCTTATGCATGGCATGACACATCACATTATTTCAAACAAAAAATAAACTTGCATATTTCCACCTGGGTCTGATTACTTCATTCATTCTCCTTAGCATTACTTCTACAACTTCCATCATGAGGGCTTTCTCCAAGATTTGCTTCAGTCCTTCTACTTTGTGGAGTGTTTCTAATAGCATGCATTAATATATATCAACTTTTCATAACAATATACAAGTTCATAAGCGACAATCGACACTATTTATAGAATGTATGTAACAAAAGTAATCGAATATAATTCTCATTTATGTATGCATGACATATAACACATGTTTTCATCATCATAAATAACATTCATATATTTTCTATTGAACACACACACATAGACTGTATAAAAAGTGTATATAGCAGCCATGTTGTGTTTTAGATAGTTTTTTCTTTCTAAAAAAATGTGGTCTCTTGTTGTCGAGGGTGGGTACAACACGCCGGCTGCTTGGGCTGTAGCCGCCCAAAATTTTTATTATTATGTTATTTTGATACCATGTTGTGATCGTAATATTATATGTACATTTTACTGCAACATATATCTGCAATATGATGTTACAATACCTAATTTAAAGGAGGTATGTATCCCGCTTGCCAGAATAAGAATCCATTGTATGAATATGGAAATGGAACTTAAGAACTTTGCATATTATTTCTATGCTAAAGAAAGACATTGTATTAAGAAAACTTAGTATGTAACTAATTTATTTAAAAAACTCAGAATTGATGCTATATATATTTCTTACATGTTGATGTGTGGGTGATTGCCATGATCCTGAAAATTGATATCCAGGAAAAAAGGTAGTACCATATGACAGTTGACTTTGTGTAAGTATACAATTATATTTCAAAAGTTATTTGTTTGATGAGAAACTTAAAAATGTTTACAAATATAACAAAAAATATAACACATAGTATAAAAACATGTACTAGAGAAGACAAAGAAGTTAGTCCACTCAATGTATTTTTCACTTTAGCCATATTTCTGTTATATGTTGGCTAAATGGACATCAGTTAATCCCTTTTGTTTTGATAATGACAAACATTTCATTCTTGTTGATCTAACGTGCTACTTGAGTGTTGTAGGAATAAGGTGGATGACAAAGCTTTGGGAAATCGATATGCTTGAATGCTTGTATTTTTCATGAATTGTAATAAATTGTATGAACTTGTACAAATATATAATGTACAAGTACTTAGACATCATGTAAATCAAGTGTTAGATCTTCCCTAGACAATCACTACACTTAGATAGTTCATCCCCTTCAATAGTGTCACATATGCATACTCATACATACACTTAGTATTTAATTTGAAACATTGAAATAGGGTCAATCTCGGTCGACAAAATCCTCGACCAAGACACTCTCAGTCGACAAACTTCTCGACCGAGAAAGACCCAAGTAGCCATTAGACACAGCTGACAAGGTAGTTGGCAGTTGGAGATGAACGTTGCAAACACTTGCTCCAGAGAGCCTGTCGGTCGACAATTCCTCGACCGAGATTGGTTCTGACAGCACTTGCAGGATTAATTAACTAGTCGTTGCTAAAGTAACTAAAGTGTACCTAACGGCTAGTTAAGCACTTAGAACCCCCTAGAAAGTGTCTAGAACGTCCTTAAGCACTTGTAGGTCATTCCTATAAATAGGGCATGCCTTAGGACACCTAAACACATCTATTCTACACTTAAGCAATCCTTGAGCATACATTTGCATTAAGCAACCTGTTTTGAGCAATTGAGCAATACTTGCAATTGGCTACTCTTCTCCTTGCTCTAATTTCGTGTCCTATTGGCTAGTATCTCGTATCCACAGCAATCACACTTCCATATACATTGGTTAGGAGATCTACACGCTTGATATAGGCAAATCAAGCCTTGTGCTTCAAAGGTTAAGTGTAATTTCCTTTTCCTTTCTTGTTCACTCTTATTGCCTGTACTCTCCTTGCTACTCCTAGGGTTGGAGGCTGCGGATTGGAGAGGATCGTGATCTTCTTGGTGAAGAAGGAGGCTTTGGACTACTTCAAGAAGGTTGGTGCAACGGGAGGCTACTTCAAAGAGGAAGGCTACTTCAAGGGGGAGCTTGGAGTTACTTAAAGAAGGTTGCCTCAAGTTGGTGCATCTACTTCAAAGTGAAGGTTGTCCAAAGGGGTGTAAGAAAGTATTGTATTTTATGTAAAATCCTTGAAGAGGTAATAAAATTAATACTTTCAAAATCCCGGTTGGGTAAGCAACCGGGTAGTTGACTGACTACCTTAGTATTTGCTAAGGTTGGAACCACTCTAAATCCATGGTCTCCTTCTTGCTTTTTCATTTGTGGTCATTTGAGTTAAATAAGTATTGAATTATCTTTAAAACCTTATTCACCCCCCTCTAGTGGTTTTTCAATTGGTATCAGAGCGAGCTTCAAGGAACTCTAACCAAGTCTTGAAGAATGGGTGACGGGTTGCTCAACAACCTCAACCTTGAAGGGACACTTGTGGCTAGGCCTCTGGTATTTGATGGAACTAACTACACCTACTGGAAAAGAAGAATGCAATTTTATTTCCAAGGGATTAGTTGGGATCTATGGAGGATGGTGTCAACCCCTTATGAACTTCCTCAAGCGGAATATGCAGCTTGGGACACCAATACAGTAAAGTCTGCCCAAATGAATGCAAAGGCTGTAAGTATACTTTATTGTTCAATTTCAGTTGGAGAATTTAATAGAATATCAAATTGTGAAACGTCTTATGAAATTTGGCATAGACTTTCCATAACTTATGAAGGACCTGTGCAAGTTAAGAATTCTAAAATTGGAATGCTTAAACAGAAATTTGAACAGTTCCGTATGGATCCAAATGAATCTATTAGTGACATGTATGCAAAATTCTCTTCTATTGTAAATGGGTTGAATGCTTTAGGTAAAGTTATTAGTGAGGAAGATCAGGTGTCAAAGATCCTTAGATCACTTCCTCCCAAATACAAGCCCAAGGTGACGGCCATTGAAGAAGCAAATGACTTCACCCGACTGAGGATGGAACAACTCATTGGCAACCTAGAAGCTCATGAAGCAACCCCAGAAGAAGAAGAAAGAAGAGAATGTGAACTTCAACAAGGGAAAAAGAAGGATGTGGCTCTAAAAGCTTCAAAGATCATCACACCGGAAAGTGAGGAGTCAAGTGAAGAAGAAGGAGAAGAAGCCTTGATTGTAAATTGTAAGAAATATAAAAGATTTAGATCTAACAAAATTTCTAGTTCTTCTTCTTCTCCTAGGTGTTTTGAGTGTGGAAAGAAAGGACATCTCAAAAATGAATGCCCTAAAACAAAGAAAGGAAAGAAAAGTTCACACAAAAAGAAGGGAGAAAAAGCTTACAAAGTTGCATGGGATGAGTCAAGTGAGAGTGAAAGTGGAGAAGAAAAGGTGGAATGTCTAATGGCAAGAGAAGATGATGAAGACTCACAAGAGGTAAGCCTTCTTGATCTTCCTAAAGAAGAGTTAATTACTAGTCTACAAGAAACTCATGATAAGTATGTTGATTGCAAAAAGAAACTAAAGAAGGTTACCAAAACAAATGATGAGTTATATGCTAGATTAAATGATCTCTCTTCTGAAAAGAACAACATTGAACTTGAGAATTTGTCTTTAAAAACATCTTTAAATGACTGCACTAGAAAGTTACTTACTCTAGAAACGAATGTTGATCTTCTTTCTCAAGAAAAATTTGATTTGTTAGCAAAACTGAGTGATTTTCAGACCCAACCAATCTTATGTAACCATCTAGACTATGATAATGTTGTAAAAGAAAGAGACTCTCTATTATCTAATTTAGATCAAGCAAGGAAAGAATTACACAAGAAGATGGATGGCATTGCTAAGCTACAAAGAAACCTAAATGACTTAAAAGGAAAAGAGATCCTTAATGATATTCTGAAAATTTCATCTAGTTTCAATGGAAGAAGAGGATTAGGATATAATCCAAAGAAAAATCAACCCAAAAGAGCTAAAGCATCCAAGACTCAGACTATGTTTGTACCTAAGAACACAATTCCTAGAAAGAGAAATGAAGTTGATTCTATTACCTGTCATTTTTGTCTAAGTCTTGGACATTATTCATTTTCATGCCCTTATAAGAACAAGGATTCTGCATTAGTTTGGGTTCCAAAACCTCAAACTTAGTAGACTTGAATGAAATTCAGTTGAGATATGATCTAATGCTTATCTTTGAAGATTATATTGTCTCATCTCAACTTAACAAAAGGTCTCATGCATTATGGTAATTTTCTGAACTGATATACTGAAACAGAAACTTTTTCGGTCGAAGTATTGTCGACCGAAAATATAATCGGTCAAACTTTTGTTGACCGACCAATTGTATGTGACAAATTAAAATCTACAGCAACAACCTGAGTAATACAACAACTTTCTCGATCGACGATTGGTCGACCGAGAGAGGTGTCGGTCAAACTTTTGTCGACCGACTGAAGTTCTGAGTCAAATTCTCAGTCTGTAATTAAATGCTCCTAACCATACCGGACCATCACATGGGTACCGAAACCTACATTTTAATACAGGATTGGGTGGTCGATAGTGGATGTTCCAAACACATGACCGGAAACAAGGATGCATTTCAAACTTTTGAAGAAAAGAACAGTGGAACAGTCACCTTTAGAGATAATGGTAAAGGTAAAATCGTTGGAATAGGTAACATTGGTACAAACCTTGAAATAAAGAATGTTTTACTCGTTGATGGTTTGCACCATAATTTAATAAGTGTTAGTCAATTATGTGACAGTGGATATGATGTTTTATTTAACAAAAATTGCTGCAAGTTATTAATAGAAAACACTACAAATGTTGTTTATGAAGGAAAACGAGTTGGAAACCTTTATATTCTTAGACCTAACTCTATGAAATCTGTAGTAGGAAAATGCTTACTTGCAAATGAAAATACTTTACAACTATGGCATAAAAAGTTAGGACACGCTAGTTCACATGTTATCAAAAAGTTAGTTAAATATGATCTTGTTCGTGGTTTGCCTAATTTATCTTTTGATCAAGTTGAAAATTGTGAACCATGTACCTTGGGTAAGCAAACAAAAACCTCTTTTAAACCCAAAAGTGTACTTAGCACCTGTAGATCCTTAGAATTGATTCATATGGATTTATTTGGACCTATGAGGACACAATCTATTGGTGGCAAAAGATATTGTTTTGTTATTGTTGATGATTATAGTAGATATACATGGGTACATTTTCTTACAACCAAAGATGACACTATTCATGTCTTTATAAAATTTTGTTCCAAGATTGAAAATCTATTACAAAACAAAATATGTACCATTAGAAGTGATCATGGGGGAGAATTTGAGAACCATTTATTTGAAGAATTTTGCACATCTCAAGGATACACTCACAACTTTTCTGCCCCACACACTCCACAACAAAATGGTATAGTTGAAAGGAAAAATCGATCACTACAAGAAATGGCTAGGACTATGATGCTCGAACATAACATACCAAAAACTTTTTGGGCTGAAGCTGTAAACACCGCATGCTATGTGTTAAATAGAGTAACTATTCACTCCTATTTGAAGAAAACACCATATGAAATAATACATACTAAGAAACCTAGAGTTGACTATTTTCATACCTTTGGATCCACATGCTATATCTTAAACACTAAAGAGGATATAGATAAGTTTGATTCTAAATCACATAAAGAATTCTTTTTGGGATATTCTACCTCTAGCAAAGCATTTAGAGTCTACAACACTATTTCTATAAAAGTTGAGGAATCTATTCATATTTCTTTTCATGAAGAGCCAAAATCAGAAAATCCTAAAATAGTTGATCTCACTCATCAATTCGAAAATTTATCCATACCCAATGACAGTGAGAAAAATACTACAAGCAATGACAAAGCTGAAACACAACCTACACCTAGACTCATTAAGGATCATCCTCAAGAATTAATTATTGGAAATCCTAATGATAAAGTCAAAACTCATTCTTCTTTTAAGGATGTTGCAAACATGGCCTTTGTTTCTATTATTGAACCTAAGAAGGTATCTGAAGCTCTTAAAGATGACTATTAGATAATAGCAATGCAAGAAGAATTAAATCAATTCACTAAAAATGATGTATGGGATTTAGTTCCTAAACCACAAGATAAAACCATCATTGGAACTAAATGGGTTTTAGGAATAAGCTAAATGAGGCAGGGGAAGTAATAAGAAATAAAGCTAGGTTAGTATCACAAGGATATAATGACCAAGAAGGAATAGACTTTGATGAAACGTATGCACCAGTAGCAAGACTTGAAGCTATTAGAATGTTACTAGCTATTGCTGCACACAAAAACATCAAACTCTACCAAATGGATGTAAAAAGTGCATTTCTAAATGGAATCATTCAAGAAGAAGTATATGTTGCCCAACCACCTGGTTTTGAAATACCAAAAAAAGGTGACTATGTTTATAAACTTAAGAAAGCACTTTATGGTTTAAAACAAGCACCGAGGAACTGGTATGAAAGGCTCAAGACATATCTTTTTGATAATGGTTTTTCTATTGGAAATTTAGATTCTACTTTATTTTTCAAAACATATACATCTGATTTTCTAGTTGTTCAAATATATGTTGATGACATTATTTTTGGAACTTCAAATGAATCATTGTGCACACAATTCAGTGACATTATGCAAAAAGAATTTGAAATGAGCCTCATGGGTGAACTAACTTTCTTTCTTGGTTTCCAAATTAAACAAACACCTTCCGATATTTTTATAAGCCAAGAAAAGTATACTAAAGAACTCTTAAAACGTTTTGGGATGGATCAATGCAAACATGCTACTACTCCTATGGCTACCTCTATTAAAATTGATAAGGATGAAAATGGGGAACCTAATGATGATTCCTTATATAGAGCCATGATTGGTAGTTTGCTTTACTTAATCGCTTCTAGACCGGACATCATGTTTTCCGTTGGTCTTTGTGCTCGATTTCAATCACAACCCATGCACTCTCATTTTCAAGAAGTTAAACAGATTCTTCGATACTTAGCTGGCACCACGTGTTTTGGTTTATGGTATCCAAAAGGACAATCCTTGGGTTTTTAAAGCTTATACTGATGCAGATTATGCTGGTTGTCGACTTGACTATAAGAGCACTAGTGGTGGTTGTTTCTTGTTAGGAAAAGCTTTAGTATCTTGGTTTATCAAGAAACAAAACATGGTTGCCCTCTCTACAACTGAAGCTGAATATATGGCAGCTGGATCTTGTTGTGCTCAAGTGCTTTATATGCAACAAGTGTTAAACGATTATGGTATTACTCTTTCATCTACGCCTATCTTTTGTGACAACACAAGTGCTATAAACTTAGCACACAATCCTATTTTACACAGCCGAGCTAAACATATTGAAATCTGTCATCACTTTTTACGGGATCATATCTCTAAGAATCATGTTTCCCTTCATCATGTTGATACGGAAGATCAATTGGCTGATATTTTTACAAAACCGCTTCCACTAGACCAATTTAACAAAATAAGGAAGCAACTGCTTATCACGCCCTTAGAAGATGTTTTCTTTGATATTTGTGCTTCTTAAATGGACATCTTTTTCATAAGATTTGATGGGACATCAAATTAAGGGGGAGTTTTTTGTTTTAACGGATATTTTTTTGAAATGACAAAGGGGGAGAATAAAAATAAATCTTAAAACATAGTAATTGTGCAAAACTCAATCAATGAGTTTCATAAACTCTTGGCTTTACATTGAAAGTTGCTATATTCCCTAAAGAATTGGATTTCATGTTCCATAATTCATGGGGAATAATAAGCACACATTTTATAAACAAGAGAAGAAATTCACAAAGTAAATTTCAGGTATGAAACTAAATTTCTCTTAAAGACTAATTGATTTATATTTTGGAAATGTTTGTCATCTTCAAAAGGGGGGATATTGTTGGCTAAATGGGCATCAGTTAATCCCTTTTATTTTGATAATGACAAACATTTCATTCTTGTTGATCTAACGTGCTACTTGAGTGTTGCAGGAATAAGGTGGATGACAAAGCTTTGGGAAATCTATATGCTTGAATACTTGTATTTTTCATGAATTGTAATAAATTGTAAAAACTTGTACAAATATATAATGTACAAGTACTTAGACATCATGTAAATCAAGTGTAATATCTTCCCTATCCAATCACTACACTTATATAGTTCATCCCCTTCAATAGTGTCACATATGCACACTCATACATACACTTAGTATTTTATTTGAAACATTGAAACAGGGTCAATCTTGGTCGACAAAATCCTCGACCGAGACACTCTCGGTCGACAAACTTCTCGACTGAGAAAGACCCAAGTAGCTATTAGACACAGCTGACAAGGTAGTTGGCAGTTGGAGATGAACGTTGCAAACACTTGCTCCAGAGAGCCTGTCGGTCGACAAATCCTCGACCGAGTAGGTATCTCAGTCGACAATTCCTCGACCGAGATTGGTTCTGACAGCACTTGCAGAATTAATTAACTAGCCATTGCTAAAGCAACTAAAGTGTACCTAACGGCTAGTTAAGCACTTAGAACCCCCTAGAAAGTGTCTAGAACATCCTTAAGAACTTGTAGGTCATTCCTATAATTAGGACATGCCTTAGGAGACCTAAACACATCTATTCTACACTTAAGCAATCCTTGAGCATACATTTGCATTAAGCAACCTGTTTTGAGCAATTGAGCAATACTTGCAATTAGCTACTCTTCTCCTTGCTCTAATTTCGTGTCCTATTGGCTAGTATCTTCTATCCACAGTAATCACACTTCCATATACATTGGTTAGGAGATCTACACGCTTGATATAGGCAAATCAAGCCTTGTGCTTCAAAGGTTAAGTGTAATTTCCTTTTCCTTTCTTGTTCACTCTTATTGCCTATACTCTCCTTGCTACTCCTAGGGTTGGAGGATGTGGATTGGAGAGGGTCGTGATCTTCTTGGTGAAGAAGGAGGCTTTGGACTACTTCAAGAAGGCTGGTGCAACGGGAGGCTACTTCAAAGAGGAAGGCTACTTCAAGGGGGAGCTTGGAGTTACTTCAAGAAGGCTGCCTCAAGTTGGTTCATCTACTTCAAAGTGAAGGTTGTCCAAAGGGGTGTAAGAAAGTATTCTATTTTATGTAAAATACTTGAAGAGGTAATAAAATTAATACTTCCAAAATCCTGGTTGGGTAAGCAACCGGGTAGTGGACTGACTACCTTAGTATTTGCTAAGGTTGGAACCACTCTAAATCCCTTGTCTCCTTCTTGCTTTTTCATTTGTGGTCATTTGAGTTAAATAAGTATTGAATTATCTTTAAAACCCTATTCACCCCCTCTAGTGGTTTTTCATTATATTCTTCAATTTTACTCTAAAGTACTTCGTCAGTTTCCTATAAATATAAATATTAAAATTTATACACTTTAAGCTATTATTTAATTAACATGACAATACACTTTGTTGGGAGTAGTGGTGTTGTACAATTTTTTCCTAGAAGATAATATATGTATTTATGAAACAATCCAATTTAGTGAAAAAATAAAGAAATAAGATAATATAAACGTTGGATGTTCTTACCAGCTCATGACATTTTCTTACAAATGTTTTATCTCTAGTACAATGATTCATCTACTTCTTTGATCTATTAATCTTATTGTTCTTTGCAATTGCCTGAATTGACATAAACAAATGATAGTAAATAAATTTCAATTACATAGTAGCAATCTATATGAAATGTGTATACATTTCCTACATTTTATGTTTAACAATAGCACATAAGTTGTAACGAAGAGTATAAAATATAATTTTGTACTTTACATAAAGGTTTATGTCCATCGAAAACAACATGGCCACTTGTTGTTAGAGTGAAGGAGGGCGGATTTCTGGATTGTAGCATTTCAAAAAAATAGTTATGATACTATTGTGATACCATGTACTGACTTTAATTAATAGCAATGTATTATAAAATATGAACATTTGTCTTATCTGTGTTTTAGGTTGTTTCTATTTTCAACAAATCTAAAAAACTTCTCACGATTAATTTGAGAATCATTTGAATCTGCTTCCAGCATTGCATCTGTATCATCTTGATACTTCAACCAATATTTCACTTTTAATTCTGGCCTCCAATCAGTTAGGCTAGAACTTATATGCATCCATACCCTCTTCCCAACCATTTGGATGATCATCCAAGTCAATATAAGCCTACTTCATATAAAATAATACATAAATAAAAATAAATATATATAACATGCCAGAGTGAACTTATCATGAAAATGTATTATTACCTTTACAATGTCTCTTGTGTCAATGAATGATGATATTGGCATTTGTGGCTAATACTTATCAACATGCCACAAAGATGGTCTTCTAGCTAAAATCTAACACAATAGGCTTAATTTTTTTCCGACTTCTCCAATATCAAAACCATTGTCATCAAAAACTATATGGTGCCTCTCACCAGGGGGTATCTTAAGCTTTGAGATAATCGTAGGGCATCTCCCACACTTTTCAATTGGATGGAGTTCAATGTTTCTTCTTTGATCATTTTCTTCTTCAACATCTATATTTATAGTTGGAGGTGAGGCTGCAGGAGTAATAGTTGTATCCTCTTCTTCAACTTCAGTTCTTTGTGCCAACCTCATTGATTTCCTCGACATCTAATTATTATATAGAATATAAAAAATCATTCAAGATAATTATAATAAGGAAATATGATTAAAATAGAAATAAGTAGAAATATTTTGGAATAACACATAAAACAACAACATACACGCTATAGAAAACCTATATGACACACCTTGATATGTCTAATTTCTAGTTTTTATGTACCTTAAGTAGACGAAAAGGGTATACGCATTTTAAAAAAAAGAGCAACCTAATTTCCATCTATCGATAAATTCAACATAAGATACAGTCATATCTAAATACTGGATAATGCCATTACTAGATACATGAATAAAGTATGAAAAAAAGTTAATACTCCAACTAATATACCTTATATACATGGAGCAATACCTGGAAAATTGAAGGCGAGCATAAAAACATCATATAATTATCTGAACACAAGATAAGATAAAAACAATTGAATACTATCAAAAATTCTCTCTTCCACATGTTCAAATGCATACAAAATATTCATGTAATAAAAAACAACATCAACTTTTAATTATCACACATCATGGTGTTAACAACTAAAAAGGATTGTGATAAACAATAGTTGAACCCTCCATATCCGTCCTTGTCCAGGATATATTCTCACTATCATCATGACTTGATTTGTTGAATGGTGCCTCAACACAAATTCTCCCGTATGAGGCAAATGAACAATTCCCTTGGTGGGACCTTCAATACTACAAGCCAATTTGTGTCCATTGGATCCTGAACATAGAAGCACTATTGAGCCTGAGAATACTACGACACGACCCCATGCGCTTGCGGGTGTAGTGTTTTGGTAGACGTAGGTAGGCAGTTTAGGTTTTATAAATTTCGAAAGTGAATCCACCTGTGTGCTTCCGTCCACGGGGTTGCATATATTCAAAAACTCCAATTGAGTAGTGTGCAAAACCATTGGTGGGAGCCCACAGAAACCTCGAGTTATATTTGAGGGGGGCATAGGAAGGAAAGAAATAATACTTTTACATATGGAGAAGGAGAGAGAGGCTTAGTATGCAAACTGAGATATAAATAGGAATAACAAACATTCAACCAAGTACAAATATCTAGGGGGTTAGTGGCCATGATCATGCTTACACCCACCATCAAAACACTTTTTAGGCAACGTGTATAGATTTCACACACACACACATATATATATATATATATATATATATTTATTTATTTATTTATTTATTTATTTATTTATATGAGTGAAGTTGGTTGACACTTGAGTGTACCAAAGATGCTATACACCTCAATTGTTTTCCATCATAAAGTAGTTATTATAAAAATATGAACCATTGATCTTCTTAAATATCTTAAGAACACCCTACATAATAAATTTCATCTCATTTGGACACTTATAGGTCATGCATCTAGGAGGGGGGGATTATGCATTTTGAATTAGCTTTGTGCTTTCATTTTTTGTCCTTGGATGAGTGACTTACACTCATCCAAATGGGCTCAAATTTTGTATGGGGCTTATTAATATTGTAATAATGAAGATAAATGGATTAGATTTTGCAAAAATATGTTCTAGATAGGAAAACACCTTTGGGGTGTACGGTGTGATCTATACACTCGAGTGTATTCTATCTTGATTCTCTCTCTCTCTCTCTCTCTCTCTATATATATATATATATATATATATATATATATATATATATACACACATATATATACATAAATATGTATATATTTGGGATTGTTTTGGCTATTTAATTAGATATTCACATTAATCATTTTAATATTCAATCATATGCAATAAAATAAATCCAATCATATAGATTTCAATCCAGATACACCGTAAATTGATCTGACTCTGACACCACTGTTGGAAAATCGAGATGACAGGTAATGAAGCGGAACAAAAAATATACTGCCTGATTCCCTAACAAGTAGTTCGTGTCAACAACAATGTATCTAGTAAAGAGGGTAGTATATATGGTCCTGGAGCAAGTCTAGTGACAACTCTTATAGCAATGTGCTTCTTTGACAAGTAGCACTCAGACAACTGGTAGTGGCAGCCTCCTGGCGCAACACTATGAATGGGGGTGGTTGTTGTCCTCCTAGTGGATGGAAACGGGCTCCACACCTCTACGTAGTCCACACGGACTATCAGGAACTTGACATTGTGCTACTGAAACCAGCGTAAAGGAGTTGTCCCTTCGAACATCAACCTGTTAGGGTTGATTTGCTCTCCCTTGTCTCTCCCTTGTTGTCCCTCCCTTTTACGGGTAGAACTTGCTATGACTCTCTAGTTACCACAACTAGATAGGACCATGTTTGGTATGAATTCAGAAAGGTTGACTCCCATTTATTTATAAGAGGTCCAGGTTTAGGGTTTCTAGATCAAGTAGGAGTCAAGGAGACAAAATTTCATGAATTTTCTAGAAGCTACAAACAGTGAATCGGTCGGTTTATATGTGAACCGGTCAGTTCAGCCCTTGAACTGATCGGGTCATAATGTTTCCTATTTGCAAAAATATTATCTTTCATTATTTGATTAATGCACAATATGATGTCAACATCAATCCTTGATCCAATCATATTGATCATTGAACCGGGCAATCCAGATGGTGAACCGATTGTTTCATTTTATGAAATGGTTGTTTCACTTCATGAAACTATTGTTTCACTTGTAAATATTCATTTCATATCATGAAATGGTCATTTCATATTATGAAATGGTCACTTCACTTTCCAGTTCATCTACTGTATAACCAATGTTGTTTAAATTGAATACCTAAACACTTTAGTAATCAACTTAAACATTATTCATGAGTAAACTCCTTTTCAATGTGCATCCCATGTGTGTGACCCTATAGGTCCCAAATTATGTTGGTAGTGAATGTCCATAGCTAAATTGAATACCTAAACACTTTAGTAATCATCTTAAACATTATTCATGAGTAAACTCCTTTTCAAGGTGCATCCCATGTATGTGACCCTATAGGTCCCAAATTATGTTGGTAGTGAATGTCCAAAGCTAGCTTATGACATCACAAGCAATGAGTTCTATCTAGCAACACATCATTGCTACCCAAGTAATTGAAAAATTAGAGAAAAACTTCAACCTACAAACCATGATCAGTGTTATCGTGATCGTATGGTTCCTTTGTCTCTGATATCTGGATTGAACTCAAGTCATGCAACCATCATCATCTCAAAGTCCAATCCACATTCCTTGAACTAGAGTTGACTGTATGAGATGCATGTGAGCTCACATATCATATATTAAGTCACATGAGTATAGTCATACATCTCTAAGTCTCGCTTATCAAGTGGCATGGATATCAATCTCCTGTAGGAGGGACAAATTCCATCTACATCACTCACATTCAATCCCCACATGTCACAATGTACCCGAGCATCACCTTTATGGCAACCCGTATTCAAGGTTATGTTGGATAGTGTTAAAGTTTATTGAATGACATGTGATGAGTATAATGAATTTAGGTCTAAGAACCACAATCGCCACTATCACTATGAGAGTTGATTCTAACTACCATCATGTGGTCTCCATGTATCACTCTCAAGGTGGGTTTGTCTGGTACATTGTTATACAACAAGTATCTATGTGCTTAGTTTGATATCATATATCATGGCTAATGAGATTTTGTCATCAACTAACACAAACTCTAGTCATATGTATTATTGTTGTCTATTTAAATTCCACATTTATGTCTAACTAGGGGCATAACAAGAATGTATGTAATCTTATCATTCATATGATCTCCTTGTTTAGGTCATCAACTTGAAGATGTATGTCATCGAGTAACTTCATTATTTAGAAATCTATTACATATGTGTCATCATCTCATGATTGAGACAAACATAATAAATGTAGTTACCTTTATAATTATCAAATTATGTATCTAATACCCCATTACAATCATCATATGATTGGCTCTTTGGGAATACATACCAACACGACTAGAATCCTAAATTATTGGCTTGCCAACAAGACCCAGTGAAACTCATAATCGAGAAGGTATATTATTGTAAGAATTGGTCAAGCAAAGAAACTCCAACCTAACTTAGTCAAAGTTAGAATCAAAAAGTCTCATTATTGTAAAATAATTGGCTTCTCATAACTCCAATCGAGGGACTAGCTTCCTAGTAGATCGACTTGCTAGTAAGACCCCATCAAACTCAAAATTGAGAAGGCTCATTATTACAGATGAACTTAAAATTGACCACCAACTGGTAAACTGAGATGTCTTTGGGTTGAGGCTTATATTTAAGCCAATCGACTGGCGACGGAGACCATGTCTTCCCAGTTGTCTCTAGGAGCAATTTTTAGGGTTTCAACCCTCATTTACCCCATAAAAGGAGGGGAATCTGATCATCTTTTTTATCCTTATTTTACACTTCATTCTTGGTCATCTTAGAGACCCCCTCAAGTGTATGGGGCAAGAAAAGGAGAAAAGGAGCCATTGTCATCCTCACATAGATTTATTCATTGTTGCATCTTGGCAATATGACTCCTTCTATCCCTATCCTTACTTCTGTATTTGTTTCCATTACGTCTGAGTAGTTTTACTGGGGCATGGGGTAGCCCCATAGACCATTCTTACCTTAATTGTTTTTAACTCCAATGTTGAAGTGATTAGATGTTTTCTGCCCATTTTTGCATTCTTTCTTTGGTTAGATATATTACATTCTTTTAAGGATGATGAGACCCCATGAAGAACTGAATGCAAATAAAGGATCCATGTAGTTGTCCCCAACATTGTTGGGACTGAGGATTAGATGATGATGATCTGAGGCGATGAGACCACCTATCCCAACAAGACTAAACCCATAATCTTCTAATGAGACATGTTGATTGAGTTTATGATCTTTTTATGTAGTTTATCTTGTTTGTTATACCTTATGGTGACAAGACCACCCTATGTATGAGTTCACACATCGTATCTTGATAAAACAACCTGATAGACTTTTTGTTGGAGGGTTGGATGAGGATCGTCAAATGCTGAGACCAGGAGTTTGAGAGAAGTTTGGCCCTTGTGAGATTTGTGCTCTGTAAGGATACAAATATACATGGTCCTAATTTAATCATTACAATTAAGAACTTGAACAGGTTAGGTAAAAACATGATCTATAGTGGTAATCCTCTAGACCCCTGGTATCTCTCATCATTAATCAATCGAAAACCTAATTAACTAGTTGTTTTCTACACTTCAAATTACTTCTTTATCTTTAGCAAATTTCAACAAACCGGAACTTATATGTTGTTCATTGCAAAAAGATTCAATTTGGTCTCTTAAAAATATTCTTCCTCAAGACCGGTACCTTTTTATATTAAGAATTCACTTACTTATTTACAAGTGAATTGTTTTTCATTAAAAGGTTAAGCTATAGGATTCCCTCATAGTGAAGGATGTGATGAAGTGATATTCCTATCTTGCTTTCTTAAATTACCTCTACTTCCCTATTTTGTATAATGTTGCACAATTTGTCCCCACTTCACCATTTTAATGATAAATGATCATATATAACACTCTTGTAAAAAAAAGGATAAGTAAGGGTGTTATTTTGAGATTTCCAGAATTAGGTTTAACGAAAACAAATTATGTGGAGGTGTTTATGAAATAATTGTTATTTAGTGTCTTGTTGACCAATTCAATAGTTCTTATAGAAATACATAATTTATAGGGGTGTAATAGGAATATTAGAAATCATGTGATTCTCTAACATCTATTATTCATTAGTATTAATTTGAAAGGGAAAAAATCAAAATAATCCTTGATTGAAGAATTAATTATATATCAAAGGGAGCATTTTTATTTTCAAACTTGGTCAATATGAATGCTAACTAATAAGGGAAAACCTTTCATATTTTTTTGCTTTTAAAATAGAGTTTTCAAGTTGTAGAAAATCATAAAAAGTAAAGTTTTAATGTTTATTCACTTCTTTGGAAATGTCAATTGATGTGGGTAATAGGCATGATCCGAATAAATTTTGCAATGTGGCATATGAATTGTGTACATTGTTCAATGGTGATAAAAACTAAAAACCAAGGAATTCTCCTTGCTTTTGAATTATAAATTATAAAGTTAGTAACTCCTAGTTCAGGTGTTCTATTTTTAAGAAGAAGAAAAATCCATCGCATTTAATACGTAGAATTTTGGTTGATTGGTTAATTAACTGTAACAAGTCTAAATAGTGGTAATTTCTTTCCATGTATGCAATGACTAACAAAAAAAGAAGAGTCATTGGAAAGAGTGACTATGTAACAAATAATTTTGGTCAAGATCTAATAATTATTATGACTATGGTTTGATCGAATCTCTATTAATTTTGTAATTCTGGCAATGATGAGATTTGAAATAATTAGAGAAGTATTCAAAAGATAATTAAGTCTTGTAGAATATTATGAGATTTTATTGATATAATAAATATAAGTGAGAATATAGTGTTTGGTTTGTGGTCAAGATTACTTACTAGACTAAGGAATATCATAAGACACATATATAATAAACAAATGATATAAAATACCATCTTAGGAATGATATTATGAAATGAGTTTGGATGCTAACTAGTGGGTATGGAAAATAAACCATTAGCTAGCATTGTAGTTTATATCGTAATGAATGGTTCAAAAATAATAATAAATAATGAAAATCTTTTGGAGATATGGATTATACATAGATAAATTTTGGAAAATGTACCCTAGTCTATACTAAAAACATAATCACCTTATGCTTCATTTTTGTTGGTTTTAATACAAAAATAACCAAAATATGTTCTTAACAATATAATTGAATCCTACACTCCTTCTCTATGTTATATATAGCTTCCTTTCCCCTATATGTATTGTTGCACTCAAAACCACAATCATGGATGAGCTCCCATCGCCTCTACCTCCTCTCATTCTCCATTGCCTATAGAAACAATATTATATAGTCTAGCACAGTCCTTCAATGTAGAAAGTCTCACATGTTAAGATCCTAAAATGAGACTACTCAAATCTACAAAATTCTAGATCTATGTTCTAACTTCTAAAGGTACACTTATTATGCTATTATTGACCTACTATGGTATTGTCTGGTTGTATGCTATGAATAAGTTTTCCATCTTGGCATAGATGAATAAATTGTTTGAACTAAGTGATGTTTTATGATATGATGGTTTGTCACTCCATTTATAAATATTTTTTTAAATAATCTTATGTTGGATCTAGGTCTCTAGAGGGGGTGAATAGATATTCAAAATTCTCACAAGATAAGTTAGACTTTCGAATTATATCAATCAAAACCAATAGATAAAGAACAATTTGAAGTCCTATCTAAGCAAGCATAGCAAGGATGACAGAAATTGAAACATACACTTGGACAAGGTGGTTTTGAGTGGTTTCAAACTCCAAACTAGGAGATAGTCAATCCACTACCTAGAGAGGTCAACCTCTAAGACTTTGCAATCTATGTATACTTATATTCATTCATAAGAGATACAAGGAGACCACCATACATCCAAGGACTTACCTACTCAAGACAAGAGTATTCCACCTACACAAGGACTTACCCACTTGATCAAGGTTTCTTTAGCCTTCAACAAGGACTTACCCACACTTTCATCAATTCTTTGGCGTTGAAGAATTTACCCACTCTTCTTGAATCTTTCCCTTTCCCTTCTCCTTCACCTGGAGAAGATATTCACCTCTTATTCAACCTTGAAGAAGACCAGGAATAGATTCACCTTCACTCGGAGTAGCTTGCTTCAACCTTTGCTCTTTGAGAAAGGGGATTGGGAAGATGGAAGGAAAGAGAGCTTTACAAGCACGTGGAGGTAGCTCTCTTAGAACATACCTAACTCACTCATAATCATGAAATGCTTTGTAAATGAGAGAGAGAAAGGGGCTCAAATGGTTGCAACACACTCAACTGTAGCAAGGACTTAGAATAGCATGAATGAGAAAACTTGGAATGAACTCCAAGAGGTCCTATTTATAGTTGGGGGTGTTCCTTTGAGTTTGGGATCACTTAAGAATGAAATATATTTGTTTTTCAACTTAAAATGGATCTATTTTTGCTCACAACAACTCTCCAACAGTTATAATCACTTTTTTTTTTGCAATTTTCTTACAGTACATTCGGTCGAGTATCAATAAAGGTAACTCGACCGATCCACTAAATGACAAAGCCAATTTTCATCAGTCGAGTTTGTTATGGGAAACTCGACCGATGAGTCAAAATTAGTTTTGCTTAGTTGATCGATCGGTTGAGTTTTATGAGCTTGCAACTCGACCGATTGGTCATTTTATAAAATCCATCACTGGATCAATTGAGTTTCCAACTCGACCGATAAACAACATGTGACAAATATTCTAATTTGACTTTTGAGTGACCAAACATTGGAACTAAGTGTCCCTGGTTTTTTCTCATCTTAGTTACAAGTCATATCATCAATACAAGTGATTAAAAAAATAATCTAAGGTCATTTGGAATGATTTCCCAAAATGCACACTTGCATTACTTTTGACTTGAAATTGAACCAACTAAGGCTTTTGTAATTTGATCTGTTTCATGTACCTAAAGCCTAAAATTGATCTTTAACAAACATATCAGATACATAAGAATGGAATGGTTAAGTTTTTATCAAAATATGGATAATGTATAACTCTCAAGTCAACATTCTCTCCCTTTTTGACAATGAAAAACCATTCCTCAGTCATATTGAAAAGGATATGTAAAGGTATATCTTTGCTTGTGAATTGTAGGGGGATTTATGATTTTAACAATGTGAATTGCTCCCCCTCAATCTATTCTTACTCTTACCTGCATAGTTAGTCTTTCTACACAACAATATCACATATATACTATATGGTCCTTTAGCAAGTCACATGATAAAGCATAAATTGAAAAAGAAAAGGATCACATAGGCAATAAAATCAATATGGTTGAGCTTCAAAACATTGAACTTCTCTCCCCCTTTCAACATTATCAAAAAGGAAGGGGGTAGAAGAGAATGGAAATAGATATGCTCCAAGCACAACCAAACATACATCCACAACATAAAACATGCAATCTCAAAGCATATATCAAACAAAGATGAGAGGGAAACAAGAAATCTAAGTCATAATAAAAATATGGTAAACATGGCACCAACTCATGAGATATAGTAAATCAAAGAATAAGTGTACATAGGATTACAATTACAACACAAAAAGAATGTCCTCAAAAACAACTACAAGCCAAAACAATGAAAACAATATGATGTTAAATAGTACATCTCAGATAATGTTCCCAGATGTTTTTAGTATAAAATAGTCTATAAATATATATATATGATTAGAATCTATATACTAAAAGCTAAAATATATAAAAATTTAGGTCATCTATGTCCACAACATCATCATCATTAGCATTAGCATCAGAAGCTTCTGGCTCATAGTCATCATCTTTATCTAAAGGTGCAGTAGAGAAAGCAACATCACCTTCATCACTAGAACCATCAAAAGATCCACCAGAACCATCATCACCATCATCCTCAGAGGCATCCTCATTAGCTTGATCTGACATCTCCTCATCGATAGAGGATTCGAAACCATGATCGGGCCATCTAACATTCTGCTCAGCCCAAGACATACCAAGGTCATGTAACTCCTGGTCTTGAGGATATGAAGGAGTAGAAGTGCCAATTCCTACAAGTAGGGTAGCTATAGGACTAGTAGGGAGAGGTAGCACAACAAGGGTACATCCACCAATAGTAGAGAGTGTAGCAGCAAAAGCAGTAGGAGGATAGGTAGGGTAACAGTGATCATATGCATAGGATGCATAGTCACCTCTGGGGTAGGGCTGGTAGGAAGGATAAGGATGTGCATAGGAGAGGTTCATGGTAGACATGATGGTATAGAGATCCTGATGCATATTCTCCTAAACCTGAAGGTTATACGCTTGTTGATGCATCATGTAACCCAGGAGGGTTTCATTTGATACATGGAAAGAGGTGTGGGAAAGGCAGGATGGTTGAGGTGGTGAAGGTTCCTGGGTGGAGGTGGAGGCTCTAGGTGTGGTAGAGGAAGGGGTAGGAACACTCTTCTGAAGTGTGGTCTCACTGATGCAAACTCCTTTCCGGGTAGGTTTGTAATGAAGGTCATAGAAAAGAGATTTTCCAGTGGCGGTCTGAAAAAGACCACAAATTGAGGTTGGGTAGGGTTGGTGGGTTCCACGGGTGTTCTTACCAGAGTCAAAGCAGGTCATGTGGTGGAGGAAATATATTTCCCATTTGACTTTGATGTTCTTCAATATATAGAACATAATCATCGTAGTGTTCTCTGCAATTTGAGTCTGGTTTTATTTGGATGAATATTGCAATTGACAACTAGGGTGAGTATGTGGTTCTTGAGATCTAAAGATGAGGAGGGAAGGGTACACTTCTTCCTATAGGGAAATTGAGGCTTCTTCAAGAATTTATGAGTGTCGGTAAGAGTGAGATTAGTTTTCTTGTAGAAGACCTCAGGGTCAACAAGGTAAAAATACTCAGGGTAATCCTTCCTCCAAGTGTTAGTCACCTCAGTACTCGAGAAAAAGATATTCAGGGTATCCTCAGAGACTTCAAATTTCTTGATGGCTATCATGGAAGTAAGGACTACTTGAGCATTAGGGGGGTATGATAGTGTTGTAATTCCATTGCAAATTTGCATAGAATTCATGAATGACTTTGGTGATTATGATGGAATTGCGGTAGCATGCACGTTCAACACTCAAGGCAGAGAGTTGGTGGTCATACAACAATTCGACTACTTTATCGATAATCTTTTGTCTACGAGGTTGTGGCTCAAAAGGGGCACAAAAAGAAAAGGGATTCCTAGGAAGGAGCTCCTTTTACCTATTTAGAGCATCATTGAAGACAAAGAATGTATCATCAAAGGGTATAAGGTGTGAGTTGGAGGAGGAGGATGGTGCTTTAGATGGGGTGGCTCTCTTTCTCCTATTTGATGCCATGGAGACAAAAAGAGAAGGATTGAGAGAGCACAAATGATGGAAACACCACCAAAAACCATCCACACACTTAGGGTTGATGGGAAAGAGGTCAAGGTAGGTCGATCTAGGGCTAACTAGGGCTAGGGAGAGGAAGTTTGAGGCTAGGTTTGAGATCTTGAGGGAGCTTGAGGTTGGATCGGTTGATTTTTATCTAGTTGAGAGGGAGAAAAGTCGGTCAAACCTATCTTAAGTCCGCTCCGACCCGACCAACATTCGAGTTCTATGACTGGGAAACTCAGACGAATGGCTCTATAAAAAAGCCCTCGGCCACTGATCAGTCGAGTTGGCAACTCGACCAATGGTCAACCTAAACCAACTTTAGAAATTTTAATTTCTAGCCATTATAGTGCTAATTAAATTTATTTTTCAAGTGCATTTTTTATTTGCACATATCACTCATCATTGGGTACTATTTTGCGATAAAACAAATATTTGCGAAAAATACCAAAAAAAGCTAAAAAAATAAGGCAAAAGAACATGAAAAACACATTTAGCATATTATCGAACAAGAGTGATCAAGATATAAGCAAAGCATATAGGGTAGATAGAAACTAGGTAGAAGGCATATCAGATTCATCCAAAGTAGTTATGAGTAGTATAGATATAATAACATTAAATTTCTCTCTAGCTAGAGTTTTGGTGAAAATGTTTGCCAACCGATTTTCTGTGTCCACATGTGTGATATAGATATCCTTTTTGGCAATGTGATTACAAAAACAATGATGACGAACCTCTATATGCTAGGCTCTACTATGCAATATAGGATTGTATGACAAATTAATTGCACTAGTATCATCACAATAGATAGGAGAAGCATCGAAATGAATGTTAAAGTCTTGGAGCATTTTCTTCATCCATAGGACTTGGGCACAACAACTCCCAGATGCAATGTATTCAGCCTCGATGGTTGATAAGCCATTGTGCTCTGTTTCTTGGAGAACCAAGACACCAAGCATGGTCCTAGGAGAAAGCAAGTTCCACTTGTGCACTTTCTATCAATTAAGCATCATGCATAATTCACATCACTATAATCCGTAAGAGTAGAGTCCCTTGACTTGGGATACCATAGTCTGGAATTTGGAGTTTTGACTAAGTACGTTAAAATCATCTTAACAGCTATAAGATGTGATTTCTTGGGATTTGATTGAAAGTGAGCATACAATCCAACACTAAACATTATATCAGGTCTAGAGGTAGTTAATTTAAGTAAATTTCCAATCATACCTCTATAGAGCTTCTCATCTACCTTTTCACCTTCTTCATTTTTATCAAGTTTGGTGGTGTTAGAAATGGGTGTGTCCATCGACTTGGTGTTCTCTATCCCAAAGTGCTTAAGTAGATCACTTGTGTACTTGCCTTGGTTGATGAAGTTCCCATCTTCAGTTTGATTGATTTGAAATATGAGGAGGAATGTGAGATCACCCATCATGCTCATCTAAAATTCACTCTGGATAAGATCACTAAATTCTTTGCAAAGATCAAGGTTAGTTTCGCCAAAAATGGTATCATCAACATATATTTGAATGATAAGAAAATTGTTAGAAGTGTGTTTTAGAAACAAGGATGAATCTACTTTGCCCATTATATACCCATGATCTAACAAAAAGTTCTTTAATTTCTTATACCAAGCTCGAGGTGCTTTTTCGATTCCATAGAGAGCTTTTTGCAACAAATAAACATGGTTAGGTAAACAATCATGTTCAAAGCCCTGGGGTTGTGCAACATACACCTCCTCCTCAATTTTACCATTCAAAAATGCACTTTTAACCTCCATTTGATAAAGAAGAAAGTTTTTATAGCTAGAAAAAGCAAGAAACATATGAATGGACTCAAGTCTAGATATAGGTTCATATGTTTCATCAAAATATATACCTTCTTGTTGATTGTAGCCTTGAGTAACCTTGCTTTGTTCCTTACCACCTTGCCACTTTCACCTAGCTTGTTGCGGTAGACCCACTTGGTGCCAATGATCTTTCTATCACTTGGTCTTGGCACTAGGGTCCATACTTTGTTCTTTTCAAATTTCTCCAACTCTTCTTGCATGGCTAGGATCCATTCATCATCCCCAAGGGCTTCTTTGACATTCTTTGGCCTTAGTTGTGAGATGAAGGTGTTGCTGTCCTGTTCTTTGTTGAAGGCAGCATGTGTCTTCACTCTTTCAAATGGGTCACCTAAGATCAGGTCTTTTGGATGATTCTTTGCAAAGTGGGGGGTTGGATCCTTCTTCTCTTCATCTTTCTCTTCTTCTTGAATGACCGCCTCTTTTACCTTTTGGATGATGTTGAGTTCTTTTAAGAAAGGAATGACCTCACCCGCAACATCATCATTTGGAACAATATCTTTGGGAATAGAGGGGTTAGTCTCAATAAAATTAACATTTATATATTCTTCTATTAGCAAGATCAACATAAAATACTCTATAAGCCTTGCTAGTAGTGCTATAGCCAAGAAATAAAGCCTTGCAAGATTTTAGATCAAATTTGTCGAGAGAATCTTTTGTATATAAAGCAAAATAAGAACATCTAAAAACAAGGAAATACTCTATAGAAGGCTTCATACCACGCCACTCATAGGGGGTTTTCTTCAAAGAAGGATGTGTAAAACCCAGTTTTGCACAAAACATGAGGTACTAATGTCTTCGGCCCAGAACCTTTTTGGAGTGTCATACGCTACAAGCATGGTCCTAGCCATCTCCTATAGTGACATATTCTTCCTCCCTACAACCCCATTTTATTGAGGTGTTCGAGGTGAAGAGAAGTTATGTGCATAGCCGGATTCTTCACAAAAGTGTTCAAAAAGATCATTTTCAAATTCTCCCCCATGATCACCATGGATTGAAACAATCACGAAAGAAGCTTCATTCTCAAATCATCTACAAAAACTAGAGAAAACATAAAGTGTATCACTCTTTGAAATGAGAAAGAAGGTCCAAGTATATCTAGAGAAAGAATTGACAATAATAAGGCAACACTTGGAACCACAAAGCAATTGGGTTCTCATTGGTCCAAATAGATCAATGTGAAGAAGTTCAAGAGCTCTCTTGGTACTAAGGACTCCTTTGGATTTGAAGGAGGACTTGGTTTTCTTTCTTTGGGTACAAGGTTGGCATTCCTCATCCTTTTCAAAATCCAAATTAGAAAGTCCATTGACCAAGTCCTTTTTGCTCAACTTCTTCAACTAATGCATATTCACATGACCAAGCTGATGATGCCAAAGAGAAATATCATTCGAGTTGACTACTAGGCATGTACCAACAACAGGCTTAATAGAGTCAAGCACAATTACATAAAGATTACCACTTATAGTTCCCTTATATATGAATTGATCGGGGAGGGAATCTAGAATCAAGCATTCAAAAGAAGTAAATAGCACAAGGTAACCATTATCACATAATTGACATACACTTATTAAATTATGATGTAGGCCATCTACAAAGAAAATTCTTGATACACAAGGATTCACCTACATCACCTTTCACCTTACCTTTCTTGTTGTCCCAATGGTAACTGAACCTCCTTTCCTTTTAGTGAAGTTGTTGAAATGGCTTATATCGTCTGTCATGTGCTTAGTGCAGCCACCATCAACAATCCATCTACCTTTTTCCTACAAGAAAGGAGAGTGTCGGTTCCCAACCAAAACTTTGGGATACAAAGTTATCTTGGGGACCCATTTCATATTTGGGTTGGACCCCTTGGGCTTTTAAGAACAATAAGCAGAGTAATGATCATCACATTTTCAATGAGAACAAATCATAGGGTTCTTAGTTCCATAAGACTCTCTAATGAAAAAGGAGGTTTCCTTACTCTTTTTCTTACCTTTGGTTGTTTCCTTGCTCTTAGGTGCTCCCCCTACAAATCCCAAACCACTAGTACCACTTTGTTTGGTAGAATGGTCGAGGATGTCATTTAGGGAGTTTTTACCTTTGAGGAATTTCTGTAGAGAGGCTCTAAGACTGTGATTGTCATCATTAAAAGATATAACAGTAGAAGACAAACTAGCAAGATCATCTCCAGCATGAACAAGTTCAGCCTTTAAATAGAGGTCTTTAGTCAAATAAGAATCTTTCTCAAGAGAAATAGAAGCAACATCATTACTAGGCAAGATAGGTCTAGAAGATAAATCATTAACTTGACCAAGAAACCTAACATTTTCTTATTTAAGCACTTGAATTTTGTTGAGGTAAGCATCCCTCTCATCTCTACGAGCATCACTAATGAGTTTAAATTCAACATTTTTAGATTTAAGAATATCAAGCTCATTTAGGCACTTTTGGTTATCTTCCTTAAGAGTTTCAATGTTCTTAAGGTAAACACCACTTTCTATCTCAAATCCGTTGTATTGAAACTCAAGATTGAGAAATTGGCCTTGAAAGTTATCAATGCTCTCAAGATGATTTTTCTCATTTTTCTCAAGAATCTCAAGTTTAGCATACAAATCATTAATGATGATTCCTAACCTTTTTCTTTTAGATTTACATTTTGCAAAAGAGGGTAGAAACAAGTATATGAATAAGAGTTTCTTTAGATAACTCATGCAAGATTACCTCACTTACCTCACCAATTTCTTCACTTGAAGATAGCATGAGTGCAAGGTGGCACTCTCTATCTTCTTTGGAGCTAGAGTTACTTGAGGATGATTCTTCCTAAGCTGTATGAGCAGCATTCTTGTGTCTTTTCTCCTTCTTTTCCTTCCTCTTATATTTTCTCTCCTTCTTGTACTCTTCCTCCTTCTTAGAGCTACCCTTGTGGTGTGACTTTCTTGATTTAGGACATTCACTCTTGTAGTGTCCCTTTTGGCCACACTTGTAGCATCTAGGAGTAGAGGAGGATTTCTTTCCCTTGAAGTTATTTCCCTTGGTGTAGTTGGTTTCATTCTTACTAGGGCCATCATCTTCACTACAGGAGGAGGGAGAGGTCTGGCAAGCAAGTTGTTATTGAAGGATGACAACCTCCACTCAATCTTTCAAGGAACTGTGTTTGATCTTCTTGGCTTCCTTCTCTTCTTTATTGGCTTCCTCTTCTTGTTTGTCGAGCCTTAGCTCATGAACTTGTTGATTTCCAATGATCTCTTTGGTTGGGATGTCACCAAGGCTTCTCACTTCTTCAATGGAGGTCACCTTAGACTCCCATCTCTTTGGTAGAGTCCTCAAGATCTTGGATTTGATTACACCTCTATCCAAAGTATTGCCCAAAGCAGCTAGGCCATTGATGATGACGTTGAGCCTAGAGTACATCTTAGCAATCCCTTCTTTCTTTCCCATCTTGAAGTTCTCTAGAATGTTGTTTAGCATGTAGATCTTAGCCTCCTTAACTGGCTTTGTCCCCTCATAGGTGATGTACAACTTATCCTAAATCTCATAAGTTGTATCCCATGAGGAGATGTGGTTGAACTCCATTGGAGTAAGGGCTACATAGAGGATGCTTATGGCTTTGGCATTGAGTTGGGATTCTTTTAGTGTAGCTTCATTCCATGTTGACACAGCTCTGGTTGGCTCCTTGTATGGTGTGGCCATCACTTTCCACATATCAAAGTTCATGCCTTGAATGTATAATATCATGCACCTCTTCTAATAGAGGAAGTTGGTATCGTCGAAGACTGGAGGATGCATGGAGAAGCCTCCCTCTAGTTTAAGTGACCCAAGTAGGTTGTTGTCCATCTTCTCGTGTCATGAGAGATTGTTGGAGAAGATCCTTGTCTCTGATACCACTTGTTGGATCTAGGGCTCAAGAGGGGGGTGAATAGAGCTTCAAAATTATCACAAGATAAGTTATACCTTCAAATTATATCAATCGATACCAATAGCTTAAGAACAATTTGAAGTCTTATCTAGAAAGCATAGCAAGGATGAGAGAAATTGAAATATGCACTTGGATAAGGTCGGTTGGAGTGGTTCCAATCTCCAAGCTAGGATATAGTCAATCCACTACCTAGAGAGGTCAACCTTTAGGACTTTACAATCTGTGTATACTTATATTCATTCATAAGAGATACAAGGAGACCACCATACATCTAGGGACTTACCTACTCAAGACAAGATTCTTCCGCCTACACAAGGACTTACCGACTTGATCAAGATGTCTTCAGCCTTCAACAAGGACTTACCCACACTTGCATCAAGTATTTGTCCTTGAAGGATTTACCTACTCTTCTTGAATCTTGGCCTTACCCTTCTCCTTCACCTGGAGAAGAACTTCACCTCTTCTTCAACCTTAAAGAAGACCAGCAATAGCTTCACCTTCACTCAGAGTATTTCACTTCAACTAATGCTCTTTGAGAAAGCGGATTGGGAAGATGGAAGGATTGAGAGATTTACTAGAACATGGAGGTAGCTCTCTTACAACATACCTAACTCACTCATAATCATGAAATTCTCTATAAATGAGAGAGAGAAAGGGGAAGAGTTGCAACACACTCAACTATAGTAAGGACTTAGAATAGCATGAATGAGTAAACTTGGATTGAACTCCAAGGGGTCCTATTTATACATGGGGTGTTCCTTTGAGTATGGGATCACTTAAGAACGAAATATATCTATTTTTTAACTTGCAACGGATCTATTTTAGCTCATAAGAACTCTCCAATGATTATAATCACTTTTTTTTCATTTTTCGTATAGGACATTCGGTCGAGTTTCAATAAAGGTAACTCGACAGATCCACTAAATGACAAAGCCAATTTTCAAACTATTGGTCAAATTTGTTCAAGGAAACTCCACCAATGAGCCAAAATTAATTTTTATTAGTTGATCGATCGATCGAGTTATATGAGTGTGCAACTCGACCGATTGGTCATTTCAGAATATCCATCACTAGATCGGTCGAGCTTGCAACTCGACCGATAAACAGCCTATGACAAATTTTCTAATATGACTTTTGAGTGACCAAACATTGGAATTAAGTGTCCCTGGTTTTTTATCATCTTAGTTACAAGTCATGTCATCAATACAAGTGATTAAAAAAATAATCTAAGGTCATTTGGAGTGATTTCCCAAAATGAACACCTGCATTGCTTTTGACTTGAACTTGAACTAGCTAGGGCTTATGTAATTTGATCCTTTTCGTGTACCTAAAGCCTAAAATCAATCTTTGATGAACATATTAGATACATAAGAATGAAATTCTTAAGTCATTATCAAAATATAGACAATGTATAACTCTTTAGTCAACATCTTAATCATAAAGTAACCAAATCCATTACATCCTGATATCAAATCTCAACATGCAAATAAATCCTCACTATAGGGTGTAGGTAAGATTTAACTATGGGTACAAACAAGCCCTCCCCTAGGGCTGATGAAAGGGCCTAATGTACATTAAACAAAAAAAAGATCCAAACTAATTCTGATTTCTTTTGACAAGACCTTATGTGGATACCCAAACTCATGACCCTTTTTACTTCATATAGATTTATCATCAGTCGGTACAATATAGCATACTACAGATCCATCATTGTGATTGCAACTGGTCCACACAGCCATTTTGACTGTGATAGGTCCATTGTATGTCTCAAACGAGATGATCAATTGGCTATTACAACCATAACTCTCCACCAACATTGGCGACCGGTATAGGAGTCACCACCATAACAGTAGTAGCTACCACTACATGAGTTATGACTACAACAAAGGTTATGTTTGAGGACTACACCTATAAATGGGCCATGACCTTGTCTGTGCAAAGGGTTGGATCATGAGAGATACAACAAAGTGTTGTCACATTCCACACTGATCTATCAGCCTTTCCATTAATATTGGATCTCCAAAGATGAAAGTTGGAGGAGAGAGAAGACCTTCCATCATCTTATTCAAGTGTAGGAGCTGCCATCCACTATTCCAACACCAGATACATGTCTAAAGGAGTATTGTTGGTGTATTTCCTTCTTCCTTCTTTAGATCTATCATTCCCCTCTACATTGTTCATCCACCACTTCGTCTATCTTGATGTATCTTCACCTTATAGAATTGTATTGCTACTCACCACCATGAGTGACTAAACTCATTGCTTGGGTTGGGAGTATCCCCCAAGGCTCTCCCATCATGTATATACTTACATTCATTGAATATATATGCTCTTAGAAAAGATTATCTCCATTCGCTTGGTCTTAATGCTTCACTCATATGATTAGCTACCATCTTGTCATGTTTGATTTTTAGTGTATCGAAAGGGTAACACTAACATTATCTAAGTGTTTTGGAGTAACATGAATGGATGAGAATGTTGGAATGTTAAAGTTAATGATCAAATAGGTATATTTATGATTGATTGTTTGCAATCTCAAGAGACATACAACCTTATAATCTAGATCTATCCTAAGCTTGAGAGAGGAGGGAATAGACACATATAATGATTGCTTGTAATCTCACTTAGGGTGTACAAAGGGTGTGAGTATTGCACGATTGGTGGAAGATCTTAGTAGGTGAAACCCAATCCAAATTATCATCCATATCTTGTTACCTAGTGCTTGGTTGCTTTGTTCTCTTGTTTTGTTTCTTTATCTTTCTTTATTTTGTTTTATTTGTTTGGAGTAATATCATTTCGTTAGGAACACATTTTAAACCTACCCTTGTTTGTTTTATTCTCTTGTTTGGATCAACCGGATTACTACATCAGACCATGTATAATAGTTGTGGAGGCTTGAGTGTTGGGTTACAAATTTAAGAGTCTGACTACTTTAGATATGCCCTATTTTGGATGTGTGATTTAGGCTAGTCAACTTTTTGGCATTGTTGTCGGGGACAAGGCAAAATGGTACTATTAAGAACACGAGTCTACTCACCATACACCCCCGCCTCAAGTTTAGCGATAGACTTGACTGCACATATTCTAAATCTATTTTATCTAACTACTGTGAATACTTCGCTTCATACATCTAGTTTTCTGACTCAATTGTGTGAACTGTTTAGGTGGCTTTAGGAGAAGAAAATTTAGACAATATGTTATTCCCTTTTTGTGTCAACATGTTGCCCTATAGAGAAGGACATGATGGTGAAAATTGGAACCCAAGGGGAGAGGATTTTTGAACTCCGTCAGTAATTGAGTCTGAATGTGATGAACCTCATTACGAACCTCATGGAAAATATGAATGCAAAGAATACCACAAAGGTGAACGTGAAGAATGCCATGAAGATGAGGAGTGCAATGAAAGACTCTATGATGACCACCGTCACCATTAAGAAAGAAGGAACAATCGTGAGCACAATGACAATAATCGTGATAGTGAAGATGATGAGGAAGAGGAAGAAGAAGGTCATTCCCTTAGGGAATTGGATGCAACCAGAGTGAATGAATTTAGATGCCCTATAATTATCCCCCGGTTTAATTTTGTGAATTTTGAGCTGAAACTTGCAGTCATCTCCATAATACAAAACAAAACCTTCAGAGGTAACTCAAAAGAAGAGAATCCTTATCATCATCTTGATGCCTTTAAGAACATCTATGACACCATCAAGATGAAGAGGGTCTCGTAAGAATTTATATATTGCACAGGATTCATCTTCTCTTTAGAGGACAGGGTCATGTCCTGGTATCTTAGCTTGCATCACAGATCCATTAATGGATGGAGACCCCTGGTCGATGCTTTTGTCACAAAGTTCTATCCCATTGAGAAACCCATCAAAAATAGGCAAGAGATTACTAGATTCTTACAGAATCCTGGAGAGAATATCCATGAAGCATGGAATGATTCCAAGAATATCAGAGGGATTGTCCCCATCACAACTATGAAAAGGATTTTCTTGTGACCACATTTTACAATGGGCTAACATCTGCATAATGGACTTCGTTGAATGTCGCAACTAGAAGTGATTTCCTTAGCAAGAAGCCAAAAAAGACCAGGTTGATTATTGATAACATGGTCACACTACAAGCAGGTATGGAATATTAAAGAAGTGATAGGGACTCAACAAAGAAATCTAACTCTAAAGGACCCTCTGTCGAGGCTAAGACTCTAGATAACATAACTTCACAAATTCAAAAGACTGCTCTGGATGTCATGCAATTAAAGGATACTGGAGAAAAGGGCAAACTCAAGACTGAGAAAGTTACGAGATGTGTCACCTATGGTGAAGGAGGGCATGGAATAGATAACTGCATCTACACTCAACCAGAAGATGATGATGAAAGTGAAGATGAGGAAGAAACTAAGAACGTCTCTTATGCAAACTTTACAAGACTAGATTACCCCAGCTTTAATTATGGAAATAAAGATGATGTTGAGAATTCTCACCAACTGGGCAGTTCATATAAACCACCTCTAAGATTTAGACTATGATGCTTTTATTGCTCTTCAACACCTACAAGAATTACTGATTACTTTTTATAAAGCATTTTGTTGTTGTTTCATATCCTATAAATATTACTACTTACTACCTTTCTTACTCTATTAACAACAAGCATGTAAGAATATAATGTCAATAGTTGTTATACCATATTGTGGAGATATGGACCTCAACCCCATGGTTATCCACATATTTTAGGTGACTAGCAGCGTAACCATGGCTCTATGGATAGGATACTTCATTTGGTGCAAAATAGTAGCTAGGAGGTTGGTGAAGATCTTTTTTTGGTGTGTCATAGAATTTTCGAGATATTCTTAGGTCTGGACAAGGTGGATTTTGATCAGATGTGTCTACAACTTGGGTTTTCATCTGCATACCGTGCCTAGATGCACATGGTATGTCTCTAGTGGTTCTTTTTTGTATACATGTCGGGACACTAGCCAATTGAATAGTATCATGTTAGTTACATGTTTATGAATGAACAAAAGCAGTGGGCTTTATGTGCAATCTCTGTGGAAATGAAATCATAATTTGTATTATGTCTTTTTGTACATTTTTGGTTAATGAATCTTGACTACTATAAGATTGGAGTTTTGTTTTGAGTAATTGTGTTATGGCATATCGGGGTGCCACGACTAGTGACTAGCTTGTAGGCAATAGGATACTCCATGGGAAAGGGTTTCATGTTATTTAGTATAGTAATGAGTTACATGATGATTCTCAAATCAATTTTTTTACAACTTCTAGTTGTAGTCTTTGCATTTTAGAAGTTTAGGCGGTACCTTTTAGGGTCTAAAGTTTTTGTTTACATAGACCATGTCACTCTAAAAATGTACTCCAAACAAGGATGTGTTGGTTATATACCATGAGAGCCATCATGTGGCGACTAGGAAAGGGATATTTTATACTTTATTTTTTTTATTTACGAGAGAACTGCCACCGTAGAAGTGCCACAATCATGACCCCCCCAGACAGTGTAAACTCTCGGGGCATGAGAGGGTGTGGTCTGGTCACCCCCTCCTGCACCCAATCAAATTCATGTTACTTTTCACAGAGCGCCTTCGGCATGATTCGAACTCGGGTCCTTCATCTGGACTTACCGAGTCGTAACCAGTTGGGCTACTCTGGCCGGACATATTTTGTACTTTATTTGATTACTAATAATATCCAATTCCACTTATTATGTTTGTTTCAATATTAATATAGTGATTAAATCTAATAATGTCCTAGAAAATGATAACATCCAATTTTGTGGACATTATGTGCTTATTTTTTCTTTACATTGACCCCCTTTTTGAGACTTGCCTAACTAATTCTAATTGCTTTTGACAACACCTTATGTGACTACCCAAACTCATGACTCTTTTTACTACATATAGATTTTCCATCAATAGGTACAATCCATCATACTATGGATCCATCGTTGTGGTTGCAGCTGGTCCACACAGCCGTTTCAACCACGATAGATTCATTGTATGTCTTGAACGAGATGATCAATTGGCTATTATGACCACAACTCTCCACCAACATTGGAGATCGGTATAGGAGTCACCACCATAACAGTAGTAGCGACCACTAAAGGAGTCATGACCACAACAAAGGCTAAGTCAAAGGACTACACCAAGAAATAGGTCCCGACCTCATTCGTGCAAAGGGTCGGATCATGAGAGATACGAAAAATTGCTTCCGCGTTCCAAACTGACCCATCAGCCTCTCCATTGATATTGGATCTCCACAGATGAAAATTGGAGGAGAGAGAATATTTGTCATCATATTTTCAAGAGTAGGAGTTGCCATCCACTATGCCAACACCAGATCCATGTTTGAAGGAGTATTGTTGTGTATTTCCTTCTTCCTTCTTTAGATCTATCATTCCCCTCTATGTTGTTCATCCACCCCTTCATCTATCTTGATGTATCTTCACCTTTGTAGATCTGTATTGCTAATCACCACCATGAGTAGCTAAACTCATTGCTTGGGTTGGGAGTAGCCACTAAGGCTCTCCCAACATGTATATACTTACATCTATTGAGTATATCTATATATGCTCTTAGCAAAGATTATTTCCATTCATTTGGTCTTAATGCTTCACTCGTATGATTAGCTACCATCTTGTGATGTTTGATTGTTAGTGTATTGAAAGGGTAACACTAACATTATCTAAGTGTTTTGGAGTTATATGAATGCATGAGAATGTTGGAATGTTAAAGTTAATGATCATATAGTTATATTTGTGATTGTTTGTTTGCCATCTCGAGAGAGATACAACCTTATAATCTAGATCTATCCTAAGCTTGAGAGAGGAGGGAATAGACACATATAATGATTGCTTGTAATCTTTCTAAGGGTGTACAAAGGGTGTGAGCATTGCATGATTGGTTCAAGATCTTAGTAGGTGAAACCCAATCCAAATTATCATAAATATCTTATTACCTCATGCTTGTTTGCTTTGTTCTCTTGTTTTGTTTCTTTATCTCTCTTTATTTGTTTTGTTTGTTTGGAGTAATATCACTCTATTAGGAACACCTTTTAAACCTACCCTTTTTGGTTGGTGTAACTGAGATAAGATTCTACATTCTTAGCACTTAACACCCTTGTCCCTGTGGATCGACCCCAATTATTACATAAGACCGTGTATAATAGTTGTGGACGCATGAGTGTTGGGTTACAAATTTAAGAGTTTGACTACTCTAGATCCGCCCTATTTTGGATGTGTGATTTAGGCCAGTCAATTTTTTGGCATCATTGTTGGGGACAAGGTGACATGGTACTATTAAGAACATGAGTCTACTCACCATACACCCTTACCTCAAGTTTAGTGATAGACTTGACTGCACATATTCTAAATCTATTATATCTAACTGCTTTGAATACTTCATTTCATACGTCTAGTTTTCTGACTCAACTGTGTAAACTATTTAGGTAGCTTTGGGAGAAGAAAATTTAGACGACACCTTATTCCCTTTTTGCATCAACATGTTTCCCTATGGAGAAGGACATGCTGGTGAAAATCAGAACCCAAGGGGGAAGGATTTTTGAACTCCGTCGGCAACCGAGTCTGAACGTGATGAACCTCATTACGAACCTCATAGCGATGATGAATGCAAAGAATTACACAAAGATGAATGTGAAGAATGTTGTAAAGATGAGGAGTGCAATGAAATAATCCATGATGATCACCATCACCTTGAGAAAGAAGGAAAAATTGTGAGCATGAAGACAACAATTGCGACAGTGAAGATGATGAGGAAGAGGAAGAAGAAGGTCGTTCCCTTAGGGAATTGGATGCAACCAGAGCAAATGAATCTAGATGCCCAATCATTATCCCCCAGTTTAATGTTGTAAATTTTGAGCTAAAACATGTGGTCATCTCCATCATACAAAACAAAACCTTCAGAGGTAACTCAAAATAAGAGAATCCCTATCATCATCTTGATGCCTTTAAGAACATCTATGACACCATAAAGATGAAGAGGGTGCCGCAAGAATTTATATATTGTACAGGATTCATCTTATCTTTAGAGGACAAGGTCGTGTCCTAGTATCTTATCTTGCATCACATATCCATTAATGGATGGAGACCTCCGGCCGATGCTTTTTTCAAAAAGTTCTATCCCATTGAGAAAACCATCAAAAATAGGCACAAGATTACAAGATTCTTACAGAATCCTGGAGAGAATCTCCATGAAGTATGGGAATGATTCCAAGAATATCATAGGGATTGTCCTCATCACAACTATGAAAAGGGTTTCCTTGTGACCACATCTTACAATGGGCTAACATCTGCATAATGGACTTCGTTGAATGTCGCAACTGGAAGTGATTTCCTTGGCAAGAAGCCGAAAAAGACCAGGTTGATTATTGATAACATGGATGCACTACAAGCATGTATGGAATATGAAAGAAGTGATAGGGTCTCAGCAAAGAATGCTAACTCTAAAGGACCCTATGTCGAGGCTAAGGCTCTAGAGAATATAACTTCATAAATTCAAAAGATTGCTCTGGATGTCAAGCAATTAAAGGATACTGGAGGAAAGGGCAAACTCAAGACTAAGAAAGTTATGAATTGTGTCACCTATGGTGAAGGAGGGCATGGAATAGATAACTACATCTACACTCAACCAGAATATGATGATGAAAGTGAAGATGAGGAAGAAATTGAGAACATCTCATATGCAAACTTTATAAGACCATATCACCATGGCTTTAATTATGGAAATAAAGATAATGTTGAGAATTCTCACCAACTGGGTGGTTCATCTTAACCATGATGCAAACCCAAATGGCTGACATGCAGACGCATCAAAAGAAAATCGATCATTACCTTGCACAACTTTTTGAACTCATAAAGAATCCTCAAGGAAGGATCTCATCCAACACTGAGACTATGAAGATCGCTACTCTTCGCTCGGGAAAAGTCATGGAAGAGTAACAAGAAGAAATTCACCAAAAAGGAGAGACTATCGTCAAGCCACAACTTGAACCCTTCTATAGTAGAGGAGGAATCTGAGAAGGAAGAATCCACAAAGAAGGACAAGAGTGAAGGAAAAGTCTAGGAGAAGAAAGTGCAAATACTAAGAAACCAGATCCTGCTCAAGAAGTCTTTACACAAAGAAATCCCTACGCCCCAATAGTTCCCTTCCCTTATAAATTGATTAAAGTGCATCTTAATAAAAGATATGAGAAGTTCATGGAGGCTATGAAAAAGCTCCACCTAGACATTCCTTTCCTGGACATTATTGAGTAAATACCCACATATGCAAAGTTCTTCAAGGATCTTATCACAAAAAGAAGAAGAGGAGATCATATAGAGACAGTGCAGCTAGACAAGATGTCAAGTGCCTTTTTCCAGGCTAAATTTCCTACAAAGAAGAAAGACCCTGGGGCATTCACTATCCCCTTAATGTTGGACATAATGTGAAAGAAAATGGTTGGCAGATCTAGGGGTATGCATAAGTCTAATGCCTCTATCCTTAGTCTAAAGGCTTGTACTAACAGACATGGTAAAGAATGGAATGAGGATCAAGTTGGTTGATCACACTTTTACCAAGATAGTGGGGATGGTGGAAGACGACCTGATTTGAGTAGGAAAATTCTTTATACCTTGCAACATAGTGGTGATTGACATCGTTGAGTACCCAACATGTCTGATGATCTTTGGAAGGCCCTTCCTGGCCACAAGTAGAGCCATGATTGATGTGGCAGAAGGGATTATTACTCTACGTGTTGGAAACAACCATATAGATTTTCATATCCAATAAGCTATGAGAGGACCTTCTCTATTTGAGTCAGTCTATTTCATGGATAGTTATACCCAGTGTTGTGAAGAGGTACAAGAAGACAATGCCATTGTCGATCCACTCATGAGAGATTTGAACAACCTAGATATGGGTATGGAGGACCCCTAAGTAGTAGAAATTTTGGGTTATATATAAAAAAGGAGGAAGATTTCAGTGATGAAGAAGGAACTGTGGAAATGGTAAAGTATGCTTCACTAGAACAAACACCAGAAAATAAAATTGCTTCAAAACCAAACTGAACTAAAGAAATCACCTAAAGGTTTGAAATATGAGTTTCTGGATGATAAGGAAAGGAATCCAGTTATTATAAATTTCACTCTAACAGAGGGTCAAGATGAGAAGATGATAAAAAAACTCAAGCAACATAGGAAAGCAATAGGATATTCAGTAGAGGATATCAAGGGTCTGAGCCCAGCCCTATGCATGCACTGCATAAATCTAGAAGGCATTGTCAAGCCTTTAGCTCAACCGTTGAGGAAGTTAAATACGATGCTCAAAGAGGTTGTTAAGAAGGAGGTGATCAAGTTGTGTGACGATGAAATCATATATCGTATAAGTGATAGCAATTGGGTCAGCCCAATTCATGTTGTTCCTAAGAAAGGGGGGATGACTATTATAAAAGGGGAAACAAAGATGAAGTGGAAATGTGAACCATGACAGGTTGGCATATGTGCATAGATTATAGGAAATTGAATTCATCTACGAGGAAAGACCATTTCCCTCTACCCATTATTGATTAGGAATTGAAAAGGTTGGTGCATCATTCTGACTTTTATTTCTTAGATGGATATTTGGGGTTCTACCAAGTTCCAATTCACCCAGAGATTAGGATAAGACTAGCTTCACTTGTATCTACAGAACTTATGCCTTTTGGAGAATGTCGTTTGGATTATGCAATACGCTTGCCACCTTCCAAAGATGTATGATTTTCATGTTCTTAGACTTCCTAGAAGACATAATGAAAGTCTTTATGGATGATTTCTCTATATATGGCACATATTTTGATACGTGTCTCATAAACCTATCTCTAGTATTACAAAGGTGCAAAGAGAAACATTTAGTCTTGAATTGGTAGAAGTGCCTTTTTGAGGTAAAAAATGGTATTGTGTTGGGGCATAAAATCTCTGAGAAAGGAATAGAGGTTGACCTTAGTAAATCAAAGTTTTTATCAAAACTTCCTCCCCAAAAACATTAACAGGGGTGAGAAGTTTTCTTGGTCATGTGGGATATTACAGGAGGTTTATTAAAGACTTCTCAAAAATCACCAAGCCTTTGTCAAACCTTCTGGTGAAAGATGTAGAGTTCGATTCACAGATAAGTGACTAAGTGCCTTCAACACTCTAAAAATTGCTCTAACTATAGCCCCTATCCTACAGGATCCAGATTGGAAGCTTTCATTTGAAATCATATGTGATGCCAGTGATTATGTTATTGGAGTTGTTCTTGGACAAAGGAAGGATAAGAAAGATCATGCCATATATTAGGCCAGTCTAACTCTCAATGAAGCCTAAGTCAATTACACAACCACAAAAAAGGAGATGTTGGTGATAGTGTTTGTTTTTGAAAAATTCAGATCTTACTTGATAGGATCAAAAGTGAAGGTGTATACTAACCATGGGGCAATTATGTATCTGATGTGATAGAAAGATACAAAGCCCATATTACTTAGGTGGGCCTTACTGCTTTGAGAATTTGACCACAAGAAAGGAACAGAGAATGTGTTTGTAGACCACCTTTCAAGGATTGTAATTATAAAAGAAGATCTATTACATGTTAATGACAATTATGTTGATGAAGCCTTGATGGTGGCTAGGTTCGTCAAGCCAAACTTACCATGGTTTGCTGATATCTACAACTATCTGGCATGCTAGCAACTACCACGTGACATTACATATAATTAGAAGAAAAAAATATTTTTTGATCAAAGAAATTACTATTGGGATGACTCACTCTTGTTCAAGAGATGTGTTGATAACTTGTATTGAAGGTGTATAACGGAGGAAGAAGTACCTCAAATCTTATAGGAATGTCATTATTCACCTTATAGAGGGCACCTAGGAGGAGAGAGGATGGAAAGAAAAGTCCTACAGTCTAGATTCTACTGACCTACTTCATTCAAGGAAGCTCAGGCTTTTATCAAAGCATGCAATGAGTGCTAGAGAACATGAAATGTTTCAAGAAGGAACGAGATGCCAATGTCAGATTGGATTGAAGTAGATATTTTTGACGTGTGGGGGATTGACTACATGGGACCATTTCCATCCTTAAGAGGATATCAATATATCCTGGTTGTTGTGGACTATGTTTCAAAATAGGCAGAGGTCATTGCTACCCAACCCTGTGACTCAAAGGCAGTGATTAAGTTTTTTAAGAAAACCATCTTTTTGAGATTTGGGGTCCCACACACCTTCATAAGTGACGGGGGATCCCACTTTGGGGAGAAATAATTTGAAACTATGTTGCAAAAATATGGGATAAAGCACAAGGTGGAAACACCTTTTCACCCACAGACATCTGGACAAGTGGAGGTATCAAATAGAAAGATTGGTCCATGAAACTGGATGATGCACTATGGGCCTACTGTACAGCATACAAGATGCCAATAGGTACCACCCCCTATAGGCTTATCTATGGAACATATGGCCACCTTGCGGTGGAGTTAGAACATAAGGCCCTATGGTCTATTAAATTCCTAAACATGGACCTCGATAGGGCATGCAAGAAAAGATTTGTGGATTGCATGAAATGGAGGAACTCATGTTACATGCCTACGAGAATTCCTGCACTTACAAGAAAAGAACCAAGGTGTGGCATGATGCTCACCTAAAAAGAAAGGACGTGTTTGAAGGAGACAAGGTTCTCCTATTCAACTCTAGTATCAGATTGATTCTAGGAAAACTTAGGTCCATATGGTCTGGCCCTTTCTCTATTGTAAAGATCTACCCATCTAGAATGATGGAAATTGCTAGTAAAAAGACTGGTACGTTCAAAGTGAATGGACACAGAGTAAAAAGGTATTTCAAAGACAAGGTCTTTGTGAGGAGGTCAGAACTCAACTTGGAAGAGCCCAAACCTGCTCCACCTGAAGAATGATGAAATGCCAGACATGAGAGTCAAGCTAGAGATTATAACTTAGCACTTCTTGGGAGGAAAACCAAGGATCTTCATGCTTTCTTTAAATTTTAGAAAGCTTTCTTCTTTCTGAGTTAAATTCTAGACTGTGTACATATCTATCAGTTTAGTTTTGAACTTCTATGTTCTAAGTAGTAAACTTAGAAAAATTATGTCTTGATATTACATCTTTTATTACTTTGAATTTACAAAGGTAGTATCTTAATCCATACTTGCATAGTTGTTCTTGAAAGATATGTATTGATTGTAACACTTTCAACTGTTGTGACCGATACCCCCTTCCCTAGCAGTTTCGACCACTACACATTTTTTTTTAAACTATATCTAAGTTTGGACCTATTTCGATTGCGACCCCTTTACCGGGTGATGCAACAGAAATGTATTTCAGTTGCTACAATCTTTCTTAAGTTTAGACCGCAACACCCCATTTAGTCGGTAGAGTTTGGGCCGCAGAATTTTCACCAAAGGTATAAGAAGGAAACAAAAAACTCTATCTCTCTATCCCTTGCAACAAGACTCTAATGAATCTTTGGGGTGGACCCCTAGCATTTTGGTGTGCCATCAGATCTACGTCAAAGACAAAAGTTGGATGATGAAAAGAGGGGATTCACCGCTATAGTAGTCGACCAGAATCACCACTACCCTTACCATCCTATTCTCTCCACTTCTTTTTCTCCTCTAACCTCGGGAAGGTATTATGATGCCCCAACGCCCCAAAAATGAGATTACTCAAAACCAAAAGAGGAAGCAACATTAGGCAAGTGAATTACCAGAAAACACAGGTAATTAAAACCGATTATATTAAAACACCATCATCCAAAAAATTATTACATAAGAGTCCACAAAGTCTGCCACATGCAGCACATAACATATCATGTGGTGCTTACATCATTGTAGGTCAACATTACCATCATCGTCTTGTTACATAAGATAATGATTCCACATATATACAAGCCAAAAAACTTTGTATCAATCACATAACCACAACACATCTCAAAAACACCCCCAAGGACCTGAGTGTACAGGGATGACTCTAGAACTCTAGCACCAAAAGACTGGCAGCACATCCAACCTTATCGGCTACTGCTCTTGTTGTGGCTCTTCCTCAATTGTATGACGTATACCTTTGTTTGCACAATCACCTAAAAGATGTGGAAACCCACGGGGTGAGACCAAACATCCCAACAAGAGATATAACTCTATGTCAATGCTATTAAAGCATAGATAAGTTGAGCAGGTAAAACTAAGTAGATGATTAACATAAGCTTGAGCAGATTCAGCTAAATGATATATATTCAGCCGATAAGGTAGATTAAACAAGACTAGGCAACTACTACTGAATAGTAGATCAAGTTATATTCTAAAAAGGAATATGAAGAACATGTATAACAGTTGACTTCTCTTACCCTCTTATAATTTGAGAAATTAGTAAAGAGATAGGGCAAAGGATCAACCAATGTGAGACATATGTCACCCTAAGAATATACACTACATGACTGCATTATGTCTTTTATTATGCCTCGAGGATTTGAGTCATACCACCCAAATCCAACTGACCACTACTAAGTCGAAATCAGTGCCATATAAGGTCCATGGAGGAATCGAAATCCACGACCTCTCCAGCACCTCTTGGTCAGGACAAGAGAACATCACAAAAACATATCAGTCAACTATAAAAGGGTGACATATAGTCAGCACAAGTATTGGCTCACACATGGTTGTCTGTATATATAAACACCCAGCCCACCTTGGTATAGGTAAAGGCACTAGATGAATAGGCTCACGCATGGCCATTCTTAAAAGAAGGAGTGGCTCACGCATGACCATACATATCATAAGGAGATAGGCTCACGCATGGCCATCTCACACAACATGTAATTAAGGATACAAGGAAATACTCTACTTGCACCCCACGTATTCAAAAATATGCGCTCTAAGTTAAACTCGTTTCGCCAATCTAGCAAATAAAGCTAATAATAGAATGAATCTATGGAAGAGGGAAAACTATATGATTAGGTTTCACTTGATTAGTTAGCCAATTGGGTGATTTTTAGCATCAATAAAGTTACAACGTATAAATATAAAACAAATTCTACAAGAATAAGGGTGTGTTGCAACCTCAGTAGATATAAAATGTACAAGGCGTGAACTTATCAAACAATCACCACATGATACACATTGCTATGACATTCACAAGGACACCATAAATGTCACACATAACCATGGGATAACAATCCCTTAATGAAATCACTTGAGGATATCACCTCTAGATAGGCATCTAGCCAGCACTAGGTCATAGGACCTATCTCATTAATCATGCATATTCCTCATCATATTATGCCTAATCAGTGTGCATAAACACCACCCTGTATCTCATAATCACCACCATAGTATACACAAGCCATGGTATACATGTCACCTACAAGGTTAGGGGCTTATAAACAAGAGAGAGAAAACATTCTACATGATGAACATCTCATGAGAGAGAAAACAAACACATAATTCTGCATTAGGGTTAGGGTTCCAAGCTTTAGCCAATTAGGGTTTTGTAGGTACATACAAGCAATAAGAATTAGGAGGGACATCTCCCACATTGTTGGAATACTTAGGGTTAAGAAGCATGATTAAGGTTAACCAAGAAGCTATCCACATAGCACTACATGTGGCTCAAACATTATTTATACTAGTGCATTCATTAAGGTTTCAAACATGTGACTCAACCAACCATCAACCACGTGTCGTGACCACCACCTTGCATGGGTCCCGACCACCACCATGCACATGTCACGACCAATATCATCCATGGTGTTATTACTGCAGCCAACCTATTCCATATCACAACCACAAAACACTAAGGGTGCACCATGTCTCGACCCACAAGCAACCAAGTCACATCGATCTAGAGTTAGTGTTTCACCCACCCGAGGAAACATGTCGCGACCCAAGAATAAGGATCATCTCAACCGGTGATAAAAGCATAACTCAGGACCAAGCCATGTCATGACTAACCAAGGGAAGAGGAAAACATCTCAACCAAACCAAGGTGTGTTTTGACCCTCAACGAAGTAGGTATCACGACCATCAAGAAAAAGGATGTTGTGGACTCCAAAAGGTCAGTCGTCGTGACTCAAAACCTCAAGCCAAAAAGATGGTGCGAGCCAAGACAAAAAAGGCATGGTGACCACCAAGGGTCAAGCCACCACCAAGACCAAGAACCAAGATCAAACCAAGGTCAAAATAGAGATAACTCATGGCTAAAATAGGTGACATAATAAGGGAAACCCATCGTCACCATAGAGGATAACCTCATGCAAAACGGTCATCAAACCCCTAAAACAAACTTCATGAAACCACCATGAAAAGGTACCTCAACAAGTGACAGAAACGAAGATAGTCACCATCAAAACCAACCCAAACTACATAGAACACTAAAACACTTGATCATCATGCATGCAACTCATCCAAGGTCAAGAAAGGAAGGACAACCATCATGCACCATAATCACCAAAATTCAGGTACAAAGGAATTGGGGTTTCAGATTACATCCAAACAAAGCATGATCTCAACATCATCCAAGATCTAAGGTCTATCACCATCTACTAGCATGTTAAGGAAACATTTAGAGAGAGAAAACAGTAATCATACAAGAATCAATAGTGCAGTTATATAGGAGGTTAAGAGTTATATAAACTGCCTTAAAAAAGATCAACTCCAAGGAAGGCGAGCTCCAAGCACACGATCACCAAGGAAGATCAAGCTCCACTAAAAGCTCCACTTTCAGCCACAAGATCACCTCAAGAAATAGCAAACACCATGGCGAAAGGATAGCTCAAGAAAGAGGACAAGAAGTTCAAGGCCAAACCAAAAGAAAGAAGGGGGAAAAGAGAGAAGAAACTCCCTCTCACTTGGGTGTTGCCTTGTCAAAACATGGCCTATTACCCTTGTGATGAGGATCTTACTCTCAAGTACGACTGCCATGTCAAAACATGGTCTAGGTCTAAGAAAAAGGAAGAAGATGGGGTACAAGATCCAAAGAAAACATTAACAAGGAAGATAAACACTCACCAAGGTTGAAGATGACCAAGGATCACCACAAACACCACATGCAAGGGTGAACCACCTCCAAAGCACCAAGAACAACTTCTTCTTGATCCACCAAGCTCCAAGGGCGAGAACACGGGAAGGGAGGAAGAAGATGGCCAAAAAAAGATCACTTGCATGGAGAAATGAGGGTTTATATAGAAAAGGAGGAGAGAGGTAGGGTTAGGGATGAGGTGTCAATGAAAGAAGGCCTCAAAGGGACACTTGTCCACTCAAGAAACTAACATGCAACCACATAAAGCCCACATGCAAGAGATGTTGATACACTCTAGGTTGGACCTCGACCACCTAGGACACCCAACCCTTAGGTCGTGACCACAACACACCAAGGGAACCACCCATGGTCACAACACACCCCCAAGGACCACTACGTCGCAACACAAGGTCACCACAAACCCTAGGTCGAGACACTCTACACAAGAGCACCCATCTCGACCCTAGACACACAAGACCATATCGGTCATGACAACCATAACTAGGGAAGGTGTATCAACTGTGACTCCCTCAAACCAAGCCCTAGGTTGCGACCTAGGTCAAAACAAACCAACAAGGGTCACACGGTCAAGGCATACCAAACCCTAGAAACTCCTAATCACCACTAAGGGTGATACCACTCAACTAAGGGTCTACCAAGGTGCCCCAAAGCACCACAACCTCCCTAATGAAGCCAAGAGAGATAGGGAACACTCTAAAGGTGGAAAATTACAAGAATATTCCTTCAAATAGGTAATTTGCAATTCACACCAAAATAAGTCACAATGTACAAACGACTCCCAAACAAGCTCAAACTAGAGACTTAAGCTCTCCACAAGCCTTAAGATCATCTAAAAGGATTAGAGGAAGTTTCTAAGCACAACATCAAGCCAAAACAAATAGGGTTAAATCAAAACACAGGTTAGGGGTCTTACAAGCCATAAACCCCTAACAAGGATTTCTCCCTCAAAATCCTAAGAGAAAAGAGATGTGTACTTCTTCTACATCTCTTCCTAAAGCTCCCATGTTGCTTCCTCAATTCCAAAGTGATGCCATAGAATCTTCACAAGCATTATGTCCTTCTTTTTCAACTTCTTAACTCTCTTGTCAATGATCAACATGGGCCCTTCAACATAGGACATGTCCTCATCAAGCTCAACCTCCATTGGACACAAAACCAACTTGGTATTGGGGTGGCACTTACTCACCATAGACACATGAATACTGAATGCAACTTGTGCAACTCAGGCAGCAACTCTAACATGTAGGCCACCTTCCCAACATGTGCCACCACAGGGTAAGGTCCCAGATACCTGGGAGACAACTTACCCTTCTTCCCAAACCTCAAAACACCCTTCCAAGGAGAGACTTTGAGATACACCATGTCCCCCACTTGAAACTCCAAGGGTCTTCGACGGTTCTCATCATTGGACTTTTGTTTATCATGTGCTGCCTTCAACTAATGTTGTATCACTTTAATCTTCTCTTTTGTATACTACACCAGATTAGGACCAAGAAGCTGATATTCACATGTCTCATACCAAGACAATGGAGACTTGCAATGTATCCCATACAATGCCTCAAACGGTGCCATGTTGATGCTCCTTTGACAAGTGTTATTATAGGAAAACTCTATCAGACCGAGGTGGATGCCCCAACTCCCCAAAAACTACAAGACACAAGCCCTCAACAGGTCACTAAGGTCTATATGGTCCTCTCAGACTGACCATCTGTCTGTGGGTGGAAAGTAGTGTTGAACCTCAACTGCATACTGAAAGTGGTGTGCAAATGCTCCCAAAAGTGACTCGTAAACTAAGGACCTCTATCTGACATGATAGTAGCTGGGACGCCATGCAAACACACTACCTTATCTATGTAGATCTAAGAGAGATTCTCTATTGAATACGTTGTCTTTACTGGAAAGAAGTGTGTTGACATTGTCAACCGATCAACTATCACCCTAATGGAATCATGTCCTTCGGTTGTCCTAGGCAGACCAACCACAAAGTCCATAGTAACATGATCCCATTTCCATTGTAGTATGGGTAACAATTGCAACATCCATGCAGGCTTCTGATGCTCTACCTTGACTTGCTGACGCATTGGGCACTTGGTCTTGAACTCAGCCACATCCTGCTTCAATCTAAGCCACCAATACATATCTTTAAGATTATAATACATCTTGGTGCTACCTGGGTGCCTTACATATATCAAAGAGTGAGCCTCTTCTAGAACCATCTTCCTCAGATTACCAGCATCAAGAACCACAACTCTATCATTGTAATAGACAATCTCATCATATACCTCATGGAAACCATCATGCTCTCACTTCCAAACTCTGATCGTATTTGTTGTATCACAATATTAACATGATGTGCCTCTTTGATCTGCTCCCTCAACGTTGGTTTCACCTGCAACATTTCCAACATCCCTACTAACATAGATACCTCTAGCTCCACATTCATCTGACACAAGGAGACCAACATGTCTCTCTTATGACATACCAAGGAATTCATTTGTGCACTGCCCACTGATGGTGTCAAAGAAGACTTTCTACTTAGCACGTCTGCTACGACATTTCCCTTGCTTGGATGGTAATAAATAGTACAATTATAATCCTTCATTAATTCCATCTAGTGCCTCTGTCGCATGTTCAACTCCTACTATGAAAAGATGTACTTCAGGTTCTTGTGGTCTGTGAAGATCTGACACTTCTCGTCGTAAAGGTAGTGCCTTCAGGTCTTCAAAGTATGAACCATTGTGGCTAAATCCAGATCATGGGTAGGATAGTTCTCCTCGTGCTTCTTCAGTTGTCGTGACGTAAAAGATATCACGTTCTTATCATGCATCAGCACACAACCCAGGTCATTCCTTAACACATCACAGAAAACTGTGTAACCTTTCCCCTTCTTAGGTAGTACTATCATTGGTGCACTTTTCAACTTCTCCTTAAACAACTAAAATGCACGATGGCACCTATCATCCCAAACAAAAGGCACATCCTTCCTCATCATCTTAGCTAGGGGCAACGCTACAGAGCTGGAGTTCTTAATGAACCTTTGGTTGTAGCCTGCCAAACCCAGAAAGTTGTGCACTTCCATTGGTGTCTTTAGTTGTTCCCACTCCATCATGTATTCAAACTTCTTAAGGTCCACATGAACACCTTGGGAGATATCACATGTCCTAGTAAAGATACCTCCTTCAGCCAAAACTCGCACTTGCTGAATTTGGCATACAAATGATGATGTCTCAACACGGTTAATGCATGATGAAGATGTTGTTCATGTTGCTGACTATCACAATTGTAATCAAGATATCATCTATGAACACCACCAAAAATTGATGAAGGAACGGTCAGAACACTCTGTTCATCAGGTCCATGAATGTTGTTAGTGTGTTAGTCAGCCCAAACGACATAACCACAAACTCATAATGACCATATTGAGCCCTAAAAGCTAACTTAGGTATGTCATCTGCCTTGATCCGTAACTGGTGATACCCTAACCTCATATCTATCTTGGAGAAAACTATAGTACCTTGTAACTCGTAATTTATCAAACAAGTCATCTATCCACAACGAGGGATATTTGTACTTTGTCATCACCTTATTCAACTATCTGTAGTCTATACACAACCTCATGGATCTATCTTTCTTATTCACGAACAACACAAGAACACCTCTGTGACATACTCGGTCTAATGAAACATGTTTCAAGAAACTCTTACAACTATTTTTTCAACTCCACCATCTATGTTGGTGCCATCCTATACGGTGTCTATGCTATCAGTTGTGTGCTCGGGATTAGATTGATCTCAAAATCAATCTCTTTGATAGGGGGAACACCTAGGAACTTGTTTGGGAACACATCCTCAAACTCCTTGACAATTGGCACCTCCTGGATACTCTAACTCCTCGCCTTGGTATCCACCACATGCGCTAAGAATGTATCACAACCTTGTCTCATCAACTTCTCAGCCACCTTCATTGACACCAAATAGGTAGGGGGAATCTTCCTATCACCATGGAAGATCCACGACACACCACCATCTACAACCATCTCCACCTTGGAATTACAATCCAAGACTACATGATACTTCTCCAAAGTATCCATTCCAAGGATCACATCCAATCCATGCATATCAAGTGGTAAGAGATCCACTTGAATGCTATGTCCTAAGAAAGAAAGGACACAGGAAGTACACACCTCTCGCAATTCTGTAGAACCAACTAATGGGTTTTCTAAATGAAGACTATCCCTTCTATGACTAACGGGTAAAGAACAACCATCTGTCACTTCTCAAGTGACAAAAGAGTGTGTTGCACCTGTATCAACCAAAATAGATATAAAGTAAGAAGAAGACAAATTAGAATGAAACAACTCCAACTGACATGTCACTGCTCGTGGTTTGGTCACTCTTTTCAGGCTTACTCGTAGCATAGAGTCTAGTTTTCGCATGTTTTTGCCCTCTTCCTCTACTGTCCTATCCTAAAGAACCAACTTGAGACACTTTTCCATGTCCCCTTCCATTGCCAATGAATTGTTGTCTTTGTGATCCCTACTGGTAGAAGATTGTATACTCTGCCCTTACTGGGTGACCATTGGGTCAGTGCATTGGACATCCATTGTGTCGGCACTATAGAAAACCTAGGCTTCTTAAATACTCATGACGACTACCCTTCAGATTGCGTCATCCTCTTCTTGACACTCCTCTCATACTTCTCAACCACGGATCATTCAATCCTCATGATGGACTCCATAAATGTTGCAAACTTCTCACAGTTCTCAAGTGATGTGGCCTCCGTCATCATCTCACTATTCAAAACCTTCTCGAAACGTCAAATCCTCTCCTCATCCATTGATGCCATGTAAGGACAGAACCTCAACAGCTCCATAAACTTCACATCATTCTCATTGATTGACATGTCTCCCTATCGGATCCACTCAAACTGATTGATCTTTTCATCCAGATAGGTACATGGAAAGTACTTGTTGACAAACGCTCACCTGAACTCCTCCCAACTAAAATCAACACATGGTAATTTCTCCTCTTCAATGGCCCACCAATGGCCTGCACTTCCCTTCAGAAGATACACCTACATGCTTCACCTTATCGGCCTTGGGGATATTAAGGATCTTGAAATCCATTTCCAACTTTGTCAGCCAAAGATCAGCATCTGCTGGACCAGTCGTACCATAATACTCCAAAGAACCAACACGTCTCATCCTCTCAAAGGTCTTCCCCACTCTTGGAGATTTGACACTGGGGAGAGTCGCCCTAGGCTGAGGGGCATGCATCCTATCCACCATGTGCATCATCGTTGCCAAAAACTGCCCAAACAGAGACTGGAAGGTAGGGTTCTCAACCACAGTCAGGTCAAATGAGGACTCATCAGGCACCCGATCTTCTCTTGCCTGAACCCTCGCACCACCACCGGGTGCAGCAAAACTTCTCTCTATAGTGTGTTCTTCATGTTCTTCAACCATCTTTTCTACTCTTATTCTTCTTCTACATAAGTAGAATTCACTATAAGACAGACTAGAGGACACTAGAATGGACAAAAACCCTAGTCCTAGGTCCCTAAAGACTTAGCAAACCTAAAGCTCTGATACCAACCAAACTGTGATGCCCCGACGCGCCACAAATGAGATTACTCAAAACCAAAAGTGAAAAGAATAATAGGCAAGCAAATTACCAGAAAACACAGGTAATTAAAACTGATTATATTAAAAACCATCAGCCAAAAAATTATTACATAAGAGTCCACAAAGTCTACCACATGCAGCACATAACATATCACATGGTGCTTACACTGTAGATCAATGTTCATGTCATCATCCTATTACATAAGATACAAATTCCACATATAGACAAGCCAAAAACTTCATATCAATCACATAACCACTAAAAATCTCAAAAACACCCCCAAGGACCTGAGTGTATAGAGACGACTCTAGGAATCTAGCACTAAAAGACTAGCAGCACATCCAACTTTATCGGCTACTACTCTTCCTCAGTTGTATGACCTCTACCTCTATGTGCACAGTCACCTAAAAGATGTGGAACCTACATGGTGAGACCAAACGTCCCAGTGAGAGATATAACTCTCCTCCAATGCTATTAAAGCATAGATAATCTAAGTAGGTAAAATTAAATAGATAATTAACATAAGCTAGCCAATTGAGTAGATTTAGCTAAATGATATGTATTCAGTAGATAAGGCATATTAAACAAGACTAGGCATCTACTACTGAATAGTAGATCAAGTTATATTCTAAAAAGGAATATGAAGAACATGTATAATAGTTAACTTCTCTTACCTTCTTATAATTTAAGAAATCAGTAAAGAGATAAGGCAAAGGCTCAACCAATGTGAGATGTATGTCACCCTAAGCATATACACTACACAACTATATTACGTATTTTATTATGCCCTGAGGATTTGACCCGTACCACCCAAATCCAACTGACCACTACGAAATCAAAATCAGTGCCATATAAGGTCCATGGAAGAGCCAGAATCCACAAACTCTCCAACACCTCTTGGTCAACACAAGATAACACCGCAGAGACATATCAGTCAATTGCAAAAGGGTGACATATAGTCAGTACAAGGATCAGCTCATGCATGGTCATCCATATATATAAACACCTAGCCTACCTTGGTACAGTTAATGGTGCTAGAAGAATAGGTTCATGCATGGACGTTCTTAAAAGAAGGAGTGGCTCACGCACAGCCATCCATATCACAAGGAGATCAGCTCACGCATGGTCGTCTCGCACAACCTATAATTAAGGATACAAGGAAATACTCTACTTGCATCCCCCATATTCAAAAATATGCGCTCCAAGTTAAACTCATTTCACCAATCCAAAAAATAAATCTAACACTGGAATGAATATATGGCAGAGGGAAAATTATATGATTAGGTTTCACTTGATTAGTTAGCCAATTGGGTGCTTTTTAGCATCAATCAAGTTACATTGTATAAAGCTAAAATAAATTCTACAAGAATAAGGGTGTGTTGCAACCTCAGAAGATATAAAATGTACAAGATGTGAACTTATCACACAATCACCACATGATACTCATTTCCCTATCATTCACAAGGCCACAATAAATGTCACACATCACCATGGGATTACAATCCATTAATCACATCTCTTGAGGATATCACCTCTCAATAGGCATCTAGCCAGCATCAAGTCATAGGACCTATCACATTAAGCCATGCATATTCCTCATCACATCATACCTCGTCAGTGTGCATAAGCACCTCCATGTATCTCATAATCACCACCATAGCATACACAACCCATGGTATACATGTCATCTGCAAGGTTAGGGGCTTACAAATAAGAGAGAAAACATTCTACATGATGAACATCTCATGAGAGAGAGGCAAACACATAATTCAACATTAGGGTAAGGGTTCCAAGCTTTAGCCGGTTAGGGTTTTGAAGGTACATAGAAGCAATAATCCCCAAGAAGGACATCTCCCACATTCTTGGAATACTTATGGTTAAGAAGCATGATTAAGGTTAAGCAAGCATCTATCCACATAGCACTACACGTGGCCCAAACATTATTTATACCAGTGCATTCATTAAGGGTTCCAACATGTGACTCAACCAACTATAAACCACGTGTCACGACAACCATCTTGCATGGGCCGTGGCCACCACCATGCACATGTCGCGACCACCACCACCCATGGTGTTATGACCACGACCAACCTATTCCATGTCATGACCGTGACACACCAAAGGTGTACCACGTATCGACACATAAGGAACTAGGTCGCATCCATCTAGTGTTAGGGTTTCACCCACCTGAGGAAACATGTTATGACCCAAGAACAAGGATCATCTTGACCCGCGACAAAGGCATAACTCAAGACTAAGACATGTCACGACTAACTAAGGGAAGAGGGAAACATCTCGACCAAACCAATGTGTGTTTTGACCCTCAAGGAAGTAGGTGGTGTGACCATCAAGGAGAAGGATGTTGCGACCTCCACAAGGTCATTCGTCACAACTTAAAACCTCAAGCCAAAGAGATGTTGTGACCATCAAGGGTCAAGCCACCACCAAGACTAAGAACCAAGGTTAAAATAGAGGTAACTCATGGCTAAGATAGGGACATAACAAGGGAAACCCCCCATCACCATAGAGGATAATCTCATGCAAAAATGGTCATCAAACCCTAAAATAAGCTACATGAAACCACCATGTAAAGGAGCCTCAACAAGGGAGAGAAACCAAGATAGTCACCATCAAAACCAACCCAAACTACACAGAACATTAAAAAACTTGATCATCATACATGCAACTCAGTCAAGGTTAAGAAAGGAAGGACAACCACCATGCATCACAATCACCAAAAATTAGGTACAAAGGAAGTAGGGTTTCTGATTACATACAAACAAGGCATGATCTCAACATCATCCAATCTCTAAGGTCTATAACCATCTGCTAGCATGTTAAGGAAACATTTAGAAAGAGAAAATAGTAATCATAAAAACATCAAGAGTGCAATAATAGATGACATTAAGAGTTATATAACCAGCCTTAAAGAAGATCAACTCCAAGGAAGGCAAGCTCCAAGCACACGATCACCAAGGAAAATCAAGCTCCACCAAAAGCTTCACTTTCAGCCACAAGTTCACCTCAAGAAAGAGGAAACACCAAGGTCAAAGGATAGCTAAAGGGTAAGAAGTCCAAGGCCAAACCAAAAGAAAGAAGGGGGAAAAGAGAGAAGAAACTCCCTCTCACTTGGGTGTCACCTTGTCAAAACATGGCCTATTACCCTTGTGATGAGGATATTACTCTCAAGAACAACCACCATGTAAAAACATGGTCTAGGTTTGAGAAAAAGGAAGTTGATGTGTTAGAAGATCCAAAGAAAACATTAACAAGGAAGATAAACACTCACCAAGGTTGAACATGACCAAGGATCATCCCAAACACCACATACAAGGGTGAAACACCTCCAAAGCACCAAGAACAGCTTATTCTTGCTCCACTAAGCTCCAAGGGTGAGCACAAGGGAAGGGAGGAAGAAGATAGCCAAAAAAGATCACTTGCATGGATAAAAGAGGGTTTATATAGCATAGTAGGAGAGACGTAGGGCAAGGGATGAGGTGTCAATGAACTTGTCCACTCAAGAAACTAACATGCAACCACATAAAGCCCCACATGTAAGAGAATGTGATACACTCTAGGTTGGATCTCGACCACCTAGGCCACCCAACCCTCATGTCATGACCGCAACACACCAAGGGAACCACCCATGGTCGCGACACACCACCAAGGACCACTGGGTCATGACACAAGGTCACCACAAATCCTAGGTCGATATACACCTAAGACCATATCGGTCATGAAAACCATACCTAGGGGAGGTGTCTTGACTATGAATCCCTCCAACCAGGCCCTAGGTCGTAACCTAGGTCGAAAAAAACCAACAAGGGTCACATGGGCAAGACACACCAAACCCTAAAAAGCCCTAATCACCACTAAGGGTGATACCACTCAACTAAGGGTCCACTGAGGCACCCCAAGGCACCAAAACCTCCCTCATGAAGCCAAGAGAGAGAGAAAACACTCTAGATGAAGAAAATTACAAGAATGCCCCTTCAAATGGGTAATTTGCAATATGCACCAAAATAAGCACACAAAGCACAAACAACTCCGAAACAAGCTCAAACGGGAGGCTTAAGCTCCCCACAAGCCCTAAGATCATCTCAAAGTATTAGAGAAAGGTTCTAAGCACAAAATCAAGCCAAAAAAAATAGGGTTAACCCAAAACACAGGTCAGGGGTCTTACAGGTATACCTCAAACCATGTTCTTCTTGTTGTTGTGTTATCGCTACTACTCTTCCCTTGCCTCCTCCCTCTGTGTCTTCTGTTTTGACTCGGTTTCACTGATTCCTTGTTCACCTTTTTCTTATGGTGCTTATTCCTCTCAAATTTGGAGATATGCCAAGGTTTTTCCTGCTCTTTCTCTATCACTAAGATCACAAGAGTTGTTGTGATTGCTACACGCTTACCATTTTCTATGACCGCCAGTCCGCTTTGATTTCTATAGGAGGTTGTGGCGCTATTTTACCATCTCTAAGGTAGTTTAATTTGATTCAATCCCTCTATAGAGGAGACCTCTATATAGCGGTCACTACACATTTGCCTATCCATTTGGCTGATATAACACACCGCCAATTCTCCTCATTCGGCCACTAATTTCATGTTCATCTCTCTTCCCTCTTCGATCTGAGTATGAAGTTTCTATCATAACACATGTTACAGTCGATACACAATCGATACCTTAATCAAAGTAATGGATTCATTTTGATCTCTACAACTGACACATGTTTGGCCGCTACGTTAGACTTTTATCTCGATCGATACTAACTAAGTATGTATCAATCGTAATGGTCATAACCCGTATCGACTGTAAGAGAAGGACCCTGTTTCGACCACCAAAACTAAAACCAATAGTGATCACTATGATTTGTAAGTGAACTAAACTAAATTATGTTGTGACCACTACAAGTAATGATCTGTTGTGACTGATACACCATAATATATGTGAAAATCACTAACTTCATATCTAAATTTTTACTATTATCAAAGGTGAAATTAAATAATATAATATTAAGTGTCTGATAAACTCCCATTACTAAAATTGTAGCATGCCATCCTCCACCTCTGATTCCCTAAATAGGCAGGCAACATCTCTAAAAGGGGCACAACAAGCACTTGAAGCAGATGAAAAAGAGCTGAATGATGACCCCAACATGTCAAAGCAGAAAAGGATGCACATGTTGCTACTAAAAGAGAAATATGATATTATACTTGGCCATGAGCCACAGGAGGACATAGTAGTATTCCAAAGACATAGAAGGAACAAAAACATCTGAATATGTGTCATCAGAAGAGGAAGCTAAAGCAAAAAAAGAAACAAAGGGTGACAACAACAGATGTCCAGAAAACCAAAAAGAGGAAGATGGAAATAAAGGCTGAGTCTAGGGCTCTGAGATAAGAGGCAGAATCAATACTTATCATAGCACAAGACTTTGATATAGCAAGGAAGGATCCATCGGTGACACATATAGAGAAACTAGCAACATTTATACCCAGAGACAGGATGCACCAATCTAACTTTAACTTGATCTTGAGAACTAAAAGCTTCAAGCCTACAAGATACATGGACGTTTAAGACTTCAAAAGATTGGGAATCTATGATAGAGTAATGGAATTCCTGGGCAGAGCCAATATATGCACCTTGTGTACAACTAATGTCTTATCTCCAATAGATCTAACATCTAAATTTATTTCATCGCTTGAGAAAGTACTAGTCAGTGATGTCGAATGAAAGGAGGCTGGAGGTGAGTTCAAACTGTAGGTGAGAATAGGGGGCAAAGATCATTATGTCACTGAAGTCATTTTGAATACAATCTTCATTGAATCTAAAGAAGAATCTCAAGATTACTCAATAGCACCTGGTGAAAAGGATATAGTGGGGTACAACAGCCATAAGATGTGGGAGAAGCTGACAGGAGAACTTGAACATCGTCCAAGGAAGTCCAAGGTGACCCTTATCACTTCATGCTTCATCAGGGTAATTCAAAAGATTACATCTAATACAGTTTTCACACAATCTGAGACAGGGAGAGTGTCCAAGGGAGATCTATTTCTTATATGGTCGATGTTGAATAAAAGACCATTCAATATCAGAAGATTATCATAGACAAATTGTCAGCGGCAGTACTGGGACCAGAATCCAAGAAAACTAAAGACTTATGTATGGGGAAAATTACTCTAATTGTGTCTTATTTCTTGGACCTTAAACAAATGTGAACATATAAGCCTACTGAGGGACATGTGATGATCAATATCAAATCCTTGGTAAATAAAGGCATACTAGCACAGAAAGGAGAGAAGTTCTTTTACAAGCAATCTCATTCTAAACTACTACTCCCACTATCGGAGAAGGCTTATTATGACACAGTCAAACTATGGCCTAGCCTGGAGGAAGTCGAAAAAATGCACCCCAGTGCTATCTAGTGAAGAACAGACCCTTACTCACCTTCTGAAGCACAACAAGAAGGAGAACAAGTGCTAGAAGCAATGCACACATGCCCAGAGAAGAGAAAGAAAGTGGAAACAAGATCTCACAAAGCCCTATCAGAAACAACAAAGAAGGAACCTCTGCTTCCCCAAGTTTAACAAGTCTATGAAGAAATTGTACAACAACCATATGTGGCAGATGAAGTCCCCCTACATGACAATGAAAGACCCCACACTGCTCCACCTTCTCCTCTAGTTGCTCCTATATTTTTGGAAGCACCAATTGAAGAACCAATGGTGCATTCTGAAAGTCCCAGGAAATCAATCCCATCCCCTCCTATGGCTAAGGCAGTAATGGAAACACCAGCTGAAGGGATGAAAGACCCTTCTGAGCTACTCTACACTAAAAGGCAAAGCGTACAACACAAGAAGGAGGACAAAAAGAACCCTCCTGACCAATACAACAAGAACACGTACAAGCCCTTGACCAAAAGTTTCATCAAGCACCCAAACATAGCCACGGACTTCTAAGATGACGACAGTTGCAGGAACAACAACTACAAATGAGCAGCAACTGCGCCTGCCAACCTTCGGCGAAGAATTGGACCATCGGTTCGATGCCATTTGGGCATATGAATAATTCTCCTATTGCAAACATCCTTATTACTTCTAGCTTATATGCACTTGTTGACCTAGAGGTTATACATTACCTATATTTTGATAATGACTTAACCTTTCCATTCATATGTATCTAATATGTGCATCTAAGATTGTTTGCAGGCATTAGGTACATGAAAAGGATCATATATACAAAGCCCTAGGATGGGCCAAGTGCAAGCCAAAATGGCTACAAGTGTGCTTTTTAGGATTTCTATGTAAACTACCTTAGAACATCAATGTAATCACTTGTAATGATGAATTGGCTTGTAACTTAGAAGAGAAAATTGTTTGGGACAAAATTCACCAAGTGCTAATCACTTTTATTGCAAATTAGAAAATCAATTACAGGCACTTGGTCGGTCGAGTTTCCCTAGCCTGAAACTCTACTGATCAACCTTGGTCGATTTTCTGAAGATTGCAACGGTCGAGTTGTGCACCCACAAAACTAGACCGATCAGGTAGCAGGCCATTTCCAGTTGAAATGGTCGGTCGAGTTTCCTCAAGACAAACTCGACCGATCACTTGAATATCGGTTTGCCTCTTACTTGATCGGTCGAGTTACCCCCATTAAAACTCGACCGATTGCACTGTACGGAATTTGTAGAAAAAGTAATATGACCGTTGGTGAATTGTTTTGGACAAAAATAGAGTCGTTTTCTTGAACAAAAAATGACTACTTTTGCATCCAAGTGTCCCACAACTTAAAGGGCCACCCTCAACTATAAATAGAACCCCTTGGACTTCATTCCAAGCTACTCTTCCATTACAAACTTGGTTCTAGCTTAGTTGAGAGTGTTCCAAGCCCTTGAGCCCCTTTCTCTCTCTACCTTCAAGACAAATTCGTGAGTTAAGAGTGAGTTAGGTCCCTGTGTATGAGAGCTATCCTTTGTATTATGTAAAGCTCTCCTTTCTCTCTTCCTACCTCCAAATCCCATTGAAGATTGATTGAAGCTACTTCTCCAAGTGAAAGAGGAGTTGCTGCTGTTCTTCTCCGAGTGAAGGGGAAGATGTGTTGCTGATCTTCAAGAGTGAAGATAGCTCGTTGCTCCAGGTCCCTTGGTGAAGGGAAAATGTGGAGAAGCTCTCCAAGTGAAGGAGAGGTGCAAGGCAAAGCTCAAGTGAGATAGGTAAATCCTGCAAGGCTGAAGACAAAGGTAAGATTGGGTAAGTCCTTTGAAGAAGGCTGAAGAATCTTGCTTTGTGGGTAAGTCCTTGGATAGGTAGAAGATCTTAGCTTGAGAAATTAAGCCCTTGGTTGTGTGGTTTATGTATCTTGTAATCTTATAGATATATATAAGAGAACCAAGTTGCAAATCCTAGAGTCTAACCAACTCTAGGTAGTGGACTGACATCGTTCCTAAGTTTAGGATGTGGAACCACTCTAAACCACCTGTTCAAGTGCATGATATTCATTATCTCTTATCCTTGCTTTGTATGCTAGAATAGGACATCAAATTGTTGATTGCTTTAGTTTTTGCACTACGATTAAATTGGTGGTCTAATTGATTTTGTGAAGTGTGTGTAGCTCTATTCACCCCCCCTCTAGAGCCCATTGATCCAACAAGTGGTATCAGAGCAGGTCTTCTCCAAGCTACTTCAACAAGTAGGAGAAGATGGGTGATTCAGCTCTTGGGTCACTCAACCTCAAAGGAAGCTTCTCAATGAGACCCCCGATCTTCGACGGGACAAACTTCCTATATTGGAAGAGGAGAATGCAATTCTACCTCCAAGGGGTGAGCTACGAAATGTGGAAGATTGTCCATCTCAAGTATGAAGATCCAAAAGGGGACATCACCACATGGACGGAAGCTGAGATGAAGCATGCTCAACTCAATGCCAAAGTCGTGAGCATCATCTACGCCACCCTTACACCATCCGAGTTCAACCGGATCTCTTCTTGGGACACGGCGCATGAGATATGGCACAAGTAGTGTGTCACCTATGAAGGGACCGAGCAAGTCAAGGAGGCCAAAGTCTACATGCTTGGTGGTCTTCTTGAGAACTTCAAGATGGGGAAGAATGAAAGAGTAGCGGACATGTACACAAGGTTAAATGTCATCTTGAACAGCCTTGCAGCTCTTGGGAGTGTCATGGATAGAGGTACAATCAATGCCAAAATCTTGAGATCTCTTCCAAAGAGATGGGAGCCAAAGGTCACTTCAATTGAAAAAGTTCACAAGCTAAGCGAGTTGTCAACCGAGGAGCTGGTTGGTAACCTCCAAACCCATGAACCTAGTCTCGATAAGCAAGAAGAAGAGGAGAAAAGAGAAGAGAAGGAATCAAAGAAGATAAAGGACACAGCCTTCAAAGCTCAAATTGAAGAAATGGTCTGACAACAACAACTTGCCATGAAGTCTCCCTGCCCTTCCTCAAGTGAAGATGAAGGTGTCAATGATCATGAAGCTAACTACTCAAAAGGGAAACACTTCAAGAGCAAGCCCTCCTCCTCAACTCCTAGGTGCTACGAGTGTGGTCAAAAAGGCCACTACAAGAGTGACTGCCCAAAGGCCAAGAAGAGCCATCATAAGAGCAGCCACAAGAAGGATGACAAGTACAAAAGAGAAGCAAAGTACAAGAGGAAAGACAAGAAGGAGAGAAGATCCAAAGATGCAGCTCATGCGGCGTGGGAGGAGTCTTCTTCAAGCTCCTCAAGCTCCGAAGATGGAGAATGCCATCTTGCCCTCATGGCCTCAACTAGTGAAGATGTAATTGAGGTAAGTGAGGTAAGCAAGGTTAGTGATGTTAATTTACTTGAGCTATCTAAGGAAACTCTCATTGATGTGCTTAATGAATGCCAATCATCTTTTGCTAAATTTAAATCTAAGATGAAAAGATTAGGCAAAATAGTTGATGATCTTTATGCAAAAATTGACATTCTTGATGAAAATGAAAAATTGCATCTTGATAGCATAGAATCCTTGCAAGGGCAATTTTTTGACCTTGAACTTCAATATAATGGAGTAGAGGTTGAGAATGGTACATATCTTAAAAAAATTAAAAATCTTAAGATAGAAAACCAAAAATGCCTAGATGAGCTTGATACTCTTAAAACTGAAAATATAGAACTCAAGCTTATTGATGATGCTAGGAGAGAAGAAATATATGCTTATCAAAGAGAAATAGTTGTTCTTAAATCTGAAAATGCAAAATTGCTTGCTCAAATTAATGATCTATCTTCTAGACCTGTTTTGCCTAGAAATGAAGTTGCTAGCTTAACTCTAGAAAAAGATTCTCTTCTTACTAAAGCCCTCTGTCTTGAGGCCGACCTTTTGCATACTAGAGAAGATCTTGCTAGTCTATCTACTACTGTTGTAAATCTTAGTGATGATAATGCTAAATTAAGATCTACTTTGCAAAGGTTTCTTTCGGGAAAGAAATCCCTAAATGATGTCCTAGAGCACTCTACCAAACAAGTTGGTACTAGTGGTTTAGGATATAATGGGACTGCTCCCAAAGGTAAGAAGAAGAGTGTGGAACCTCTAATTTTCAATGGAGAGTCTTCTGGCTCTAAAAACCCTATGGTTTGTATTCATTGCAAATGTGATGACAATTATTCTACCTATTGTCCTTATAATCCCAAGGGGACCAACCCAAAGATGAAATGGGTCCCCCAAACTAACCCCGGACCCCAAAGTTTGAGTTGGGTTCTGACATCCTCTTTTCTTACAGGTTAAAAAGAAACGGATTGTTGATAGTGGCTGCTCTAAGCATATGACTAGAGAAATCAGCCATTTCAACAAATTTGTGAGAAAGAAAGGAGGATCGGTAACCTTCGGGGACAATAAGAAGGGTAAGGTTATAGGTGAGGGTGATGTAGGCAATGAATTATGTATTAAAAATGTATTGCTTGTTGATGGCCTACATCACAATTTAATTAGTGTTAGCCAATTATGTGACAATGGTTATCTCGTGCTATTTACTTCTTTAGAATGCTTGCTTCTAGATTCCCTCTCCAACAATGTTATATATAAGGGAACTAGAAATTGTAATCTTTATGTTATTGTTCTCGATGCTCTTAAGCCCATACTAAATAGATGCTTAGTTGTGGATAAAAATGATCTTTCTCTTTGGCATCGTCGTTTGGGTCATGTGAATTTGCATCAAATGAGGAAGTTGAACAAAAAGGACTTGGTTCGAGGACTTCCTAAATTGGATTTTGATAAGGATAAGGAATGCCAACCTTTTACACAAGGGAAACAAACCAAATCCTCCTTCAAATCCAAAGGAGTCATGAGTACCAAGAGAGTTCTTGAACTTCTTCATATTGATCTTTTCAGACCAATGAGAACTCATACGCTTCGTGGCTCCAAGTATTGTCTTGCTATTGTTGATGATTTCTCTAGATATACTTGGACTTTCTTTCTCATTTCTAAAAGCGATACTCTTGATGTTTTCTCGAGCTTTTGTAAACGGGTTGAAAACGAAGCTTCTTACCATATTGTTTCTATCCGTAGTGATCATGGGGGAGAGTTTGAAAATGATCTTTTTGAGCATTTTTGTGAAAAATTAGGTTATTCGCACAATTTCTCTTCTCTTCACACACCTCAACAAAATGGGGTTGTTGAGAGGAAGAATAGGTCACTACAAGAGATGGCTAGGACCATGCTTCTTGAGTATGACACTCCTAAGAAGTTTTGGGCTAAAGCTGTTAGCACGTCATGTTTTGTGCAAAATCGAGTTTTCACACATCCGTCTTTCAAGAAAACCCCCTATGAACTATGGCGTGGTAGGAAGCCGTCTATTGATTTCTTTCATGTTTTTGGATGTCCTTGTTTTGTTTTAAACACAAAGGATTCTCTCGACAAGTTTGATCCGAAATCCTATAAGGCTTTCTTCCTAGGCTATAACACTACTAGCAGGGCATATAGAGTATTTAACATTGAATTGTCTAAAATTGAAGAATCTATCAATGTTAAGTTTATTGAAACTAACCCTATTGTTGGCAAGCATATTGGTGATGATGATGTTGTAGATGAAATAATTCCTATCTTAAAAGACCTCAACATCAAAGACAAAGGTAAGAAGGTGATTGAAGAAGAAAAAGAAGAAGAAAAGAAGGATCCCACTCCCCGCTTTGCAAAGAATCACCCCAAGGAGTTGATCATTGGCAACCCATTTGAGAGAGTAAGGACACGAGCTGGTCACAACAAAGAACAAGCAGGTAGTGCCTTCATCTCCCAACTAGAGCCAAAGAACATCAAAGAAGCCCTTGGTGACAATGAGTGGATCCTTGCCATGCAAGAAGAGCTAGAGCAATTCGAGAAGAATCGTGCGTGGACCCTAGTGCCAAGACCAAGTGATAGAAAAATCATTGGCACCAAATGGGTCTACCGCAACAAGCTAGATGAGCATGGAAAAGTGGTAAGGAATAAAGCAAGGTTAGTGGCACAAGGTTACAACCAATAGGAAGGTATTGATTTTGATGAAACTTATGCTCATGTGGCTAGATTAGAATCTATCTGTATGCTACTTGCCTTTGCTAGTTATAAAAATTTCTTGCTATATCAAATGGATGTTAAAAGTGTGTTTTTGAATGGTACAATCAAGGAGGAAGTTTTTGTTGCTCAACCTCCGGGCTTTGAAAATGACAAATTACCCAATCATGTATATTTGTTTTAAAAAGCTCTCTATGGACTCAGACAAGCACCTCGAGCTTGGTATGAGAAATTAAAGAACTTTTTGTTAGATAACGGGTATGTCATGGGCAAAGTTGATTCTACCTTGTTTCTAAAACACACTTCTAACCATTTTCTTATAATTCAAATATATGTTGATGATATCATTTTTGGTGGGACTGATCTTGATCTTTGCAAGGAGTTTAGTTCTCTTATGCAGAGTGAGTTTGAGATGAGCATGATGGGTGAGTTGACCTTCTTCCTCGGCTTTCAAATCAAGCAAACAAAGGAAGGAAACTTCATCAACCAAGGAAAATACACAATTGAACTACTCTAGCACTTTGTGATGGAGAACATGAAGCCGATGGATACACCCATGTCAAACACCGCCAAACTTGACAAAGATGAAGAAGGTGAAAAGGTAGATGAGAAGCTCTATAGATGTATGATTGGAAGTTTACTTTATTTAACTACCTCTAGACCTGATATTATGTTTAGTGTTGGCTTATGTGCTCGCTTTCAATCTTGCCCTAAGAAGTCGCATCTCACTACTGTTAAGAGAATTTTGAGGTACTTAGTCAAAACCCAAAATTTTGGTCTATGGTATCCTAAATTAAGGGATTTTACTCTTAGAGCATATAGTGATGCGGATTATGCAGGGTGTTTGATTGATAGAAAGTGCACAAGTGGCACTTGCTTCCTCCTAGGACCATGCTTAGTGTCTTGGTTCTCCAAGAAACAAAGCACAGTGGCATTATCAACTACCGAAGCTGAATACATTGCAGTCGAGAGTTGTTGTGCACAAGTCCTATGGATGAAGCAAATGCTCCAAGACTTTAACATATCTTTTGATGCTTCTCCTATCTATTGTGACAATACTAGTGCAATTAACCTATCTTACAATCCTATATTGCATAGTAGAGACAAGCATATAGAGGTTCGCCATCATTTTCTTCGTGACAACATTGCCAAGAAAGATATATATATAACACATGTGGACACAGAAAATCAGTTGGCGGACATTTTTACAAAACCTCTAGCTAGAGATCAATTCAATTTTATTCTATCTAAACTGCTCATTATTTATTTAAATGATATTGCTATGTGATCTAGCTAGTGGTCTCTCTCCTATATGCTTGCTCATGTCTATCTTCGCCTTACGTTTCTCATATACATGCTTGTTTATGCTTAAATTGTCTATCAACATGCTTAGTTTTATGCTTGTTTTTGGGTTTTATCGAATTTCACGTTTTATCGCTAAATAGTGCCCAATGATGAGCAAAATGTGCCTAGGTATGTTAATTATGCATAATAGAATGGAAAAATAAATTTAATCGACATGTATATGGCTAGAATCTAAGAATTAGACGGCTAGGTCAGGTTGACCTTCGGTCGAGTTTCCACCCTGGAAAACTCGACCGATCAGGAGCCGAGAGCTGTCTTCAGTGGACCATTCGTTCGAGTTGTACACCCTCAGAACTCGACCGATCGATGGGCAGCGCCAACTTAAAAATTAGGATCAGCCGACTATTTTCCCTTGCAACTAGAAAATAGTCGACCGATTCCTCATCTCCTAGCCCATGCTCTCAACCCAAGCCCTAAACCTCCCCCGTTCCTAACCCTAGGGCGACCTAGCAACCTGTTCTTGACCCTCCCGGGCGTCTGTGGTGTATCTTCTTCGGCTTTTGAGGTTTGTCTTGCTTATGTGCATGGTTTCTCTTCTTGTTTTCGTTTCCATGGCTTTCCATAGGCGAAAACATGTCGCCCCTAGCAATGCTCCAGCCTCCTCCTTGACAAATTGACTGATTCCATTTGATAACACCTCGTTTGTGTCCATTGAGGCGGTAAATAGGTATACGGATCTTCTTCTACGATCTCCTTTTCCTTTTCGCCCCTTAGTTGATGCAAATCATTTTCAAGAGTATATCACCTCTATTTCGAGGCTTCTTGCCGAACACCACCTATCCGCCCTAGCAATCGAACGTGACTACTTCAATAATCATTTATCTAGCTCAAAAGCAGTTCACGAGTTCTATGCAAATCTGCATTGGAACTACGATTCGCTTGTTCCCCCGCCGAATACCGAAATAGTTCTTACCTCGATGATCGCCGGTCGACGTTTTCAAATATCTGAGGAAACTTTCAACTACTATCTTGCCGGAGACGAAGAAAACAACACTTGGCGTAAGGACTATGGTGAGTATTTCGATCTTCTTGACCCAGAAGGTTTCTATAAACATCATGAATTGACGCTACCAGAAATTCATCGGTTTTTAAAGAAACTTGACGTGGCCTACAGGAAGCGGTCAACCCTGCCCCCATCCTCCCTTGACCTCCAGAGGCACATCTTGGCCCTTGTGATTAACTACAATATCCACCCTAAGCGTAATCAAACGGACATTGCGGAAAACACAGCGGTCCTGATGTATTGTTTGTTAAACAATATCGGTGTCAAATGGGCTCATTACATCTTACACCATATGACATGTTTTGACACCGGAAAGAACACCAAGGGCACCCACCCTCCCTAACCAGCCCTAATATGTGGTCTTTTCCAGTTCGCCACTGATAAATCTCTCTTTTCTGACTTCCACTACCCAGTCACTAGAAAAGGAGTGTGTATTAGTGAAACCACCCTTCAAAAGGTTGTACCTGTCTTTTCCCATGCCCCTGGTGCTTCTGCCTCTGGCTCTGCCTCTGCCTCTGCTTCTGGTGTACCTCCCTCCTCCACCCATGCTCCACATCCGCAGCCACATCCCCGCCCTAGCCGTGCGTCGTTTTGTGCATCAAATGAAACCCTTCTAGGATATATGATGCATGAACATGCGTACAACCGTCAGGTTCAGGACCACCTCCACCAGGATTTGTGTTCGATTATGTCTACCATTAACCTGTCCTGTGCTTCACCCTACCCTGTCTACCAGCCATACCTGGGTAGTGCCTATGCCTCTTACGCATACGAGCATTACTTCCCTGCTCCACCACCGTTTGCTGTCGAGCCTTCCGCTGCCACTCCACCTCAGTATGCTGCTGGTAGTTCCTCTCCTGCTTTCCTGCCATTACCTGTTGGCCCCCAGGCTGCTCTGCTCGCTTCCTTGGGGGACTCTGCCCCATCCTTCCCACTGGACAAGGAGCTCCTTACTCTTGGTATGTCGTGGGCCGAGCAGAATGCCCGTTGGCCCAGTCGCTCTTTTGGTCCTTACGATGAGGAGATGCCCGACCAGGCTGAGGATGCAGACGAGGATGCTGATGTTGATGATTGTGACGCTGAGGATGCTTCTGACGAGGATGGTGATGATGGTGCTGGTTCTGCTGCTGGCACAGCTGCTCCGCCTTCAGATGGTGATGAGGACTACAACCCTGGAGACGACGAGGAAGCAGTCGACATAGATAGCTTAGATGTCTAGGAGGTTGTCTTAGCTTATAGTCTAGCATGTCTATTATATATATCTTTCAAGACTCTTTTGTATAAGCAACATCCTGGCACATTATTCTGAGTTGTACTATTTTCTTATTTACTATTTTCTCGCTTTATGGTTGTAGTTGCTTATGAGGACATCTTTCTGAGTTGGAATATCATTGCTATGCACTTTGGCTATTTCATTTGTGTTATCTTATTCTTGGTGCTTGTTGAGCTATATTTTTATTCTGACTTGGATTGTATGTTCTCCTCTGTGGTTGTATGATATATGCTTTTACCTTGTTATTTACTCTTTTGCATATATGTGTGGTTGAGTCTTGGAGAAGACCCAGTTTTTGCTCTTCTACCCTACCTTTTTTATAATGTCAAAAGGGGGAGAAATATCTCATGGTTTGAGACTCAATCATATTATTTCTTGTGATTATACTATTGCTTTCTTGCCTAGGTGATCCTTTTCTTGTTAATTTGTTGTTGATCATGTGTCATGCAAAGGATTACATATTACACGTTTTTTTTTCATGTATAGAAAACCTAACATGCAGGTGAGAGGAAGCATAGTTTGAGGGGGAGCAATTCAAATTGTTCTTATCATGAATCCCCCTAATTCACAAGGAAAAGGTATAACTTTCTTATCCTTTTCAATATTTTTGAGGAATGGTTTGTCATTGTCAAAAAGGGGGAGAATGTTGACCTAGGGGTTATACATTACCTATATTTTGATAATGACTTAACCATTCCATTCATATGTATCTAATATGTGCGTCTAAGATTGTTTGTAGGCATTAGGTACATGAAAAGGATCATATATACAAAGCCCTAGAATGGGCCAAGTGCAAGCCAAAATGGCTACAAGTGTGCTTTTTAGGATTTCTATGTAAACTACCTTAGAACATCAATGTAATCACTTGTAATGATGAATTGGCTTGTAACTTAGAAGAGAAAAATGTTTGGGACAAAATTCACCTAAGTGCTAATCACTTTTATTGCAAATTAGAAAATCAATTACAGGCACTTGGTCAGTCGAGTTTCCCTAGCCTAAAACTCGACCGATCAACCTTGGTCGATTTTCTAAAGATTGCATCGGTCGAGTTATGCACCCACAGAACTCGACCGATCAGGTAGCAGGCCATTTCCAGTTGAAATGGTCGGTCGAGTTTCCTCAAGACAAACTCGACCGATCACTTGAATATCGATTTGCCTCTCACTTGATCGGTCAAGTTACCCCCATTAAAACTCGACTGATTGCACTGTACGGAATTTGCAGAAAAAGTAATATGACCGTTGGTGAATTGTTTTGGGAAAAAATAGAGCCGTTTTCTTGAACAAAAAATGACTAATTTTGCATCCAAGTGTCCCACAACTTAAAGGGCCACCCTCAACTATAAATAGAACCCCTTGGACTTCATTCCAAGCTGCTCTTCCATTGCAAACTTGGTTCTAACTTAGTTGAGAGTGTTCCAAGCCCTTGAGCCCCTTTCTCTCTCTACCTTCAAGACAAATTCGTGAGTTAAGAGTGAGTTAGGTCCCTGTGTATGAGAGCTATCCTTTGTATTATGTAAAGCTCTCCTTTCTCTCTTCCTACCTCCAAATTCCATTGAAGATTGATTGAAGCTACTTCTCCAAGTGAAAGAGGAGTTGTTTTTGTTCTTCTCCGAGTGAAGGGGAAGATGTGTTGCTGATCTTCAAGAGTGAAGATAGCTCGTTGCTCCAAGTCCCTTGGTGAAAGGAAAACGTGGAGAAGCTCTCCAAGTGAAGGAGAGGTGCAAGGCAAAGCTCAAGTGAGATAGGTAAATCCTGCAAGACTGAAGACAAAGGTAAGATTGGGTAAGTCCTTTGAAGAAGGCTGAAGAATCTTGCTTTGTGGGTAAGTCCTTGGATAGGTAGAAGATCTTAGCTTGAGAAATTAAGCCCTTGGTTGTGTAGTTTATGTATCTTGTAATCTTATAGTGATATATAAGAGAACCAAGTTGCAAATCCTAGAGTCTAACCAACTCTAGGTAGTGGACTGACATCATTCCTAAGTTTAGGATGTGGAACCACTCTAAACCACATGTTCAAGTACATGTTATTCATTATCTCTTATCCTTGCTTTGTATGCTATAATAGGACATCAAATTGTTGATTGCTTTAGTTTTTGCACTACGATTAAATTGGTGGTCTAATTGATTTTGTGAAGTGTGTGTAGCTCTATTCACCCCCCCCTCTAGAGCCCATTGATCCAACAGCACTAACAATGCAGGTACAAGGCATCGATGCAAGAACTGCACCCCTTCCCTAATTTATGAAGGACATCATCAACAACCAAACAAAAATGATGAACACCTTGTAGACGATCGAGACAAAAATGGAGGAACTTCAAAGGGAGAGAGAAGTGGTGCACAAAGATATGGACAGCATGCGCCAACATCACAAAAAAGCCCTCAAGATGGTAGAAAAAAATACAAAAGGCTGGAAGAGGAGTGAAAAGATCTGGAAGACGAATGCCAGCTATGTGAAGAAAGGGGAGCCAAAAAGAAGGCAAGGCATACTGTCATCCCTTCACCATCCTAAGAATCATTAAGCTCCTTGAGTGCCCAGCAACACGAGGATGATGAAGCAACAAGCGCACCTCCGTCACACTGAGAAGAAAGTGTGAACATAGTGAAGGATAAGCCAGAGGAGGCTACAAAAAAAGGGAAACAACCACCCCTTGAGGAACAAAATGCTATGGAGGTCACAAACAACAATGCAAAAGAGTTTGACTTAAACTCTCAACCCAGAGAGGACAAAAAGATCTGATAAACCAACTTGTAGGAGATAGCAATGGTCTGGAGGAAACATGTGAAGAAAATTTGACATCTTGTGACATCGCAACAATCAACTGATACCTGGACAAGATGAACATCGGCATGGACATCAATGACATCTACGTTCAAAAGCCTATACACAATGAACACAATGATTTTGTATATGATGGCAAGATGGCTACTACTTTAACAACACTCAACAAGGAAGAGCTCGAAACGCCATCAAATGCAAGTCAGATTATAGAAGATCATGCTTCCACAGTTACAGCTAATAATAAAGTAGAAGCAAAGCCATGTGGGACTACTGAAGGTCATGTTCCCATCTCTCCTCCTGCCACTGCTTTCCCAACCGCACTTGTACAAGCAACTAACAAAGGAACATCAAATTATGATGAAGGTGGTCTACCATCATTCTTTGTCGATGCACCGGTAAGGGACCTACATCAGTCTATAGAACAAGATAAGATATCTGCAGCACCCCCGCTTCTGTGAAAATTGACAAGAATGGACATGATGTCAGCATCACTCATTGACAACACGTCCATGTACTATATGACATCCTAGATGATATTCTACCAGGGGTTGATATACTCTACAAGAACAATAGGAGGACACTGACAAGAAAGCACATCATAGGGATTTTTTCAAAGAGAGCATGGGTGTAAAAAAGCCTATTTAAGGTGCTATGTACAACCCTACTATAAGAATTCCTCCACCATGACTAGGTAAAACCGGTATTCAATGGCACAACTCATCTAGCAAAGATGTTGTATGAAGATAGACTTGACTCTAATTCTATGAAACAATTGCAGACTATAGTCCTAAGGGAAGAAACTAAATTTGTTACATTGCCCATAAGGACAGTCAAACATTGGGTGTTGATAGTAGTAAATCTTTATGAGCACCGCACAACTGTACACAATTGTTGCATTGTTGATCTTCCATGCACATCATTAATTTTCAAAAATAAGGAGGCCCACGACATCTTGAAAGTGCCACTCCGCCTCCAATTTGCAATACAATTAGCAGGAAATCACTACAAGCTGAATTGGAAAAGCTTCTCTATTACCACTAAGGTTCCTCAAGAGGAACAAGGTTTGGGGGATTTTGCCTTCATTGTACTCAAAATGATGGAAACAAATGCCTATGGAAGACCTATTCCTAGAAGGCATGCATATCTTCTATGACAATTCTTCAATGACACTGCAATGCCTCCTGATGTCATGCCATGCAAGTTACATACAGGAGTTCTTCTACCTGAGAAAAAGTTGTGGAGAGAACAAATATAGACATTATGGCTCGACCCATCTGAACCAGCCTAAGAAGCAGCATGGAGGGTAGGATAGGCACCCTCTAAAGCATAGAAAGATGACAAGAAGGGTGTACAGAATGATCCTCAGAAAAAGGGGGTTGAGGATAAGCCAAAGGCCACACAAGAAATGGAAAAAGAACAAGAAGATCCTACTGATCAAACAGAACATGAAGAAATAAATGAATATGATCTTTTATAAGTTCGTCTGATGGACCACCTAGGTTCATATAGCCCACTTTTATAAATTTTGACAGGTGGGCCTGTGAAAATCTTCCCTGGGACTCCTTGTTGTTAATAATGGATACATTTAAATAAGACATTACTTGTGGGGATGTTATCTTCAAAAGAGAGGGCATTTGTATCGTCAAAGATGACCTCAGAGAAACATTGAAGATAGTGGGATACCTAGCATTAAGTGGCATGTCTACGTATCAATCCCTGCTAGGTGATACTATGCCTTATGTACACATGGCCTACTTCTTACTCGTTAATGACATACTAAAAGATAAGAATTCAAGAGAAAAAGAATGCCTTCAATCATGATTGATGGACTCCCCCCTGATTTCATATTCCTACAAATACTCCATGATAATCATTGGACTCTTCTGGTAGTCAATATTAAGGCGAAGACCACCATTTTATATAACAGCTCGTATTCAGCCTTCACACTGAACAAATATACCAATGTTACTACACCGAAGACACCTCTTAAAGAAATGGCAGTAAGATGCATGGAAGTGATAATAGACATGATCCACAAAATGGCAAGGGGTACAAGCATGTAAAGAGCAAGGACTTCAAGAAAGTGAAGCTCTATCATAGAAGACCCCAATAGATTCCTCTATCTAATGACTGTAGTTTTTATTGTCTGGCATGGATGATAGCCTTAGCCCTGAGGGAGGTAAAAGTTGAAAGCGTGCAGCATGAATGTTACCATGCACTCTGAGGAGGGTATGCTGACATGTTGTTGCAATCTCAATGGGTGGCTTTTGAACAACATTGGCAATAAAGTTGGCCCATTTATTACTAACCTTCATCTTTGACACTCTGAAATAGAGTGTATGATAAGTTTTGGGGAGTTATAAATGGGCATGAAAGGTACATTTTTGCCTTCTATCCCAATTTTGAATGTTTTCTACATATTCTTACTTTACCCCTACATTGTAGGATATTTTAGAAAATTTTGAACTTTGAACTTTCTTTCATGAAATGAACCATTTACTAGGATTCACAGTTTTGAGATCTATCCTTCCTAGATTTGTTCTCTCCTATCACCTTTAGACTTGTTTATCTTTCTGCTACCTTTTAGCATAATCATTCTAAGAGCGGTACAAATGAGCTACTAATATACATAAAAGAAAATGACAACAATACAATCTTATTCCATTGTTATACCAAATATTGTGTAAAGCAGAAGAACACTCATGAACAAATGAAATCCCTAGAAGTAAGGAGGACTTAATTAGTCACACTCCCACCAATCACCCTAGCCTTGTGATACTAGTTGGGAAGTTTACACCTACAGCAATATGGAAATAGTTGCCCCATCCATTTCTAAATATCCCCGTGTTAGGATTAAAAGAGGCTTGGCCGCCCAAAAAATCCTTACCAATCCTTTTTCCAAGCAAGTGAGAAAAATAAAAAGCCAAAAGAGATAAAATCAAGAGAGTTGTGCCTGGAAAGATGATGAAGGGTTTCACACGGCTGATGTATTGGTGCACTCAAAATGCAGATATGTCATGCTCGGTAGTGAAATTTGTAAGACAATATTAACACACCTGCATTTTGAAGTGGACGTCACACAACGACATGACACTACATTAGGGCCCAATTGGGTGACACTACCTTTACAACAGCATTATGAATGAGGTAAATTGAGAAATGCAGGAAAACACTTAAAGCCTAACCTACCTCAGCACAATAGCTTAGATGCAACCAAAATAAAGGTAGGGTGTGAAAGCTACCCTTTACAAGAACTATTTATGAGTATTGCTAGGAATCGAGGAAAGGAGAATATTGTAAGGGAGAGTCCTTTACTACAAAAGGCAGTGATAGGTGCATAAAGTCAAGCAACTCTAGAAATAAAGGGAGAAAATAGGACCTCAATGAGTGGACCATGCATGTCACAAAGGTATTGATGTAAGGATAGGATAATTCTTTGCTGGTGTGTCTGTCAAAAAGAAAACAACAAAAGCTCATCACTTGATGCTTCGATTCTATTTGTTATTCTGATCATAGGCTAGATTCTAAGTTTGGAGGAGTTGATAACATCCAATTTTGCAGACATTATGTGCTTATTTTATCTTTATGTTGAGCCCCTTTTTGAGACTTGCCTAACAAATTCTAATTGCTTTTCAAAAAACATGATGTGACTACTTAAACTCACAAACATTTTTACTTCATACAGATTTATCATCAGTCACTGCAATCCAGCATATTGTAGCTCCATCGTTGCGGTTGTAACTGGTCCACGCAGCCGTTTCGATTGTAATGATACATTGTGCATTTTGACCACGATGGATCCATTTTATGTATCAAACGAGATGATCAATTGGCTATTACAACCACAACTCTCCACCAACAGTAGTGACCGATATAGGAATCATGACCTCAATAGCAGTAGCGGCTGCTACAGGAGTCACAACCGCAACAAAAGTTAAGTGGGTGGACTACGCCTATAAATAGGTCCCAATCTTGTCCATACAAAGGGTCAGATCATGAGAGATACGATGAAGTGTTGCCGCATTCCATACTCACCCATCAGCCTCTCCATCAATCTTGGATCTCCAAAGATGAAAGTTGGAGGAGAGAAAAGATTTGCCATTATCTTCTTTGATAGAAGGAGTTGTCATCTGCTACACCAATGCCAGATCCATATCTGAAGGAGTATTGTTGGTGTATTGCCTTTTTCCTTCTTATAAATGTCATTCCCCTCTACAATGTTCATCCACCCCTTTATTTATCTTGATGTATCTTCACCTTTGTAGATCTGTATTTCTACTCACCACCATGAGTGGCTAAACTCATTGCTTGGGTTGGGAGTAGCCACTAAGGACCTCCCAACATTTATATACATACATCCGTGAATATATATATGCTCTTAGAAAAGATTATCTCCATTACCTTGGTCTTAATGCTTCACTTGTATGATTAGCTACCATCTTGTGATGTTTGATTGTTAGTGTCTTGAAAGGGTAACACTAACCTTATCTAAGTGTTTTCTAGTTACATGAATGCATGAGAATGTTGGAATGTTAAATCTAAGGATCATATAGTTATATTCGCACTTTTTCTTTGCCATCTTGACAAAGAGAGAACCTTATAATCTAGATCTATCCTAAGCTTGAGAGAGGAGGGAAGATACACATATGATGATTGCATGTAATCTTGCTAAGGGTGTACAAAGGGTGTGAGTATTGCATGATTGGTGGGAGATCTTAGTAGTTGAAACACAATCCAAGTTCTCATCCATATCTTGTTACCTCGTGCTTGTTTTCTTTGTTCTCTTGTTTTGTTTCTTTATCTTTCTTTACTTGTTTTGTTGGTTTGGAGTAATACTATTTGGTTAGGAACACCTTTTAAACCTACCTTTCTTAGTTGGTGTAACTGAGATAAGATTCTATGTTCTTAGCGCTTACCACCCTTGTCTCTGTGGATTGACCGTGATTACTAAATCGGGCCCCGTACAATAGTTGTGGAGGCTTGAGTGTCGGGTTACAACATTTAAGAGTCTGACTACTCTAGATTTGCTCCATTTTGGACTTGTGATTTAGGTCGGTCAAAAATATTTTGACTTGATGACATATGGTTTAGGTTAAGGACCTAAACGTGAGATCATATGTATAATAAGAGTACTTATTCTTGTATGTCCCTAGTTGGTTATTATTGTGGATTGTATAGGAGAACAATAATAGATAGGACTAGCATGTATGGTAAGTGATGACTATGTCTCTTTAGTCATGGTATTGGATATCAACTCAGATGCATGGGTACTTGTTAGATAACAAGTTGTGTTGGATAGACCCACCTTGAGGTTGACACATGGAAGCCATGTGATTACATGTTAGAGTCATATCTCAATGTGATTCTAATCTTTTAACATGAAGTCATTGCACTAAGACATGTTGTTTTGTGTACTTTGACACTAGCCCAACATGCTTCCAAATATGAGTTGTCAAAAAGGTGGTGATAGGGTAAGCTGTGACACATGGGGCATAGTGTGAGTGATCTATATGGAATTTATCCCTCCTTTAGGAGTTATATCCTTGGTCACTTGATAAGTGATAGTATGAAATGCATGTCCTTGATCATGTGAGTCAAAATATTATATTAATCTTACCTTCTGGGTCAGGAATGGAAGTTGTTGTTAAGATTCTCTTGATCAATCGAGAGCTATTTCTCTACTTTGCTTGATTCTCATGCCTTTTTTTGCATTTTTTGGGATTTTTGGCAGCAATTCCATTGCGTTGATGGTAAATCAGACAAGTTCCCATTTTCTCATCCTTTTTGCTTTGTGTTTCCAGGGGAGTTTTTGCCTTTATCACCCCAAAGGGTGTACTTCAATGCCCTCGCCTCAACTTCAAAATGGCATGCGGGATTCAAAAAGGTTCCACACGTAGGTAAGTTAGGGAAGGACAAATGAGTCAATCGTGAAAGGGGAAGGGAGTGGTTGCATCAGAATGAGAACTTGGCCGCTGATTGACTTTCTTTTCATAGGAGATTTGCTTGCTTCCCAATACGAGTGGAGAATGCCTCTTTGATTGCTTTATCCCAAAACATCTCACTCGTCATCGCTCTTACATAGTTTTCCCTATTCTCCTTATTCTTATCAGTAGCATGATTCAACCCAACCCATGGAAGGGGACTTCTTGACTCCAGCAGGAAGGATGGACGGGTAAAGGTCCCAAGAGAGTGCCATCACAGATGAGACCTTGGCCCTCCTACTCGGTTCTTGTATGGATATGCAGGAAGGGGTGCTCCTAGGTGTGTGGGGGGGTGTTTGTTCATGAGAATGGATACCTCAAATAGTCTACTCTAGCTCAAGGAATAAGATTGAATGTTAATAGGATGACATTCCATGCCTCAAGTTCAATTTGGATATACGTGATAAAGGGATTATATTATCATGGTAGCATTGTTCACTATGCATGTTGTAGTTGTTCTCCTACTCATTTCTATTACTTGGGTGGTAATGATGTGTGGCAAGACACCAATCTTTACTTTTGTTGTTTTGAACATAACTAACAATGTAATTAGGATCCTCCGAGTCACAACAAAAGGATGCATTGGGAAATTGAAGTTTCCAATCAAATATATAATTATAATGGTTCTAAGTCATACATATTTTTGACTTGAGAGTTATACATTGTCAATATTTTGATAATGACTTAACGATTCCATTCTTATATATCCAATATGTTCGTTAAAGATTGATTTCAGGTTTAAGGTACATGAAAAGGATCAAATTACACAAGCCCTAGCTTGTTCAAGTTCAAGTCAAAAGCAATGCAAGTGTGCATTTTGGGAAATCACTCCAATCGACCTTAGATTATTTTTGTAATCACTTGTATTGATGATATGACTTGTAACTAAGATGAGAGAAAATTAAGGACACTTAATTCTAGTGTTTGGTCACTCAAAAGTCAAATTAGAAAATTTGTCACAAGTTGCTTATCAGTCGAGTTGGAAACTCAGCTGATCCAATGATGGATATTCTAAAATGAGCAATTGGTCGAGTTGCACACTCATAGAACTTGAACAATCGATAAACTAAGCAAAATTGATTTTGATTCATCTGTCGAGTTTTCCATAACAAAGTCGACTGATAGTTTAAAATTTAGCTTTGTCACTTAGTGGGTTAGTCGAGTTACTTTAATTGAAACTGAACATAATGCACTATAAAGAAAACATAGAAAAAGTGATTATAACCATTGGAGAGTTGTTGTGAGAGAAAATAGATATGTTGCAAGTTGCAAAATGGGTATATTTCATTCTTAAGTGATCCCACACTCAAAGGAACACCCCCAGCTATAAATAGGACCCCTTGGAGTTCATTCTAAATTTTCTCATTCATGTTATTCTAAGTCATTTCTATGGTTGAGTGTGTTGCAACCCTTTGAGCCCCTTTCTCTCTCTCATTTACAAAGCATTTCATGATTATGAGTGAGTTAGGCATGTTGTAAGAGAGCTAACTCCATGTGCTTATAAAGCTCTCATTCCTTCCATCTTCCCAATCCCCTTTCTCAAAGAGAAAAGTTTGAAGCAATCTACTCTGAGTGAAGGTGAAGTTGTTGTTTGTCTTCTTAGAGGTTGAAGAAAAGGTGAATATCTTCTCTAGGTGAAGGAGAAGGGCAATGCTAAGATTCAAGAAGAGTGGGTAAATCCTTCAAGTCCAAATACCTGATGCAAGTGTGGGTAAGTCCTTGTTGAAGGATAACGACATCTTGATCAAGTGGGTAAGTCCTTGTTTAGGTGGAAGAATTTTGTTTTTTGAGTAGGTAAGTTTGTGGATGTATGGTGGTCTCCTTGTATCTCTTATGAATAAATATAAGTATACACGAATTGCAAAGTCATAGAGGTTGACCTCTCCAGGTAGTGGATTGACTATCTCCTAGTTTGGATATTGGAACTACTCTAAACCACCTTGTCCAAGTGCATGTTTCAATTTCTCTCATCCTTGCTATGCTTGCTTAGATAGGACTTCAAATTGTTCTTAAGATATTGGTTTTGATTGATATAATTTGAAGGTCTGACTTATCTTGTGAAAACTTTGAATCTCTATTCACCCCACCTCTAGAGACCTAGATCGAACAAGTGGTATCAAAGATAAGGATCTTCTCCAACAATCTCCCACGAGATGAGAAGATGGGAGACAACCTACTTGGTTCACTCAACTTAGAGGGAGGCTTATCCATGCGTCCTCTAGTCTTTGATGGAACTAACTTCCTCTATTGGAAGAGGCACATGTAATTCTACATACAAGGCATGAATTTTGATATGTGGAATGTGATGGTCACACCATACAAGGAGCCAACCGGAGTTGTGTCAACATGGAATGAAGCTGCGCTACAAGAAGCCATGTTCAATGCCAAAGCCATAAGCATTCTCTATGCATCCTATTACCCCAATGGAGTTCAACCGCATCTCCTAATGGGATACTATCTATGAGTGTCACGCCCCAATCTCACATTAACCACAAACCACAAGATTAGGACGCAACAGGATGGGATTTACACTTAAGCCAACCACTCTTTGCTTTTTTAAAACATTTTAAAGATATTAATAGAAAAATCTGATCTAAGCTGTCAAATGAAACTAAACAAACTGCGGAAGCATCTTTATTAACTGACTAGCAATATAACAGAGTCTACAACTTATTACATTGTCCGACATAAAATAAAGCGTAACAGTTAATTTACATCTCTGTACACATTCACTCTCTCACTCACACCTTGTCCCGAAGATCGAGGGGAATGGACTAAGAGACCTCTAACTACTAACTATGAATCTTCTATCAACTAGGCGTAAGGATAAATCGATCCTTCTGATTTCCAGCTGTTGATGATAACCTGAAAATGTTTTGAGTAGAGGTATGAGCCTACTCGCTCAGTGAATAGTATTTCACTTAGCTATCACTAAACAACTCATCAGGTTTATAAATTGAAATTAAACATAAATGCAGAACTAAGCAAGGCAGTTCTAATAACATAACAAACATACAGATAATAATCACATTCTAAATCATCAATAGGTAATTCAGGTAGATAAACAGTTATATAAATTTACTGTGAACCTACATGATTATTTATTCATTTTATTATGCCCTAAATATATGCAGTGTACTTTGCATATAAAGATCCGCAGCAAGTTCATGCTACGGTCCCACCGTACAAGACTTAGCGACACACCCGGGAAATGCTAAGTCTGACTTCGGCCCTGCTCTGCTACAGGACCCCAGGCTCCACGGCCTCACTGCACAACCACGTGTGCTGCACAACCACGTGTGCTCCAGACTCTGCAAACCTGAGCACACAGGCAGAGAGTCTCACGGGGTTATCTCCATGACACACGCACGGATAATGTTGCAATAACCCCCACTTTCCTCTAGTGCCACCGTGACACAAGCACGCGTTATTGTTGGACACTACCTTACCATCCTCGTGTCTCCATGACATCGCACGGATAATGTTGCAACACGAGTTTCACCCCTAAATCGCAGACACATGTTAGGGGTTCTACGGTGTTAGGGCATCTAGGTCTATACTTGATTAGCAAATAAACATTTAAACAGGAATAACACATTTCATGCATTTTGCACAATCTAAACATCACAAAAGCACATATATATATAATTATCATAATTAAACATGATTCAGAATCATTTATCCAGTTTCAATGTTAAGCAACTATATTTGAAATCAGTAAATACATTGCAACAATAATACAGGAAATCTCATCATTTTCATTAAGTATATTACGTAGTTCGATTCTAATGAATCTAACATTCTCTATTGTATGAACTATACTGTTTAGAAGTTATATCAATTGATACAGAAGCAATTAAACAATTAATTTGAGTTAAATATTGATTTCTAAATGAACTACTACTCACCCACTTCGGTGTGTTCGTATACACCAAAAAACGTCCACAACCACGCATAATTCTTCCCTTTACAGCAGAGTGCACGCCGTGCACCTGGGCTGCACGCCGTGCACCTGGGCAGAAACTCGTTCTGCTATCTGTAACTTTGCACGCCGTGCACCTGCGCGGAAACAGAAAACTTATTGAAGATAAACTCGATTGTAAAGCTATGTCTTGGACTTAATCTACAGAATCTAATCCTATCCTCAAAACCGAACTGCGTGCTGGTCTTACCTTGCTCTATTGTGTATCAATCGAGCTCCGGTTTGGATCTATTCAATCCAACAGTAGCTTTCTTCTCGTACTGGTTGAGGAAACAAGCTACAGATGTAGCTAGGTGCTTCTCGGGGTTGAGGGGGCTGCAGATTCATGCTCGAGGCACTAGGCTGAGCTCGTTGGCACTGCTTGGTGCAGCTCCTCGCGCTCAAGAAGGATTCTGGCCGGACCTGCTGCAAATAGCAGCTCTACACACATACAAGAAGGAGAGGGGGAGTTGGTTGGATTGCTGCTCGCAGCTAGGGCTGCGGTTTTGGACATGGACCACCAAGTCGGAGTCGAGGCAGCATTTCTGAGGTGCTGGCCGCGCCCAAGACGGCTCCTAGCTGCTGCTTGAACACGGCCGGCGCTGCTGCTGGTTGCAGGTTGGAGGCGCCACCCAAGCACTCCGAGGTGCGATTAGGATGAGGAAGAGGGAAGAGGAAGGAGATAGAAGGAGAAGGGGGAAGGTGGGCGCTGCTGGACGGGGCTACTAGGCCCTAGATCGACCGCTGGGTGGCTGCTTTGGGCGCCGCTTAGCGGTTGCCCTGTTCTATCGGGCGAAAGAAGAAGAGATAGGGGTCGGTTCGCGGAGGGGCCGTAATGCAAATTGCCCAATTATTTCCGATAAATACAACTAGGTCCTTAAACATTCAAAAGTCTGTATCTTTTAACTCGGAAGTCGGTTTCGAGTGATTTTTCTTGCAACGGTTTAAGCTCGGAATTCTCTATAACCTCAAAGCATAAAATTATGTTAACTAGTTTGTCACAACAGGTCAAATCGCTAATTGCAACAGTGAGTACTCAGCTCAACTTAATTAACTAATTAATCAACATTGATATCATTAGTCGCCTTAGGTGATTCAAACTCAACTATTGATTCATATATTAACTTATTTGATTATCCATGATATTTAATTTGATATTCAACACTAGTTGCATTAGTCAGCACTCAACTCAACTCAATTAACTCAACAATCATCATTACTATTATCATTAATTACCTTAGATGATTAAATCTTAACTATTGATCCACATGTTGTCTTATCTTGATTATTCATGATGTTTAACAAAAACTTAGCACTAACTGAGGTGTTTTACGTAATTCAAGGTATTTATTGACTAACTCTGATATGGGTCGTAACAATCTCCCTCCCTTATAAGAATTTCGTCCCGAAATTCCTAAAAGAGAAAAGGAAACTTGTTACGCACATCTATCCCAAAACTCCCCATGTGACTCCTTCTTGGTTAAGATTTCTCCACAGAACTTTTACTAATGGTATATCACGATTCTTGAGTTTCTTGATCTACTTATCAATTATCGGTATTGGTCACTCAGCATGGGATACATCTGATCTGATCCCAGATCAAACCACAAAACATTGTCTTTCCAGAATCGTTATAACAGTATCTCAATTTATGATAACTACTGAGAGATTATCATACTATTCATGCAGATAAACATTTTAAATTCTTAAATAACAGAATGCATGTCAATTTGGTACTAAAATAACTTCATGCAATTTAACTGTTAAACATCATCACATCTCATAACGAAAATTGATATCAAAATACTTGATTCATCGTACACCCTATCCTTAGGGCTTCATTTGCCTTATTCATTCATCACATGCCAACACCCTACTCTTAGGGTTTCCTCATTCACTAACCACATGGCAACACCCTACTCTTAGGGTTCCCATTATCTCATCTGTTTGATTGCAATTCAAATCACAATACGGTATCATTCTGGAACTGGCAGAGCAGTATATTTCAATTCATTGTAATTACTGAGTAATCTTTATATCTTACATGCAGACAGATTAAAAATTCATAAATATTCCAAACTCAAATCAATTTTGGCACATACATACTGAATTTCATGCAATTGAACATTTTATTACACCAACAAGAGTAATTTACTCCACTTATAAGAAACCATCTGTAATATTTATCGATCATCTGAAATTTCTCGAAGAACGTGCATATTAACCAAATTCCTGGTTTATGCACCACATAACTCAATTAAGAGATATTTTCGTATCATAACACAAATATTTAATGGTACTTGAGAATTTCTGATAATATCTCAGAGAACGATTCATGTAAATTTTAAATCATACACATTAACATAACAGGAAGCATGCAATTTGGTTTATTTACATATTTTAATGCTATCTTACTATCTTGAAATCATGCACCTAATGGTTTACCAAAATTGCATTGCCTGGGTTTATATTCAAACCGAACCATTATCAGTTGTGTATTTCTAAACTCAACATTCACACTAGCAAACTCTATAATACTTAAATGTTCTTCCCATTTCCACTGAAAAGCAAAACACACGCTCTCAGCATGTCCTCAAGAGTCTGAATGGTTCTCTCAAACTAACCATCCGTCTGCGGATGAAAAGGTTGTATCGAATCTTAACTTTGTGCCCGAAGCACGATGCAACTGTTTCCACAACCTAGATGTGAACTTAGGTTCTTAAAATGACATGATTGAATCTGGATTACCAAGCAACCTAATTATTTTATCCACGTATCTTAGTCAAGTTTCGAGACATCAAAGGTCGACTTAATATGAAGAAAGTGAGCAGACTAAATTAGTCTATCCACAATCATTCATATCAAATCACAACCTCTAGGTGTCCTGGGAAATCTTACCACAAAATCCATTGTGATAAATTCCCATTCCCATTCAGGCATAGAAAAAGATTACAAGGTAGTTATAGATTTCTAGGGTTCAGCCTTAAACTACTAGTACACACTACTTCTAACCATATACTCAACTGCATCCTTCTGCATATCTGACAATCCATTTCAACTTCTTGGGATTCATATACATCTTAGTGTTTCCTGATAGCATAGCATACATCAATACATGCACTTCCCTAAGAATCTTTTCTTTCAGGCTTTTCCCCTTAAAAGAATTTTACTTTATCACGAGGTACACACAGCATGTCATGCTAATACAACATCTTATCATCTAAAAACTTAAACTCTATTTTCTTTCCCTCATATCATGTCATGCATAGTCTGGTTTAACTCACTATCACCCTATTGTAGTTCCTTGATCTGATCATAAGAGGTAAGCTTAACTTACATCTGTACCATCAAATCACTCTGTACCGTCATCCCTAAGTCTAAGTCCAACTTCCGCATTTCTACTAACAGGTCTCTATTGAAACCTGCCATAGAGAATGCATTAGTTGTTGAACTTGATTTTCTGCTGGAAGCATCATCCACCACATTCCCTTTACCAGGGTGATAATCTATTGTCACATCATAAAGATGGTGACACCATATCTTTAAAACATGAGCTACATCAACTATCTTCATATCATATTTCGGGTAATACTCTGCTTTCTATGTTACTTTCTTATAATTACATTTTAGGTTTATGTCTTACTCATTCCTCTAAATCATTTCATGTTGTTCATGTACCGATCAGATTATTTACTTCAAAACCCTAGATCACTATCAAAACCAGTTTACTTTTCATAGAACATATCTCAAGATCTTATTTTACAAAGTTACTAGTATTCAAGGTTACATCACTAATGATATCCCTTAAATTACTACAACTTTAATCATTCTAGGGTTTGATCCTTTATTAATAGCATAGAATTATTGTGTGTGTGGTCGTTTATATAAATCAAATTGAGTTACTTGGGTCAATAACATATTAACCCAACACTCAACTTTAATTACATTTAGCTGAAAATTCAGTTTTATAATAGTTTCTGTAATTCGTTTATTAAACTGTAAATAGAAACTCAAAAAAATTTGAAAATTTTATATGTTGTGCCTAATAAAGTTTTAGACCTCCAGTAAAAATTTCAGGTCATTTCAGGTTACCAATAATTAATTAAAAATCAAACAGTGCGCTGCTATATAGCAGTCTGCAGCATATTCGGTCGAGTTGGAACTCGACCGACACCTTACTGAAGAGATCAAAAGTCATCCAAAAATTACACCAAATTAATAGAGTGTCTAAAATTTGTGATTTTCAAACATAGTTAAAATTTGGGATCAATTGGACGTACCCATAAAAAGATAAAATTCAATTACCACACTGCTATATCATTCAGAAAATGTGATTGGTCGAGTTTGAAACTCAGCCGATGAACAGGTCAGAACATTCTTCAAAAATTCTGATATCTTCCAATGTTGCTCACATTATATATATCCAACTCATATACAAATTGGAGCTAAATCAAAGTTACACATAAAATACTAAAAAATCATCTAGTGAGACATTCTATTTATCAAATTCTGTATTCATATGTCATTAAAATCCTAATTTGGGCCAATTAGGGTCTATGCTTCTCAAGCCCTAATTCTCAAGATTAAGAACATTTATACTTCTATTCTTATGTTACCTGTTAATAGGAGTCATTAGATCCCAGTAACGCATCCTGCCAGCCGGACCAGGCCGAACCTGTAGTCCTGAAGCCAAGAGCTACTCGGGATTAATCAACCCCTATTAATCTAAAACATGTGGAAAGAATATCCACTTAGGGCAAACTCATACATACATGATTTCGAGTCTACTTTAATACAAAGAAAATAAACATTAAACAATTCACTTCATGTCACAACAATATACAAAAATCATACTTATTGTACAACTGGAAGTCTAAATTCATGCATATAAGAGCGTTTCTAGTGATCTTTATTCAATAAGCAAAATCAAGTAAGAGTTATATCGCATCCTATATGTAATCTCTTGTTCCTATATTAATTTCTGATCTATTAACCCTAAGATTTCTAGGGTTTTCTCTCTAGCCTATCCTTTCTCTGCATACCTGGCCAGGGCATCCAGAGAAAAACAGACAGAGTAGCTTGATACTGGTCAATCTAAGTATTCAGACACCTGGCCAGGGTATCTAAACACTCAGATCTTCCAGAGCTAAAACACATCATTCATTATTCGTCTTACTTATAACTTTATTCTTTAACCTTAATGATTCTTAACGACTCATCTTAAGCTCATTACTTGATTCTCGTGACCACATCCTCTTCCTGCTATCTGCAATAATATAACAGAACACTTCCTGTTAGAAAATTACAGATAGAGGAAAGACACCTAAACCTTAATCCTATTGGTCTCTTATCGTCCCCTGATCTTGAGTAACTAAGTACTCAAACCAAAGCTCTGATACCAAGAGTTGTCACGCCCCAATCTCACATTAACCACAAACCACAAGATTAGGACGCAACAGGATGGGATTTACACTTAAGCCAACCACTCTTCGCTTTTTTAAAACATTTTAAAGATATTAATAGAAAAATCTGATCTAAGCTGTCAAATGAAACTAAACAAACTGCGGAAGCATCTTTATTAACTGACTAGCAATATAACAGAGTCTACAACTTATTACATTGTCCGACATAAAATAAAGCGTAACAGTTAATTTACATCTCTGTACACATTCACTCTCTCACTCACACCTTGTCCCGAAGATCGAGGGGAATGGACTAAGAGACCTCTAACTACTAACTACGAACCTTCTATCAACTAGGCGTAAGGATAAATCGATCCTTCTGATTTCCAGCTGTTGATGATAACCTGAAAATGTTTTGAGTAGAGGTATGAGCCTACTCGCTCAGTGAATAGTATTTCACTTAGCTATCACTAAACAACTCATCAGGTTTATAAATTGAAATTAAACATAAATGCAGAACTAAGCAAGGCAGTTCTAATAACATAACAAACATACAGATAATAATCACATTCTAAATCATCAACAGGTAATTCAGGTAGATAAACAGTTATATAAATTTACTGTGAACCTACTGAAAACCTCTAGAGGGGGGGTGAATAGAGTTTTATAGAGATTTTAAAATAATTTAAACTTAAGCAACCACAAGGACAATATTGGACAAGGAGACACAAGGGTTTAGAGTGGTTCCTAGCCTTAGCAAATACTAAGGTAGTCAGTCCACTACCCGGTTGCTTACCCAACCGGGATTTGAAAAGAAATCTATTTTATTACCTCGCAAGGACTTTACATAAAATACAATTTCTTTTCCCAAACCCTTCAAGCAGCCTTCACCTAGAAGTAATCGCCCAACCTTGAAGCAGCCTTCCCTTGAAGTAGATGCACCAACACCCGTTGCACCAGCCTTCTGAAGTAGCTTCCCGTGCGATAGCCTTCTTGAAGTAGCTTGAAGTCCCCTTCTCCACCTGAGAAGTCAACCCTCTCCAATCCGCAGCCTCCAACCCTGGGAGTAGCAAGGAGAGTACAAAAGATAACGAGGAACAAGAAGGAAAATAGAAATTACAACTTATCCTTTTAAGCACAAGGCTTGATTTGCCTATATCAAGCGTGTAGATCTCCTAACCAATGTATATGACAATGTGATTATAGTGGATAGGAGATACTAGCCTATAGGACACGAAATGGGAGCAATAGGAATGAATGGCAAGTGTAGGAATTGCTCTATTGCTCTAAAACAGATTGCAAGTGTGTATTCAAGCTCAAGTATAGCACAAGTATATCTTAGATGCTTTTGGTGACCTAAGGCATGTCCTATTTATAGGAATGACCTATGTATGCTTAAGGACGTTCTAGACAACTTCTAGGGGGTTCCTAGTGCTTAACTAGCCGTTAGGAATAAGTTAGGCGCATTAGCAACGGCTAGTTAATTAATTCTGCAGTTGCTGTCAGAGACCATCTCGGTCGAGGACTCGTCGACCGAGATGCCCAGTCGGTCGAGGATTCGTCGACCGACAGGCTCTCTGGATTAACGTTTATTTGCAACTGTCAACTGCTGTGTCTAACGGCTATTTTGGTCAATCTCGGTCGAGAAGTTTGTCGACCGAGAGTGTCTCGGTCGAGGAGTGTGGTCGACCGAGATTGACTCTGTTTTCAATCTTTTAATTAAGATACTAAGTGTGTGTTTATGAGTGTGCATAATGTGATCCTTTTGGAAGGGATGACTTGTCTAACTATGGTGTGTAGGAAGATCTAACGCTTGATTTACATGCGATTCTAAGTACTTGTACATTATATATTTGTACAAGTTTTTACAACAGTGATTACATTGCATGGAAATATAAATATGTAAGCTCTTGGATTTTCCCTAGTTGCTTTGTTATCCACCTAATCCCTTTTTGTAAGCTCTTGGATTTTCCCTAGTTGCTTTGTTATCCACCTAATCCTGCACACTCAAGTAGCTCGTTAGATTAATAAGAATGAAATGTTTGTCATCATCGAAACAAAGGGATTTATCATAATGTCCAATTTATCCAACAATCTCCCCCTTTTTGAAGATGACAAACATTTCCTAAAATATGAAATAAGGAAATATAAAGCATGTGAGTTTCATACCTGAGGATTACCTTTTGTAGCCATTCTTGTTTTACAAGTGAGTGATGGCCATCAAGATGAAACTCATGTATATTTATATTTTTGATTTTATATTCTTTCTCCCCCTTTGTCATTTCAAAAAGATATCCAGGTTAAACATATTATTTCTTCTCCCCCTTAATTTTATATTAAGCTCCCCCTTAATTAGATATCCTATTAGGAACAGGGATTTATGTCATTTTTGTCTAATTTAGCCACAATTTATTTCTCAATCATTTGCAAAGGATGTTAAGCCTTGAAATGATATGAGATCATGTTAGGGTCATGGCATATGTATATTGATTTCTCACTCATTTTACAAGGAATGTTAAGCCCTGAAATGAAATGAGAGTCCTTTAAGCTTAGAATATATAAAAAAAATGTCTCCAACCAAAACAAGGGATGTTAAGCCCTGATTTGTTTTAGAGAGTTCCTTTAAGAGCAAGATATATCATTTTGATGAAATTCTTTTTCATGCAAATTTCTTTTAAGAATCCGAAGGTCATAACAAACTCCAAATGATGTTAACAATGTTTTTGTAAGCTTCATAATCAAATAATCAAATTTGTTTTTATAAGTTCCCCCTTAATCTTACGATTTAAGCAATTTAATGCTTCTAAGGTCACAGATGATTTTAAATTTTGATTTTGACCTTTATCAAGAGTATACTAAGATTAAGTACAACAGAATAATGTCCAAATAAGCATCTTGTCAAAGCTTATTTTAGGTCGCCCTTGACTACGACCATAGCGCCCCTTGGTCAATTTTAATTTTAACTAAGAGGCAAATTCTGTAGATTTCCAAGATAGACATTCATTTCTGCAGATAGCTTATAAATATCAATTTGAAGTATATATGAGCATCATAGTAAAGTCTTTGACCTTGATTTTTCTAGAATGCATGTTTTACATGATGTTTCATATGCTTTGCGATGGGTACATGAGTATCAAATCCCATTTCTTATTATACCCTTATCATAAGATTCTTAGACATATATTTTGAAAGCAAGATTTATATCTTAAAGTCAAGCTTTTTGCTTTTAATTTCTTAGAACAAGCAAATAGATAAAAACATTAATATTTTGTTCTAAGAAGTACCGTTTTGGCTTTGTCATAGAACCATCATCATCACAAGCTGTGTCCACAATTATTTTCTATTATGTTAAGATGCTTTTATGATATATACAATTATAATGATCATTCAAGATTTGTATATATGAATCAAAACATAATGAAGCGTGTTAAGTGATACTTAATATAAAAACATCTTCTTAACAATGAAGGCATGATTAATATCTCAATTTCTTATAGATACCTATTGAGAAATTCTTCATTTTATTTCAAACCTTAAAGTTCTATGTCTAAGCAATAACTCACCAATAACACATTTGCTTGCTATAAATCATCAAGAAGTCATGTATACAATAATCATTTTCCATTTGTTCTATGTAGCATAGCATCATTTTTATGAGTTGAATGATAAAATAGTGAAAGCATACCCATGATGCAATGATAGAACCATAATTATTTCATGAGATACAGTAATTGTAATCATGTCATAACACATGATTTCTATATGGATAGACCAGGAGATACTTTAGGAAATCATGTGAAATAGTTAATTATAAACATGATGATATCAAAAAGATCTTCAACTAGTTTTGCATGTAAAATAGTCATTAACAACAATTAGATAGCCACTGATCAATCAATTATTCAGCAATTTTACTGCAGACTGAAAAACAGTGACATGCTCGGTCGACCATTTCTCGACCGAGTTTTCACTCGGTCGACAAATCTTCGACCGACCCAATTTCTGGAAAGTGTTCAGAATTCTATTTCAAGTACAATATAGACTGTATCTAATTTAATTATTTCAAAGATCAGTTTGATATAAACATATGAATACCAAAGTAACATTTAGATTATATCTCAACTTAATCATATTCAAATCTTTTAAGTTTTGATTAATCCTTAATTGATATAAATTTGTTATCCCTGTATGTTAAGTTGAGATAGACATAAAGATATGCAAATTAAAGTCTTTGGTCATATCTCAACTTAGTCTAATCGAATCAATTTGGGGATTTTGGAACCCATACCATCTCATTATTCTTTTTCTTGTATGGGCATGAGAAGGAGTAATGTCCAATACGTGAACAATAGTGGCAACATATAGAATCAACCTCATATCTCTTTCTATGATTTTGGTCTAGGTTGTTCTTTGGTACAAAAGTATATTTGCCTCTATGTACATTCATGGATTGTCTTGCTTGTGTCCTTCTCCAACTAGGTTGTTGATAGGATTTCTCCTTAGGCTTATAACCTAGTCCTCTTCTCCCTATTTGATGATAGGAATTTTCTAATATTTTATCAAGGATTCCATTGTTGCTTAACTTACTAACTTCTTGTTGCAACTTAACGATCTCATCCATTCTTTTCTTGATATCTAATTTTGCTTGATCTAGATTGGATGATAGCATATTTCTTTCTTTCACTATATTGTCATAATCTACATGGGTGCACAATATAGGTTGTTTTTGAATATCATTTAACTTTGCAAGCAATTCAGTCTTTTCTTGACATAGAAGATCATAGTTAGTCTCTAGAGTGAAAATTTTCACTTCACTATTACTTAGAGATGATTTCAAAGTACGATTGTCAGACATAATGCTATCTTTTTCAAAACCAAGAGTATTCAATTTAGCATATAAATCGTCATTTTCGGATGTAAGCTCAAGAAGTCTAGCATTTAGATCATCATTTTCTTTATTTGATTTCTTTAATTTCTTTTTGTATTCAACATATTTATTATGTGTTTCTTCAATAATAGTAACTAACTCTTCTTTAGGTAAATCAAGCAAGCTTACCTCTTCTTCTTCCTCACTTACTGTAGCAACGAAACATTCTTTATTTGACCTCCATGGACATTTAGAAGTAGAGTGCTTTGTTCCTAAGCACCAATTGCAACTTGTCGAACTTTGGTCCATGTTCCTTTTCTTGTGGTTGTAGTCACCTCCTCCCTTTATCTCTTCAAGACCTTGTTAGGGCTCCTTGAAGCCTGCTCTGATACCAATTGAAAACCTCTAGAGGGGGGGTGAATAGAGTTTTATAGAGATTTTAAAATAATTTAAACTTAAGCAACCACAAGGACAATATTGGACAAGGAGACACAAGGGTTTAGAGTGGTTCCTAGCCTTAGCAAATACTAAGGTAGTCAGTCCACTACCCGGTTGCTTACCCAACCGGGATTTGAAAAGAAATCTATTTTATTACCTCGCAAGGACTTTACATAAAATACAATTTCTTTTCCCAAACCCTTCAAGCAGCCTTCACCTAGAAGTAATCGCCCAACCTTGAAGCAGCCTTCCCTTGAAGTAGATGCACCAACACCCGTTGCACCAGCCTTCTGAAGTAGCTTCCCGTGCGATAGCCTTCTTGAAGTAGCTTGAAGTCCCCTTCTCCACCTGAGAAGTCAACCCTCTCCAATCCGCAGCCTCCAACCCTGGGAGTAGCAAGGAGAGTACAAAAGATAACGAGGAACAAGAAGGAAAATAGAAATTACAACTTATCCTTTTAAGCACAAGGCTTGATTTGCCTATATCAAGCGTGTAGATCTCCTAACCAATGTATATGACAATGTGATTATAGTGGATAGGAGATACTAGCCTATAGGACACGAAATGGGAGCAATAGGAATGAATGGCAAGTGTAGGAATTGCTCTATTGCTCTAAAACAGATTGCAAGTGTGTATTCAAGCTCAAGTATAGCACAAGTATATCTTAGATGCTTTTGGTGACCTAAGGCATGTCCTATTTATAGGAATGACCTATGTATGCTTAAGGACGTTCTAGACAACTTCTAGGGGGTTCCTAGTGCTTAACTAGCCGTTAGGAATAAGTTAGGCGCATTAGCAACGGCTAGTTAATTAATTCTGCAGTTGCTGTCAGAGACCATCTCGGTCGAGGACTCGTCGACCGAGATGCCCAGTCGGTCGAGGATTCGTCGACCGACAGGCTCTCTGGATTAACGTTTATTTGCAACTGTCAACTGCTGTGTCTAACGGCTATTTTGGTCAATCTCGGTCGAGAAGTTTGTCGACCGAGAGTGTCTCGGTCGAGGAGTGTGGTCGACCGAGATTGACTCTGTTTTCAATCTTTTAATTAAGATACTAAGTGTGTGTTTATGAGTGTGCATAATGTGATCCTTTTGGAAGGGATGACTTGTCTAACTATGGTGTGTAGGAAGATCTAACGCTTGATTTACATGCGATTCTAAGTACTTGTACATTATATATTTGTACAAGTTTTTACAACAGTGATTACATTGCATGGAAATATAAATATGTAAGCTCTTGGATTTTCCCTAGTTGCTTTGTTATCCACCTAATCCCTTTTTGTAAGCTCTTGGATTTTCCCTAGTTGCTTTGTTATCCACCTAATCCTGCACACTCAAGTAGCTCGTTAGATTAATAAGAATGAAATGTTTGTCATCATCGAAACAAAGGGATTTATCATAATGTCCAATTTATCCAACACCTACATGATTATTTATTCATTTTATTATGCCCTAAATATATGCAGTGTACTCTGCATATAAAGATCCGCAGCAAGTTCATGCTACGGTCCCACCGTACAAGACTTAGCGACACACCCGGGAAATGCTAAGTCTAACTTCGGCCCTGCTCTGCTACATGACCCCAGGCTCCACGGCCTCACTGCACAACCACGTGTGCTGCACAACCACGTGTGCTCCAGACTCTGCAAACCTGAGCACACAGGCAGAGAGTCTCACGGGGTTATCTCCATGACACACGCACGGATAATGTTGCAATAACCCCCACTTATCTCTAGTGCCACCGTGACACAAGCACGCGTTATTGTTGGACACTACCTTACCATCCTCGTGTCTCCATGACATCGCACGGATAATGTTGCAACACGAGTTTCACCCCTAAATCGCAGACACATGTTAGGGGTTCTACGGTGTTAGGGCATCTAGGTCTATACTTGATTAGCAAATAAACATTTAAACAGGAATAACACATTTCATGCATTTTGCACAATCTAAACATCACAAAAGCACATATATATATAATTATCATAATTAAACATGATTCAGAATCATTTATCCAGTTTCAATGTTAAGCAACTATATTTGAAATCAGTAAATACATTGCAACAATAATACAGGAAATCTCATCATTTTCATTAAGTATATTACGTAGTTCGATTCTAATGAATCTAACATTCTCTATTGTATGAACTATACTGTTTAGAAGTTATATCAATTGATACAGAAGCAATTAAACAATTAATTTGAGTTAAATATTGATTTCTAAATGAACTACTACTCACCCACTTCGGTGTGTTCGTATACACCGAAAAACGTCCACAACCACGCATAATTCTTCCCTTTACAGCAGAGTGCACGCCGTGCACCTGGGCAGAAACTCGTTCTGCTATCTGTAACTTTGCACGCCGTGCAAACTGATTTGCACGTCGTGCACCTGCGCAGAAACGGAAAACTTATTGAAGATAAACTCGATTCTAAAGCTATGTCTTGGACTTAATCTACGGAATCTAATCCTATCCTCAAAACCGAACTGCGTGCTGGTCTTACCTTGCTCTATTGTGTATCAATCGAGCTCCGGTTTGGATCTATTCAATCCAACAGTAGCTTTCTTCTCGTACTGGTTGAGGAAACAAGCTACAGATGTAGCTAGGTGCTTCTCGGGGTTGAGGGGGCTGCGGATTCATGCTCGAGGCACTAGGCTGAGCTCGTTGGCACTGCTTGGTGCAGCTCCTCGCGCTCAAGAAGGATTCTGGTCGGACCTGCTGCAAATAGCAGCTCTACACACATACAAGAAGGAGAGGGGGAGTTGGTTGGATTGCTGCTCGCAGCTAGGGCTGCGGTTTTGGACATGGACCACCAAGTCGGAGTCGAGGCAGCATTTCTGAGGTGCTGGCCGTGCCCAAGACGGCTCCTAGCTGCTGCTTGAACACGGCCGGCGCTGCTGCTGGTTGCAGGTTGGAGGTGCCGCCCAAGCACTCCGAGGTGCGATTAGGATGAGGAAGAGGGAAGAGGAAGGAGATAGAAGGAGAAGGGGGAAGGTGGGCGCTGCTGGACGGGGCTACTAGGCCCTAGATCGACCGCTGGGTGGCTGCTTTGGGCGCCGCTTAGCGGTTTCCCTGTTCTATCGGGCGAAAGAAGAAGAGATAGGGGTTGGTTCGCGGAGGGGCCGTAATGCAAATTGCCCAATTATTTCCGATAAATACAACTAGGTCCCTAAACATTCAAAAGTCCGTATCTTTTAACTCGGAAGTCGGTTTCGAGTGATTTTTCTTGCAACGGTTTAAGCTCGGAATTCTCTATAACCTCAAAGCATAAAATTATGTTAACTAGTTTGTCACAACAGGTCAAATCGCTAATTGCAACAGTGAGTACTCAGCTCAACTTAATTAACTAATTAATCAACATTGATATCATTAGTCGCCTTAGGTGATTCAAACTCAACTATTGATTCATATATTAACTTATTTGATTATCCATGATATTTAATTTGATATTCAACACTAGTTGCATTAGTCAGCACTCAACTCAACTCAATTAACTCAACAATCATCATTACTATTATCATTAATTACCTTAGATGATTAAATCTTAACTATTGATCCACATGTTGTCTTATCTTGATTATTCATGATGTTTAACAAAAACTTAGCACTAACTGAGGTGTTTTACGTAATTCAAGGTATTTATTGACTAACTCTGATATGGGTCGTAACAATGAGATTTGGGATAATTTGTACATTACCTATGAGGGCACAAAGCAAGTTAAGGAGGCTAAGATCAACATGTTGAACAGCCTTCTAAAGAACTTCAAGATGGGAAATAAAGAAGGGATTGCTGAAATGTACTCTAGGATCAATGTTATCATCAATGGCCTAGCTTCTTTGGGCAACACTTTGGATAGAGGTGTAATCAACTCCAAGATCTTGAGGACTCTACCAAAGAGATGGGAGTCTAAGGTGACCTCCATTGAAGAAGTTAAAAGCCTTGTTGACATCCCAACCAAAGATCTCATTGCCAATCTACAAGCTCATGAGCCAAGGCTTGACAAGCAAGAAGAAGAAGCCAAAAAATAAGAGAAGGAAGCAAAGAAGATAAAAGATAGTGCCTTTAAAGCTCAAGTGGAGGCTGACATCCTTCAACAACAACTTGCTTGCTGGACCTCTCCTTTTCCCCTAGTGAATATGATGGCCCTAGTGAGCATGAAGCCAACTTCAACAAGGGAAAGCACTTCAAGGGAAAGCAATCCTCCTCCTCTACTCCTAAATGCTACAAGTGTTGCCAAAAGGGACACTACAAGAGTGAATGTCCTAAATCAAGAAAGTCACACCACAAGGGCAAATCCAAGAAGTAGGAAGAGTACAACAAGGATAGCAAGTACAAGAGGAAGGAAAAGAAGGAGAAAAGACACAAGAATGCAGCTCATGCAGCTTGGGAATAATCGTCCTCAAGTGTCTCTAGCTCTAAAGAAGATGGAGAGTGCCACCTTACACTCATGGTCTCTACAAGTGAATAAATTGGTGAGGTAAGTGAGGTAAGATTGCATGAGTTATCTAAAGAAACTCTTATCGATATTTGTTTCTACCTGTTCTTCTTTTGCTAAATGTAAATCTAAAAGGAAAAGGTTAGGAAAAATTATTGACAATTTGTATGCTAAACTTGAGATTCTTAAGCAAAATTAGATAATCATCTTGAGAGCATTTATAACTTTCAAGGCCAATTTCTTGATCTTGAGCTTCAATACAATGGAGTTGAGGTAGAGGATGGTGTTTACCTTAAGAACATTGAAACTCCTAAAGAAAATAACAAAAATTTCTTAAATGAGCTTGATATTCTTAAAACTAAAAATGTTGAATTTAAGCTCATTATTGATGCTCGTAGGGATGAGAGGGATGTTTATTGTAACAAACCAAAACCTATAACTTAATCTTATTCCAAGGTTAAGAGGTTAACAACCTTAGTCTTTGGGATTTATCCAAACAAGGTTATGGGTATGCTCTTTAGTGACCCTAAATATGTTAATGCATTAATAAATCACCCTGATATATAGACTACGAATAAATATTACCCAATGCCTTTGAATTAATCATAAGATCAATGAAAGGTACATAAGATATGTCACATGAGGTAATAATGTTCAAAAAGGGGCAAGGTGTCCGTAGTTGAGAATAATGACATATAATTTAACTAAATATAGAATAAATAGACTTATGTTAGGTAATGTTAGAGTAGATTCGTTCTAGATCTTTCTTAGCCTTTTAGAATGAGGAAGAGATAAAAAGATAAATAATAACTCTTTAAGCATGGTAATGTGATATTGAATTATTTAATAAGATAAATAATAGAAATAATGAATAATGGGTTAAAATTAATAAAATAGGAAGTAATTGGATAAGAATAACCTCATATTCATTTTATTTAGATATACTTTGGCTTGGAGGCCAAGTTTCACCAATTTAGGATAATAATGATCACATCTAATTTATTTAGAAAAGAAAAGGATTTTTTCCTTAAAATGTGAAATAAAATACTTAATGACTCCCAAAGGGGAAAATAATCTTAGATTTGTAATCTACACATTGAAACATGCTTTTGGGTGAATTCTCATTCAATTTGGAGAATATTTGATTAAAAGGTGAAATCAGGAGAGAGAGAGTGTGTAGAACATTCAAAATATTAAATAAATATACAAACAACTTCGATATGTAAAATTGATGGCAAATTCTTATCCAAGACACTTAATTTGACATATGGGTGAAGTTTCATCAAATTTGGAGAATCTTAATGTCTCTCAAAAGGCAAATCTAATTGCATATTCAGTTTCCTAGTATCAAAAATAGGTTGAATGTCAAATTTCATTAGATTTGAGATTCATTTGCACCCACAAAAGAGGAGAGAGAAAAAGGAAAACAAATGTGTTCACACTTTAGTCGAATTTGATTTGGAATGATATTTAATTTGTCACATAGTTAGTGGTCGTGCACAAGCAGGACCATTGGATCTATGATCCAATGGTTCGGGGTCGTCTCCTACCTTGTGCCAAGCAAGGAAACCCACCAGTTTTTTATTCGGTAAATCTGAGATTTCTCACTCGTTCCTCGATAATTTTCTAAGATTTTTCATGAGTTGAATAGTGAGAGTGTTTTGCATCTATTGTTACTTAATTTGTGTCCTATTTTCCATTATTTGAGAAACTCCATATCCTTGGGGCGTAAGTCTCCTACGGCCTATATGTAGGCACTCTAGAACACGACTATATATACATATATATGTGTGTGTGTTTGTACCCTCGGTTCCGCATCATCAAGTACAGGTTTTACCACATGTCAATTTTTCTTGGTTCTCATTTCTTCATTGGCGGTTGAAGTTTCTCCTCTGGAGTTGTGGCTGGTATACTCGACATCACTCATTGACAGTGACCAATTCGACTTGGGAGACACTTCGGTAAGTCATTCCCATTGTTTTTGTGATGTTGCTTTCTCATATTGTCAAATCATTGCTTTTTGCCCAATTTTCCATGTGAGGTGTTGCTATAGCAAGCAGCTATGGTGTATGAAGAGAGTGGGGAAGATGGTCCCCAGTGTTTTTACTTCTCCACCCGTCTCGTTTCTCCTTCCTTTGTTTTCACACTAAGTGGCATAATGGTCTTTTGTCCATATTTTCCTTTGTTGTGGGTGAGTTCAAAGTGGACCCTTGACCGAGCAACTTGGCCACACGCTATTGGGCCAAGTCATCAGGGCCGGCCCCTCTCTTTCCCTTTCTTTCTCACTTATTTGCCAATTCTTGCAATTCTGATTGGTCGAGTTTTGAAAAATCATAACTAATTATCTACTTATCCAAAAATTACAGATAAATAGTCATTAAATTAGAAAATTTAGAGCTATCTTATGGTGATGGTTATGTCACCTAAATCCAATGTTTAAAGTATGTGATTATAATGGGTTAATCTAAATAAGTAATAACTTGTAAAATTCATAACTAAATATATATGTCATAAAAATATAACAAAATATGTTTTGAACTCAGAAAAATATAACCTAAAACATGGCATGGTTATGATAACCTAATTCACTAATAATAAAAAGCCAATTTTTAGGGTTTTGAATAATCAATGTAATTCTAACCCTAATTTCACATACATGATAATAGGTGCTTTGGAAACCTAGATTTGGATCTAGAAGTGATCTTGTACTGTTAGACTCTATGGAGAGGTATGTTGTATCCCCTATTATTCTATGTTGAGCAATTCACCTATATTTTTCTTTCTCTTGGTCCTATGGACATTAGCCTACACGATGTCTTGTTCTTTTGAAAAACATGCTTCATGTGAAGTATCTTATTTGTTACTGATCTTGTGATCATATTATCTTCTTTGACATTCTCTTGGAATCTTTATTAGGCTTTATTCATGATGGAACTCAATTTGTTGTTATATGCCCACTTTGAGGTGGATGATTATCATGATCACTTATGTGGTGATTAATTTGTAAAATCTGAATATATACTTGCCTCTCTATTAAGCATGTTGTGTGACGCAATAGCCCTAGAGTAATATAACAGCATTGGTTTCTATGTTATGTTCCCTTATTTATATTTTGGGATGGAGGTTATGTGCCCCATACCCAGGTTTTAAATTTATAAGGTTTGGCCCACATTTATATTTATTGGGAGTTTGGTTATGTGCCAATCTCTATTAGGTTTCAAGTTTATGACGCTTGGCCGCCTTTGTTATTTATGTTGTTCTAGTTCTATGTTTATCTCACCTACATGCAGGTTATTATGGGTTTTTTTCCCAAAAATATTATGTGTGCTTTTGTGGCACCACTTTTATTATTGATTTTATGTCTAGTATTTCTTATATCATATGATGGTGATTCTTTTCTCTTATGTCTGTTTGGGTAGTTCTTACCTTTTTCATGGGAAGCCTTTTATACTTGATGTCCCTCTTTCCTATTATATATTGCTCAATTTCTTTTTAGCATGCACATACCAGCTTTTTTCTGATGTTCTCTTTTCCTTTTTCTTTTGTGGGGTATGCTTCCAACCCCAGGTGTTGGATTTGGAGAAGGAAATCAAGGAGGACTTAGACCACAACAAGTGTAGTTGACCTTGTGGGAGACATTGCTTGAAGTCGTTAGGTGATCATCATCTAGCCCTTTATGTAGTTAGTTTTCCTTTATATCACCATGCATGGTGAAAGACTGGTTATGATAAGAAGCTTTGTAATGGTTATATACAACTTTAATTCTGCTGCTACTTTGTGTTATGATACAATCATGTTGAATAAATTGGTTGCATTCCTTTAGAGAAAAAGTTTTTGGTTGGTGTGTTGTTTGGGATGTTGCCTTTTTATTTTAGTAGGGAGTGGTTCCCCTCTGGGATCCCACTCCTTACATTTATCTTAAGGAAATTCAAGTGCTTATATATGAAAATGCTAGGCTTGTCAGTCAAGTTAATGATTTATCTTCGAGAACTATCTTGCCTAGTAATGAAGTTGCTTCTATTTCTCTTGAGAAAGATTCTTATTTGACTAAATCCCTCTGTTTAGAGGTTGACCATTTTAATGCTAGAGATGATCTTGCTACTTTGTCTTCTACTGCTATATCTCTAATGATGACAATCATAGACTTAGAGCCTCTCTGCAAAAATTCCTCAAAGGGAAAAACTCCCTAAATGAATTCCTTGACCATTCTACAAAACAAAGTGGTACTAGTGGTTTGGGATTTGTAGGTGGAGCATATAAGGGAAAAAACAAAGACAAAGGTCAAAAAAAGAGTAAGGAAACCTCCCTTTTCATTGGAGAGTCTTCTGGCACTGAGAACCCTATGATCTCTTCTCATTGCAAATGTGATGATCATTATTACAATCATTGTCCTTACAAGCCTAAGGGGACCAACCCAAATATGAAATGGGTCCCCAAGATAACTATGGATACCAAAGTTTGATTTGGGAACTGACACTCTACTTTATTGTAGGAAAAAGGTAGACGGATTGTTGATAGTGGTTGCACTAAGCACATGACAAGTGATATAAGCCATTTTAACAACTTCACTAAGAACAAAGAAGGTTCGGTTACCGTTGGGGACAATAAGAAAGGTAAGGTAAAAGGTGAGGGTGATGTAGGTGAGTCCTTGTGTATCAAGAATTTCTTTTTTTGGATGGCCTACATCACAATTTAATAAGTGTAAGTCCATTATGTGATAATGGTTACCTTGTGCTAATTACTTCTTTTGAATGCTTGATTCTAGATTAGCTCACCTATCAAGTCATATATAAGGGAACTATAAGTGGTAATCTTTATGTAATTGTGCTTGACTCTATTAAGCATGTTGTTGGTAGATTCCTAGTAGTCAACTCAAATGATATTTCTCTTTGTCATCATCGTCTTAGTCATGTAAATATGCATCAGTTGAAGAAGTTGAGCAAAAAGGACTTGGTCAAGGGACTTACTAAATTGGATTTTGAAAAGGATGAGAAATGACAACCTTGTACCTAAGGAAATCAAACTAAGTCCTCCTTCAAATACAAAGGAGTTCTTAGTACCAAGAGAGCTCTTGAACTTCTTTACATTGATCTATTTGGACCAATGAGAACTCAATCGCTTTGTGGTTCCAAGTATTGCCTCATTATTGTCGATGATTTCTCTAGATATACTTGAACCTTCTTTCTCATCTCTAAGAGTGATACACTTGATGCTTTCTCTAGTTTTTGTATACGAGTTGAGAATGAAGCTTCTTTTCATATTGTTTCCATCCGTAGTGATCATGGAGGAGATTTGAAAATGATCTTTTTGAACATTTTTGTTAAGAATCTGGATATGCACATAACTTCTCTTCACCTCAAACACCTCAACAAAATGGGGTTGTAGAGAGGAAGAATAGGTCACTACAGGAGATGGCTAGGACCATGCTTTTAGAGTATGACACTCCAAAGAAGTTTTGGGCCAAAGCCGTTAGTACCTCATGTTTTGTGCAAAACTAGGTTTTTACACATCCTTCTTTGAAGAAAACCCCCTATAAGCTATGGCTTGGTAGGAAGCCTTCTATCGAGTATTTCCATGTTTTTTGATGTCCTTGTTTTGTTTTGAATATGAAAGATTCTCTCGACAAGTTTGATTTGAAATCTTACAAGGCTTTCTTTCTTAGATATAGCACTACTAGAAAGGCTTATAGAGTGTTCAATGTTGATCTTGCTAAAGTACAAGAATCCATTAATGTTAAGTTTATTGAGACTAACTCCTCTATTCCCAAATATATTGTTCCAAATGATGATGTTGTATGTGAGGTGATTCCTATCTTAAAAGTGAAAGATCTAGGGGGGTGAATAGAGCTTTTTGGTGTATTTCAAGTTAATTGAAACAATTAAACACTTGGACAAGAAGTAGGAGGAAACAAGGAAGACACAAGGATGTAGAGTGGTTCCTACCTTAGAAATCTAAGGTAGTCAGTCCACTACCCGATAGTTTCCAACCAAGATTGTGAAAGTGATTTATTTTATTACCTCGCAAGGATGTTACATAAAATACAATCACCTTCCTTCTACACCCTTTAAGAATCCTTCACCTGAAGTATCCTCAATCCTCCTAGAAGCAGCCTTCTGAAGTAACTCCAAGCTCACCCATGAAGTAGCCTTCATCTGAAGTAGCTTCACCTTGAGGCAGCCTTCTGAAGTAACTCCAAGTCAGTGAGAGCAGCCTTCACCACCTGAAGTAGCTCCACAAACTTCCTTTCAACAACCTCCAACCTAGGAGTAGTCAAGGAGAACAAAATATAATAGAAAGAACAGGATTGGAAGAAAGAAACAATGTTACCAATAAGTACAGCGATTTGATCCTATATCAAGCATATTGATCTCCTATCCACTATAGATGAACGTGGCAGTGTGGTGGCTAGGAGATGATAGGCTATAGGACACTAATGTAGAGCTCAAAGAATCAGATTGCAAGTGTAGCTCAGCTTGTTTCTCACTAAGAATGAATCTCAAGTGTAATTGTATGCACAAGTGATGCTTTGGGTGTCTTAAGGCCTCTCCTATTTATAGGAATAGGTTACAAGTGCTTAGGTACGTTCTAGACACTTTCTAGGGTGTTCTTAGTGCTCAACTAGCCGTTAGGTGTCCATAAATTACATTGCAATGGCTAGTTGTTTAGTGCTAAAAAAAGCAATCCAGAACTTCTCTCGGTCGAGAAGTTTGTCGACCAAGTTTTTTGGGTTGAACTTTTCTTCGACCGAATGGGAGGTTGAGGTAAATGTGTTGCAACGTTCCTTTTCAACTCCCAACTACCTTTCAAACTCAGTCTAATGGCTATAGAGATTTCTAGAGGGTCTATTCTCAATCGAGAATATTGTTGACCGATGGTGTCTCGGTCGAGGACTTTGTCGACCAAGAAAGTCCTTGTTTCAATGTGTTGATCCATCTACTAAGTGTGTGTATCAATGTATAATTGTACTTCTATCTTAGGGAAGGATCTATCTAAGTGTTGTGAGTGGTTAGGGAAGATCTAACGCTTGATTTACATGATGTCTATGTACTTGTATGTTATATACTTGTACAAGTTTTTACATTGAATACAATCATGAAAATAAGAGTAATCTAAGCATGTTGATCTTCCAATTTGTATTGATCTTTCACTATCCACTGCCTTGTTTGTTTATCCATGAAACACTCAAATAAAAAGTTAGATCCACAAGAATGAAATGTTTTTTATCATCAAAACAAAGGCTATAATAATGTCCAATTTAGCCAACAATCTCCCCTTTTGAAGATGACAAACATTCCTTAAATATAAATCAATGGAATTTAAAAAGCATGAGTTTCATACCTGAGATTTACCTTTTGTAGATATTCTCTTGTTTATTCAGGGAGTGTGTGCTATTTATTCCCAAAGAGTTATAGAACATAATATCCAACTCTCAGGGAATATAACAACAATTTATGTAAGGCCAAGAGATTATGAAACTCCAATAATTTGGAAAATTATTTTTGTTTTTTATTTATATTACTTCTCCCCCTTTGTCATTTCAAAAAGATAACCATATAACCAATTTGCTCCCCCTGAATGGGATACTCCCCCTTAATTGTATAATATCTCAAGAATGTCAAATTTAGCCATAGTACAAAAATCATGATTTATTTCTCAATCATTTGCAAGGGATGTTAAGCCCTGAAATGACATGAGAATCCTTTTGGCTCATATTAGGATCAATGAATGTATCTCTAACCAAATACAAGGGATGTTAAGCCCTAATTTGTTTAGATAATTCTATTAAGAGCAAGTTATACATCATATTTAAGAATGTTGTAAACTTCCTTGTTTTTATAACCAAGATTACTTTAAGGATACAAAGGTCATACCTAGCTTTGAAGTTTAATTGATTAAGTAATGAATCAATTTTCTTTTAACATGTTGAGCAAATATACTAAGGTTGAGTGCATGTGAATTATTTACAAATAAGCATTTTTATGAGTTATCCAATGAACCACTTCTAGAATATGACTTGATCTTGTTGTGTATGGTCATTATTAGTTCTTCATTTTTCTTATATTAATGTTGAACAAAGTTTCCTATGCCAAAAGATTTTCCATTTGTACTTTTCTTGAATAAAACCAATATTTTCCTCATGTATGCTTGTTTGGGACAATTTATATAAAGTATTTAAGTTTTGATGCCGATATATTCTTCCTTTTTATTAGAGTCATTCAAATATTTAAAGCAATGTAATATGTAAAGTTCATTACATATCTGAGTCACTAAAGTCATTTGCAATTTGAAATATCTTATTCTTATTAAACAATTCTGATAGAGTTTCCCTCGGTCGGCAAGTTTCTCAACTGAGTTAGATTCAGTCGAAGTATTTGTCAGTCGGATGTTTCTCAGGTTTTTGCGGGTTTAAGATAGTAACCCTCTCGGTCGACTATTTCCTCAACCGAAATGTTATCGGTCGACGACATTCTCGACCGATAATGTTACTGTTTCTCCAGAAAATGCTGATTTGTGATAGAAATTTCTTTGGTATCGAAGAGTGTGTCGGTCAAAGTTGTTGTCGACTGAGATTGTTTCTATTTTTTTTTCACTAGTTATTTTCAAGGAAAACATAGGTTACTTCCAATACAATTTTATAGAAATATGCAAATTAAAGCTCAGTTTAGTTGAGATAAGACATTTTGAGTATCAAAATAAAGTTTTAGGTCAAATCTCAACTAATCATGTTTAATATTTCTAAGTTTGAGGTTTTAGAACCCAAACTAGATCAACATCTTTTTTCTTGTATGGGAAAGAGAATGAATAATGTCCAAGACATAAACAGTAATGACAACATATAGAATCAATTTCATTTCTCTTCTTAGCTAGATTGTCTTTGGGCACATACATAACTTTAGTCTTGGGTACTTTTGTCCTTCTCACTTTAGGATAGGATTTTCATTTGGGCTTATAACCTAGTCCTCTCCTTCCAATCTGACCAGAAAAAACTTTTAGGATCTTATCAAGAATACCATTGTTTTTCAAGCTACTAATTTCCTTTTGTAACTTGGCAATTTCATGCATTTTCCGTTTAATATCTAACTTTGCTTGATCTAGATCTGATAACAAACTATCTTTTTCTTTCAAAATAGTATCATAATCTAAATGAGTACACAAGATAGGTTGAGTTTGAAGATCATTCAATTTTGCAAGTAGTTCAACCTTTTCTTGAGAAAGAAAATCATAGTTTATTTCTAGAGTAAGCAACTTCATATTGCAATCATTGAAAGATGATTTTAAGGTAGAATTTTCAGAATTAATACTTTCTTTTTCAGAAACAAAATCATTTAATTGAGAATAAAACTCCTCATTAGTTTTTGTAACTCTTTTTAGTTTCTTTTTACAATCAATATATTTATCATGTAATTCTTCAATGCTAGCAACTAACTCTTCTTTAGTTAAATCAAGTAGGCTTACCTCATTTTTTTCTTCATCGATTGTTGCAATGAAATAGTTTACCTTTTCTTCTTTGTTCTCGCTTGATTGTTCCCTTTTATCTTTTTGGAACTTTTCTCCTTTCTTCCTTTTTGGACAATTGAATGTCAAGTGGCCTTTTACTTTACAATCAAAGAACCATCTAAAATTTTGATCACTTGTTGATGGACGGGTCATGTCGAGGTTGCTAGAAACACCATCCCCCATTTCTTTAAGACCTGTTAATGCTCCTTGAAGACCTACTCTAATACCAATTGAAAGATCTAGAGGGGGTGAATAGAGATTTTTGGAGTATTTAAAGTTAATTAAAACAATTAAACACTTGGACAAGAAGTAGGAGGAAACAAGGAAGACACAAGGATGTAGAGTGGTTCCTACCTTAGAAATTTAAGGTAGTCAGTCCACTACCCGATTATTTCCAACTGAGATTTTGAAAGTGATTTATTTTATTACCTCACTAGGATGTTACATAAAATACAATCACCTTCCTTCTACACCCTTGAAGTAGCCTTCACCTGAAGTAGCCTCAATCCTCCTAGAAGCAGCCTTCTGAAGTAACTCCAAGCTCACACATGAAGTAGCCTTCACCTGAAGTAGCTTCACCTTAAGGCAGCCTTCTAAAGTAACTCCAAGTCACCGAGAGCAGTCTTCACCACCTGAAGTAGCTCCATGAACCTCCTTTCAACAGCCTCCAACCTAGGAGTAGTCAAGGAGAACAAAATACAATAGAAAGAACAAGATTGGAAGAAAGAAACAATGTCACCAATAAGTACAGCGATTTGATCCTATATCAAGCGTATTGATCTCCTATCTACTATATATGAATGTGGTAGTGTGGTGGCTAGGACATGTTAGGCTATAGGACACTAATGTAGAGCTCAAAGAAATAGATTGCAAGTGTAGCTCAGCTTGTTGCTCACTAAGAATGAATCTCAAGTGTAATTGTATGCACAAGTGATGCTTTGGGTGCCCTAAGGCCTCTCCTATTTATAGGAATAGGTTACAAGTGCTTAGGGACATTCTAGACACTTTCTAGGGTGTTCTTAGTGCTCAACTAGCCGTTAGGTGTCCATAAATTACATTGCAACGGCTAGATGTTTAGTGCTGAAAAAAGCAATCCAGAACTTCTCTCGGTCGAGAAGTTTGTCGACCGAGTTTGTCTCGATCGAACGTTTCTTCGACCAAATGGGAGGTTGAGTTAAATGTGTTGCAACGTTCATTTTCAACTCCCAACTACCTTTCAGACTCAGTGTAACGGCTATAGAGCTTCCTAGAGGGTCTATTCTCAGTCGAGAATATTGCCGACCGATGGTGTCTGGGTCGAGGACTTTGTCGGCCGAGAAAGTCTCTGTTTCAATGTGTTGAGCCATCTACTATGTGTGTATATCAATGTATAATTGTACTTCTATCTTAGGAGAGTATCTATCTAAATGTTGTGAGTGGATAGGGAAGATCTAACTCTTGATTTACATGATGTCTATGTACTTGTACATGTTTTTACATTGAGTACAATCATGAAAATAAGAGTAATCTAAGCATGTTGATCTTCCAATTTGTATTGATCTTCAACTATCCACTGTCTTGTTTGTTTATCCCTAAAACACTCAAATAACAAGTTATATCCACAAGAATGAAATGTTTGTCATCATCAAAACAAAGGGTATAATAATGTCCAATTTAGCCAACAAAAAGAACTCAACATCACCCAAAAGGGAAAAGAGGTGGTCACTCAAGAAGAGAGAAAGATGAAGAGAAGAAGGATCCAACCCCCCCCCCTTTGCAAAGAATCATCCAAAACAGTTGATTTTAGGTGACCCATTTGAAAGAGTGAAGACGCGGGCTACCTTCAACAAAGAACAAGCCAACAAAGCCTTCATCTCACAACTCAAGCCAAAGAATGTCAAAGAAGCTCTTGGGGATGATGAATGGATCCTAGCCATGCAAGAAGAGTTGGAGCAATTTGAAAAGAACAAAGTATGGACCCTAGTGCCAAGACCAAGTGATAGAAAAATCATTGGCACCAAGTGGTCTACTACAACAAGCTAGATGAAAGTGGCAAGGTGTTAAGGAACAAAGCAAGGTTAGTGGATCAAGGCTACAATCAACATGAAGGTATAGATTTTGATGAAATATATGCACCTGTAGCTAGACTTGAGTCCATTCATATGTGTCTTGCTTTTTCTAGTTATAAAAACTATCTTCTTTATCAAATGGATGTTAAAAGTGTGTTTTTGAATGGTACAATTGAGGAGGAAGTGTATGTTGCACAACCCCCAACTTTGAATATGAAGCTTACCTAACCATGTTTATTTATTATAAAAGCTCTCTATGGACTCAAACAAGCACCTCGATCTTGGTATGAGAAATTAAAGAACTTTTTGTTAGATCATGGGTATATCATGGGAAAAGTAGATTCCTTGTTTCTCAAACACACTTCTAACCATTTTCTTATCATTCAAATATATGTTGATGATATCTTTTGTGGTAGAGCTAACCTTGATCTTTGCAAAGAATTTAGTGATCCTATGTAGAGTGAATTTGAGATGAGCATGATCAGTGAGCTCACATTCTTCCTCAGCTTTCAAATCAAGCAAACTAAAGATGTGAACTTCATCAACCAAGGCAAGTACACAAGTGAGCTACTGAAGTGCTTTGGGATGGAGAACACCAAGCTGATGGACACACCCATGTCTAATAACACCAGACTTGATAAAGATGAAGAAGGTGAGAAGGTAAATGAGAAGAACTATAGAGGTATGATTGGAAGTTTACTTTACTTAATTGCCTCTAGACCAGATATAATGTTTAGTGTTGGCTTGTGTTCTCACTTTCAAACAAATCCCAAGAAATCACATCTTATAGATATTAAGAGGATTTTAAGGTACTTATCCAAAAATCCAAATTTTGGACTATGGTATCCCAAGTCAAGGGACTTTACTCTTACGACTCATAGTGATGTGGATTATGCAAGATGTTTATTTGATAGAAAGTGCACAAGTGGCACTTGCTTTCTCCTAGGACCATGTTTGGTATCTCAGTTCTCTAAGAAATAGAGCACAGTGGCATTATCAACTATTGGGCCTGAATACATTGCAGCTGGGAGTTGTTGTGCGCAGGTTCTATAGATTAAGCAAATGATCCAAGACTTTAACATTCATTTTGATGCTTCTCCTATCTATTATGAGAATACTAGTGCAATGAATTTGTCTTACAATCCTATATTGCATAGTAGAGCCAAGCATATAGAGGTTCATCATCATTTTCTTCATGATCACATTGCCTCAAAGGATATCTATATCACGCATGTGGACATGAAAAATTAGTTAGCAAACATTTTTACTAAACCTCTAGCTAGAGAGCAATTTAATTTTGTTAGATCTAAACTGTTCATAACTGCTCTAGTTGAATCTGACATGCCTTCTAGCTAGTTGTCATGTATCCTATATGATTTGTTTATGTTCTAATGACCCTTGCTTGCTAATATGCTAAAATCAGTTTTTCATGTTCTCTTTGCCTTATTTTTTGCTTATTTTTTTATTTTATGAAAATGCTTGTTTTATCGCACAATACCCAATGATGAGGGATATTTGCCTAAGTATGTTTAAAATACAAAATGGACTTGAAAAATAAATTCAATTAGCACTCTAATGGATATAAATTAAAATTTCTAAAGTTGGTTCAGGTTGACCATCAGTCGAGTTGCCAACTCGATCGATCAGTTATCGAGGGATTTTTTTTAAAAGCCATTCAATCGAGTTTCCCAATCACAGAATTTGATTGATGGTTAGGCTGGAGCAAACTTAAGATAGGTTTGGCTGACTTTTCTCCCTCTCAACTAGAGAAAACTTGACCGATCCAACCTCCATTTCCCTCAAGCTCTCAATCCTAGCCTCGTCCTTCCTCTCCCTATCCCTAGTTAGCCCTAGCTCGACCTCCCTTGACCTATTCCCATCAACCCTAGGTGTGTGGATGGTTTGTTGTGGTGTTTCCATCATTTTTGTTCTCTCAATCCTTATCATTTTGTCTCCATGGCATCACAAAGGAGAAAGAGATTTGCCCCATCCGGAGCACCATCCTCCTCCTCCAACTCGTGCCTTATACCCTTTGATGATACCTTCTTTATCTCAATTGATGCTCTAAATAGGTACAAGGAGCTCCTTCCTAGGAACCCCTTTCCTTTTCGTACCCTTTTTGAGCCACAACCTCGTAGATAAAAGATTATCGATTAAGTAGGTGAGTTGTTGTACGACCACCACCTCTCTGTCTTGAGTGTTCAATGTGTGTGCTACTACAATTCCATCACAAGAACCAAAGCCATTAATGAATTATATGTAAATTTGCAATGGAATTACTACACTCTCATACCCCCGTCTAATGCTCAAGTAGTCCTTACTTCCATGATATCCGGAAAGAAATTCCATGTCTCCGAGGATACCCTGAATATCTTTTTCTCAGGTACTGAGGTGACTGACACCTAGAGGAAGGAACACCCTGATTATTTTGACCTTGTTGACCCTAAGGTCTTCTAGAAGAAATATAATCTCACTTTTCCTGACATTCATAAATTCTTCAAAAAGCCTCAGTTTCCCTATAGGAAGAAGTGTACCCTTCCCTCCTCAGCCTTAGATCTTAAGAACCGCATACTCACCCTAGTTGTCAACGGCAATATTCATCCAAAGAAAAATCATACCAAAATTGCAGAGAAGATTGTGGTGATTATGTTCTGCATCTTGAAGAACATCAAAGTCAAGTGGGTAAGAAATGTCCCCCATGACATGACCTACTTTGACTCTGGTAAGAACACATGTGGCACTCACCCACCCTACCCAACCTTGATTTGTGGTCTTTTTTAGATTGCCAGGACTAAATCTCTTTTCCATGGCCTTCATTACAAGCCTGCCTGGAAAGGAGTTTGCATCAGTGATACCACGCTTCAAAAGAGTATTCCTACCCCTTCCTCTACCACACTTGGAGCCTCCACCTCCACCTAGGAACCTCCACCACCTCAGCCATCCCGAACTACCTGCGCCTCTTTCCATGCATCAAATGAAGCCCTCATGGGTTACATGAAGCATCAGCATGCATATAGCCTTCAGGTTTAGGAGCATATGCATCAGGATCTCTAATGCCATCATGTCTACCTCTCTTGGCACATCCTTATCCTGCCTCCTAGCCCTACCCAGGAGGTGACTATGCATCCTATGCATATGATCACTTTTACCCTACCCATCCACCTACTACTTTCACTACTACACCCTCTGTTGTTGGTGGATCTACCCCTACTATGCTACCTCTTCCTGTTGGTCCTATAGCTACCCTTCTTGCAGGACTTGGTACTTCTACTCCTTATCCTCAAGACCAGGAGTTACATGACCTTGGTATGTCTTGGGCTTAGCAGAATGTCATGTGGCCTGGTCATGGTTTCGATTCTTCTATCAATGAGGAGATGCCAGATCAGGCTAATGAGGAAGCTACTATTGATAATGAGGAGGCCTCTAAGGATGATGGTGATGATTGTTCTGTTGGCTCTGCTGATGGTTTTGGTGATGAAGGTGATGTTATTGTCTCTACTGCACCTTCAGACGGAGATGATGACTATGATCCAGAAGCCTTTGATGCTGATGATGATGATGATGATGTGGACATAGATGACCTATATGTTTAGATGTTTAGATGTTTTAGCTTTTAGTATGATAATGTTGATCATATATATCTTTCTAGACTATTTTTGTACTAAAAACATCGGGCACATTATCTGAGTTGTACTATTTATCATCATGTTATTTTCATTGTTTTTACTTGTAGTTGTTTTTTAGGACATGCTTTTTGTGTTGTAATCATAATCATATGTACACTTACTCTCTGATTTACTATATCTCATGAGTTGGTGCCATGTTTACTATATTTTGATTATGACATAGATTGCTTGTTTCTCTCTCGTCTCTATTTTGTGTATGCTTTGAGATTGTATGTTTTATGTTGTGAGTGTATATTTTAGTTGTGCTTAGATGAGACCTATTTTTTTATGTGCTCTTCTACCCCCCTTCCTTTTTTATAATGTCAAAAGAGGGAGATAAGTTCAATGTTTTGAAGCTCAACCATATTGATTTTTTTTGCCTATGTGATCCTTTTCTTGTTCAATATATGCTTTATCATGTGACTTGCTAAAGGACCATATAGTATATATGTTATATTGTTTTGTGTAGAAAGACTAACTATGCAGGTAAGAGTAAGCATAGATAGATAGGGAGCAATTCACATTGTTAAAATCATAAATCCCCTTGCAATTCACAAGACAAAGGTACAACTTTACATATCATTTCCAATATGATTGAGGAATGGTTTGTCATTGTCAAAAAGGGGGAGAATGTTGACTTGAGAGTTATACATTGTCCATATTTTGATAATGACTTAACCGTTCCATTCTTATGTATCTAATATGTTCGTTAAAGATTGATTTCAGGCTTTAGAAACATGAAAAGGATCAAATTACACAAGCCCTAGCTTGTTCAAGTTCAAGTCAAAAGCAATGCAAGTGTGTGTTTTGGGAAATCACTCCAGATGACCTTAGATTATTTTTGTAATAACTTGTATCAATGACATGACTTGTAACCAAGATGAGAAAAAATTAGGGACACTTAATTCCAATGTTTGGTCACTCAAAAGTCAAATTAGAAAAAAAAATTCATAGCTTATATATTGGTTGAGTTGGAACCTCAACTGATCATGTGATGGATTTTCTAAAATATCTAAAAGCTAGTAGCCAGGGTCCACAGATATCACATGTCTGTTTTGCAGATGATATCATTATTATTGGCGAAGCCAGCATTAGTCAGATGACCATCATCAAGAAATGCTTGAAAGCCTTTGAGAAGGCATCTGGGCAGATTGTATCTCTCTCAAAATCCAGGGTGTTCTTCTCATCTAACGTAGATCGCTCTTTGAAGACATGCATCATGAGTAGAAGTGGTTTCCAAGCCACTACAAACTTAGGCAAGTATCTAGGGGTCCCCGTTATACATAATCGTGTGGGGAAAGCTACTTACAGGAGCATCCTTGATAAGGTTAATGGCACGGTGAATGCTTGGGCCACCAGGAGCTTATCGTTCTCAGGACGTATTTGTTTGGCTAAGGATACCCTCTCTACAATGTCTACCTACATCTTGCAAACTACGGTGCTTCTGGTCCAAATTTGTGACAAAATCGAATCCATCCTTAGAAGCTTCATCTGGGGGGTGTGCAGAAGGCCCACCCACAAGCTTTGGTTGCATGGAATAAAGTTGTATGCCGTAAAGAAGATGGAGGTATGTCTATAAAAACCATGAGAGAATGGAATCAAGCCCTCATCTTGAAACACGCCTAGGATTTGAGTAGCAAGCGTGATACTCCCTGGTGCAAAGGAATGAAGCAGAGATTTGACAAAGGAGGGACAGAAAAATGTGGTCACTACTCTAGATTGGGGATTGCCACCGTTGCTGGCAAGAGTTTCATAGTTGAGAACTCGACCAATCGATCAACTAGGTAAAACTGATTTCGACTCATTGGTCGGTTTCCCTGAACAAACTTGATTGATAGTTTGAAAATTGGCTTTGTCACTTAGTGGATCGGTCGAGTTACTTTTATTGAAACCCGATCGGATGTACTATACGGAAAATGCAAAAAAAGTGATTATAACTGTTGGAGAGTTGTTGTGAGCAAAAATAGATCCATTACAAGTTGCAAAATGGCTATATTTCGTTTTTAAGTGATCCCACACTAAAAGGAACACCCCCAGCTATAAATAGGACCCCTTGGAGTTCATTCCAAGTTTGCTTATTCATGCTATTCTAATTCCTTGTTATAGTTGAGTGTGTTGCAACCCTTTGAGCCCCTTTGTCTCTCTCATTTACAAAGAATTTCATGATTATGAGTGAGTTAGGCATGTTTTAAGAGAGCTATCTCCATGTGCTTGTAAGCTCTCATTCCTTCCATCTTCCAAATCCCCTTTCTCAAAGAGAAAAGGTTGAAGCAAGCTACTCTGAGTGAAGGTGAAGTTGTTGCTGGTCTTTTTCAAGGTTGAAGAAGAGGTGAAGATATTCTCCGGGTGAAGGAGAAGAGCAAGGCCAAGATTCAAGAAGAGTGGGTAAATCCTTCAAGGCCAAAGACTTGATGCAAGTGTGGGTAAGTCCTTATTGAAGGCTTAAGACATTTTGTTCAAGTGGGTAAGTCCTTATGTAGGTGGAAGATTGTTGTCTTGAGTAGGTAATTCCTTGGATGTATGGTGGCCTCCTTGTATCTCTTATGAATAAATATAATATATACAGCTTGCAAAGTCCTATAGGTTGACCTCTCTAGGTAGTGGATTGACTATCTCCTAGTTTAGAGATTGGAACCACTCTAAACCACCTTGTCCAAGTGCATGTTTCGATTTCTCTCATCCTTGCTATGCTTGATTAGATAGGACTTCAAATTGTTCTTAAGCTAATGGTTTTGATTGATATAATTTGAAAGTATAACTTATCTTGTGAGAATTTTGAAGCTCTATTCACCCCCCTCTATAGCCCTAGATCCAACACATTTGTTGATTAATCCTCTGATTAGGTGACCAGAATGTTTGATATGCGGATCGGATGATTGGGTCAATTGATCAATTGATTATCAATTGGTCGCATGCCTTTTCCACTAGATAGATGTCATTAGCCGATTAGGCAACTTGTTCGAGCGGTCACAATGTTATAGGGGAAGTCCAAAATTGGAAAGCAATTCATATATGGATTTGAACTATTGTGATCGGCCAATCAGCTAGCATGATTGGGTGATCAAGGGTTATAATCAGACAACCAGGAAACATGAACGGGAAATTACAATCCAATTTGAGTTTTTAGCATTTATTTTTGTGATTGCTACTAGGAAAATTATAGGAAATGGATTTTTCCAAGCCCATGACTCTCCTATATAAATGGGACACATCACAAAGGATTGGATATGTCTTTTTGACACAACTTGTGACATAGTTGGTTGTCACATCTCTCTTGGATAGAGAAAAAGAAGCCCTAAGGTTGTTGCGCAAGATAGGAGAAGAAAGAGAGTTTTGGGATGTCTAGCACATCGACAACTTGTGTTCCTCCCTGACTTGGTGATCAAGGTGGTGCACCATGTTCTCTCTCATCATGGACAAAGTAGAGGATGAGGAACAAGTAGGTAGGCTTAGAGAAATGGTTCTACAAGAAGATAATTGTGTTGTTGCTTGGTGGACAACCTGGGTTAATTGTTTCTTCATCTAATTTTCTTGGTGGTTGATCTGGATTTAAATCCTAAAGATCTTATTCTTCACTGACACAAGACGTACATAGTTATTAGAAAACTAGTGTGAGAAAATGTATCACTTTTATTCCTTCTTAAGTCTTTTTTTCACTGACATTTCATAGCTATGATGGATCCAGTGGCTAGGATAGCAAAGATTTTTTTGTCAATTTGATGTTACCCATTCTTGAAAACCCAACAGTGGCATCAAAGCTTATGTGTATGGTTATAAAGCTAGGTTGGGCTTTCAATAACTATTTTAATTTTAATACTATGATATCTATAGATATATGTTGTTTCTAAACCCCTTTCTTAAACATCCCGCAAGATTTTCCCATCACCTTAATGCCCCCACATGGGTTACATGATCACGTAACTGATCCCGGCAGCTAGGTTGGGCTTTGAAATGCAAATGATTTGTTGAATAAATAATGTGGAAACTTGTATCCATGGTAATCACCTAATATCATACATGATACACATATACCAATGTGACGCCTTAAAAATCACTACTTTTGGTGGATGTGGATATGGCAATTAAATCATTGTGGTGTGGTCGAAGCATGTAGTATGTACATTTTGATTTTTATCAAATTTCATGTAACATGTATATGTCTTTCATGACATGCCTCTCTCTGTTCATTCTCCAGGTAAATTTTAATTATGAAACTAGAATAGGACAATATGAAAACATCACCAGTTGACCATGGTAAAGAGAGGGAGAAGATCATAAGCCCACACCAAAGAGGATGGTCCTTGGAGGGCTCAGGATCAAGACAAAATAGTGGATCAACAACAACACAAGATGTACCCAAATCAGGGACTTCTGATCGGTCGATCATCTTGCCTGATCAGGTAACCAGAAACCTTGAAAAGGGATGATATAGGATTACATTTAGATGTGAATCTGTTAGTTGTTTTTCTATAAAACTTGTTGGCTCAAGTTGTTGTACTAGTATCCATATCATGTTTTACTCATGTGGCCATTGTTATATTATATGATACAAATAATAATGTATATGTAATGGTGATTATATATATATATATATATATATATATATATATATATATATATATATATATATATATATATATATATATATATATATATATATATATATATATATATATGTCCAAGTGAGGATAGCCGAGTTGGTTTAGACCTTTGGTGTGTTACCGAGAGGTCTCATATTCGACCCCATGCCATGGGATGAATAGAATGGTCACTTATATATATATATATATATATATATATATATATATATATATATGTGTGTGTGTGTGTGTGTGTGTGTGTGTGTGTGTGTGTACATATATATATATATATATATATATATATATATATATATATATATACATATATATACATATATATATACATATATATGTATATATATATACGTATATATGTATATATATATATATATATATATGTGTGTGTGTGTGTGTGTGTGTGTTCCCTTGATATGATATCAATATTGAAGATGCCTTCCAAGTGTGACACACATGAAAACCTTATTCGACTAAGTGTGGCATCCCAAGCATGGTGTACCATATGCCTCGAGGAAGTGTGATAATTATTATGTGGTCCTGCCAAGCAGGGTACATATCTTATTGTAGGCCTTGGGTTGGACTTGAATAGGTGATCTTAATGGGATTAATCACCTAGAGGCACAAATATGGCATATAATCCGTATGATGAATTATCGACACAGATTTTTGCAACCATCTATCCAAGAATTGCACATGATGCAATTGGTAATTGTCACCTACCTTAATAATTAAGTTATGGGCGTCGACGTTGGTTGAGAAATGACTTCATATTTTGGATCTTGGCTTACTAGAAGATTTCTCAATGTGATCTTCTGAATTGATAGTGAGGGCTATTAATTTGAATAAATTAGTGGAAGCATAATTAATTGAAGTCAAAATTAATTTTGTCAATCAAATTAATTTTCAAATCAATTTATTTATCGGTGAAAAATATCGTCTATGTAGATTAACGGTGAACACAACTCATAATTTATTTTCACTATGATGTGTCCTAGAGAAATAGAAACTAAATGGGATAACTTTAAGGACTGGTTCAGGACGTTGAGAATTGCTTTCACACATAAGCGTAAGCTCTATGTCCTGGACACATAAGTATCTAATGAACCAACTTTAAATGTGCCTAAAGCATAAAGGGATGCTTACAAGAAGCATTTTGATGATGCTATGGACATCAAATGTTTGATGGTTTGCTCCATGAATCATGAGATTAAGACATAACATGAGAAGATGGATGTTGCTAAGATGATAACACATATTAAGAAAATGTATCAAGTACAAGCAAGGTAAGAGAGGTATGATGTCTCTTAGGCATGTTTAAGTGCACAATGGCAATAGGTGATCTCATTGGACCCCATGTACTCAAGTTAATTGGGCATGTGAAAAGTCTTACAAGACTGGGATTTCCTTTAGGTCAAGAGTTGGCTAAAGATGTAATCCATCAATTGTTTCCAAATTCATACAATCAATTTGTCATGAATTACAACGTGAACAATTTTGATAAGCCATTGAATGAACTACTTGGCATGTTGAGAACTATTCAGGGTCAAATGAAATACAAGCCTAAATATGTGGCAATGGTCAGCAAAGGAAAACAAAAATTCAAGGGCAAATGCAAATATAAAAAAGGTTCTAAATCTAGCCAAAAGTCTTCTGCACTTAAGCAAAAGGAGGAGTGGCTAAGGGAGGCAAATTTCACCATTGTCACCAGGCTAGACATTGGAAAAGAAATTTCCTTCTCAACCTTGAGGAACTAAAGAATAAGAAGTAGGGGATAGCAATTTTCACTTCAATATATATGTTACTGCACTAAGCTTATGTACCTCTTCATCATGAGCATTAGATAACGGATGTCGATCTCACATATGCTCATGTATACATGTATAGAAAAGAAGTAGACCTCTAAATAAAGGGCAGGTCAAACTACACATTGCAAATGGATTAATAGTTGCTACCAATATAGTAGGTACCTATTGTTTACCTTTGCCCAGGGGGCTTGTAATAGAGTTGGAGAATTTCCATATTAAGAAACATTATGTTTGTATCTTGTTTGGACAAGAATGAATTTTATTTTCTAATAAAGAATGGTTGTATTTCCATTTCTAAAGATAAGATCTTTTATGGCAGTGCCCCTATGTCTAATGGTATTTATTTATTAAATCTTTTGACACATGTATCTAACATAAATACCAAGAAGTTAAAACTCAATGACTCAAACAAAACATATTTTTGGCACTGTTGTCTAGCGCACACAGATGAGAAGCACATTTATAGGCTCCATAAATATGGCTATCTGGACCCTTTTGATTTTTAACCAATAGAGATATGTGAATCTTATTTATTGGGAAAGATAACAAAATCACCCTTATCTAGAAATAGTAGAGAGCTAGTGACTTGTTAGGACTCGTACATAATGATATGTGTGTACCTTTTATCATAGGTGATAAAGTTGGTATTAGTACTTCATAACTTTTACATATTACTTTAGTAGATTTGAACATGTGTATCTTATGAAAAACAAATCAGAATCCTTTGAAAAGTTTGAGTAATTCATGAATGAAGTACAAAACCAACATGGAAAAAGAATTAAACCACTTTGCTCAGAAGAGGTGGTGAACATCTTAGCCAAGAGTTTGAGACCCTTATGAGATATGTGGCATTGTATTACAATGGACTCCACCTGAAACACCACAACATAATGGTGTGTCAGTAAGAAGGAACCTCACCTTGTTGGACATGGTTTGATTAATGATGAGTTAAGTCAATCTTTCAAAATCCTTTTGGGGTATGCTCTTGAAACCACCACCTTTACACTTAATCGACTTTGTTCCAAATCCATTGAAAAGACATCATATGAGATATGGAATGGTAAATGTCCTAGAATGTATTTCACAAAAGTTTGGGGTTGTGAAGCTTATGTCAAGAAGTAGTTTTGTAAAAAGCTTAGACCCAACTATAAATGTATCTTTCTTGTATACACTAAGGATAATAAGGACTACAACTTCTCTATTCCATCTGACAACAAAGTGTTTGTTGTCAAAAATGTTTTATTCCTTAAAAAGGAATTTATTTCTAGAGGAACTAGTGGGTGGGAAATAGAACTTGAATAAGTCAATACAAATAAGATGACATCGAACATATGGAAGTAGATAAGGAATAAGAGGAATCACACATTTTTGTGGAACCTCAAGTCCATGTCATAACACAGAAAGCCCAAACGTTTAGTAGGGAACATCTTGATCCAGAGAGATATGGATTTTTCATGACTCAAGAAGATGATGTGTTGGTCATTGAGGATTATTAGACAATAAACAACAATGAGGCTATTTTAAAGACCATACCTGAGAAATTTCTTGAGGTCAAGAGATCTGAGAGTGAATCCATGTATACCAACAAGGTATGGACCTTAGTGGAACCACCTGAAGGGGGCATGTATGGTAATGTACAAACCTACAAAGGTAGATTCGTTGCAAAATGTTTCAAACAAGTTTAAGGTGTTGACTATGGTGAAACTTTTTTACTAGTTGTCATGGTTAAATCCATCAGGATCATGCTTGTCATTGCAGCTTACCATGACAACAAAATTTGATAAATGGACGTTAAAACTTCTTTCCTTAATGGAAACCTTGTAAAGGATGTTGACATGACAATGTTAGAAGGTTTTATCGCTCCAAATGAAGCCAATAAATCATGTAAGCTATAGTGATCAATCTATGGATTAAAGAAAGCATCTTGGAGTTTGAATCTTCATTTTGATGAGAGATTTGAATAGTTTGGATTTATCTAAAAATAAGATGAACCTTCTATTTATAAGAAGGTTAGCGGAGCATGATTATATTTATCATATTGTATGCATATGACATACATTGATGGGAAATGACATACCTACTCTACAATTGGTTAAAACCTGGCTAAAAAATACCTTCCCCATGAAGGAGTTAGGTGAAGTATCATATATTCTAGGAATCAAGATCTATAGAGATAGATATAGAAGGATATACGAGGTGTAGTAGGTAGAGATCTAAGAGAGGGAACTTACCCATGTCTCACACAATAAGTCCCACTAGAATTAAATGTCCCTACGTTTTAGAAGAATGGGCACACATGAGTAAGATTCCATATGCATCGACAATTGGATCTATCATGTATGCAATAATTTGTACATGCCCAAATATCTCGTATGCTTTGGGCACAAAGAGAAAGTATCATTCAAACCTAGGTGATGCTCACTATATAGCAATACAAAACATTGTTCAGTATTTAAGAAGAATTAAGGATCAATTCCTAATTTATGGTGGTGAGGAAGAGTTATTTGTACAATATTAACCTAATGCAAGCTTTCAAACCGACAAGGTTGATTATAGATCGCAATCTAGATTTGTATTTTCCCTAAACAATGGAGATATAAACTAGAAAAGTTCTAGGTAATAGACTGTGGTTGATTCTACAATAGAGGTCAAGTACATTGTTGCCTCCAGTGCAGCAAATGAAGCAGCATGGATCAAGAATTTCATTAGTGAACTTGGGGTGGTTCCAACCATTAAAGACACACTAGATATTTACTATGGAAATAATAGAGCTATTGCACAAGTTGTGGAACCTAGATCGCATCAGTGTTCCAAGCACATACTCAGGTGCTATCATCTCATATGTGAGATCATATAATGAGGAGATATAAAGCTTTGTTGAGTACCAACTAAAATTAGTGTTGTTGGTCCTCTAGCTAAAGCAGTTTCATAGTAAAAACATGATGGTCATGTTAGATTGATCGGACTTAGGTTCATGAATGATTGGCTCTAGTGCGGAGTGGGAGACTGTTGATTATATGCCTTGAGAGTCATCATATAATTATTGTAAAAGGAGTATTTTGAATTTTGATTTGATTATTAACAAATGGAAATTCCACTTATTATGTTCATTTTAATGTTGAGATGATGAATAAAGCTAATAATGTACTATTAATGTTTTGACTTGATGACATATGATTTAGGTTCAGGACCTAAACTTTTCATCATACGTATAATAAGAGTACTCATTTTTGTTATGTCCCTAGTTAGTTATTATTGTAGATAGTATAAGATAATAATAATACACATGATTATCATGTACGGTGACTGATGACTATGTCTCTTTAGTCATGAAATTAGATATCAACTCATATACATGGGTACTTGTTGGAGAACAAGTAGTAATGGATAGACCCACCTTGAGGTTGACACATGGGGTCATCTAATGACATGTTAGAGTCATATCTCAATATGCCAGTAGTGGTTGTGATCCTTAGACTTGAAGCCACTATAGTAACACATGTTGTTCTATGTACTTTGATACTAGCTCAATGTGCTCAGAAATATGAGTTGACAATAAGGTGATGATTGTGTGCATTATGACACATGGGACATATTGTGATTGATCTAGATGGAATTTTCCCTCCTTTAGGAGTGATATCCATGGACACTTGATAAGTGAGACTATGAAATGGATGCACATGCTCATGTGAGTCAATATATGATATTGATATCACATTATCTTGAATAGTTTGTTTTAGTAAAAGGAACAAGATTGAATGTTAAGAGGATGGCATTCCATGCCTTAGTTTCAATCTGGATACACTTGATAAAGTGATCATATTGTCATGGTAACATTGTTCACTATGCTAGGCTATAGTTTTTATCCTACTCATTCCTATTACTTGGGTGGTAATGATGTGTGGCTAGACACCAATCTTTTCTTGTGTTGTTTTGAACATCACTATCAACATAATTAGTTATCTACTGGGTCACACGTATAAGGATGCATAAGGAAATTGAATATTGCGACTAAACATATGATAACATTGCATCTTAATCATAAACATGATGATTACCCTTTGATCAAGTGAGCAGAATGTCTGATTAACTGATCAGATGTTTGGGTCAATGAATAAATTGATTGTCAATTGGTCTACTAGCTTTACCATGAGACAAATGTGATTGCCTGATCCTCCAACCTAATCGGGTGATCACAATTTTACAGGGAAAGTTTCAAAATTGAAAGTAATTTAGATTTGAAAATGAATTGTTGTGACCGTCCAATCAACTACCATAATTAGGCAACCAGGGATTGTGATCGGTCGATTATAAAACATGATCAGGTGACCATAGTCCAGTACAAACCTTTTAGCATTCAAATATCTTTGGATTGCTTTTAGGAAAGGGATTGGAATTATATTTTTCCAAACCCATGACTCTCTTATATATAGGGGGCACATCTCAAAGGGTTTGACATAAATTTTTGACACAACTTGTGAGACAAGTTAGCCTTCACATATCTCTTGGAGAGAGAAAAGAAATCCTAAGATTGTTTCCCAAGATAGGAGAAGAAAGGGAGTCGCAGGTTAGCACATCAACAACTCATGCTCCTCTTTGACTTGGTGACCAAGGTGGTGAACCACGTTCTCCATTATCCACATGGAAAAAGTAGAGGTCGAGTCACATGTGCACAGTCTTAGATAAACTATTCTATAAGAAGACAGTTGAGAAATTGCTTGGTGGACAATCTGGATCTATAATTTCTTCATCTAGTTTTCTTAGCAATTTATTTGGATCTAGATATAGAAGATCTTATTCTTCACTTACAAAAGATGTATCTAGTTGTTTGATAACTAGTTTGTGAAAATGTATCACCTTTATCCATTCTTATGCCTTTTGTTCATCAATGTTTTATAGCTACAATGGATTTGACGGCTAGGGTATAAAGGGGAGAAATTTTATTATTCTCCTACACCCCCTTCCCAAAAACCCAACAAGATTTCGAGATAAGATCAATGTGATGGGTTTTGTTACTAGAGGAGTTTGAATGTGAAATTAAGAATAAGGTTGTTTTATAAACAATTATAGCTAACCCATCTTTCTAGGTCAGAAAACATCCAGGCAGACCAACCTCATATTCCTATAGGAGTTGCCTCTTCAAATGAGAAACTCTTTTGAATCCAAACTTCCACTCCTTGGATTATATACATAAAAAACTTCATAGTGGGGTATGTTATGTCTAAAAGTTAGATTTGAAAAAAAATAGATTCCTATCTGAATAAAAATTCATTTCTAGGAAGACCCATACGTTCATGGGAGATGTAATGTTGGGATTATTTGGATGTGTGTGAGAGAAGAAGAGGCTAAGACTATTTTCCATCATTGTCACACATCATTAGTAGGATTCTACCATAGTTCAAATTGAACCACTGCTAAGATCATACAATCGAATTTTTTTTGGCCCAACATATTTAGGAACGTCCATCGTCATGTGCTCCAATATGATAGTTTCTAACATGTCGTGAATATATAAGAGACATGAATTACCATTAAAATTCATGTTGGAAGTGAAGTTTGTTTGATGAATGGAGTATTGATTTTATTGGACCATTCACACCATATAATGGGTATATGTATATTATTGTGGGGTTAATTATGTATCCAAAGGGGTATAATTTGTCCCACAAAAACTAATGATCATATGTAGTGTGTGTGTGTGTTATTAAGAAGAATATTTTCTAGATTTGACACACCACACACCACTAGTAGCTATGGTGGAATATACTTCTTCAACTAGAATTGTGAAAAGGTTTTGAAAAAATATGTTGTTAGCCACATTATTTCAACCACTTACCATTCATAGACTTTTGTCCAAGTGGAAATTTCAAATACAAAAAATAATACTAAAGAAAACAATCTAGACTTCTAGGAGAGATTGGTCCACAATTCTTGATGATGATCTTTGGGTGTACCAAACTGCCTTTAAGACATCGACGTGTACATCCCCATATATGCTATTTTATGGGAAGGCTTGTCATTCACCCATCAAACTAGAACACAAAGCCTATTGAGCCATACATAAACTAAACTTTGACATAAATGTTGCCTAAGGGGTGAGACTTATTTCAATTCAGTGAAGTGGATGAGATCCAACATGATTCTTATGGAAGCTCCAAACTATATAAGGTGAGAAAATAAAAAATGGCTTGATAATGAAATCTTAAGTAGGACCTCTGAATTTTGACAACTCTTGTTGATTTATATCTCCCACTCCAATGGATGGAAATGATCCATCCACAATACTCAAAATAATCCATTAGTGTCACAATGCACCCAATCGCTACATGTTTAGCTATCCTAATTCAAAGTCACATTGGGTAGTGTTAACAAACAATGAACAACATGTGATCATTGTAGTGATTTCAAGTCTAAGGATTAAGTTCACCATTATAACATTGATATATGCCTCTAACTACCATGAAATGGATTCCATGTGTCTTTTTGAAAGTGGGTTTGTCCAATACTTATTGGTTATGTATGCCCAGAGAGTGAATCATGTGATGATTGTAATGCATATCATGTAAAACTGATTTATTTATTAATAAAAGGCAAGCTTCCAATTTATTCTATTTAATTCATTTATGAGATAATGATGTAACATTATAAATGTCTAGAAAGTTATATTACTTAATGATGTATGTATTCAAGTTATTACCCTTGTGGATGAGATCATGTGGATGTTAAGAGTAATATACATATTCTCATAATGTCCCTGATCGGTTGCTATTTTGGAAGGTTGATAGACAAAAATGACACATAAGATCAGAGTGTGAGTTGGTCGATGACTAAATCTCATTAGTCATGATATGGTGATATCAAACCAAGCACACAGTCCATGTTAGAGAATGGTGTATCGAACAGACCTACCATGAGACTGACACATAGAAGCCATCTTCATAGAAGTCATAGTCAACTCTTAGAGTGATGGTGGTGGTTGTGGTTCTTAGACCTAAAATCATTGCACTCATCACATGTCATTGGGCACACTTTGACATCATCAAACGTAATCCTGAATCATGGGTTGCTATAGAGGTGATGATTTGGTGGCTTTGACACATGGGGATAGATTGTGAATGATATATATGGGATTTGTCCCTCCTACTGTAGTGTAATGTCCTGGGCCTCTTGATTAGCAAGACTAAGAAAAGCATGGCTATGTGCATGTGAGTCAATATGTGATATTGAGCTTACATATATCTCAGACAGTCTACTCTTGGTTCAAGAAATAGGATTGAATAATGATGAGGGTGATGGCTCCATGCCTCTAGTTCATTCTGGACATTAGTGATAAAGGAACTATACAAACATTGCAACACCATACACAAATTATAGGATGAAGTTGTTCTCCAACTTTCCATTTACTTGGTTAGCATTGATGTGCGACTAGGAACCACTCATTGGGTGTGATGTCATAAGTGTTATGGACATTCACTACCAATGTAATATGGGACCTGTAGGGTCACACACATAGGTCTTGAACTGGAAGAGGAGTCTGATCTCGAATGACATATGAATTAATTGCTAAAGTGTTTGGGTAATTGATTCACACAACAACAGCCTGACTGCACTGCCAGATGACTATCTCATGGCATGAGACAACCATCTGGAGTGCCAAACAGCTATCTCAATTGTTGAGATGGGTGTCTGGGGAGTCAGGCCTATTTTGAGTTTGAATTGGTAAAGGAAGTGAATCGACCAAATGGACCGGCTCGACTCAAGTCACCAGACAACCATCTGGGTGAACCGAACAGCCATCTCACATGGGCGAGATGGTCTGGTTCAACTGAGGGAAGGTTCTAGATATTTCCTAATTCGTTTGAGTTGCACATTACATGTTGTGCAAGGAAATTAATATGGGATATTAATTGGAAATGAATTGCCAAATTTGTGTACAACTAAGAAATAGCCAAACAATTGTCTGGCATGACAGACAACCGTTTGAGTTGTCGTAGGCTGTGAAAATTCTAGAATTGTTGTAAAAATTAGATATGTTCTGGTCCCTTCCACTCCCACATCAACTGGGAACCTAGACCCAAACCCCACCTATAAATGGAAGGGTATTGGGGGCTTCACATTGTACAACATAGAAAATTGAAAAACAGTTGCTCTGATCAACATTGTCCTCTCTGGTTGTGGTAACCATGAGATCCCGGGCAAATCCTACCTAACTAGGGATATATGGTCAAGGGAGAGAGCAACTGAGTTAATTGTTGTGGGAGAGCAGGCTAGTGAGTAGTACTCCAGTGGGAGGGACAACTCCTTCCTATCCAGTCCAGCAAGATGATAGGAGTTTTGGGCGGTCCATGTAGACTTCTCTAGAGGTGGGAGGCCACTGTCTACTTCTAAGTAGGACATCATCAACCAGCAGTATATGACGAGAGGAGCTGCTATAGAAGACAACGCTCAAGCTTGGTGCCCTAGGAGGAGTAGTTAGATGAGCCCCAGTGCAACTAGGATTCAAAGTTGCGCATCTACAATGATGAGGATTATTGTTGGACTTGCTCCAGGACTAGGTATATACTCATAAATCATCCTTCCTATCTTAGAGTAATTGACATGATATGTTGGTCATGGGAATATGATAGATAATTTTTTGTTTCCACTACCTATCTCGTAACCATTTTTCCCTACAGTGGTATCAGATCCAACCTCAATTATATTATATTATGGGATAATCGATATGGTCGGATTTTGGTTTTGTCATTCTATGATTGCATGTGATGTGAATAATATCTTGTCAAATCCAAAGACCACAATAAGCCCAAACTAATATATATGATATATATATATGCAATTTACACATGTCGCCCTAAAACTGGTTTTGATGATGGATGTGTAGCATTGGTATAGCTAATAACCCCTATATTTTGCACATGGTTGTATGGTTGGTTGATTCTCTAATCTTATTCTACATATTGAGCCTCTATATTTTCTTCCCCATGTAAATTTAATTCTTTCCTACCCTTGATACCCTCAAAAGTAAATCAAGGTTTCCAAATAATCATGTGAAAGTAGGATAGTTTATTTTCTAATATGACGAAGAAGAAGACGTACCGAAGATGAGCAAACCTACTTAAGGACCATGGAGGACTAGGAGGATGAGTTGAACCGATTTCTTGGTGGACCCGACTGATCAGCTGGAAGAGCCAGCAAATGGTGGATCGATGGAACCAAACAATTGGTGAGACGACCTAACAACCATCCAAGAGGCGAGTCGACCAGTTTGAAGGTTGAACCAGTCCACCTGGATTGCCAAGCACAGATCTTCATCAACAATAGGTTTATGCATGTGATGTAGACCTAGGGGACCATAATTCCTTGTGGCTCCAAGGGATTACATTAGGTTGGCCATAACCATCACTTTCATTTATTGCATGTTCTTGTTGTGGGATATAGCACGTATAGGATACGTACTATATATGTGGTGATTGGATAAAATATATGTATATACTTGTAAATACAAACTCCCTCAATTAAAATATCAAGTCTTAGATGTTTTCTAAAAGCAGCACACATGAAAATCTTGATCGACTAAGCATATGTTCTACATCGGCGGGGTGTGTTGTCTATATCGTGGAAGTGTGATGGTAATAATGTAGGTTCGGCCTTCGCAAGGTGCATTATTATCGTGTTGACTTTTGGGTCAGGCTTGACTGGTGATTCTCAAATCATCTGGGCTCAGAGGCATGCAGATGATAATGGCAAGGGGTTTCTCATATCATCTATCCAGAATTGCATATGATGCAATTGGCAAGAGTTGCCTACCTTAATGGTTGATTGTGTTTGCGGTGTTGATCGGGCCACAGTTGAATTATCTTAGATCTGGCCCACTAGAATATTGTACACTGCAATATTCTGAATTGATATTGAGGGCTATAAATTCAATAAAATAGTGTGAGCAATAATGATTAAAGACCTAATTAATTTTGTCAAAATTTTCAAATCAAAAAATGGTTTTTGACGTATGCATATTTCTCTTTTAGAATCAAATGACAAACAAATCTAATTTGTGATTGGTCCTGGAGAAGGACAAACATGACGGGAGAAATTTCCATGACTATTTTTGGACTTTGAGAAGGATTCTCAATGAAGAGTGCAAGCTCTAAATCCTTGAAAAACTAGTCCCAGAAATACCTACTCCTGATGCACCTATGGCACAAGTGGATGCTTACTGAAAGCATGCCAATGATGCCTTAGAGATAAAGTACCTTATGCTAGGCTGCATGAACTATGAGTTGCATGAGCAATGTGAGAACATCAGTGTACTTAAGATGGTGACACGTCTTAAGAAGGTAACACTTGGTCTTTAAAAGCAAGAAAGGGACACTGTCTTGAAGGTGTTTCTTGAGTCAAAGCTGACAAAGGGAACCTTAGTAGAAGAACATGTACTCAATATGATTAGAGATGTGTATCGTCTTACAGAGTCGAGATTCAGCTTGAGCCAAGAGTTGTCTATTGATATGATTCTAAAGACTATGCTAGGATCATATATCCTCTTTATTGCATGTTATCATGTGAATAATATGACTAGATAGATGTCAGACTTGCTTGCCATGTTGATTCATGTTGAACAAAATTGAAGAAGGACAAGCCCATGATGGTGATCAATGGGGTTGAGTCCAAGGATGAAAGCATGGCCAAAAAGAGTCTTATGGTTGAGCCCAAATCCAAGTCTTAAACACTCAAAATAAGGAGAAATAAAATTACAAGAGGAACTCGTCCTTTGTACTTGAAGGCTTTCAGGAAGAAGAAGATGGGGATGGGTATCTCCACTTCAAGTATATACATTATTGAGATAAATCTATCTACATCATCATCATGGGTACTAGATAGCATATGTGGATCTCACATATGTTCTCATATGTAGGATCTAAAAAGTAGGCCTTTGGGAAAAGGTGAGGTGGAACTATGAGTTGATAATGGTGCAAGAGTTGCAGCCAGCACAGTTGGAACCTATAGTATATCGCTGCCCTCGGGGCTTGTAATAGAGTTAAAGAATTGTTATTATGTACCTTCTATAAATAGAAACATCATTTCTATATCTTTTTTGGATAAAGATGCATTTGAATTCCATATTAAAAGTGGTTGATATTCTATTTCAAAAGATGGGATCTTTTATGGTAGTGCTCTATGTCTTATGGTCTTTATTTGTTATATCTAAAGACATATATATATATAACGTTAATACCATAAGACTAAAAATCAACAACTCAAACAAAACATACCTTTGGCATTGTAACATCCCAATTTCCTAAGAGTAATTTAAAACTTAGAGTGAAGTTTTTATTAAATAAAAATAACTGAGGGGCTTATTAGAAAAAGACCCTAAAGTGGAATTTTCTTAAAGAATAATGAAGTTAAAAAACAATATTAGGATCAATCCACCTTTTTCTCCATTATAAATATGATATATGCACCCAAGGAAATAGATTTTGGCCCCTCACCCTTTTCTCTTTCCTAAGCTTAAATGATGTTTAGGGGAGTGGAAGAGAGAAATAAAAGATTCCAAATTTTAAATATATACCTTGTATAGCTTAAGAAAGAAGTAAGCATCATTCCTTTCATAATTTAATAAGAAGAAAATCCTTTTTTCTCTCCTCCAAGAAAAGGTTTTCAAAAATTATTAGAAAGTAGATAACATTTCAAAAATAAAGGATGGCTCGTCGGGGGTCTGCGGCTGCGGGCGATTTTGCGACGGCGGAGGGGCGATTTCAACCAGGTCGTCCTCCTCCTTTTCTCAGACGCAGAGCCACAATCCATGAAGCTTATTGTAATCCCGGCGTCGAGCCATTTTTTGACCAACAGAGCGTTCCGACCAAATGGTGCAGCATTAGGCCTAATATGAAGAATGGTTCGGATCTGGGAAAGGTTTCTGTTACTTTGGAAGATGGGAAGATTATCTACCCTAATGTCGAAGCAGTGGAGAATGCCGGACGGTGGAGTAGATGTTTAATGGGGTATGTGATCGATTTCCATCCCTTCATTCCCCTTCTTGCGGAACACTTCACAAGGACCTGGAACGTGAGTGGGAGGTTCGAAATTTTCGACAGAGGAAAGGGGACTTTTCTGATTCGTTTTGAAGAATTACAGGACCTGGAGACGGCTCTAGAGGGTGATTGGTATGTCTGTGGGAGGCCTGTTATACTTAAGCGCTGGAGTATTGGCGAGAAGTTTTCAAAGGTGCCTTTATCGGAAGTTCCTGTTTGGGTCAATTTGTACAATGTACCTATGGAGCTTTGGGATCATCGTATGTTCTGCAGAATTGGTTCTCTGTTGGGTGAGCCACTGAAGATGGCTGACGAAACTAAGTTTATCAAGAGAATGGACATGGCAAGAATTCAGGTGCTAATGAATAAGGATGCGAATTTTCCGATGGACATTACTCTTAAGAGTGATGAAGGTGTGGAGCATACTATCTATCTCGAGTACGAATGGATTCCGTATATTTGTGTTCGCTGCGGCCTGTTTGGTCATGATGACTGCCCTGTTCGATCTGAGAAGGTGAAGCAAGGAATGAAGGTTCATAAATCCAAAGCTGTCTGGGAGATTAGAAAACCTCCGACTCTGAACATGTCTAAAGAAATTCCAGATGCTGGTCGGGAGGATGAGTACATGGTTGTTATTGAAGAGGTTACAGATGCAGAAGAAATTAGAATGAAATCGGCCTGCCGATATCCAGAGGTGTTGACTGTAGAAGATGTTCGTTTATCAGAAAAAGTGAATGAAGGTATGGATCCTAGTAGTAATGAAGTAATCGCTGTGCTAGCTGCTCCTGTCTGTCAGGTTGAAGTTATTCCTGTGAAAGACGACAGAGTAGTGGAGGTTTCTTCTAGTAGTCTTTCTTCTGATTTGGTCTATCCTAGTCTCTTAACTCCCAAATCTGGTTTGGCTATTCAGGGTTTATCCCCTGTTAGTGAGGGGAGCTCATCTGCGTCTTCTTGTTCAGTGAATCAGGCGCATAAATTGAGTTTCAGGGACCCCCCTAAATGTATGGGTAAGATAAATATGGCAGTTAGGCTTGAGAATCTAGTATCTTCAATTACTCCAAAGGAATTGGAACTCTCTTCTTCAAATACTGAGGCTGTCAGTTCAACAGCCGGGGTTACAAAATGAATCCTCCTATCAACATTTCTTCTTGGAATATAAGAGGACTTGGTAATAAAATTGGTCCTGTCCAAGAAGAATTAAGGAGGTTGCACTGTGATGTGGTGATTCTTACTGAAACTAAAGTTAGGTAAAGAAATGTGAATAGTATTATGAACAGATACTTTTCTGAGTATGATCTTATTTCTAATCTTTCTTCTCATAGATTGGGTCGCATTTTTGTCTTGTATAGAAATGTCACGGTTAGTAAAATCTCTGAATCTGATCAGTATGTGCACTTCAAGATTTCTGTTGGCGAGTTTGCTATGCTTATTACAGCCATTTATGGGCATAATGGAGATTCTGAAAGATCTGTCCTATGGAATGATATTGAATCTATCAGTTGTTCTGTGGATTGTCCTTGGGTCCTGATGGGTGATTTTAACGCTGTTAGAACTGAGGAGGAAAGGTTGAGTATTCAACCTCCTACAAAGAAATCCATGGAGGAATTCAATAGCTGTATTCTGAATACTGGTTTATTTGAGATGAAGCTTGGACGTCCTTTTTTCTCCTGGGATAACAAGCAGTTAGGTGAGAGGTTTGTGTCTTCTAAAATTGATCGTATCTTCCATAATGATGTTTTCTTAACGGATATTGATGATTACAATGGTGAGCTGGTTTCTAATTCTATTAGTGATCATAGACGTTTGTCCTTAAAGATTGGGAATGTTAGGAAAGTTGTGTCCCCCTTCAGATTTATCAATGCGTGGACTTTCAGAAAGGATTTCCTGGAGGTGGTCAAGAATGCCTGGTCTATTGAGGTCAATGGGTATGATTCCTATCGTCTTTATAAAAAGTTTAACAATGTTAAAAATGTTCTCATTAGATGGAACAAGGAGTTTGTTGGTAATCTCCATGATAATGCGAAGTGTCTTAGAGATAGTGCTAACAGAGCTGCTTGTATTTCTGATATGAATCCTAATGATGAGGAGTTAAGAGTTTATGCTAAGGATTGTAATAAAAAAGCTAAGGAGGCTGAACTTGCTGAAGAATCTCTAGTAAGGCAGAAATCTCGCATTCAATGGCTGAAAGAAGGCGATTCTAATTCTAAATTCTTTTATGCTTCTCTTAAAACTAGGAGGCATGGGAATAGAATTAAAGGTCTCTTGATCAATGGTGTTATGTCTCATAACTCTGATGTTTTTAAAATGTCTATTATGGATTATTATTATAACCTTTTCAATAATCCTCTTGCTAAAGGGAAAGTTTGGCAAGGTGATTGGACTGGCAGTGTTCTTACTTCTGAAGATAGAACCCTCCTTACTTCGATTGTGACTAGGAAGGAGGTTGAGGATATCATTGAGGATTTGCATGCCGATAAAGCCCCTGGTCCGGACGGTTTGAATGGTTGTTTTTTCAAAAAGACTTGGAGTATTATTGGGGATGATGTTTTTAATGCCATTAAGGAGTTCTTTCAGAATGGAGTTTTAATTAAGGAAGCAAATAAGACTTTTTTGACTCTCATTCCCAAAGGGAAGGATTCTTCGATCATTTCTAACTGGAGGCCTATTGCTCTTTGCAACACTTTCTATAAGATTATTTCGAAGATTTTAGCTAATAGATTAAAGAGAGTGCTTCCATCCATCATTGACTTTAACCAATGTGCTTTTGTTAAAGGCAGAAGTTTGAAAGATGCTGTTCTTCTCTCTAATGAGCTGATTAGTGATTTTAAGAAAGACTCCAACAACATGTGTATTCAGGCGGATATCTCTAAGGCTTATGACTCTGTTTCTTGGAAATTCTTATTTTCTATCATGTTCAAGATGAAGTTTCCTGTTTCTTGGATAAAATGGATTGAAGCTCTCTTTCTGTCTATGTCTTATCATGTTTTGGTCAATGGTGAACCTACTGATCCTATTTTTCCCTCTAATGGTATTAGACAAGGGGATCCTATTGCACCCTATCTCTTTGTTATTGTGATGCAGGGTCTTACCACTTTGATGAAACAAAGGACTGACTTTGTGCCTATTAAAAGATCGAGATCTCTTGCTGTCTCTCATCTGATTTTTGCTGATGATCTCATGTTTTTTCTTAAGGCTTCTGTTGGCAATGCTACTTATGTGAGAAAGTTGCTGGATGATTTTGGTGATATGTCTGGTTTGATCCTCAATCTCAACAAGAGTTCTGTTATTTTTAGTAGGAATGTTGATAAAGGTAATATCTTGTCTGTTCTGGACATGCCTGAAGGTAATGTGGATGATCTTAGCTATTTGGGTATTCCCCTATTCTATGGTATGTTGTCCAAAAAGAATTGCTATAAGCTCATTGATAAATTCAGCAAGAAGTTGGAGGCTTGGAAGTCTAAAACTCTTAGTATGGCTGGCAGGATAGAGTTAATCAAGTCTACTATTTCTTCTCTTCATATGCATTGGATGCTTGCTTTTCCTTTGCCTGCTTCGGTTTTGGATTTTGTTGATAAGGTGGCTAGGGACTTTCTCTGGGGTAAATCTGAAGGCATGAATCATCTTCACTTGGTTCCTTGGGAGAAGGTTACCCTTCCTACTAGTGAAGGAGGTTTGGGTATTAGACGCAGTAAGGATGTGTCTCGTGCTTGTTTGATTATGAATGCGTGGGATGTCTGTAATAAGAAAGACACTCTTTGGGTCAAATGGATATCCTCCAAGTACCTGAAGGAAGATAATTTCTGGATTTTGGAAGAATCTGCCAATTTCTCTTGGATGTTCAATAAGGTGCTTTCTGTCAGGAAACTTCTTTTATCTTTGATTAATTTTCACATTGGGCCTAATTCATCCTTTAAGATTTGGAAGGTTCCTTGGTGTGATTCTAAGTTGTTGGGTGATGTGGTGGATATGAATCCTATTAATTCTGGTATGGCTGCCAATGCTAATCTTGGATCTGTTATATCTAATTCTGAATGGAATCCTCCTAAATCCAGGGTTGCCCACTTGTTTCTTAAGTGTATGAAAGTGCATAATATTGTCATTAATGATGTGGATGGCATGACTATTCTGGGGGACACTAAGCCTATTCTCAAGAAGATTTGGAACTTTGTTCGTACTAAAGGAGAGTTCAGTAATCGGTACACTTGGTTTTGGTCTAGTAAAGCTCCCAAAGTGTTTATCATCCATGCTTGGAAAGTGTGTCTTAACAAGTTACCTACCTCTGATTATAGTAGGAGAAGAGGGATCACTTTGGCTTCTATTTGCTTTCTCTGTAGATGTGGTTATGAAGACACTTATCATGTTTCTTTCACTTGTGATTATGCTAGAGAGGTTTGGATGGCTTGTGCTGACTTGCTTTTTATTGAAGATCCGCCTAGCAGTTATGATGATCTTCTTCTTATCAACTCTATTCCTGGGAGGAAGGCTGCTCTTTGTATTATGTATCATTTGTGGAGAGAAAGAAATCTAAGAGTTCATGATGATAAGTCTATCCCAGTGAATGTGCTTGTCAAGAAAGTCAGGGACACTATTGCTATGATCATCTGAAGTGTTGGGCAGCCTCCTGCTTTGCTTTGGTTTCTTTGTAACTATGGTGGTTGATCTTATCCTTTGGGAGTGGCAGAGATCTCCATAGTTCCTCCTTTTGGTGCTGTTGCGCTCTTCTTTGTTAGCTTTGTTGTTTTGGGTTGTTGGGTAGCATCCTGGTGTTTGCTTTGTTGTTCTGGTTCTATGGTGGATGATCTTATCCTTCGGGAGTGGCAGAGATCTCCATAGTTTTTTTTTTTTTGAGATGCAGGTTGCGTGTCCTTTGATTGTTCTTTTTGGAGTGTTGGGTTGCCTCCTGCTGTTGTGTTGGTTCTTTGTGACTATGGTGGATGATCTTATCCTTCGGGAGTGGCAGAGATCTCCATAGTTTTCTTCCGTTTGTGCGGCAGGTTGCGTGTTCATCGTGCCTATGCTTGTTTGATCTTGTCCTTTGGGAGTGGCAGTTTTCTCCTTTGCTTTGTTGTGTTGGGTTGTTGGGTAGCCTCCTGGTGTTTGCTTTGTTTCTTTTCTGGTTCTATGGTGGATGATCTTATCCTTCGGGAGTGGCAGAGATCTCCATAGTTTCCTTTTTTTGTGTTGTAGGGTGCGTGTTCCTTGGTTTGTTTTTTTTGGAGTGTTGGGCTGCCTCCTGCTGTTGTGTTGGTTCTTTGTGACTATGGTGGATGATCTTATCCTTCGGGAGTGGCAGAGATCTCCATAGTTTTCTTCCGTTTGTGCGGCAGGTTGCGTGTTCTTCGTGCCTATGGTTGGTTGATCTTATCCTTTGGGAGTGGCAGAGGTCTCCATAGTGTTCCTCTTGGTTGGTGCTTCTGTTCTTGTTGGCTGTTTGCTGTGCTCCTTTGCTATTCCTTTGTTGGTTTTGCTGTTCTCTGTGCTGCTGTGGACGATCTTTATGTGGAGGGTTTCTTCAGTTGCTGTTTGGGTTTCTGGATGCTGTCGGCTGGATCTTGCTGTGCTAAGCTTTTGACGTTTTGCTGTTGATCTGTCTCTTGTTTTGCTGGGCTGTTCTACCCTCTCGGTGGTTTGGCTAGTATGGTTGAGCTCCCTTGGTTTTCTGGTGGTTTTGTATCTCGGCTTGGGTATTCCTCCTTTGTCCTCAGCTATCTGGAAGATCATTCTCTGCAGGAGGGTCACTGAGCCTATTAGCTCTTGAGAATATGGGAATATCTGCTGGTGTTAGTTTAGGAGGAGCCTTTCCTTCTCATCGTCTGCAGCAACAACAATCTGGATATATGGCTGTTTGCGCCTGTTTTGTTTGCTGGGATATATGGCTGCTGGGTGGAGCCTTTCCTTCTCATCGTCTGCAGCAACAACAGTTATAGAGTGGCGTGCTTCAGCAAGTTTTTCTATGATGGGCTTTCTTGGTGTTTCATATCTTGGATCTGGAGGACATTTACCTAAGGGTCGAGTTCAAGCAGGGTATTGTCAGTTTTCTGCTGTTGGCGAATTGCTGATGCTTTTCTTCGTCTAGTTTTCTTTGTTCTGTGCTCTGGTAGAATTGGCGCTTTGTATTATCCTTCTCCTCTAGTTTGACTTTAGTTCCTGTTTAGATATCCTCCCCTTTTGCTCTTTTTCTTTTTTGCCATCTTCAGTTATGAAGATGGAAAGCATTGTACATATACAAAAAGAAAATACAAAAAAAGCAACACGAGTTTTGACCGACCAAAAAAATGATTATGGAATAAGTAATAATATTACCTCAAATATTGGGCTTAAAATATCACCAAGGCAAGTTTTCCCCAAATATCCAAGGTATTAATGTATTGAATTCAAGTTAAATATAATAAATAGAAACCATGACCAAAACGTGTACAAAACCTATTTATGATTGGATATGAATGATCTAGACTGCTTAATTAACCTATGGTCCAAATTTTGACTCTTTTAGACCTTGTTTGACCCTCCAATTGAATTCGGAAAGATTCAATATAATTTTAATAGGAATTAATCTTGAATTTTATTTACTATATCAGTTGTCATAAATTATGAATATTTAAATGTCATGCGGATTATGCATCTTTTGGGCTATGTTTTGGTGTCATGTGGACCTAAGGATGTGGATTCTTTTTTGGTCATTCGATGGTTATCGGAGGGTGCTAGACTCATCTCCTACCTCGCGTAGGAGACAGATGACAAGCAGCCAAGGCTCAGTTTTTTCTCCTACCTGGATGTCCCTCCACAGTTCTCAGTTTTCCAAAATTCTTTTGCTAATGGAACCACAGAGTCAAGTATAATCGATCCATCCCAACTTTTATTGGGTTTCCTGGAATAGCAAGGAAACACCCTTTAGGGCTTTTTCTCCCCTCACTACCATGGTTTTATTATAGACCTTCCAAACCCCCAAATTTATAAATAAGGGACTAAATATGACCATCATATCACATAGCATAATCCTCTCCTTTCAATTTCTTTTCCAATGCCCCAATACGCCCTGAAGAACTCAATCTATATCTCTGACGAACATCTCGCTAGCCCTGACTTCTCTGCCACTTTCGCCAAAATTGGCAAGTCAGTAAGCTTTCCTAACCCCTTGTACATTTTTCTATTACTAGTTTCCCTTGAGGTTTTCATGTTCACTATAGCATGTAGTACACAGACTAGCCCTCGCCGGTGACCATACATCTCGGCCTTTCTATGATTTCGAAGCCACACAAACTCACCCTATGGCTTCACCTTTCTCCTATGTTGGTTTTAGTGATATTTATTGGATGATTTCACATTGTGTCTTGATGGTTTTAGGATTTGAGTATCTCCCATATTTCTCGAGTTTCTTTGGTGTGTTTTGGGTACGTAGAGGTCATCACCTCTTGCAGGTTGATTCCTCATCTTTTCCAGATCTCAGATACCATTCTCCACTCACCTAGTTGCTCTAGTCTTATCTGATGTTGCCTAGCCTGATCGGGATGGTCCCCCAGCTGCTATCATTGCCATGGATCAAAACCAGAGAGACGCCAAGTTGTGTGATGACCATAGCACCCCTGGACATTTAATCGAGAAATTGATCTCCCATAGGTATCTTTGAGTTTTGTGCCTCTGAATTAGTGTTTTGGGTTGGGAGCGAATTGGGCCACATGCATGTGCACAATTGGTCTAGGTCAAAGTGGGCCCCACCCCAATCATCGTTGATTCAATATTGTCTGCATGGCTTTTCCCTTTTCCATGATTGTATGGTTCTTTGGAAATTCACAGTAAATCAAAGCTTTGTCAGAAAATTTCCAAGAAATAATTGTTGGAAAGGATTTTTGACAAGGAATCCAATTTTAGGGTTTTCAGACCATGTTTTGCCTACATGTTTTAATGTTTTCTAAGGGAACTCTGAAACCCTAATTTTGAGTAATATGATTATTATTCTAATAATATTGAATCAAGTTTTCCTAAATGAAGTGACCCAAACAGTGACCATAACCCTAATTCACTACAATGAGGCCATGTTTTTGCAAGGACCAATTTAGGGTTTAGATGGTTTTTAGAGTGATGAATAATATAAATTATGTAATTTCAGGATCATAGGAGTGACTCAGGATCAAGGATATGAAAGTATAAAGGTAAGTGGGTCCATGCACTTTGAGTATTAGATAATGGTTTTCAATCGCTTTAAGACATATCCCTTTGGATATGAAACTATATATAACATGCTCTCTCTCTTTCCCACATATTTATGGTATCAGACATAGGCTCATGGGGTTTTGTAGAGAGATGTTATATGCATAATCATGCTTGTCTTGTCCTTTCAAGTGCATGTGGTAGGGGACATGTGCATGAGGGAGGTTCTAAGATAAGTGTGATAAAATATGTCACCTTTGTATAGATGAGCGGTCGGCATGTATCCAAAGGCAACAAAGAAAACAAGAGTTTCATTAAGAGTTTGAGACCTATAGTCACCTAAACCTAATCAAATAGCCAGTAACGTCCATGGTAGAATCAAAACCCCTAGAGAATAAGTAAGAGGGGTCATTTATCATGTTAATGATAATGGATACATACCCACATGTTGATAGTGTTTTACCATGAGATAGAGACATTAAGATTATATTGGAAATTAGTGTACACAGAGTATGTATGCCAGCGGGAGGGAGAACTCCTTCCTATCTGGTCCAGTAGGACTACATGAGTTCTAGGTGATCCATGTGGACTTCTTTAGAGGCGGGAGGTCATTGTCTATCGCTAAGGAGGACATCATCAACCAGTAGTCCATGACAAGAGTAGCTTCTATAGAACACAACACTCAAGCCTGGTGTCCTAGGAGGAGCAGACAGACAAGTCCCGGTGCAACTAGGATTTAGAGTTGTGCATCTATAATGATGAGGATTGTCACTGGACTTGCTCTAGGACCAGGTATATCCTCCTAAACCATCCTTCCTATGTTATAGTAATTGACGTTATATGTTGGTAATGGGAATATGGCAGATAATTTTTTTAGTTTCCGCTACCTATCTCGTAGCCATATTTCCCTACAAGTACATGTTTTCATTAACAAGTACCCATGTATATCGTTTGATATTCAATATTGTGATGAAAGATACATAAGTCATCATTCAACATATACACTAGTCTTATATAAAATTTTCATCCTATAATGTCCATAATAATAACATACTAGGGACATAACAAGAATGGATACTCTTAAAAATATATATATGCATGTATATACACAAATATATATGTATATATATAGGTACACTTTTGACTTGTGTTGTCACTTTTCTTAACATTGGTTTCAATGGAAACCAACACTACATAGTCACAACATTGGTTAATAAAGCACAAACATTACAATCAGCCAAGTTTACCATGTAAGAAAAAACTTGGGTCAATGTCTCTTTCTTGGGGAAGAACTGATGTCACAGACAATCTGCAAACTTCAATTTCCTAGAAAAAGAATTGTTAAAGCATGTTTTGCTCAGTTGACACGGAATTGTTTCCCTTCTCGTGAAATAAATTTTACCACCAAAAAGCATATGTCTTTGATTATTGTTTAAACAAGCCAACACCATCGGTCACATGTCCCTGCAAAAAGGTTTCTCTGAAAAGGTTGTGGTGTCAATCCCTCTTATTGAAACTGATGATCATGGATTCCCGCCATGTGTCGTATAAAAAAATTCCCCCCCCAAATAATGTTATGTTGTCTGCTTTTGTTGCGAAACCCACATTATATGTTGTATTTAGTTTAGAATTTTTTAATAGGGATAATGACATATGTCATTGATTTCTTCATGTCAAACTGATGAATTTGAACATATGTCATTGGTTTTGTTGAACAACCCGATGACTAAGTGCTATTTAATTGCACCCACAAAACCCTATTTCCCTTACTCTGTTTCATCGCCCAATACCCAAGAGCTTTGGCGATTGTCACCACTACTTCATGCCATCCTTTTTGTTGTTGCTTATGTCATCGATTCTTTGACATTCTCTCTCAACCGTTGTTGCCATCTGTCACCATTGTTGCTTCCAGTGTTGTTGTTGTCGCATACGATGTCGCCACCACTCCTCTACTTCAACATTTGTTGTAGTTCCTCCATCTATGAGGTCATTTTCATCGCCTCCATTTGCCTCAATTGTTGGTACCATTGCCGCCAATTGTGTTATTGCTTCTTCCACCTTAAGTTACCATTACTTCTTATTATTATTTTCTCCACCATCTCCAGATCATTTAAGTGAATTTTCTTTTTCTTCTTCTCTTCTTCTATTCTTCTCATCATTTGACCATGTCCTATTTTATTTAACATGCCTAGCTAGAAACTACTATGCATTTGATTCAGATATCCTGATTTTTTGTAGTAGTTATGTTTTTTATAAAGAAACATAGGTAGGGTTTCATGCGTAGTTATGTTATTGAACAATATATGGATGAATGAATTGAACTAATGAACGGATTAAGTTGGATGGAATGTATATACCAATATTCTGGTGGGGTCAAGTTGGATGGAATGGATATACTAATATGTGATAAGTTTCATTAATGGGGCTCTACTATTGATTAGGAGGGTGAGGTGAGGTTCAAGATGATGTTTATCACATGATCACATAGGGATGGTTGAAGTGGAGGAGTGCAACTCGAGTAGTATGTGACCTGAAGATCCCTCTCAGATTAAAAAGCAAGTTATACAGAATAGCTATACAGTCAGCCATTTAGGCAGGGAATAAATAAGGTCTCAACATAATGGATGTATCCGAAATGCATATGCGGAGATGGATGTGAGGGAAGATGAGAAAATATCATTTGAGGAATGACTATATTAGAAACAAAGTGGGGGAGATGAGCATCGAGGACAAGTTGTGTGAAGGCCGTCTACGATGGTATGGTCATGTACAGCCCAGAGCGACAAGTGCACCTATTCGAAGCAAGGTTATTGAGTCAAGCAAAACTAAAAGAAGCAGAGGAAGACCTAAATTAACTTGGAAAGAGCCTATAAAGAGAGATTTTGAATCTTTACATCTTGATCAGAGTATGACCCATAACAGAGCTGATCAAAAAAGAAGCATCCATGTAGTTGACCCCAACATGGTTGAGATTGAGGCTTAGTTGTTGTTGATGGTTATGGATGAGTGAATTAAGTTAAATTAAGTCACATGAATGTTTAGTTTTTAAGAAAATGCATGTTTATGAATGAAAGAATTAACAAAATTAACTATCTTTAGACTTAAGTCATAAGAATTTAACCTAAACTATATACATATTTTAAAACTACACATGTGTTTTATTGTCTTAGAAACTCGTCTAAAATTTACTCATTAGGAGTAAATCATGGATAGTATCTAGTTTGGGACTGTTCTTGAACACTTAATCTCAGTTAGGATGTATGTTTATAATGTGTATTCAATTTCCAAGATGTTTTGTCAAAATTTTGCCGCTTATTCTCTTAGTACATATGTAAGTGAGTATATTCCCATTTACATAGATGTACTTCGAGAACTATGGGGAAATGATGTCCAAATATTCTTAAAAATTGAATACACATTATACCCTACTAGTGGATCAGGTGTTCAGGAATGGCATAGGTGGTACACATTCATCATTAAATGCTAAACCCTAAATCATAAACCCTAATTGTTAAATTCTAAACCCTAATCCCTATAACTGTTGGCCTAGGAACAACAAAACATAACCCAAACCTCTAAATGCTAAACCCTAAACCCTAATCTCTAAAGCCTAAACCCTAAACCCAAAATACTAAAGGCCTAATTTAGTTCAAACATATCTTTTTTTAAAATTGACATAGATAACACCTGATTCAGAACTTGTTTTCCTTGTGCTCATAGAATGGATCTATCGTGTATGTCCATTCCAAATCATTGTACTTTATATTTTATCATTGGTCTATATTAGTTTATAAGATTTGCATCAAAACATAGGAAATGATCTGGAGATAGGTTCTATTGTTTATGTAGGAATTGTCATAACAACTTGAAAGTCGACATTGTTGATGAAATCAAAAGCCATGTCATAGCAATAGGATTGTACAGGGCTATGCAAAATTGTATTGGCAAGGAGACATTCCTACTATGAGATTAGTATATGTCAGTATAAATACTTGTGTTGAAAAAGATGACATTGTTGATGTGAATGAACCAATTCTAATAGACATGGTTGATCTGATGCTAGATAGTTGTGGGGTAAATCTTACTGATCCACCTTCCTTATTTAGAAACATTATTCATGATGTTGAGAGACCATTATACTTAGGTTGTAATAAGTTTACAAAGTTGATCATTGTGTTGAGATTATATACTTTGAAGACTAACAATAGATGGAGTCACAAAAGTTTCACTTTTTTGTCTTTGTTGAAAGAAATTTTTCCTGAAGGCAATCAGCTTTCAGTCTCAACAAATGAAATAAAGAAAATGTTGTGCCCAATGGCAATGGAATCTAAGGATATATGTGCATGCCCAAATGATTGTATGTTATTTCAAAAGGACTATTTTGATATAAAATTTTGTCCAAAATATGGGGCGTCAAAGGTACAAAATGATGACTTAGGTAAGGACAAAACTGGGTCTCCCCCAAGGTGTGGTATATACCTATAATACCATAGTTTCAACAATTGTTTACTACTATCATGGTTATATAAAATTTATCTTGGCATGCAAAGGTAAAGAAAAATAATGATGGGATCCTATGACATGCATCAGATTCCCTATAATGGAAGAAAATTGATTTATTGTGTCCTAAATTTAGTAAATAATTCAGGATTATAAGATTTTGGCTTTGTATTGATCAAATGAAACATACGACACATTAAGCAGCCAACATAGCACTTATATACACTGATCCTCCTTGGTTGTGTATGAAAAATAAGTACATCATGTTGTCACTATTGATATCGGGTCCCAAACAACCTAGCAATGATATTGATGTTTTTCTTGAACCTCTGAATGTTGACTTAAAGAAACTACGGGAAGAAGGTGTTCTTCATGTAGAGAAACATTTGGTTTGCATGCCATATTGTTTTGTACTATTCGTGACTTTCCATCATATGGGGATTTTTCTGGACACAACATAAAAGGATCTAAAGCATGCCCTATATGTGAAGATAACATTGACTCAATATGACTAGAACATGGTGACAAGATTGTATATCTTAGTTATCAAAGGTTTCATCCAAAAATGCATCCTTTCATCCAAAAACTCAATTGTTTTCTAATACATTAATCCATGTATATATTTTGTAGATACTAATATACGGTGAATGTGCAGTTCCACATTAACCAATATGACATTTTTAATTTCATCATTGATTAGTTGTGTATTTAAAGACCAATATTATGTAAGTGGTTACCACTCTATCACATTTAAATGCTTTTGGAAAAGAATGCAATTTTAGCTCCTTTCAATATTGGGTAGGTTTTGGGATCTTTGCTAATAATTTTAACTAATGAATTATATTTTTTTGTAGAATTTGAGTTTTTTTTCCTTCTTTTTACTTAGTAATAGACATCAGAAGTTTTTGGTAATTGTCCCCAAGATGATGTTTGTGTATTATATTCATACTTAGAGGAGAAAAATAGAGACTAGGGGACACACAATGATGGTGACAATGATAGCATAAGTAAAAAAATCTATCTACATATGTTAATGTCTGCAACATTACATGTCTATTTACCAATGCAACTAAATGTATTACTTTAACTTCTAGGGGTATAAAAGATTTCAAATTGACTCGAGGAGAGGTAGATAAGAAAAAGGAAATAATATCTTAGTAGAATGTTAATAGTTTTCTGACTCCAAGGCATATATATGTCAACTATGCTTATTTTTATTTATTGAAAATTCGCATAAATCTAAATTTGTAGGCTCTTATACAAGATAACAATTGGACATGCAGATACTATGTGATGTAGTATGTGAAATTGATTGTCAAATAGGCATCATAAGATATCCATTGTGCACAAAAGGTAGTCTATATATTCTTGAATCATAAGTAAATAGTCTCATTTTATTATATAAAATCAAATCAAAATATTGAATTATGTCACTCTCTTTGTAGTTGTTTAACATCGTAAAGCCATGTAGAAAAGAAGAGTTGGATTGGATACAAAAGAGTGGTCAGAGTCCTTCATTAAGGAAGTCAACTTTGTAATTGATTGGGATGAATTATGATTTTTTAAACTTTGATGTCATTATCTCTATATAAATATGATGGTAATGATTTTTTATAACTTTAAATTTGATGCAAATTAATTGTTTGGGCATATGTGAGTGATGTGTGTATATATGCATAAGTGTGTGGATGAATATGAAGAAAAAACGATGAGAAATAAATTCGTACATATGGATGAGAACGAAAATTCATGTGCATGAATGAATTGTGTATGTCTCTATGTGCATGAAAAAGGAATCAAGTGTGGATGAGAATAAAATTACATGTGTATAAATGAATGATGTGGATGCAGACTCTTGTATGTGTCTATTATTACAGGTTTTACAAGTACAGTTGTCCTGTTGTTAAGTTGAACACATGATGGAATATGTTGTTCTAATGAACTGTAGGTTCCGCACCCTACTAAACAACTGGATAGTAGGTTTTTAGACCTACTATTAAAAAAAACTTGCAATATCAGTTGCATTAAAAAAAACTTGCAAAACAACTATCTTTATCAGTTAAATTTTAATCGATAAGCGTCGTTATTTTTCTAAAGAAACAACAAAATAACTATCCTTATCAAATAAAATTTAACTGATAATGGAGTACAACGTCGATTATCTTAAGCAGAACAACAACACAACACAGATCATAAGTCAACGTAGGTTTCTTCCTTCCAACCGATGACACACAACTAAATTGTCAGTTGATCTAAGAAAAATTGATGACTATAATCCCATAACAATCTTATAATTGTTGTTGATATTAGATTAAATCATTAGTTTTTTAATTATAAACTGACAAAACATGACTATTGTTATGTCAGTTTGTCTTTCATAGCAACCAACACCATTGTTGAGTCATTAGTTGTTGATTACCCTAGAAGTCGACACCAAAGGTCCTTAGTGCAGTGTCTCTAACTTAGGTGTCGGTATATAACTGACACTATATATGATATATACATATATATATATATATAGAGAGAGAGAGAGAGTTATATATATATAGAGAGAGAGAAGTTGGAATATACTTGAGTGTAGCGGAGACCGAATACACTCAAATTGTTTTCCATCATGCAACGTCTATTTTGCAAATATAAGCCATTCATCTTCTTAGGTATCTTATCAACATACTATCTATAAAATTTGAGGTCATTTGAATACTTATAGATCAGACATCCAAAGGAGACAAAAATTATACAATTCAAATTAGTTTCATGCAATGATTTTGTAGGTCATGAAAGAGTGACTTAGAACAATCCAAATGAGCTCAAATTTTGCATGTAGCCTATATTTGTTATGAAAACAAATATCAACAGTTTGGATTTTCCAAAAAAAAAAGTCTAGATATGTGAAAAACACTTGAATGTATGGTGTGATTTGTACACTTGAGTGTATTCTAGACTGACCCTATGTATATGTATATATATATATATATGTGTGTGTGTGTGTGTGTGTGTGTGTTTGTGTGTGTGTGTGTTTTATGATATGTTTGCCCAGATCTGGGAGATGATCCATATGGAGATGCATATCATCATTTCCTTTTGTTGCACTTGTGGGTTGTTGATGATGGTTTGTTGTTGATGGTGGTAGTGGTGGATTTGGTTATGGTGGAATGGTGGTGATGGAAGGCACCAAAATGTGCCATTTTGGTCCATGCAAGCACGGAGATCAAAGATCACAATCACTTGATTGATACCCCATGATCTCGTACTCATTCCACTTGACACCGATCAAAATTGAAAATTTTCCATACAAAGGCGTTCATACAAATAGTGATGTATGGGAATAAATATTTGTGTTCTGGTTTTACAAACACCATCTAGAGGTACCTCTTCTTTTCAATGATTCAGCCACAACATAAAACACAAATTTGCAATTCATGATCGTACTCCTGCCCCCATTTTGCCATGTCATCTTGCAATTGCTTCTCCAGGGAATGGTGGAAATTGTAGTCGGTGTGATACTAGGTCAACATGGGAGTAGAACACCTCAGCCACATACATTGTTCTTATTAAACTTTTTCATCCTTTCAGTTGCAACTGGAGGAGGAATCTACATAGACAAATGATATAACAATTCAACAAGAAAGCTTGACTTGAATTTTCCAAACACAAAAACTACAACAAGGTAAATCCCATCAAATAGGGGTCAAAGATCTATTGTTGTGCTCTAACAATGTTGACCAGATTGCAATGAATGAACATTGCATTCATTTTTAAGCATGAGAACCATTTGAAAAAATTCTTATATTATTGTCCTACAAGATACTAAAGAACCTCAATATGGAAAAAGATCAAAAGTGTGGTGTACTACAATCAGTTTTTGAATTAATTGTAGTATTGCATTTGTATAATAGTAAGACTGATTATGATGGTTTAAGTATAGTATAAGTGATAATGTCTTCATCCATGTAATATAAAAATTACTTATTGAAATCAAATAGTGGGTAATGGAATGAAGACAAAATGTGGGAATTATATATATATATATATATATATATATATATATATATTCTTAAACATGAGTTTCATGTTTAGAGTTAAGGGGTTAGAGATTAATTGAAATGCAATTTTTCCAATAATATGTACATGTATATAAATTGTATGATTTATGTGAATTAATGGATTTCTTTTGTAATATTTCCTTTAAATGAGTAATTGCATGGATCCTAATGAGTTAGTGAGTCCAATATGATAAAAAGGGAAGAAAAGAAAAAAAGAAAACCCATAATATTAATAAGGTAAAAGAAATAAGGATTATGGTGAGAATTATGTGTGATTCTCTAGAAAGTGGTATGGAGACATTTATTGAGTAGATTTCAAATACACAAGGTTTCTAACTGTAAAAGGAATCCAAATAAAGGAAATAAAATAGTAAGAGAGAGAAAATGTGAATAAAATATGCCTTATTAAGTGATAACTGGAATATGAATAAAGTCTCTCATACTTTCTCATTTGAGTCCCAAACTTGGCACACAAGTATTTTAAGTCATTATAGACTTACCCTTAAAATTTGGGGCTATTGGGATAAAGTGGGGAAGAGATATGAATTTATTGAGTTTCCCAAAAGTGTATAAATTAATGGTTTAATGTGTGATTTGTCACATTTAAAATTAAAAATCCAGAACTTAGGCCCGACCCATGCACGTGTCATGCAAAATGGCGACCATTGGATGGTGATATGACGATCTTGAGATCATCTTCTACCCCAAATAGGAAACAGAAGCAAAGAACAATAACAAGGATTTTCCTAATCAAAATTCTTGCAAGCCAAAACACATCTGAATTAGGAAATGTTTCCAACAGATTTGGGGGATCAATCTGAGTTGATCTACCCCAGGTTTCTCTGGGTTTTTTTGCCTCTAGGACTTTTTCCCAAATTGGTATGCAAAGGATTCTCAGTCGCAGGGATAGGTGAGTATATATATGAAGCCCTGGACTCTCTCTAAGATGGCTTTTGGTATCGATGGCTTCAGCTGAGTGCTGCAAGTGAATTTGCACTCTTAATTCCTCTGGATATCATGGTTTCTACTCCTATCATCGTGAGAACCTCGTCAGAGTGTCAGGGAGTCATCCGCTCGTCTCCGACCACCCTCGGGGTGATTGAGGCCACGGTTGGCTTCGGAGGAGTGTGGTGGAGGTTGCAGAACCTTCACCTACTACAAAGGATGAGGGTTACATGGAGTCAACTATGGAGTTGACCGTCTGCGATAGCTGGCTTGCGAATCAGAGAGGTGCAAAGGTTGAAGATGATGGGCGACACATTTACCATAATGTCCTTTCATCTCTTTTCTTCCATAACCTGGACCCATCCATGTAAGTGTGGGATGCCACAGAGGTAGAAGCCTATTGGCCTCGTCGAGCCCACATGGTCCAAATAAGCAAAGATAGTCTATGACGTGTCCCCCTCTGATTGGTTTGATTGGTGTTTATCGTATAAAAATCATAACAAATTATTGATCACTCATATTGTAATGAGTTTTATATGAAAATTGATCAAAAAATATGTAGAGTGTAATAAAAATATAATTGAAGTCTAAATCTTCTTGAAATTTGAGAAGTATATATAGTTGTCATCTTTAATGGTTTTATTGATGAAAAATCCTAAGATTTGGTGATAATTGGATTTAATGATGTTCTCTGGATAATTTAAGCCAAGATTAACCTATTGTTAATAAAAGGAAGATTTAGATCTAAAAAGATGACATTTGTGCATAATTTGCTTAGTTTAGGGTTCATGTATATGAAGTACATTAATGGGCTTAGAAACCCAAATTTAGGTGAATATGACTTCTAATGGTTTTTATTTTGAAAATCCATGTATAAGATAGAGATATGATGATCCTAAGCCAAATTGAGAATAAAGGAAATTTAATATAAATAATTTGAGTAATTAGGGTTTTGATGCATTGAAAAGTTGTTTTAGGGTTTGTTGACCTAAAAGGGATAAAGATTGATAAATAGATCTATGAAACCCTAATGAATCTTAATAAGGCTTATAAACTATAGAAAGGAGTCCCAAGTCATTACGGAGTTGTTTGGGATGTGATGGTAACAATTAGGTGTTATACATGCTTTCAGGATCAAGGGTTGTTTGATTTGGTTGCTTAGCTTGCTTGATTGGACATCTAGTTGGATTTGGATATCTTGCTTCTTTTTGACTCCTAATTAAGTATGTGGTTATATTTATGATTAATCACTTTTCTTTCATGGTGATTTCTAAGGATTTACCGATTTATTGAAATTAAATGTTTGGATGACTTTATTTCCTACAATCTATAAAGTGACTATGATTATCACAATATAATTATTTATGACTTGCCTGAACATGCATACCATCTCTGGATTTATGATTTATGACTTATGAGGACCAAGTCCTGGAGGGAATTTCATAAGTGGTCAATCCCTAGATGGGAAGACTATGTGACACCTAGAGAGGTGTCCCACAAGGTACCAAGCTCAGGATGGAGAAGGTAGCCCAAAGTCCAGTGCAAGGACTAAACCCTAAGAGAGGGTATACCAGAGGATGGGTAAAAATGGTTGGGAAGTTATAATGAAAATGTAAACTTTGATTGTTAACAAATATTTGATGATATTAGGTTGTTACAATATATGTGCAAAATCTTGGTTGCCACCACATACCAGTATAATCTTTATATTGACCGACATTTTGTTTGTCAGCATTTTAGGAATACAAGAAAGTGGATGAACAATTAAAGTGACATTTGAAGAATAAAGCTAAATAAAGATTGGAGGATTTAGTTAGATAGAACTCTACGTTGGCTAAAGTTCCAAACTCCTGTTTTTTAAAGGTATGTGCAAAGAATTTTTTTATCATGCATTGGGCTTAGTGTGTGGTAGAATTTATTAATTATTTTTATTATTTGCAAAACTAGTTGATCCTATTTTGGGATAACGGTACCAGCTTCTTAGCCTTCCTGAAATGGGGGTTGCTAAGGGGTGGGGTCATTACATTTGGTATCAGAGCATGGTTTTCCATTTAATATCTAATAATTATTAAAATTTACAAACTCTTTAGAACCTAATGGTGTTATGAGAGGATCGTCAAAAGATGGAGATGTTTAGAAAAGGATCACAATCCAAGGGCTGGCAATATTTTTCTCTGCCCTACTAGTCAGTTTACGAGGACTCTCAGAATTTGTGTGACTGCCTGGCCAACATTTGAGGATTTGACTCAAAATAAGATACCTCTAGGTCTTCACATATGTTTTCATCCCTTCTCTACCCTTTTCACAAAGAAACTATAAGAGCTTAAGGTTTTCTCTCTCTTCACCTCCACCTGAGTTTGAGGGTTAAGCGTACTAAGGATTAAGGAATCCTCCACCAAATAATAAAAAGCATGTAAGAAAGAAGTCATGGACATAAGTTTAAATGATGAAATTTAGACTGAGATTAGTTACATGCTTAGGTTGCATGGACTGTGTTGTCGTGCCCTCAGGAGAATTTTGAGGTCAGACCATCTCATAGGATGTAGAGGAGAGGGATGGCCTTGGAGGAAGAAGCCTCCAAGGAGAGGAAGAGACATGATGTATCCTTGGAGGACGATGCTCCACCCAAAACCTTAAACTATGGATAGAGAAAGAGAGGACATGATGAGTTGGATACTTTAGTTGTCCATACATGCAAGTATGTGGGTTAGACATACATGCTTTATGAAGAGGCTTTGAGTGTGCATGATAAATATAGATTATGTGTGGTTGTTTGAACCCTAGTGCCTTTAGTGACCCGACCTTGGGTGGGTCGTGCCTGTTAAGGGTGAGAAATAGCTCCCTCATTAAGAAGGTTAGTGGTGACCATATAGGAACCCTAACTAGCATATATGAACAGAATGAGGCATGCACCTACAAAGAAGTGAATGCCAGTAAGGCTGGCCACAGGTTTTAGACCTAATCCAGAAGGGTGATGCCTCATAATTTATGAGATAAGCATGTAGAGCTTTGGATAATCCTAGGCAAATACAAGTTTTTATAGTACGTTTCATCCAGGTAAGGATAGATGTGTATCTTAAGGTATTTTAGCTTTAGGCCAGTTTTAAGGTTAGCTCAGGAGAGAGTGAGACCCAGATGAAGAAGGTTGGAAACCTAGATTCCAGGCATGAGGAATCACGAGAAGGTTTGGTATGATGTGGCCTAGAGTCGATGACCCTGGGTAGATGTGTGGAGTGGCTTCATGCATGATCTATAGAGGTTGTCGTACCTTAGGTGCTTTTAGAGGAACCCAACCCTAGAAAAGAGAAAGAGGCTTCTTGTATATATATACAGATGATACAAGTGCCTACCCTTTAGGTGTAGGAAAGAGAGAGTTCCAAAGACCCTGAAGAGGTATGGTATGGTATCTAGTTGTGAGGCCTCATACCCAGTTGTTTGTCCTTATGTAGGACTCTAAAGGTTGTTCCTGTGGAAGAAAAGTTATTAGGATTATGCCATATCTTGTTATGACTTGGTATGTGTTGGGGCAGCTGAGCATACAGTTTAGACAATTGATGCATAAGAGGTGAGCCTGATATTCTGAGACCCAAGAGGGGAAGTAGTGGTACTTGGTGCACAGATTGCTCACGAGGTTGAGTGAGTTCATAGGAATTAAGAACGGCACCCCTCATGTGTTGGAATAAAAGGGAAACCCCATTTAAACTAAGGTATATGATTGATGAGCCACTTACACAAGTTGGTGACATGTGTATGTATGATATTGGTCCAGCCTCAAGGAATGATGAACAAGTATGACATACCAAGGAACTTAGAATGGTTTAATAGGTTGTCTACTTGCTAACCAAGTGCATAGGTGGCATGATAGGAGCTAAGCACATACATGATGAGATAAACCATGTATGTAAGAATGTTTTGTGACCTTTGTTACTGTCAAGTGATAGTTTCCTACTGTCCTGGGAAAGGACCCTGCGTGTAGGAGTGAGCACCAACTCTTGGTTGGGTTTGAGGTAACCATGAGAGGTCACATATATGAGTTTGATGAGCTAAGTATAAGATCACATAGTATGAGCATGAATTTATAGACCCATGTATGACCATATCTAAGGGACATAAGGATGTGTTTCCATGTAGGTAACCTGTATGGGGCCAAACTAAGATAGGTAGGTTGCCATGATTCCCATGAAGGGATGTAATATTAAACATGAGTTCCCAGAGAGATGGTGAGGATTCAAGGATGAAATTTTCTTGAGCATCAACAAAGGAGCCATGAGCTACAATTGAATCCAAAGTCACTAAGGTCAAGTCAGGATAAGACTGATGGAAGTAGGAGTTGTCTGTTCCCTGATTACACAAGACCATAGGGTCAGGAGGTAACATCTACCTTTACCTGAGGCCCATGGGTTAGGAGGTTGGCCACCTTCCTGAGTTCATGGGGCCTAGGGGGTAAATGTGAGAGGCGCTCCCTAGATGCATAAGGGTAAGATCACCCCAAAAGTATCGGCACCCTAGCGACCTTGAAGAAATGACTAAGGATTGTATAGAGGAGTGATGATAAGACCCAAAAGTGAGAGTAAAAGTCTTCCCATGTGTGTAAACATAGAATCGAGATATTCCTAGTACGGAGTCATGTAAAGTATGTCCAACTTAGACAGGAAAGTGTAATGGTAATGTGTGATGCACCATCTGTACTCCTATAATGGGATAAACTATGTATTTGGATTGCATCCAAATGCTTATTTCATCTTGTTATGGGTGTGAGAGATATGACAAAATGCATTCCATACTAAGGATAAAGGTGATATAAGTTGAACCCTTTCTATGATGAATGAGGATAGAGGAAGTACCACACCCTTTTGAGAGTTTTTTTTTTGAAATATGGTGTGAAGGCATAGATGAACTAAGGTAATCATCATATGAGGACGTACCAATCTAGAGTAGTTGGGAATCTAGGAGTAACAAATTTGGGTTTGGTAACCAAGATGATGGAAGCAAGAGCTCAAAGTTTTTCCGACGCAGACAGACCTAAACCAGGGGCAAAGACAATGAGTAGAGTGTATGAGGGTTTATGTCTTCACTGTCACCTAGCACACAAGGAGACTGGTGTGGTAATAGATGTTCTCAGCTGGAAATATCTCAGGTGTGTAGTTGTCTTATTTATCCAGTGGACAAGGTTGGGAGTGGTTGCTAGGTGGACCCTGCAGCTATTATAAGACTAGACTTGTGTAGCTAACATCTAGATACAACTAGACCTATGGGTCAAGTTAGTGGTTGCCCAGTTAGTCTAGAGCTTGATGAGATGAAAGGTCTGCTAAGGGAACCCCAGTCGCACCTCTAAGGAAGAGTAGGGTGAAACCCACTACTAGAGTGTTTTAGGGTTTCTTTGGAATATAGTCAGTGCGCCACATTTGTCACCCTTAAGGAATCATGTCATGCAAGAAGATCATGATTTAAGTACACCGTGGTATTACCAAGATAGTTAAGGTTTGCAGTGGTACCTTAGAGGCCTGGAAGGAAGAAGGATATAAAGGAATATATGGCTAGATGTCATGCATGCCATAAGGTGGAGGTTGAACACTAGTAACCAAGTGGATTTCTAGAGAGGATTAGAAACTCTCGATTGGAATGAGAGCAAATCACCATATACATAGTGGTGAGTCTCCCCTGGACTGAGAGAGGTCAAGATGCAATATGGGTTTTGGTATATCACCTTACCACGTCAGAACATGTTCTTTCCTTAGGGACCACTTCCAGTATGACAGATCTAGTTGAGCTATATATATATTTGAGAGATAGTTCAACTCCACAGTGATATGAGTTCGAATATTCTTGAGCATGGCCTTAAGTTCACTTCCATGTTGTGGAAGTAGGTACATGAAGAACTCGATGCTAGATTGAGGTTTAGTATAGCTTTTAGAGGAACCAAACCCTAGAAAAGAGAAAGAGGCGTCTTGTATATATATATAGATGATACAAGTGCCTACCCTTTAGGTGTAGTAAAGAGAGAGTTCCAAAGACCCTGAAGAGGTATGGTATGGTATCTAGTTGTGAGGTCTCGTACCCAGTTGTTTGTCCTTATGTAGGACTCTAAGGGTTGTTCTCGTGGAAGAAAAGTTATTTGGATTATGCCATATCCTGTTATGACTTGGTATGTGTTGGGGCAGCTGAGCATACAGTTTAGACAACTGATGCATAAGAGGTGAGCCTGATATTCTGAGACCTAAGAGGGGAAGTAGTGGTACTTGGTGCACATATTTCTCACGGGGTTGAGTGAGTTCATAGGAATTAAGCATGGCACCCCTCATGTGTTGGAATAAAAGGGAAACCCCATTTAAACTAAGGTATATGATTGATGAGCCACTTACACAAGTTGGTGACATGTGTATGTATGATATTGGTCCAGTCTCAAAGAATGATTAACAAGTATGACATACCAAGGAACTTAGAATGGTTTAATAAGTTGTCTACTTGCTAGCCATGTGCATAGGTGGCATGATAGGAGCTAAGCACATACATGATTATATAAACCCTGGATGCAAGAACGTTTTGTGACCTTTGTTACTGTCAAGTGATAGTTTCCTCCTGTCCTGGGAAAGGACCCTACATGTAGGAGTGAGCATAAACTCTTGGTTGGGTTTGAGGTAACCATGAGAGGTCACATATATGAGTTTGATGAGCTAAGTATAAGATCACATAGTATGAGCATGAATTTATAGACCCATGTATGACCATATCTAAGGGACATAAGGATGTGTTTCCATGTAGGTAACCTGTATGGGGCCAGACTGAGATAGGTAGGTTGCCATGATTCCCATGAAGGTATGTAATGTTAAACATGAGTTCCCAGATAGATGGTGAGGATTCAAGGATGAAATGTACTTGAGCATCAACAAAGGAGCCATGAGCTACGATTGAATCCAAAGTCACTAAGGTCAAGTCGAGATAAGACTGATGGAAGTAGGAGTTGTCTGTTCCTTGAATACACAAGACCATAGGGTCAGGAGGTAACATCTACCTTTACTTGAGGCCCATGGGTTAGGAGTTTGGCCACCTTCCTGAGTTCATGGGGCCTAAGGGGTAAATGTGAGAGGTGCTCCCTAGATGCATAAGGGTAAGATCACCCCAAAAGTATCGGCACCCTAGAGACCTTGAAGAAATGGCTAAGGATTGTATAGAGGAGTGATGATAAGACCCAAAAGTGAGAGTAAAAGTATTCCCATGTGTGTAAACATAGAATCGAGATATTCCTGGTGTGGAGTCATGTAAAGTATGTCCAACTTAGATGGGAAAGTGTAATGGTAATGTGTGATGCACCATCTATACTCCTAGAATGGGATGAAATATGTATTTGGACTACAGCCAAATGCTTATTTCATCTTGTTATGGGTGTGAGAGATAGGACAAAATGCATGCGATACTAAGGATAAATGTGATATAAGTTGAACCCTTTCTATGATGAATGAGGGTAGAGGAATTACCACACCCTTTTGAGAGTTTTTTTGGAAATATGGTGTGAAGGCATAGATGAACTAAGGTAATCATCATATGAGGACGTACCAATCTAGAGTAGTTGGGAATCTAGGAGTAACAAATTTGGGTTTGGTAACTGAGATGATGGAAGCAAGAGCTCAAAGTTTTTCTGACGCAGACAGACCTAAACCAGGGGAAAAGACAATGAGTAGAGTGTATGAGGGTTTATGTGTTCACTGTCACCTAGCACACAAGGAGACTGGTGTGGTAATAGATGTTCTCAGCTGGAAATAGCTCAGGTGTGTAGCTATCTTATTTATCTAGTGGAGAAGGTTGGGAGTGGTTGCTAGGTGGACCCTGTAGCTATTACAAGACTAGACATGTGTAGATAACATCTAGATACAACTAGACCCGTGGGTCAAGTTAGTGGTTTCCCGGTTAGCCTAGAGCTTGACGAGATGAAAGGTTTTCTAAGGGAACCTCATTTGCACCTCTAAGGAAGAGTAGGGTGAAACCCACTACTAGAGTGTTTTAGGGTTTCTTTGGAATATAGTTAGTGCGCCACGTTTGTCACCCTTGAGGAATCATGTCATGCAAGAAGATCATGATTTAAGTACACCGTGGTATTACCAAGATGGTTAAGGTTTGTAGTGGTACCTTAGAGGCCTGGAATGAAGAAGGATATAAAGGAATATATGGCTATATGTCATGCATGCCAGAAGGTGAAGGTTGAACACTAGTAACCCGTTGGATTGCTAGAGAGGATTGGAAACTCTCGAGTGGAATGAGAGCAAATCACAATATACATAGTGGTGAGTCTCCCCTGGACTGAGAGAGGTTAAGATGCAATATGGGTTTTGGTAGATCACCTTACCACGTCAGAACATGTTCTTTCCTTAGGGACCACTACCAACATGACAGATCTAGTTGAGCTATATATATATTTGAGAGATAGTTCAACTCCACAGTGATACGAGTTTGAATATTCTTGAGCATGGCCTTAAGTTCACTTCCATGTTGTGGAAGTAGGTACATGAAGAACTCGATGCTAGATTGAGGTTTAGTATAGCATATTACCCCCCCCCCTGACTGATGGACAGTCAAGAGAGTATGAACCAAACATTAGAATGTCTAATGAGAGCATATGTGCTCGTCCAGGGTGGATCACGGGAGTAGTATCTGACCCTAGTTGAGTTTGTTTGTTATAACAGCTACCAGAGCTAGTATCGAGATGTATGAAGCTATTTATGGGAGGTCGTGTTGGTCACTGCTTCACTAGGGTGATGTCGGTGAGAAGACCTTATGGAGGTCAGAGAAACCACAGTGTATGCTGATGAAGTCACTTTGATCAAGCAATAGTTGAAGAAAGCCCAGGATCAACAGGAGTCGTGTGCTAATGTGAAGTGGAATGACTTGTAGTTCATGTGGGTAAGCATGTGTTTTTGAAAATCTTACCCCTCCAAGCTATATCTAAGAATAGAGAAAATTTGAGTCCCTGATACATGGGCCTGTTTAAGATTTTAGAATAGATTGGTGAAGCTACTTTTTTTTGTAAGCCTTATCCCCCTCAGGATAATATGATGTATGATGTGTTCCATGTGCCCAATCTAGAGCACTATGTGAGGTACCTGAGCCATGTGTCGTGCATTGAACCTATTGAGCTCCAAGGGAGACTGACTTACCCTGAGTCACCTATGAGGGTATGAGATATCAAAGTGGGAGAGCTCACGAGTAAAGGATAGAGATGGTAAAGTGATGCGAGGATTTTGAGTCGCATTTATAGACTTGTTTTACTTGTGTTTTATGTGTTTATTGGTTACTTTGGTAGTGAATAATACATAATTCACTTACTCTAGTCTATAATCTCTTTCAATATCAAATCTCTATTATTTTATCTTTTTGATTATAAATGATTATAAAAATGGGTTTTATCTCAGTTGATTTGGCTTTGCCTTGCAAATTCAAGAAAAACAAATATATACAGCTGTCGATACCATCGACATCCATCGATAGTATCGACACAGTCACAGACAGACAGCCGCAAGGAGCCAAGCAGTGTCGATACCATCGACTGGGAAGTCGATGGTAGCGAGTTACCTTCAGGTTTCCAGTGATCAGTCGGTCGATACTATCGACACGAAGGTCAATACTATCGACGTTCTACAGCTTCACTGTCGGAAAGGCAATAAAACTGACGCTTAAGGGTGTCGATACCATCGACCCGCGTCGATGGTATCGAGTCTGCATCAGGTGGGACGACAGAAAAGAAGGAAGGCTTGCCGAAATCACGAGGGGTCGATACCATCGACCCGCGTCGATGGTATCGATGCCATCAGATTAGTGTTTGTTTCAGATCAAGCTGAATCCAATGGTGGTGATATTTCGGCAACCTAATTGGTGTTTATACCTAATGACGGTGGCCAGGAGCCATGGATCATGTCATTAGCCACTGCACACATCACGAGGACAGTGGGAGAGGAGAACAGAGCCCAGAAGCATGCCCCGACCGTTCCGAGAGCCGAAGAAGACGTTTTCCACCGCCGAAAGGTTGTAGATCACGCACTCTACGTCGAGGAACGCTTGGATCTTCTCCGTTCAGGGGTTTACATCACTTCATCCACATTTTTCTCCATGTTTCCCCTGTCTTTCACCATGTCTTGCTCTGAGATGAACATGCGGGGCTAATCCCCTTTGTCTTTAGGACCGGGAGTAGCCCGGGTAATCATTGTATGGCGCTTTTATCATAGTAATTCATAATTTGTCTCTTAAATCCATGGTATGATTTCATTTTCTCCATTATATCATTATGCTTGATCACCCTAATGACAATCTAATGCCTTTAATTGCTTTGAAAGAAGAATTAATGGTTGAAAAGAGATGAAATTCACATTAACTCATAAATTCCTTGAACAAGGTGATGTACGGTTAATGATGGAAACCCAGAGGTTGATTCTAATGCACCTAATTTAGGGTATAGGTTACTACGACGGTGGAACTGACCTAGATTTAGGTAGTGAATTATATCACGACAGTGAACAATTCTGACTACAGGCCACTAGCCGGATTGAGAGATGAATTTGTTTAGCTATATAGAAATTCATACAATGAGAACCCGCGGTGAAACCGCAATCCTAAAGATTCTCATCTAAATTGATTAAACTCAACATTTAATTGATTGCTTTGCTCTCTTTTATTTTAATTTTCTTTTTAATCACCTCTTAAAACCTTTTCAACTGGTCTATCTAATTGCGAACAGTTAGTAGTTGTCTAACGATAGTTCAGTGTCCCTGAGTTCGACTCGGGCCTCACAAAGGCCTATATTACATTGACGCGTGCACTTGCGTATACACACGGTAAAATTGCGTCAAGTTTTTGGCGTCGTTGTCGGGGACACGGCAATTGTCGGCACTACGAGTGTCGCAAGCGGCCACTCTAGGCCACTTTTTATTTTATTATTAATTTTGAAATCCATCACTTATTTTTCATATTTAGCAATCGTCTCACACTGTACTAAACCTAAATTATTACTTTGCATGTACTAGTGCATGGTGAGGACGCGTAGCACAGACTACACACTGCCATCACTAGAGGTTCCACCATTGGGACCAGACGACGATGAGAACAACATTCAAGATCAACCTAAGGATATAGATTCGGACTCTGAACCAGAAGCTATGGCTGAGGTTCCGACAATCTGGGAGAAGATTAAGGTGTCTTCTACTTCTGCATCAAAAGGGCCGATCAAGAGGCAGGCTATCAACATTCCCAATTATAAAATTGACCCTGGCCTAATCAATTTAGTCAAATCCAATGCATTTCACAGGCTCAAAAATGAAGATTCGGTGACTCATATAAGCCAGTTCGTGGAGAACTGTGATATAATCAAGATAGGCAGGTTCCCGCAAGAGACACTCTATTTAAAATTATTTCTGAGCTCTCTAGCGGGAAATGCTTGAGAATGGATGCATAACTTGGACAACGAGTATGTAGAATCATGGGATCATATGGTCGAAGTGTTCTTCGAGAGATTCTTCCCGCCTGAGAAGACTAATGATCTTGTACGAAAGATCCACAATTTCAGTTAGAAAGCAGGTGAAACATATTCTGAGACTTGGGAGCGCTTTCAAATAATGCTGAGGAGGTGCCCTCATCATGGGCTAGACAAGGAGAAACATGTCAAGATTTTCTATTTTGCTCTTTCTGAGCATGACCGAAGCAACCTGGATTCAGCAGGTTCGGGGTTCTTCTTAAAAGACACAGGCACAAGGTGTTGGGAGATTTTGAAGAACATGGCCAAAAAGTAATCATGGGGTGACAGAGACACAAGAGAGCAAGTTCGAGCTACATGTGAGTCAAAGGCCATCAAGGAGCTAAATGAGAAGATGGACCTTCTAGCCAAAAAATTGCTAGCAAAAGAAGACGCAGAATATGATGAGGAAGCACAGGTGAAATTTATGCGCCAGCAACAGGGGTACAGAAACAACGACTATTCTTGGAGGAAAGACAAGAAATTTTAATGGAAGGACCCAAACAATTTCTTGCAGGACCCTGATGCAAAACCACAACCGTCGGCAGAGGATAAGAGCAATGAGTTGCTCAACCAAGTAATCAAGTAGAATCAAGAACTCATGAGCACGTTTGGCCAACAGATTAAGCAACAAGGAGAATTTATGAATCAATTTGGGTAGACCTTACAAAATCATGGGGCTCAGATGAGGACTATAGAGACATTGTTAGCGCATATGGCAGCTGAGATAGCAAATCTGAAAAAACCAGCGCAGCAAGGTTTTCCTGGAAATACAAACATTCCAGGAGGGAACCAACAAGCTAAGGCAATTCTGCTACGGAGTGGTAAGAAGATTTTAAACCCCAGGGCCGATGAACCGAGCACACCCTAGCCAAAAACCACAGGTGAGGCCACAGAGGAGGTTTCGATTCCAATCACAGAGCCCGTAGAGGATGTGGTAGAGGATGTCACATCAGAACCCAATGCTGAGGAGGAGACATTGAAGAGGACACCATATGTGCCGCCACATTAGAGGGAACAGACTGTCCCAGTCCCATATCCAAATAGTTTGAAAGCCAAGAATATGGACGCTCAGTTCAAGAAGTTCCTAGATAGCTTTAAGAAGCTTTCTGTCAACATTCCACTGTTAGAAGCAATAGAGCAGATACCCTCTTACGGAAAGTTTCTGAAAGACATAATCACAAAGAAGAGGAAGATTCTTGATACTGAGGTCGTGGTTCTTAAGGAGAAGGTGAGTGCTTTTATTATGGGAACACTGCCACCTAAAAGACAGGATTCGGGCTGCTTCAATATTTCATATTACATCGGTAAAGTGAAATTCGGCGAAGCATTGTGTGATTCTGGGGCAAGTATAAATTTGATGCCTCTCTCTACTTTTAAGAAGCTGGGACTGAAAGAATCAAGACATAGCAATATGATGATTAAGTTGGTGGACAATTCTGTGGTTAAGCCGTATGGTATTTGTGAGGATGTTTTGGTTAAAGTAGACCGGTTTGTATTTCCACCAAATTTTATGGTAATGGAAATACAAGATGAATAAGGAAATGAGCTACTCCTTGGAAGACCCTTCCAAGCTACTGCAGATATGATACTCGAGATGGGAAGAGGCCGTTTGACATTGGGAATCATTGATGACCGATTTGAAATGGTTATGCCCCCAAGCACAACACAATCAAAAGCAAAGGAGCAGTGTCGAATGGTGAAACATTTTGATCAGAACATTTCTCTTTGTCTAGGGAAGTCGTTTCTAGATATGGCTCATGTAATGACCAAGGTAGAGAAGGGGACACTGGCTATAGACATTATGGAATAGACCAAAGTTGTTTCTCTTTGCAGGGTTTGTGGGTTTTCCGGATGATGAAGAGGAGGAAGTCCCTCTTTCTACTGAAGATGATGCCATAGCAAGTTCTGCCCTCGATGCATATCCAGAACTGCCTCTTGAAGCTTGCCTTATCAATATAACACATGACTGGATGAGAAGCAAGTCGTTACAAGAATGCATCAAGATGCTTCAGGTGTTGTCGTGTTATTATGCTAAGAATTATGAAGATCTTGGGAAACTCCCACCACCACTTCAGTCATCGTTGATCAGTCCACCAGAGTTAGAATTGAAGCCACTGCTGCCTCATTTGAAATATGCATTCCTAACCGATGGTGAAAAACTATCGGTGATTATCTCGGCATATCTGAGTGTCGAGGAAGAGGATCAATTGATGATCGTGCTGAAGAACCACCGTGGCGCATTTGGGTGGTCAGTCACGGATATCAAGGGGATCTCCCCTACACTTTTCCAGTACAAGATCCGGCTCGACGAAGGAGCCAAACCTGTAATCCAGCCACAGCGCAGACTCAATCCAAGCATGATGGAGGTCGTCAAGAAGGAGGTGATCAAGCTCCTTTTTGTAGGCATCATTTATGCTATCTCCGATTCGACGTGCCACACATGTAGTCCCTAAAGGGGGGGGATTACTGTCACTCACAATATGTTAAATGAGTCGGTCACGAGTCATTTGGTAACCGGGTGGCATGTGTGCATTGATTACCGTAGATTGAACTCTGCTATGTTAAAGGATCATTTTCCTCTTCCGTTCATAGATCGGATTTTAGAGCAATTAGTAGGTCGATCTCACTTTTGTTTTCTAGACTTTTACTCTGGCTATAATCAGATTTCCATTGATCCTAAGGACCAAGAGAAGTCCACCTTCACTTGTCCTTATGGAACATTTGCATATCACCGTATGCCCTTTGGTTTATGCAACGCACCAGCAACCTTTCAGCGTTGCATGCTTGCCATCTTCTCTGATATGGTTGAGCACTGTTTAGAGGTCTTCATGGACGATTTTTCCATCTATGGTGTGTCTTTCGATGAATGTTTATATAATTTGGATAAAGTTTTACAACGATGTGAAGACACGCATTTAGTTCTCAACTGGGAAAAATGTCATATGATGGTTAGTGAAGGGATTGTGCTTGGACTTCAAGTGTCTAGCAAGGGGTTGGAGGTAGATCCGGTTAAGATTGAGGTTATTTCCAAATTACCCCCACCAAATTCAGTTAAAGGGGTAAGGAGTTTTCTCGGTCACACATGATTTTATCACCGCTTTATCAAAGATTTCTCAAAAATCGTTAAACCATTATCTGAATTGCAAGAGAAGGATGCGGTGTTTGATTTTAATGAAAAGTGTTTGCATGCTTTTAATGTGCTCAAAGAGAAGTTAATTTCTGCACCGGTTGTGCAAACGCCGGATTGGACAAAGCCTTTTGAATTAATGTGCGATGCTTCGGATTTTACAGTGGGACATGTTCTTGGGAAACATTTTGAAAACAAACCCGCTGTGATTTTCTATGCATCCAAAACTTTAAATGAAGCACAACTTAATTACACTACAACTGAAAAGGAACTTCTCGCCGTCATTTTTGCATTTGAAAATTTTCGGCAATATCTTGTAGGGTCAAAAGTTGTGGTATGGACGGACCACGCTGCCATAAAATATTTGATGGAAAAGAAAGAAGTCAAACCTAGATTGATTAGGTGGATCTTATTACTACAGGAATTTGACATTCAGATTAAAGATAAGGCGGGAATAGAGAATGTGGTTGCGGACCACTTGTCTAGGTTAGAACGGGTAGATGAGAAGGACATTAATATACCCATTATCGAGACATTCCCTGATGAGCAAATCCTTTCTGTAAAATCCAAGGATCCATGGTTTTCATATATTGTAAATTATCTTGCCTGTAAAATAATCCCAGATGATTGGACATATCAAGAGAAAAAGAAATTTTTCCATTCTTTGAGATATTATTTCTGGGATGACCCCATTTTGTTGAAGCAATGCAGGGACGGCGTTTTGCACAGGTGCGTACCGGAGATAGAATATGACAGTGTACTTCGTCATTGTCATACTCTACCAACTGGTGCTCATCATGCAAGTTCCAGAACGGCGGCCAAGGTGCTTGAGAGCGACCTTTATTGGCCTACACTTTTCCGGGACGCATACGATTATGTGTGAAGATGTGATTCTTGTCAAAGGGCAGGTAATATCTCAAAGCGGCAAGAGATGCCCATCAACGTGTTTCAAGAAGTTGAGGTGTTTGATCTGTGGGGTATTGATTTTATGGGACCCTTTGTGTCCTCGAATTCTAATTTGTATATTTTATTAGTTGTTGATTATGTATCGAAGTGGGTAGAGGCAATACCCACAAGGACTAATGATGTTGTTGTAGTGTGCAGGTTTGTAAAAGAATACATTTTCTGCAGATTTGGTGTACCAAGGATGATTATCAGCGATGGAGGTACCCATTTCAAAAATCAAAAGTTTGATGTGTTGTTGAGAAAGTACGGGGTAAAGCACAATATTGGTACCCCGTACCACCCGCAGACACAAGGGCAGGTTGAAGTGTCTAATAGAGAAATTAAGAAAATCTTGGAGCGCACAGTGGGTTCGACAAGAAAGAACTGGAGTACTTTGCTACCATATGCTTTATGGGCATATAGGATGACATTTAAGACACCTATAGGCACTACGTCTTTTAGGTTGGCTTATGGGCGATCCTGCCATTTGCCGGTAGAGTTGGAGCACAAGGCGCACTGGGCGCTACGGAAGCTGAACTTGACTTATGATGAGGCAGGGAAGAAGCGCATGCTAGAGCTCAATGAGCTAGATGAGCTGAGGATGAACGCTTATGAAAGCTCGAGGATTTACAAGGAGAGAACAAAGCTTATTCATGATCAACACATTCAACTACGTGTCTTCAAGAAGGGAGATCGTGTGCTATTGTTCAACTCGAGGTTGAAGCTGCATCCTGGGAAATTGAAATCCCGGTGGAGTGGACCTTTCATTGTGGAGGAGGTACGGCCACATGGTGCCATCATGGTGCGTGATGGAGAGACGACATTTCTAGTCAATGGACAGAGGTTGAAGCTGTACTCTGGCGAGGATTACACGAGGAAAGTGCATGAGGTCAAACTCATAGCACTTAAGGATGCATGATAAGATTGATTTTGTCTAGCCTAAGATGTTAAATAAGGGTGCTTGTTGGGAGGCAACCCAACCATTGGTAGTTTCATCCATTTTCTTTTGCATTTACAAGTTAGTTTGGTTTAATTTTGTTTTTAGGGTAAAAATGATACCTTGATCGTTTGTTCAGTGTGCAGGTCTGAGGCAGAGTCGATACCATCGACCATTGTGTCGGTGGTAGCGACATGGGTACAGGTAGGCAACTGCAGAAAATTTTCTGAGTCGATACCATCGACGGCCTCGTCGATGGTATCGACATACCATCAGTGTCGCTGAAGAAACAACCAGATCGGGGTCGATAGTATCGACACGAATGTCGATACTCGTGAGATCCCTGAATATTTACAGACAATTTTGTCTCAGTGAATTCAATACCCTCAATGGCCTGGTCGATGGTATCGACCCAGCTACAGGCAGAAAGTGGTGCCCAGGCCTCGCGAGGGAAAATTGATCCATGCAGAGTCGATACCATCGACACCCCATCGATGGTATCGATGTGACACATCACCGGTCCGCGAGAAGAAATCAACGGCGGCCGCTAAATCAAGGAAGTCGATCCGTGGGATGGGTCGATACCATCGACCCGCGTCGATGGTATCGACGTGTCATCGATCTGGGCCCCCACATCAGGCTATCGACAGCCGTCGATACTAGCGAAGACCCAGATTGTGCTACAAGTTTCAATACCATCGACACCCCGTCGATGGTATTGACGGTGCAACAGCACCGCCGGATTCAGTTATAAAAGGGAGGGTTATTTCTCTGATCTCTTCATGCCTTTGGAGTTTCTTCCTTCCTCTTGTGCATTAATCGTTGTTGTGCTACCGGAGGCTTGCTACGAGCATCCAAAGATCGCGATCTCTTCATCGAGCGCTGCATCGAGTGGAGATCATCTTCTCCGACTTCACTGAGCTCTCTCTTATTCCCTTTTTCTCTACGACGATGGTGCGAACAGAAGGAGCGTCTTCTTCAAGGGTGGTCCTGATGGAGATCTCGACCTTCGTTCCTCCACCACCCAGATCGATTCCTCGTCTGAGGATTGTTCATCCTTCTGCGGAGGTCTGGAAGGTATACGAGGAGTTGCTGAAAAGAAAGATTGAGACAACCCGCTACGTCGATCGGACCATGATCCGCAACCTGGGGTTCGGTGCCAATCTCGCCTACGTCTTGCAGGGGCAAGCAAGGAACACAGGTAGGAGGCCCGACGAGATGGAGTTCCACGTTGATGGCCAACCATTTTTCAGTGAGTGGCCGACATATAAAGAGCTCGTGGCGGAGTTCATGGCATCACTGGATATATATGTCATGTCGAATGACCTCATCGCCACTGATCGAGAATGGATATAGGGTCACGTTTCTTTCCAGCTCTACAACAACAATTACACTCTCACCCTCGAGCAATTCAATTCCATTTACAACTGGAATCATGGGAGAGAGCAGTATCGGAGGCCATATAACCGGACAGATTACGAAGACATCTTCACCAAGCTGGTGACCGCACCTCCAGGCAAGTCTTTCAGCTACCACAACGCCGTCGTCGCCGACTTCGAGCATCCTTTTGTGCGGATTTTGCACCGCATGATTTGCACGACGCTCTTTGCTCGTGGCAATCTTTCTCTTAGTAAATTCTAAGAGACGGATTTGTTCTTTTTGTATAAACTACTGAAGTGTGAGGAGTGAAACTGGGATGCATTCTTATCGACACGTGTGTTGGCTGTGAAGAGGAGTACATGAAAAGCTCCTATCCACTTTGGAGGGCTCATCACACCATTGGCTCTCTACCTTGGGTTGGACTTTTCCCAACTTGCTCCGCTTTCCAACAAGAACAAGGTCAACCTTCATCATCTACACCGCTCCAACCTCCTCATGCTCCTTGATGGCTTGGCTTATGCACATTGCCATGTCAATCACGAATATCAAGAATGTGCACTTCCAGACCCCGTCTTCAACATCGAGGGAGCTCAGCACTTCAGGTGGCCCATCATCACCATCAACGACTCCGATGAAGAGGAAGACGGGGACGACGACAACAATGATGATGACGACGAGCATGAAGAGGAAGAGGAGGCTTTCACTCCTCTTCGGGCACGAGTGGCACCGAGGAAGCATCCCCTCTTCCACCCGGGTGAATCATCCTCTTCACAGCCTCCGCCACCTCAGCCCTCTCAACAAGGTGAGGATGCTTATTCGATGTAAGGGATGTACTCAATGCTGCAGGAGATTCAGCAAACCCAGCAGCAGCATACTACTTCTTTCGTCGGTATTCAGGATACCATGAACCGGCTTTTCGTGAACCAGCAGGCCATCTATGAGAATGAGTGCCTCCTCCTCGCCAACCAACAGAATATCCATGACAGGTTGCATAGGATGGATATGCAACAACAATCCTTCTACGACAACTACTGGAGCCAGAATTATTTCGGGGGGTATCCTCAACCTCCGTCGATGCCCCAGTATGATCTGAGTTTCCAGGGCCAGTACCCATCAAGGGACCCCACAGCCCCGCAGTACCCACCACCACCTGACCAATGATCGGTATCACTGTTCCACCTTTTAAGGTTGTTTTTGACTATGAGGCCATAGTCGAATTCAAGCTTGGGGAGGAGTTAGAATAGCTTCTATCCTTTATTTTTCTTAGTTTTTATCATTTGTTGCTTTGTCTCTTATTTTAGAAATTTTCTTAGTTCTTAGTTTTTTTAGGATCCACACTCTGTAATTGTGGATGTCTAATGTAATGTGTCATCTCTGTGTTTGTACATGGGAATCAGGGGTAAATTTGAAAAAAAAAATAGTGATTTTGCAAGCTTGTGTTGTTCAACCTTGGGCACATGACTTAAGAAAATAATTGGGTTTGTCAACTTTAAAATAGAAAACTACAATTGTACATGCCTATGATTCACGAAAAGTGGACGGAATTGGTTGTTTGAGCCTAAACTGACCAAATGATAATGAGACCTTAATTTGAAATAAGGGAGAGAAACCTCTTAATTATTACACAGGTCAGTAAGGAGGTATATATAATATTTTCCAATGGTTCAGTCAATTAATCTTGTGATCTATCCACCCCATTATTTTCAAACTCCACCATAAGAACTGGAAGCACATTACGGTTTTCATCTTTTGATTGCATAGCATTTAGGTAGGATTGCATTTCAATAGATTGTGCATAAAAAATGGAAAAAGGGAAAATTTGTAGATGAATCATGCATGCACACATTCTTGAGTGCATGTCATCATAGTTGCATAACTGATCTCATGTAGTTGCATTTTAACATATTTTTGAGCATATAGGAAAATATGTGCCTTATTTCTTCTTAAAAATAAGAGAAGAGGGTAACTCATTATATACTCTCAGAAATACAGTGTAAGACCTCAAGGATTACAGTTATGTGAAAGTAAGCCCGAGAAAGAAAAAAAATAAGAAAAAAATAAGAATTTTGGATAAAAATATTGTACATTTTGCAATTTAAGAGAAAAAGGGCTTGGAAAAAACAAAAAAAAGCTGATTTTAGAGGGAGAAAAGAGCTTGTTTCACCCGTGTAATAGGAAGAATAAGCACATAATGTAGTTTTTAGACATTCTATCTCGCATCAGATGGAATTGTAGGAACATGCATCATTCCACCCAAAATGTAGGCATTAGGGCATTTACATTTGCATTTGCATCATTTAGGTCATTTCGGGTATTTGTGCATGTTAAAACTATATTATGCTTCCATTTCTTCCACAGCCACCTATTCCATCCACTCGTTGCTCGGATCGGTAGGCCACCGTGATTATCTCCTCACTCTTTTATATCAGGAGAGCTGCTTCCACTTAGATGGTAGTTAGGACAAGCAACGTAGATAGAAGATCAAAAGATGCACCGAGTATGGACCGGAGGATTTTATTATGTCAACTACCTTATGTGATAGTGTTCATCAATTTTGGGGTAGACATCTCTTATGGATGATCATTGTTGCCTTGTGGGTAATTATCATTCTGTGGTTAGTAAGGGCCGGAATGTGAATGTCTGGCGGGAATCTTATGGCGAGGTATGTTGTGATGATCTGTTCTTTAGTTGACTTTCGCAATTATATTTTAAAGTTTTGTTGCTCGAAGACGAGCAAGGTTTAATCTTAGGGGAGTTTGATGCGAGGATTTTGAGTCACATTTATAGACTTGTTTTACTTGCATTTTATGTGTTTATTGGTCACTTTGGTAGTGAATAATACATAATTCACTTACTATAGTCTATAATCTCTTTCAGTATCAAATCTCTCATATTTTATCTTTTTTATTATAAATGATTATAAAAATGGGTTTTATCTCAGCTGGTTTGGCTTTGTCTTGCAATTTCAGGAAAAACGAATATATACAGTTGTCGATACCATCGACATCCGTCGATAGTATCGACACAGTCACAGACAGATAGCCACAAGGAGCCAAGCGGTGTCGATACCATCAACTGGGAAGTCGATGGTAGCAAGTTACCTTCAGGTTGCCAGCGATCAGTCGGTCGATACTATCGACACGAAGGTCGATACTATCGACATTCTACAGCTTCAGTGTCAGAAAGGCGATAAAACCGACGCTTAAGGGTGTCGATACCATCGACCCGCGTCGATGGTATCGAGTCTGCATCAGGCGGGACGACAGAAAAGAAGAAAGGATTGCCGATATCGTGAGGGGTCGATACCATCGACCTGCGTCGATGGTATCGACGCCGTCAGATTAGTGTTTGTTTCAGATCAAGCTGAATCCAACGGTGGTGATATTTTGGTGACCTAACTTGGTGTTTATACCTAATGACGACGGTCAGGAGCCATGGATCACGTCATTAGTCACTGCACACATCACGATGAGAGTGGGAGAGGAGAACGGAGCCCAGAAGCATGCCCCGACCGTTCTGAGAGCCGAAGAAGACGTTTTCCACCGCCGAAAGGCTGTAGATTGGGCACTCTATGCCGAGGAACGCTTGGATCTTCTCCGTTCAGGGGTTTACATCACTTCATCCACGTTTTTCTCCGTGTTTCCCCTTTCTTTCACCATGTCTTGCTCTGAGATGAACATGTGGGGCTAATCCCCTTTGTCTTTAGGACCGTGAGTAGCCCGGGTAATCATTGTATGACGCTTTTATCATAGTAATTCATAATTTGTCTCTTAAATATGTAGTATGATTTCGTTTTCTCCATTATATCATTATGCTTGATCACCCTAATGATAATCTAATGCCTTTAATTGCTTTGAAAGAAGAATTAATGGTTGAAAAGAGATGAAATTCACATTAACTCGTAAATTCCTTGAACACGGTGATGTACGGTTAATGGTGGAAACCCAGAGGTTGATTCTAATGCACCTAATTTAGGGTATATCTTACTACGATGGTGGAACCGACCTAGATTTAGGTAGTGAATTGTATCACGACAGTGAACAATTCTGACTACAGGCCACTAGCCGGATTGAGAGATGAATTTGTTTAGCTATATAGAAATTCATACAACGAGAACCCGCGGTGAAACCGCAATCCTAAAGATTCTCATCTAAATTGATTAAACTCAACATTTAATCGATTACTTTGCTCTCTTTTATTTTGATTTTCTTTTTAATCAACTCTTCAAACCTTTTCAACCGGTCTAGCTGATTGTGAACAGTTAGTAGTAGTCTACTGATAGTTCAGTGTCCCCGAGTTCGACTCGAGCCTCACAAAGGCCTATATTACATTGACGCGTGCACTTGCATATACGCACGGTAAAATTGCGTCATAAAGGTTCTTTGGAAGCACCATGGAGAGGATGAAGCCACATGAGAGATGAAGATGGACATGGAAAAGTCTTACCCTGAATCATTTGCTTGTTTGGTGGAATTTTGAGGGCAAAATTCCTATAAGAGGGGAAGGATGTTACAATCCCAATTTTTGGGTTTATAATGATTGAAATGCAATTTTTCCAATAGGATGTACATGTATATAAATTGTATGATTTATGTGAATGGACGGATTTCTTTTGCAATATTTTCTTTAAATGAGTAATTTCGAGGATCCTAATGAGTTAGTGAGTCCAATATGATAAAAAGGGGAGAAAAGACAAAAGAAATCCCATAATATTAATAAGGTAAAAGAAATAAGGATTATGGTGAGAATTATGTGGGATTCTCTGGAAAGTGGTATGGATGACCTTTATTGAGTAGATTTTGAATCCACGTAGTTTTTTATGGTAAAAGGAATCCAAATAAAGGAATTAAAATAGTAAGGGAGAGAAAATATGAATAAAATATACCTTATTAAATGATAACTGGCATATGAATAAAGTCTCTCATACTTTCTATTTTGAGTCCCAAACTTGGCACACAAGTATTTTAAGTCATTATAGACTTACCCTTAAAATTTGGGGTTATTGGGATAAAGGGGGGAAGAGATATGAATATATTGAGTTTCCCTAAAGTGTATAAAATAATGGTTTAATGTGTGATTTGTCACATTTAAAATTAGAAATCCAGAACTTAGGCATGGCCCATGCACATTTCATGCAAAATGACGACTGTTGGATGGTGATCTGATGATCCTGAGATCATCTTCTACCCCGAATAGGAAACGGAAGAAGAGAACAATAATAAGGATATTCCCGATTGAAATTCTTGCGAGTCGAAACACATCCGAATTAGGAAATGCTTCCAACAGATTTGGGGAATCAATCTGAGTTGATCTACCCCATATTTCTCTGGGTTTCATTGCCTCTAGGACTTTGCCTAAATCAGGATGCAAGGGCTTCTCAGTCGTAGGGATAGGCGAGCATATATATGAGGCCATGGACTCCCTCCGATATGGCTTTTTGTACCGATGGCTTTGGCTGAGTGCCACGAGCGAGTTTGTGCTCTCAATTCCTTTGGATATCATGTTTGCTACACTTATCATCGCAAGGAATTTGCCGGAGTGTCGGGGAGACATCTTCTCATCTTTGAATGCCCTCAGGGAAATTGAGGCCATGGTTGGCTTCGGAGGAGTGTGGTATAGGTTGTAGAACCTTCATCTAGTGCAAAGGATGAGGGTAGCATAGAGTCAACTATGGAGTTTACCATCCATGGTAGATGGCTTGTAAAGTAGAGAGGCACAAAGGTTGAAGATGATGGGAGGTGCATTTACATCTTTACCCCTGAGGGTTACGCAGCAAGGTAAGGACCATAATGTCCTTTCATCTCTTTTGTTCCTTAACCTGACCCAGCAATGTAAGCATGGGCCACCATAGAGGAGAAGGCATATTGGCCTCGCTGAGCCCATGTGGTCCAAATAAGCAAATATATTATGTAACGTGTCCCTCTATGATTGGTTTGATTAGTGTTTATTGTATAACAATCATGACAAATTATTGGTCACTCAGATTGAAATTGAAAATTGATCATAAAAATATGTAGAGTGCAATAAAAATAAAATTGAAGTCTAAATCTGCTTGCTATTCAAAAAGTATATAAAGTTGTCATCTTTAATGGTTTTATTGATGAAAAACCCTAAGGTTTGATGATAATTGGATTTAATGATGTTCTCTGGATAGTTTAAGCCAACATTAACATGTTTTTAATAAAAGGAAGATTTAGATCTAAAAAGATGACATTTGTGCATAATTGGCTTAATTTAGGGTTTTAGGTATATGAAGTACATTAATGGGCTTAGAAGCCCTAATTTATATGAATATGACTTTCAATGGTTTTTATTTTGAAAATCCATGTATAAGACAAAGATATGATGATCCTAAGCCAAATTGAGAATAAAGGAACTATAATATATATAATTTGAGTAATTAGGGTTTTGATGCATAGAAAAGTTGTTTTTGAGTTTGTTGACCTAAAAAGGATAAATATTGAGAAATAGATCTAAGAAACCCTAATGAATCCTAATATAGGCTTAGAAATCATAAAAAGGATTCCCAAGTCATTACAGAGTTGTTTGGGATGTGATGGTAATAATTAGGTGTTATACATGTTTTCAGGATCAAGGGTTGCTTGCTTTGGTTGCTTAGCTTGTTTGATTGGACATCTAGTTGGATTTGGATATCTTGCTTATTTTTTACTCCTAATCAAGTATGTGGTTATATTTATGAGTATTCACTTTTGTTTCATGGAGATTTTTGAGTATTTAGGGATTTCTTGAAATTAAATGTTTGGATGACTTTATTTTCTACAATCTATAAAGTGACTATGATTGTCACAATATAATTATTTTTTACTTTCCTGAACCTGCATACCATCTCTAGACTTATGATTTATGACTTATGAGGATCGAGCCTTGGATGGAAGGTCATAAGTGTGTTGGTATGTATGCCCTGAGAGCCAATCATGGGATGATTGGTGGGATACATCAAGATTGATTTGATAAACATAAAAGGCAAGCTTCCAATTCTTACTGGTTCAGTCATATGAGATAGTGATAGAACAGATTGAATGTCTAGAGAATGACAGTACTCAATGGCGTATGCTTTCATGTTGAGGACCTGAACGATGAGATCATACGGATGCTAAGAGTTTGTATATTCTTGTTATGTCCCTAGTCGGATGTCATTGTGGAAGGTAGATAGACAGCAATGACACAAAAGACTAGATTGTGGTGTTGGTTGATGACAGAATCTCATTAGTCATGATATAGAGATATCAAATCAAACACATAGGTACTTGTTAGAGAACAAGTGTACCAGACAGACCCACCGTGAGTTTGACACATGGAACCATGACATGGTAGTCACATTCAGTACTCACAGTGATGGTGGTGAGTGTGATTCTTTGACCTGAAATCACTACACTCAACACATGTCGTTGGGCACACTTTGACATCATCAAACGCAGTCCTGAAACATGGGTTGTTATAAAGGTGATGATTGGGTGGCTTTGACACATGGGGCTTTTGAGGGGTGAGTGATAGATATGGGATTTGTCCCTCCTGAGGGAGTTTGATATCCAAGGCCACTTGATGAGTAGGATTGAGATAGGCGTGCGCACGCATGTGTGAATCAGTATGTGATATTGATGTCATACATATCTCGTTCAATCTACTCTGAGATCAAGAAAGTGAATGAACATTGACAGGATGAATGTTCCATGCCTCGAGTTCATTCGGGATATTAGTGACAAAGGAATTATACATTCGTTGTAACACCATTCACGGATTGTAGGATTGAAAGTTGTTCTCCAACTTTCTACTTTCACTTGGGTAGCACTGATGTGTGACTAGGCACCGCTCTTTGCTTGTGAAGTTATAAGTGTTATGGACTTTCACTGCCAACATGAAATGGACCTGCAGGGTCACACACATAGGATTTAACCTGGAAGAGGAGTTTTGTCCACAAACAATGTTTAGATTGATTACTAAAGGAGTTTAGTAGTTCAATTAAACACTCAATTGATTGATAGCTCAAAATCATAGTGTTCAAGGTGTTGGACACATTGATTGGAGTATTGGATTGATTGAAATCACAATTGACTAATTCTGCACAATCTGCACTCCCAACCGATCGGTTCATGTGATGAACCGGTCGGTTGAGCTTGGTGAACCGGTCGGCTCAAGTGTTGAGCCGATCGGCTCAAGATCAGGGTAAACTGATTGCTTCAAATGTTGAAACGATCGATTCAACTGGTGCAACCGAGCAACTTGGGAAAATAGGATTGGTGAGAATTTTCCTTTCGTTTCAATTTCCCAATTTGATTGGGAAATAGGATTGGTATTCGATACCAATTAGAAACAAAAGAAGGAAAGTCAATCGGGAACCGACCAGGACCACCAACTGACTGGTTCACTTGTGAATCGACTGGTTGAGGTGTCCCAACCGACCGGTTCACTTGTGAACCGACCGGTTCAGTTCCCCAACCGACTGTTTCAGTTGTGAAACGATCAGTTCAGGTTGCAAGTTGGTTGTTTTTGTGGAAAATCTCGAACCCTTCTACTCCTGCTTTTAGTCCCGCATTGCCCGGGATGGAGAACCCTGTCCCATGACCCTCCTATATATAGGGGTATTGGGGGCTTCTCAAAGTACAACTCAGTGCAACCAGTTGCTCTGGAAAGTTGTCGTTCTCTCTGGTTTTGGTAACCGAGAGAGAGCCCGAGCAAGTGCTACCCGTAAAGGGAGGCGCAGCAAGGGAAAGACAACTGCAGTTGCAACTGGCAGCAGAAGAGTGTGTTGACGACTAGTACGTCAATAGGAGGGTGTGACTCCTTCCAACTCCTTGTGGGACAAGGAGTGTGGAGTTCCAGGTGGTCTGTGTGGACTACTTCAGAGGCGGGAGGTTTCTGCCGCTCAGGAGGACAACTGTCAACCCCGACAGTCCCGGTGAGAGGAGGAGTCATCAGTCCCAGTGCGACCAGGAGCTACATAGACACCGTCCAAGACCGGAGTTGAAGACCATGCAAGGCGCGAGGTATTGTCGTCGAGCAAGCCTTGGGACAAGGTATGATTCCACAAACCATCCTTTCCTATTATATAGACATTGACGCGTTTCCTTGTTCCGGGTTCGGGGGAGAATTTTTTTTTTATTTTCGCTGCCTTCTTTGCCTCCCCTAAAACCCAACAGTGGTATCAGAGCCACATCAACTGCTCTATATTTTAGGAATATCGATATGATCAATTTTGGTTTGTCATCTTTATTTATTGCATACGATGCAAATAAAATTGGCTTTATGCATGTCCAATCCTAAATCCACAAATCCCAATTTACATATATGATATGTATTATTAATGCACTCGATACATTTCGCCCTTAAACGAGTTTTGTGGTGGATGTATAGCGTGGTTATAGCCAATAAACCCTATCTGTGTATGGTTATATGTGGTTGCTTGCATCTCGGTCTGTGCACCGATCCTCTTTTCTCTTATTCCTGATGTAACTCAAAATAATTCGAGATTTCTTTCCTACCTTTGCTCCCCTCAAATGTAACTCGGGGTTTCTTCTTTTACAATGTAAAATAAGATAGAATTTTATTTCATGTTATGTCAAAGAACGGAGGACATCCTGACGACAGCTGAGTCGATCGGTTCAAGGCATGAACCGATCGGTTGACGTTCCAGACGATCGGTTCAAGGAGTGAACCGATCGGTTGATGACCGGTTCGAGGAGCGAGACGAGCGGGTGGCAGCCATAATGAGATGCATGATGACCAGGTGAACCGATCTGTTAGAGGAGCCAACCGATCGGCTGGTGGCACCCAGACGACCGGGCCAGAACGAGCAAGTCAATCATGTGATAAGTTGATCTACTCCGAAGGCAAAGCACAGAGTTCATCTTATACAGGTTGCATGTGATGTAGACCTAGATGACCGTGATTCCTCTTGGCTCAAGGAATCACATTACGATGGCCATAATCATCGCTTTTATCGTTTTGCATGTTTTTTGTGGGATATAGCATGTATATGATACGTACTATGTATTGTGGTGATTGGATATGTATATGTATATAAAAACAAAATCCCTCATTAAATATTAAGTTTTAGATGCCATCCAAATGCGACACACGTGAAAAGCTTGATCGACCAAGTGTGGGCACGCCCAAGTGTGGTGCACTGTCTATCTCGTGGAAGCGTGAAGGATGGATATGTGGGTCTGCCCAAGAAGGGTGCATATTCATCGTGTTTTCTTTGGGTCAGACTTAACAAGGTGACCTATATAGGATCTAGCACCTTGAGGCATGGAGATGATCATGGCAAGGAGTTGCATATGACATCTTATCAAGAGTTGCATATGATGCAATTGGCAAGAGTTGCCTACCTGAGAGATCTAAGTTGTGGGTGACAGCCCAAGTTGGTTCATGACTTAGAGGATTTCAGGATCTTGCCCACTAGAAGGTTGTATGCTGCAATCTTCCGAATTGATGGTGAGGGCTATCAATTTGAAGTAAAATAGTGGGAGCGATAATTTATTAAAGGCCTAATTTTTATCGTCAACTTTTTAAATCAATCAAATAAGTCAAAAGAGTTTTGGACTAAAATTGCATATATTTCCTTTTGTTAAAATAAATGGTTAATCAACGATAATCACTTTATTTGTGATCGGTCTTTGAGACCAACAAATTAAATGGGAATAATTCCACGACTGGTTAGGACATTGAGAAGTGTTCTCAATCGTAGAGTGAAAGCTCTAAGTCCTAGTTATACCAGAACCAGATGAACTTGATCCCACCATATCAATGGCTGAAAATATGCTTATGGAAGCATACCGAGGAAGACATTGATGAGGAGTGCTTGATGTTGTGTTCTCTGAACTATGAGTTGCAGAGACAACATGAGACATATGATGTCTCCAAGATACTGTCCTAGGATGTCATGACAGAAGGAGATCCAGTAAGGTATTCACACACTCAATGTGATTGGGTATGTGGAAAAACCTGACTAAGAAGGATTCCCTCTGAGCCAAGAGTTGGCTATTGGTTAAGATGGCGGCGCTAGGGTTTGAAGGGGCGACCGGGGGCGATCAGGGAGGCGATCGGGGAAACGATCCCGAGGGGATTGGAGACGATCTGGATTTCGATCCAGGCGTGGACTCGAACAAGGCATGCAAGGAAACAGGGAGGAAACTCGGAAGAGGGGGGGAGGCTTTACAGAAGAGAAAACGTAAGGAAGTGAGAAGGAAAGGAACAGCTACGTTATCGATCCCAGAGATTGGACTCAACTTCGAGATGGCAGGTATGCATGAACAACGTCATATTAATACGATACCGGAGGCACCATCCGAACAGGAGGCACAGGCTAAGGAGGAAGGACCCGGAGGGGCGAAGGATACGGCTCAGGCAGAACATACGGAGGACGGGGTTTCGTATGCTAGTGTGGCGAGAAGATCAGAGGCGAATATAGGGAAGGAAGCGACCAGAGGACAATCAGAATATTACTTCCTCGACAAGCTCTTCGAAGAAAATCTTCCTCTCAGCGCTGTATCATTGGAAGACTTCGAAGGAACACCGGCGCTGGAAATAGATCCCGATGCGGAGGAGGATCTGGTGCATCCATGGCGGTACGCGGTGGTGGTCAGGATGCTAGGGACTGAAATAGGCTACATGACTTTAAGGGATAGACTCAAACTATTGTGGAAGATCAAGGGAAGATTCAACATGTTCGAACTGGAACACGGGCACTTCGTGGTGCAACTATCCTGTCGGGAGGACTTCGACACGGCTCTAGTCGGCGGCCCTTGGAAGATTTTTGGATGTAATGTCGTGGTTTGGGAATGGTATCCTAACTTTATTCCGACGGAAGAGCTACCGGACTATATGGTCACGTGGGTGAGGATTATGAATCTCCCTCTTCATCTGTATGTCAATACGATGTTTGAGTTCCTGGGAATGGCATTGGGCTGCTTGGTGAAGGTGGACACGCATACTGAGAACCGTTCACGCAGTCGTTTTGCGAGGTTAGCAGTCGAGATAGATACCTCCAAGGATCTAGCACCATCCATCCTAATTAACGGTGTTGAGTATGAAGTCATATATGAAGGTCTTCCCTGGGCTTGTGCGAGATGTGGGTGCGAAGGTCATATCTCAAAGTATTGCAAGGAGCCGATATCACCAGAAGGGGCGATGAGTAACCAGGCTACAGAGCAAGAGCAAATCGGAAGCCAGAAAAGGAAACAGCAACAGCAAACGAGTGGCAACAACAAAGGTCGAGGAAGGGGCACAGAAGAAGGACGGCTCAGAAGGACGTTTCAAACTCTGAACATCCATTAGCAGGATCAAACAAATTCGCGTGTTTGTTACAGGAGGAAGGCGAAGTCATCACGGAGGACACTAGCGAGGGTTTGAACCGGAGGAACCAAAAAGAGGCGGCGGGTAAACAGGGAAAAATCTGGCGGAAGAAGAAAGCATCAAAAGAGAACTCTTCCAACGACGAAGGAAGGGTGTTGCAAGACATAACTAATACCCACAAGGATAGGAGTACCACAGTAGATTCTGCCCAGAAGGCGAAACAGATGGCAAAAAATAAACACGTAGCGGTTAACCCTGATGTTGATCAAGTGATTTTGGTGGATGCTGAAGACGAAAACATGGCTGAGGAGGGAACCACGGAGGAGAGGGTAGGAAGTTTTGTTGATAGAGAGATAACTGTTGCGACTCGACTGAAAAAGAACAAAAACAAAAGAGGCGAGCGCGAGAAGGAGAAATCACTGCAACCTCGGAAGATTATTGTAGGCAGTGGAAACCATATGAAACGAAAGGGAAAGTCTAAACCACCCGATCTGATTCCGAGGAGGAGAAGCAGTAGGATTATACAGATGGAGGCAGGCGAAGAGGTCAACCTTAGTCCTCTACAGACTACGGAACACACTCTGGAGACGGAAGTAGGGGATCAGGAAAAGGAGGTGATCACTCCTGTTGAAGAGGGTCTGAAAGGGGAGTGCTAAGACTTTATCCACCTTTTTCAGTAGAACCAGTTTGGGATGCGTCTTCTGTGTTGGAACGTCCGTGGAATCGGCAACAAAAACAGATGTGCTATGGTTTCTAATTACCTTAGAGAACATAAACCAGATGTGTTAGCTGTTCTGGAGCCCAGGATTAGTGGCAATAAGGATGTTCGCATCATCAAGAGTCTGGGTTTTCAGTTCTCTTATCGGGTGGAAGCTAGAGGATTTGCAGGGGGCATATGGATTTGCTGGAAAGGTGAGGAGAAGCTCGTCAATATTATAAGCAGCCATAGACAATTTGTTTCATGTAAGGTTGCGAACAAGGTGATGGTGACGTTTGCCTATGTGAATCCGCATATTGCTGTCAGGAAGCTGCTGTGGAAGCATATTATAGATGCTAGCCACTGCATCAATGGCCCTTGGATCGTGATGGGGGATTTCAACACCACTCTTTCCCCGGCGGAGAAGGTGGGCAGCAACAGATACGATTTCACTGAGGCCAGAACGTTCAAGGAAACCATCATGGAGGCTGGGCTATCTGATCTTGGTTTCTCGGGGCCAAGATTCACCTATAAACATGGGCGGCTACAGGAAAGATTAGATAGAGTGCTCGCGAACGAAGGGTTTATCAGGGAATTTCCAAATTGGTTTGTGGAGCACCTACCGCGTGTTTCCTCGGACCATTGCCCTCTACTGCTTAAACCGCGGAGGACGGAGGGTGGGAATAAACGTTTTGTGGCGAAGGTGTCATGGAATGACAACATAGCTTTCAAAACACTGATAAAAGAGAAGTGGGAGCTATCCTCAGATTTTTATGATACCTTGCAGACGGCAAGAAAGGACCTGCTCAAGCTGGAAGATCAAGAGAAGCATCGTCTTTTCAAAAAGAAATGGAGACTCCAACGGAATGTATCGGCTTTGCAGCTGATGCTTGCGGAGCAGTATGATTCCATTACTGACCAAATGTGTATTGATATGCAGGCTGAATTACAGGAACTTATTAATAACGAGGAGGATGATTGGAAACAAAAAGCTCATATACACTGGCTCCAGAATGGAGACAATAACACCAAGTTCTACCAGGCCTGGGTGAACCAACGAAGAAGGCAAAATACTTTCACTTCGGTCAGGAATGGCCAAGGAGAGTGGATTACTGATGAAGAGGCGATTAGGGACATGGTGGTCGTTTATTTCCAAGCTATTCTCACTGAACCGCCAAGAAGAGTTCATTCGAATAGGCCCAGCATCCCGGGACTTTTTAGAGTCCGATCGATGGAAGCTCTGGAATCAATTGCAGGGATCCCAACTGTGGAAGAGGTTGCAGCTACACTGAGGCGTATGCCATCCTTTAAAGCAGCGGGCCCTGATGGTATTACAGCGGAGTTCTTAAAGGGCAACTGGGAGGTAGTAGGTCAGTCGGTGACCTCTACGGTACAGAGATTGATTGAAGGAAGGAAGCCTGGAGGTGGTGTGTGTGACGCCACCATCGTGCTCATCCCTAAGACTCCTCGCCCTGAGAGATGCGAGCAGTTCAGGCCGATCTCGCTGAACAATATTATTCTCAAATTAGCTTCTAAAATCATCGTTGAGAGGTTAAAACCTTTCATCTCTGGTTGGATTTCGATGGAGCAAAGCAGTTTCGTCCCAGGTCGAAGGATTACGGACAATATTGCCCTGGTCCAGGAGGTAATCCATGGTATGAGAAGTACAAAGGGTGCTAAAACTATGGCTATCAAAATCGATCTGTCTAAAGCATACGACAGGATGTCGTGGAGTTTTGTGGAGGAAACTCTACAATTGGCGGGCATTCCGTTAAGTATCAGGAAATTTATCATGTTCTCCATTACTGAAGGCTCCTCTAATATCATCTGGAATGGCAAACAATCCCGATCCTTCAAGGCGAGCCGCGGATTGCGCCAAGGGGATCCGTTATCTCCATATCTGTTTGTGTTGTGTCTTGAAAGACTGTCGCAAATGATCCAGGAGAGAGTGGCTGACGGGAGGTGGATTCCGATCAAATTGGGTAGATCTGGTATGGCAATTGCCCACGTCTGCTTCGCGGACGATCTCATTTTGTTTGCGCAGGCCAATCGTGCCCAGATGAAAACCATATTACAGTGTCTGAAGATTTTTGGCGAAGCTTCCGGACAACAAGTATCTTCTGAGAAGTCCCAAATCTTCTTCTCTAAGAGTGTACCTCAAGCTTTGCGGCGCACCATTCAATCGAGAAGTAAGTTTCGTATCACTGATAACCTGGGGAAATACTTGGGTGTTCCCATTCTACACTCAAGAGTTACTAAGACGACCTATGCTGAAGTTCTTGAGAAAGTTGAGGGGAAAGTTCAAGCTTGGGCGGCCAAGTCGTTATCTCTAGCAGGGAGAATATGCCTGGCGAATTCTACGTTAACTGCTGTTCCGTCCTACATTATGCAAACGACTGCCCTACCCCTTAGTCTTTGCGACAGAATCGATGGTACTATTCGTAGGTTCATCTGGGGTGGTAACTACAAATCGAGACCTGTATCACTAGTGGCTTGGAATAAAGTCACGAGTGACAAATCCAGGGGAGGACTGGGAATCAAATCCATGAGGGAGTGGAACGAAGCGTTGCTTATGAAGAACTCTTGGGAGGTTGCAGCTGGGAGGGATTCCTGTTGGTGTAAAGCACTACGCAATCGTTTTGCTAATGCGTCGGTGGGGAGGAAGTATGTAGCTTCCAGGCTGGGTCAAGTCACGCTCGCGGGAAAGCAATTTGTTTTGGATAATTCGATGATGATTCCTGTGGGAGGGACTGATATCAACGTCTGGCATGATGTGTGGGTGGAGGAGGGTGTTTATCTGAAGGATCACTGTAAACATGAGATTCCTGATGAGCTCCAAGACCTCATGGTCTGCAGTCTCGTGCTGGATTCGGGTGAATGGGATAAAGGCTTCCTGGAGCATTGGATGGAGGAGCCTTGGGCGAGGAAGATCCTGGAGATGGATGTGCCAGACACCTCGTTTCAAAGAGACTATAGAGCGTGGATTCATACTACAGACGGCAATTTCTCTACTAAATCTGCTTACCAGGTGATTAGGGAAGGAAAGGACATTATATGTCCGGGAGATTGGGAGACTATTTGGAAATTAAAGGCTCCAGCAAGAGTGAGAGTGTTTGCATGGCTGGTTGTCCATGGGGCTCTATTAACTAACGGCCACAGAGTAACAAGACATATGACCAATGTTGGGCTATGTCCAAGATGTAAGACGGAGGAGGAAACCGTAATACATGCGTTGCGAGACTGTGCGAAAGTCAAACCCATTTGGGTTAAGCTCTTAACCCCAGGAAGCTTGACGGATTTCTTTGGGCAGCCTAGCATCATCAATTGGCTGAAGAAGGCCTATAGTAGCCCTAGCAGCTCTAAGGAAACGTTCTGGACTATATGCAGTAGTATCTGGAAATTCAGGAACTCAGAAGTCTTTGAAGGGGAAGTTTTTTCTCAGGAACATCAGTACCGCTCTATCCAAAAGAACATCACTGTTACTACAAAAGCTTGGGAGAGGCAGTTAGCTGATCGTAGACAGGAAAGAGTCGGGCGTTGGAGGACTCCGGAGACGGGCACAATCAAACTGAACGTGGATGCAGCGGTGAAAGGGAACCGAGCTGCGATTGCAGTAGTTGCACGGGATGCACAGGGACGATGGGTCGGGGGATGGTCGAAGAAGATCGGTGGTAACTCGGTGACAGGAGCGGAATTAGCAGGAATCGTCTTAGCCCTGGATAAAGCTCAGGAACATGAATGGAGCAGCTGTGTTGTGGAAACTGATTGCAAGATGGCAGTGCAGTTGTGTGGAGCAGAGACGGAACACTACCCTAAGTTTGCAGCCTGGCTGTGTCAGTTGAAGAAGAAGATGAAGGAAAACCTGCGAATACAATATGCAGACCGTGAAAGCAATGCCGTGGCTGATAGAATGGCCAAGCGCCAGCTACGTAGCACAAACCAGGCCCAATCATTTAATGGGCCTCCTAGTTGGGCTATGGACCTTTATCTAAAAGAATGTATGCCTGCAACCTCTACTAGTAGGGTAGAAAGTAGTAGGAATATGAGGAGAGGCCTGCTTTGTAATGTTCCGTGAGATGATCTAATAAAGGAGCTTGATTTTCAAAAAAAAAAAAAGAGTTGGCTATTGGTATGATGCTGCAAATGTTGCGAGGATCATACAATTCATGATAAGCTACAACATGAACAACTTTGACAAGCGTTGACAGAGTTGTTGGACATGTTGAGGATAGTAGAGGCAAATATGAAGAAATACAAACCATAATCTTTGATGTGATCAAAGAGAAAGGTAATTCTTAAGGGCAAGGATAAGGGCAAAGCAAAGAAGTGTTCTGATGCTAGCCAGCAATCCAAGTCGTCTTCAACCTCAAGGCACATGGGGAAAGGGTGTATGAGGGAATTGCCCTCTATATCTGGAAGAACAAAAGAAGATGAAGGAGGGGATAGAGATCTCCACCTAAGGTATCATGAAATGAACCACTTCTTTATCTGAGTTATATGATACCAAGACATGGATCTATCATATATGATATGCAAGATCCGCACAGAAGTGATGGCCTTTGTGAAAGGACCAAGAAAGAAGTACCCATCATTGGAGAAAGTGTTGCTGCCATAGATAGGAGTATCTTTCAGTTTATTTCAGCCTAAAGGGCACGAAATAGAGTTGAGAACTGGTATTTCAATTTGCCAATAGATAGAAACACTTTATTTTTGCATATTGTATGGAAATGATGGCAATTAATAAAGTTAATGTTTCAATCTTAAAGATATGATCTGTTATACCCCGATCTCACAATTTCCTCAAATCATGAGATTAGGGCATCAGATAGGATTTATATGTAATACAAAGAACACCCTGAAATTTTTTTTCTTGTTTCTTTTTCTTTTCTTTCTTTAAAACTCTTGTTTCTTCACATTGAACCACATAAATCATTTTAGCAAGGGAATCTGAACATTTCTTTTACTAATCAGACTTTAATAGTAAAGATACATGTTTAAACATTCAGGATGTCTCTCACACCTTATGCACATAAGACCTACTAATAGCATACAATTTCAAAAGAGGAATAATATTACACATCGTAATTACAACTCTCTCTCTTATGTCTTACTGAGGACCTAGAGTAACAAGGACCGACTGACTCAACTAATCTTATACTCAACTCTTGTGGAAGATCTACACTGATGCTCTGACCATCTTCAAGTCCACGCGGTTAACCCTAAAATGTTTGAGTAGAGGGGTGAGCCTACTCGCTCAGTGAATGAGTACTTCAAAGAAAAAGTCTAAGGCACTAATTTGATTACAGATATAACTTTGAATAAACGTTATGAAATTTAACAACAATAAATACTACACTGAGCAGTTCTAAAACAATATAATTGAAATAACAAAGAATGTAAATATTGCATCCAAAGAATAACTACTAGAAGACTATGCTCTAGTCTTCCTTAACTCTTTCATTTATAAGGAACTCTGTGAACCTATATGATCATATTTTAACTTATGCCCTGATCTTATGCAGAGTCACGGTGCACTACGGCCACACCGTACAAGACTTAGTGACACACCCGTGATACACCCGTGCCACCGTGACTCTGCACGGTTATTGTTGCAACACAAGTTTCACCCCTAAGAAGCAGACCTCTCAAAGGGGTTCTACGGTGTTCAGGGCACCTAAGTCTAACATTAATATTATAGATACATGTAAAACAGAAATCATAACTCATTTTACATTTCTCACAAGGCTCACACGGCCTGCCATATCATATCATATAAAACATCATAGCTCATGTATTCAACATATACCATGTCTCAGTAACATCCCTTTCTAGGGCATGTCATATCTCATCACCTGCAATTTACGAGATATGTATTGAAATATAAGAAGCCCTGCAGTATGTAGATATCAACTCAGAGAGAACAAGCATATAAAGTTAAATGCACTAGAAACATACAATTCAATAGTTAAGTATCACCACATCTCATATCGAGACCTTTCATGTCACCATAACATGATTCACTGAACACCCTAACCTTAGGGTTTCATTTGTCTTATTCATTCATCACATGCCAACACCCTACTCTTAGGGTTTCATTCGCCTCGTTCACCTTTTCATTTACCTCATTCACTTGTCACATGGCTCTCATAAGGATTTCATAGGATATAAGCATTCACTAAATAAAGATTGTTTTCAACAAATCATATACAATCAATATAGATATGAAACCATGGAAATTTAATTAAATTTAGGTTTTCCATACCATTCATTGAGATATCATGTAACAAGAATAAAATTCAATTAAGATATCCCATGAGTTACATCCTAACCACTTATAGGATTACTAGTCCTCTTCATTTAACTTTGACCTTTAAGTATTCATTTAGGGTTTGCTTCATCACGGTCGTGGTGTCACCCCACGGTCGTGGCACATTCACCTCACCACGGTCGTGGCTCTTCCCCACGGTCGTGGTGTATAGAAATCAGAGTTTCAAAAGCATTCAGTACGGCCGTGCTACCTAGCACGCCCGTGGCACAGACCCTTCACCACGGTCGTGGTCACCCACCACGGTCGTGCCACAGCTCGATTGAGCTTCAACTTAGCGAAATCAAAAGTCATAGACTTAATGGTGAATCCAAATGGGCTTGGATATTGAAATATGTTAGACATGCGCTTTATTAGGAGCATTAATATCGAGACTTAGTTCAAGACTATATGTCTCTTCACTAAGTTTGAAACTCTAGTGATATCTCAATTAGGTTAAACCCTAATTACATCATATGGTATAAATCTGAAGAACATTGTTACTAGGATGTGTTGTATATGTTTCTGATGTGAATCTTCCATCAAAGAGTCATTCAAACAGAGAAGGAATCCATATCATATCAATTTGCAACAACTTAAATCAAACGGACATTTCAGGGTTTAGAATCACATACTAAGCAATTAGGGATTTGGATGCTATAATCAAATTTCGTGCATTACACTGTTTTAAGGAAGAACCCACTCACCCTAAGGTGTGAAAACACCTCAAAACTGCAGCTCAACTCAGGGAATCTCAAACTCATATCAATTCCCTAGCAAATCTCCCAATTCTTCTTCCATTCAACTCGGAAACCTTGAAAATGAGGGATTATGAAGAAAGAGTGATAAAAGGGGAAATTTTGATACCATTTCGGATCAAATCAGGGGAGGGACGTAATGTTGACATGTGATAGAAGATTCACCATGAAAGGCTATACAAAGAAGCTAAACTTACTTGATTTCACCATTCCTCGGACCGCAAAACCCTAATTCAGCAAGTCCACCACTTTCTCCTCTCAAACCCTAACTCTCCCTCTCTCTCTAGGAGCTCGTTTCTCTGGAATGAATTGTGAATTATGAGAGCTGCTAGTGTGTGTGTTCGAACATATAGAGCAATTGAGCTGCTTGGGTCAATTGCATATTGACCCTACACTCAACTTTTATTATATTGGCTGAATATTCAGTTATACAAAAGTTACTGTAATTCGTTTATTTCAGAGATCAAACCTTTCTCCAAAAATTATGGGAATTTATCACGTTGTTTATAATTGATCTATAAAGCGTCAGTTAAAATTTGAGATCATTTGGAGTTACCAATATATAATTAAAAATATAACAGTGCACTGCTATCCAGAAATCTGCAGAAATGCCATTTGAAGCAAAAATGCCTCAGAACGGCCGTGCTAGCTGCCACGGCCGTGCAAGATGGACCCAGAACGGCCGTGCTACATACCACGGCCGTGGTGCATTGTTTTCAGCAGATTTGAGTATAAAAGTTGGTTAATAGTTCAATTCTTTCAAAACGACCGTGTGGCCTTGCATGCCCGTGCCACCAGTGACCTAGCATGACCGTGCTACCCACCATGGCCGTGCTACCCAAGCATCCAACTATCATTTCTATTTTTCTATGCCTAACTCTATCATTCCTTCCCAAATGAGCTTATTTGTTGAAAACCCTAATTCAACCGACTAGAGATTATATATCTCAAACCCTAATTATACAAAGAGATAGCATGCTTGGGTTTCTCATTAGGTTTAACATATTATAATTGAGATATCATCATTAATTAGATTTAAGCAATGATCAATCCAATTAAATATGTAATCATCCAGGTAAACCCTAGTTTACCAATTAAGCTCAGATGCGGTCATAACAACTCTTCCCCTCTTAGAATGTTTCATCCTCAAAACATAAAACTACAAGAAAGATACATTCAAGGTTATTCTAAGCTTCTAAAGCCTTCCATGTCATTATATTCTTGTATTTCATACCTGAATGTAGTTTTCAACATTAGATCTTTTAATTCTTTACTAAATCACAACATATTTCAAATAGTTCTCAATGATATCAAGCAAATTCTTTATGCCGCAGTCAATCATAGAATGCAAAGATAAACCACCACGCTTTCGCTGCGCAACTCTGATACTCTGATACAACTATCTCAACTTATGCGGCTCAAAAAGTTCTATTGTTCTGTATCACCTTTAAGTGACAAAAGCGAGTTCACCATGCTGTTTTAAACTTTAATAAAGTGCTATTCAAATAGCAAAACAGTCTTGAATTAAAAGGCTAGATTCAACAATCAATTGCACAATACTACTCTTGGCATCCCCATTGGGTCATGGATGCATGAGGTGAAGCATTACCACCTCATTCCATACTATCCTGTTTCGATCCTGGGACCTGTGGGTTATGAGCCCACACACAATTCAAAGTGTAACCATCGTATTATATCATTTTAGGGTTTCAACAACAGTAATAAAGTAATCCACAATTGTATCAGTCATTCAAGCATTAATCATACTCGATTACCATCACTCAGTTATATTAGAGCTAGGTATAACAATCTACACCTCATTAGGGTTACTTGTCCAGACAATCTGATTATCATCCCTTCTTATTAATATGAGTGAATAGGTATAACTACCTTATTCAGGATATCCCTCCATGTCTTCCATCATCATCCAAACTGTATCACCATATTACAAATACACAATACTAGGATGCATATCTGGTATGAATTACTACAACTATCATACACCTTTAATTAACATATAGCTTGCACAAATACACTGAAATCATACATAGAACCAACTTACATACCTTAGTATGCCTTCAACAAAGCATACCTCTAAAAACAAGTTCACATATTACACAAAGCTAGTGTTTTCCTTTATCTCTCTCCTCATTCTTTACTACTTATGTTTTTCTACCTCTCCTTCTCATTTTGATCATATACAATAAACATCCCTAACATTAAAACATTCAAGGTAAGAATAGATTATTCATCATTCTTTCTATCACACAAGAATTTATTTCTTATCGCACTTCATCGTAATGTATGTCACTATTACATTCACTAGATGACCCTACCAAGGTAGTTATGCATCATATATGATTCATTTTCTTATCATTTCATTCCCACCTTGCTATTGTTAAGGAATATATGAGAGAGAAGATGATTTTGAGACTTAGAATTCTTGTATTAAAACATTCCCTTAATACCTTAAATATTCTTCATTTTTAAATCAAAGGGATCATGCATGGATCAAACACAGTTTCTCTTTCAATCAAGTTTTCCCTCCTGAATATAGTCTACCCTTGTATGACTTATTCATTCGTTAAACTACACCTATGTTCTTCACTTAGGAACTAGTTTGTTGTTCTAGTCTTATGAATTATATGATCATATGATTCTCTTCACTTTTACTCTTTTGAAGACTCTTCACTTATATGGACCTATTGAATACTCAACTCTATTCTTCTATTTAGCCTTTGCTTTAGAGTTCATAAAAGCATTATACTCAATTATATGATCCATTCTTCATGATCGATTCTTGCTATCTAGAACCTTACATACATTCCACATATCTTTTCTATATTTCATATGTATAGTTCATATAATATTAATCAATAAACTGATTATAAACTTATATCATGTTTTATTATTCCCAATTAAGGTTTTCACATTTGAGACCCCAAAGTTGAACCTCAGATATCAGTTTCAACTAATTCTTAGTTGTTCTGGTCTTGCCCATATGTTTCAACATCTTACTGTATGTACATTCTTACTCTGATGTGGGTCTAATTATTCAAATTCTATTCTTATTATACTATTGATAGGATTCATTAGATCCTAGTAACGCATCATGCCAACCGGACCAGGCCAAACCTGAAGTCCTGAAGCCAAGAACTACAAAGAATTACTCAACTCCTATTCATCTCAGAAGTATGGAAGAAAACTTATCCACTAACAAAAGCTCATTCAAAGGCCAATTCTAGTCTACTTGTTACAAAGAATGAAATCAATAAATGCTACAACTGCATAGTGTACAACAGATTAAAGACCCATATTTCAAAGTATTGAATATTTCAATTCAAACATATAAGAGCATTTCTATACATTTCCAACAAAAACAACATTATGAAATGTAAGTTCTATCTCCTTTTACATTTATGCTCTTAATTCTTGTTTCTTTTCTCGTTATCTAACCCTAACCTTTCTAGGGTTCCTCTCTAGCCCATTCTTCCACTGTATACCTGGCCAGGGTAAACGTGAGAGAATAGATAGAGTAGCTTGTACTGGTTGATCCAAGTACTCAGATATCGGGCCAGGATATCCAAATACTCAAATCCCCAAAGCTAACATCAAAACATCTCCAATCTGCCACACTTATGACGCTAACTTACTAACTTAATGGTCCTTGACAACTCACCCTAAGCTCTGATACCAAGCTGTTACACCCCGATCTCACAATTTCCTCAAATCATGAGATTAGGGCATAAGATAGGATTTATATGTAATACAAAGAACACCCTTAACTTCTTTTTTTCTTGTTTCTCTTTCTTTTCTTTCTTTAAAACTCTTGTTTCTTCGCATTGAACCACATAAATCATTTTAACAAGGGAATCTGAACATTTCTTTTACTAATCAGACTTTAATAGTAAAGATACATGTATAAACATTCATGATGTCTCTCACACCTTATGCACATAAGACCTACTAATAGCATACAATTTCAAAAGAGGAATAATATTACACATCGTAATTACAACTCTCTCTCTTATGTTTTACTGAGGACCTAGAGTGACAAGGACCGACTGACTCAACTAATCTTGTACTCAACTCTTGTGGAAGATCTACACTGATGCTCTGACCAACTTCAAGTCCACGCGGTTAACCCTAAAATGTTTGAGTAGAGGGGTGAGCCTACTCGCTCAGTGAATGAGTACTTCAAAGAAACAGTCTAAGGCACTAATTTGATTACAGATATAACTTTGAATAAACGTTATGAAATTTAACAACAATAAATACTACACTGAGCAGTTCTAAAACAATATAATTGAAATAACAAAGAATGTAAATATTGCATCCAAAGAATAACTACTAGAAGACTATGCTCTAGTCTTCCTTAACTCTTTCATTTATAAGGAACTCTGTGAACCTATATGATCATATTTTAACTTATGCCCTGATCTTATGCAGTGTACTCTGCATAAGAGACTCGCAGTGCACTACGGCCACACCGTACAAGACTTAGCGACACACCCGGGAAATTCTAAGTCTGACTGCCAGCCCTGTTCTGCTACAGGACCACAGGCTCTCCGGCCTCAATGCACTAACTCCGAGTGCTCTAGATTCCTCCTCTAACCTAATTACACAGGCGGAGAGTCTCACTGGGTTACCACCGTGACTCCGCATGGATTAATGTTGAATAACCCCTATTTTCTCCAGTGCCATCGTGACTCCGCACGGATTAATGTTGAACACTGCCTCTCTGTCCTCGTGCCACCGTGACTCCGCACGGTTATTGTTGCAACACAAGTTTCACCCCTAAGAAGCAGACCTCTCAAAGGGGTTCTACGGTGTTCAGGGCACCTAAGTCTAACATTAATATTATAGATACATGTAAAACAGAAATCATAACTCATTTTACATTTCTCACAAGGCTCACACGGCCTGCCATATCATATCATATAAAACATCATAGCTCATGTATTCAACATATACCATGTCTCAGTAACATCCCTTTCTAGGGCATGTCATATCTCATCACCTGCAATTTACGAGATATGTATTGAAATATAAGAAGCCCTACAGTATGTAGATATCAACTCAGAGAGAACAAGCATATAAAGTTAAATGCACTAGAAACATACAATTCAACAGTTAAGTATCACCACATCTCATATCGAGACCTTTCATGTCACCATAACATGATTCATTGAACACCCTAACCTTAGGGTTTCATTTGTCTTATTCATTCATCACATGCCAACACCCTACTCTTAGGGTTTCATTCGCCTCATTCACCTTTTCGTTTACCTCATTCACTTGTCACATGGATCTCATAAGGATTTCATAGGATATAAGCATTCACTAAATAAAGATTGTTTTCAACAAATCATATACAATCAATATAGATATGAAACCATGGAAATTTAACTAAATTTAGGTTTTCCATACCATTCATTGAGATATCATGTAACAAGAATAAAATTCAATTAAGATATCCCATGAGTTACATCCTAACCACTTATAGGATTACTAGTCCTCTTCATTTAACTTTGACCTTTAAGTATTCATTTAGGGTTTGCTTCATCACGGTCGTGGTGTCACCCCACGGTCGTGGCACATTCACCTCACCACGGTCGTGGCTCTTCCCCACGGTCATGATGTATAGAAATCAGAGTTTCAAAAGCATTCAGTACGGCCGTTCTACCTAGCACGCCCGTGGCACAGACCCTTCACCACGGTCGTGGTCACCCACCACGGCCGTGCCACAGCTCGATTGAGCTTCAACTTAGCGAAATCAAAAGTCATAGACTTAATGGTGAATCCAAATGGGCTTGGATATTGAAATATGTTAGACATGCGCTTTATTAGGAGCATTAAGATCTAGACTTAGTTCAAGACTATATGTCTCTTCACTAAGTTTGAAACTCTAGTGATATCTCAATTAGGTTAAACCCTAATTACATCATATGGTATAAATCTGAAGAACATTCTTATTAGCATGTGTTGTATACGTTTCTGATGTGAATCTGCCATCAAAGAGTCATTCAAACAGAGAAGGAATCCATATCATATCAATTTGCAACAACTTAAATCAAACGGACATTTCAGGGTTTAGAATCACATACTAAGCAATTAGGGATTTGGATGCTATAATCAAATTTCGTGCATTACACTGTTTGAAGGTAGAACCCACTCACCCTAAGGTGTGAAAACACCTCAAAACTGCAGCTCAACTCAGGGAATCTCGAACTCATATCAATTCCCTAGCAAATCTCCCAATTCTTCTTCCATTCAACTCGGAAACCTTGAAAATGAGGGATTATGAAGAAAGAGTGAGAAAAGGGGAAATTTTGATACCATTTCGGATCAAATCAGGGGAAGGACGGAATCTTGACATGTGAGAGAAGATTCACCATGAAAGGCTATACAAAGAAGCTAAACTTACTTTATTTCACCATTCCTCGGACCGCAAAACCCTAATTCAGCAATTCCACCACTTTCTCCTCTCAAACCATAACTCTCCCTCTCTCTCTAGGAGCTCATTTCTCTGGAATGAATTGCGAATTATGAGAGCTGCTAGTGTGTGTGTTCGAACATATAGAGCAATTGAGCTGCTTGGGTCAATTGCATATTGACCCTACACTCAACTTTTATTATATTGGCTGAATATTCAGTTATACAAAAGTTACTGTAATTCGTTTATTTCAGAGATCAAACCTTCTTCAAAAATTATGGGAATTTATCATGTTGTTTATAATGGATCTATAAAGCTTCAATTAAATTTTGAGATCATTTAGAGTTACCAATAAATAATTAAAAATAGAACAGTGCACTGCTATCCAGAAATCTGTAGAAATGTCATTTGAAGCAAAAATGCCTCAGAACGGCCGTGCTAGCTGCCACGGCCGTGCAAGATGGACCCAGAACGGCCGTGTTACATACCACGGCCGTGGTGAATTGTTTTCAGCATATTTGAGTATAAAAGTTGGTTAATAGTTCAATATTTTCAAAACGACCGTGTGGCCTTGCATGCCCGTGCCACCAATGACCTAGCACGACCGTGCTACCCACCATGGTCGTGCTACCCAAGCATCCAACTATCATTTCTATTTTTCTATGCCTAACTCTATCATTCCTTCCCAAATGAGATTATTTGTTGAAAACCCTAATTCAACCGACTAGAGATTATATATCTCAAACCCTAATTATACAAAGAGATAGCATGCTTGGGTTTCTCATTAGGTTTAACATATTATAATTGAGATATCATAATTAATTAGATTTAAGCAATGATCAATCCAATTAAATATGTAATCATCAAGGTAAACCCTAGTTTACCAATTAAGCTCAGATGCGGTCATAACATGATCTTTGTGGCAATGCCTTGTTTGTCTTGTGATACATGGTATGCATAAGATAAAATGATACGTAAAAGTTATAGATAACTCAAACAATCGAATTAGCATCAATCATGAGAAATTCATTTCTAGTGTCCATGTGATGGATAAATCTAGACTCTTTTGGTTAGAGAACCAGTAAGAGACATGAATCTCTTGTACATGATTAATCAATCTTCAGTAATGGTAGTGGGAGAATGATTATCCAATTAGATATAATACATGTGATGTATTTGCATACCTATGGGAGTAAATGTTAATACTTCAGATGGTGTTTAGAGAAATACCAATATGAATATCTTGAAGTGTTCAAGAATATCATAGATGAAGTACGAATTTGGTAAAGTGTTAATTCTTGATGAGATCAATGAATGAAATACTTAGACCAAAATGTTTGAGATCCTTATGAGTGATTATGATAGTGTATCATAGTGAACTCATGATTAAGGCATGGTGATGTCTAAATCAAGAAGGAATCATACTCTAAGGAGCTAGAGAATGGTTATCAAATAATTGAATTCTTCTAAATAAAAGAATACCCCTCACTAATAAAAGAAATTAAGAGTCACAAGGGTTGTGAGTTCTTATATCCTTGACAGATACACCTCAATAATCTATGTGATGAGTTGTTCATGTGATGAGTCAACTATCTAGATGAATATGAGGAACTGAATTTTGAGTTATGGTTTGTGACCATTACATCCTAAATGACATCCATGTGAACCATAAGGTATGCCCTTAATGGTAGCACCCATTGGAATGAAATCCATAAGTGCAAATGAGTCTTAAGTGTTAAGACACATGGATAACATTTTGAGAAGGATGATGCTTGTTGATTGCAACTTAATGACTAAGACATTTGGCATATGGATACTAAAACTGCATTCCTATGAGGAATAAAACAAGGATGTGTACGTGACACAACCTATAAGGTTTATGAATCCACTAATGCAAATGAAGTCTATAAGTTACAATGGACTAATCAATGTGATCGATTGAATACAAGCAACTCAAAATTGGATCTTTACTTTGATGATATAGTCAAAGGGTTTGACTGATATGTCAAAGATAAAGAAGGGATCTGTGATTTAGTGGGAGCGTGTTCACATTCCACATGTTGATGTGAAATGGAAATCCAAAAGTGGAAATTATCTTTAAAGAAGATAGAGATGTTTCCTATGTGATAGGAATAGAGATCTATAGAGATAGTTCTCGAAAACCTCTTGACCTGGAAAAGAGAGAGCATACATTGGAAATTTGTACTGAAGGGTTCAGTATGCACAGATTCAGTGGGATAAAACATGTCCATGTTACATGGAGTTAGTATCCCAAGGCCAAGTGTCAAATTATTATGAAGAATGGGAACACTAAGAATAGATATGGATCTATCATGTATGTAATCATCCCATTATCTTGCATGTATCGACATGGCAAGAACAAAATGCATTCATCATCTTGTATATGGGACATGACAATATGATGTGCTCATCATGATAACTCGTATGTGGGACATGACGAGTGGATGTCTGTCTACTTCCAGTAAGGGTTACTGGAAATCATAAGAACTTGATAAGTACTTGAGAAGTACTAGTTCTATGGAAATAAGGAAGACTTCGATGTAAAGAGTTACATTGATGCGAACTTCCGAAAGGACAGAAAATTTATCACAAAATATATATAGGATATATAAAAGTGAAAGTTCGTTGATAATTGGAAATGTTCCAATAAAACCATTTAAAAGGGAAATGTCGAGTATCTGTGTGTTAGAGAACAGCAGTGGATACTATATGGATATGGAAGTTCATGAGATGAACTTATAGATATTCCGGTCATTGATGACAAGTATGGAATCCTTGATCATGCAATGTGGCTAAAGGTTAGCAAAGGAATAATAGATCGCATATTACGGCAACTCCATCTCATATGTGTGACGTACAACGAACAGATGTGAGACACGCAATTTTATACTGACTTTGGCAAGGTGTTTCCATTACTCACTATGTTCGCACAAGAGCACAGTGACATGTGGGACATGTTTGAAGATCACTATGAATATGATTCAAGGGTGATTGGCTCGCAGTGCAAGTGGGAGTCTGTTGGTATGTATGCCCTGAGAGCCAATCATGGGATGATTGGTGGGATACATCAAGATTGATTTGATAAACATCAAAGGCAAGCTTCCAATTCTTACTGGTTCAGTCATATGAGATAGTGATAGAACAGATTGAATGTCTAGAGAATGACAGTACTCAATGACGTATGCTTTCAGGTTGAGGACCTGAATGATGAGATCATACGGATGCTAAGAGTTTGTACATTCTTGTTATGTCCCTAGTCGGATGTCATTGTGGAAGGTAGATAGACAGCAATGACACACAAGACTAGATTGTGGTGTTGGTTGATGACAGAATCTCATTAGTCATGATATAGAGATATCAAACCAAACACATAGGTACTTGTTAGAGAACAAGTGTACCAAACAGACCCACCGTGAGTTTGACACATGGAACCATGACATGGTAGTCACATTCAGTACTCACAGTGATGGTGGTGAGTGTGATTCTTTGACCTGAAATCACTACACTCAACACATGTCGTTGGGCACACTTTGACATCATCAAACGCAGTCCTGAAACATGGGTTGTTATAAAGGTGATGATTGGGTGGCTTTGACACATGGGGCTTTTGAGGGGTGAGTGATAGATATGGGATTTGTCCCTCCTGAGGGAGTTTGATATCCAAAGCCACTTGATGAGTAGGATTGAGATAGGCGTGCACACGCATGTGTGAATTAGTATGTGATATTGATGTCATACATATCTCGTTCAATCTACTCTGAGATCAAGAAAGTGAATGAACATTGACAGGATGACTGTTCCATGCCTCGAGTTCATTCGGGATATTAGTGACAAAGGAATTATACATTCGCTGTAACACCATTCACAGATTGTAGGGTTGAAAGTTGTTCTCCAACTTTCTACTTTCACTTGGGTAGCACTGATGTGTGACTAGGCACCGCTCTTTGCTTGTGAAGTCATAAGTGTTATGGACTTTCACTACCAACGGGAAATGGACCTGCAGGGTCACATAGGATTTGACCTGGAAGAGGAGTTTTGTCCACAAACAATGTTTAGATTGAATACTAAAGGAGTTTAGTAGTTCAATTAAACACTCAATTGATTGATAGCTCAAAATCATAGTGTTCAAGGTGTTGGACACATTGATTGGAGTATCAGATTGATTGAAATCGCAATTGACTGATTCTGCACAATCTGCACTCCCAACCGATTGGTTCATGTGATGAACCGGTCGGCTGAGCTTGGTGAACCGGTCGGCTCAAGTGTTGAGCCGATCGGCTCAAGATCAGGGTGAACCGATTGCTTCAAATGTTGAAACGATCGATTCAACTGGTGCAACCGAGCAACTTGGGAAAATAGGATTGGTGAGAATTTTCCTTTCGTTTCAATTGCCCAATTTGATTGGGAAATAGGATTGGTATTTGATACCAATTAGAAACAAAAGAAGGAAAGTCAATCGGGAACCGACCAGGACCACCAACCGACCGGTTCACTTGTGAACTGACTGGTTCAGTTCCCCAACCGACCGTTTCAGTTGTGAAACGATCGGTTCAGGTTGCGAGTTGGTTGTTTTTGTGGAAAATCTCGAACCCTTCTACTCATGCTTTTAGTCCCGCATTGCCTGAGATGGAGAACCCTGTCCCATGACCCTCCTATATATATAGGGGTATTGGGGGCTTCTCAAAGTACAACTCAGTGCAACCAGTTGCTCTGGAAAGCTGTCGTTCTCTCTGGTTTTGGTAACCGAGAGAGAGCCCGAGCAAGTGCTACCCGCAAAGGGAGGCGCAGTAAGGGAAAGACAAATGCAGTTGCAACTGGCAGTAGGAGAGTGTGTTGGCGACTAGTACATCAACAAGAGGGTGTGACTCCTTCCAACTCCTTGTGGGACAAGGAGTGTGGAGTTCCAGGTGGTCCGTGTGGACTACTTCAGAGGCGGGAGGTATCTGCCACTCAGGAGGACAACTGTCAACCCCGACAGTCCTGGTGAGAGGAGGAGTCGTCAGTCCCGGTGCGACCAGGAGCTGCACAGACACCGTCCAAGACCAGAGGTGAATATCGCGCAAGGCGCGAGGTATTGTCGCTGAGCAAGCCTCGGGACAAGGTATGATTCCACAAACCATCCTTTCCTATTATATAGACGTTGACGTGTTTCCTTGTTCTGGGTTTGGGGGAGAATTTTTTTTTGTTTCCGCTACCTTCTCTGCCTCCCCTAAAACCCAACAAAGTGGTCAAGCCCTAGATGGGAACACTATGTGGCACCTAGAGAGGTGGCCCACAAGGTACCAAGCTCATGATGGAGAACGTAGCCCAAAGTGCATTGCAAGGACTGAACCTAAGAGAGGGTATACCAGATGATAAGTAAAAATAGTTGGGAAGTTATAATGAAAATGTAAACTTTGATTGTTAACAAATATTTGATGTATTTAGATTGTTACAATATATGTGCAAAATCTTGGTTGCCACCACATACCAGTATAATCTTCATACAGACCGATTTTTCTTGTCAGCATTTTAGGAATACAAGAAAGTGGATGAACAATTAAAGTGACATTTGAAGAATAAAGCTAAATAAAGAGTGGAGGGTGAGTTAGATAGAACTCTACATTGGGTAAAGTTCCAAACTCCTGTTTTTGAAAGGTATGTGCAAAGAAATTTTTTATCCTACATTAAGCTTAGTTTGTGGTAGAATTTATTAATTATTTTTTATTATTTGCAAAACCAGTTGATCCTATTTTGGGATAACAACACTAACTTCTTAGCCTAATTGTAAGTGTAAAGGAACTATAGTGTATATTATGAAAATAATTAATATTTTGTTTATTATGCAATATGGGCCTAATTGTCTTATCCCATTAGGTTTTAGTTCGCTTCCCTTGTAGTTGTCTCCTTTCCTACATAGAGGAAAGGAGTGTTATTTCTATTAATAAGAAATATCTCATTAGCCTCCCATTTTATTTTTGACATGGTATCAAAGCATTGATCCTAAACCTGGGTAGGAATAGAGAGTGTCTCCTACTATGAGTGGCCACCTTATCTTCTTGGCTTGGCCATCCTCCATGCCTCATACCAGTCTCAATCCTTCCTTCCTCTTCTTTGATAAAAATCAAATCTTTTTAATGCATATGCTCTTCATCTCGGCCATTACCTACATTTATTTACCGTACCAAAGTTGGTCTATCTAGTCGTCGCTCCCCCGTATACTCCCCACCTACAGATAAACCGCATCCCTTTTGACCCTCTTGTCGTGAAAAAACAACCCTCGGTCTGTGTGAAGCCATTACAGATAGACACTTGGACCAACCTGCCACTATGCTAAATGAGTCTAAGAAAGAGATGCCTACCACCAGTAACACAAAGGTCAGTCTGCTTTGCAGGTGTCAACACAATCATCCACTCTGTAATGAATCAGACTATGCATAGGAAGATTGTGCAAGTGTTTGGCCCCTAATCTACATCAACGATTCAATCAATATTGTTTGTAACACTTCCTCACCTTTGAGGGGCCATCCACATATCTAAACCATCCTAGTTTGTGAGTGTGACAATTGAAGGCAACACAAACCACTCCAATTTCAAACCCCATGAATTTTCAATGATTGTTGACCATCCCATCATTGACAAAAATGAGAAATTGAAGTCCTCTCCCCTCTACGCTAACTCAAAAATAATTTCATATTGTGAGAGGAAGTACCTACTCTATTACTTGAATGTAATTGGTAAATTATCATGCCATAGGGCAAAGATCGTCATCTATCATTTTTGGTGACATTGTGTCCTTCTATTCTTAGGCCAACATAACCAACAGCTCTCTCATATTTCACATTTTCATATCTCTGTTTCGATTCAAATCCTTATTTGGTCTAATTTTGTGACCTAATCCATACTTCAGGTTGCAAAAGGATCCCTTTTTTATCGAGATCCAAGTTGGGTCATTTAGCATATATACTCATGTTATCAATTATATCTATGACATATTGACAAACAAAAGACCCCTTGCTAGTTTATAAAGCACCCGTAAAAAGGGGGCGTCATACTTTTTTCCCTTCCTCTTCTTTGACAATTTTATTCACCCTTCCACTCCTTATGTGTGTATCAATTTCCATGTACATGGGGTATTGTCTCTTTTTCACACCCACTACTCAATCACTTCCTAATTAGTATGCATGGGAAAGGATAGAAAGAATGTATGAAGAGGTAGTATCAGGAGAAAGAGTATGAGAAAAATAATATGCATAATTTCATGCTATTTATATCTCCATGAATCTTCCTATTTGTGCTTCTAGTCATAATTGGTGTATCACTTCCCAACAAAAAATGTGCTTCATTTTGCCTACAATGCATCATTAGTGTATCTATTTTCCAATGTCACTTTGCTTCTTCATGTTCGTGTCATGATATGCATGTAGATTGCCTATCTACTCTTATTTTCAATTGGCACCACTTCATGCGATAGTGAATGATCTTATTTACAACATTCACATGTTGGGACATATATTTCTGTGTTGATTCCAGTCTTTTATTTCCTTGGGTGTTTTCTTTGTGGTGACCTTGTTGCATCTCATAAAATGGATGGTTACTTTCCAAGAATCTCATTGATATCAAGCCTACAAATATCACACCAGCAAGGTCGATTATTTGTCTAGATTTTATATTTACCAAGATACTTTATTAATATCTTCTCCTAGTTGCATTCTGCACTATCTCACGTGGTAATATGATTATTCTTGTGATATACTTGGGTTTCATTAATGGTGTCTTTCATTCCTGTCAAGCCCCCAAGACTCACATACCATTTATTGGATATAGACACAACTAGAAGAACTTTTATAGTGGGTGACACTATAACACAACAAAAAGTTTCCAAATATTCGATTCCTTCCTCTTGGTGGAATCCTTTTCCCAAAAGCATGGCCTTCAGCCGTTTTAGATAGCCATTAAGTTTAAGTTTTGTTTTTAAAACCCACTTATAGCCCACACTACCCATTTAGGTAACCTTTTGACTAGCATCCACTTCTCATTATTTTGAAGAGCAGTTAGTTTGTTTCCATAGACTCTTTCCAACCACCGTTTTAGAGTTTCTTGAATAGACTCTTTCCGTCCATTGTGTTAGAGCTGCTTGAACATGTCTTTGTGTGAATGGAACATTTATAGTGGCTAAGTCATATTTGGGATTTGATTTTACAATGCCATGTTTACCTCTTGTAATCATGGGATGTGTATTCACCTGAACTCTTTGCGGTTATGGAGTCGAGGAAGGCACTGTCATACTATATGAGTCCTCTAAATTAGGATAACCCTTCACTACAAGGTTTACATCATTAGTGATGTTACCAGAACATTCATCCACCTAATATTCTCTACAGAACTAGCTTCCATACTTGATGATCTATCAAAAGAAGTATGGTGTATTTCACTGTGAACATACACATTATAAGTAGGAGAATTTGTATTCTTTATATCATAAGTTGTGGTCTCTTAGGATGTTTCTGGATTCATGTATGATATATCATGGTGTAATGTAGATTCAGTGGGTATAATAATAATTGACTTGTTAGTAATATTCTCTACCGCATGAGCTATATCATCATAGCTATTTAGAGTGTCATCGGATCCAATCTGAAAATTGTAGGTGTGTACAACATCATTGGAATGTTGACTAGGACTTGAGTGATTGTTATATCATAAAATCCAATTCAATATGAAAACTGTAGGTGTGTACAACATAATTTAAATGTTGACTAGGACTTAAAGATTGTTTATATCATAAAATCCAATCCTCTTAGGATCATCAAACTTGCATAAGACAAGATGATTTGAATTTTTTTTAGGAGAGGTGTCTTTAATGGAAATATTCCTCCATTGATAAAACATGTTTTGAAATTAAATACATTTATTCTGAACATGTAGGCACTTGTATCCTTTATGTTATACATTGTATCCATTAATAATATACAAGGTAAGGATTTGGGATCCAGTTTGTCTCTTTTTTGATCTCATAAGTATAGGTAGGACATAGTGCCAATAATTTTGAGATGATTGTAAGATGGTTTCTCTTGATAAAGTTTTTCAAAAGGTGACTTGTTATTTAATACAAGTGAATGCAATCAATTTATCAAGTAGTTATCACTACATAAGGATTTAGCCCAGCATGGTTTGGGTAAACCAGATTCAATCATCATATTCAATCCTAATTCCACCACATGTCGATATCTTCTCTTTATTACACCATTTTGTAATGGATCGTGTGGGCATGAATGTTGGTCTACTATGCCTTTTCCATAAAAGTATTGTTTCAACTGTGTATTCACAATTTCACCACCTCCATCGCTTTGAAATACTTGAATCATATACTCAAATCAAGTTAAAACAAAATCACAAAAATATTTAGATAGGGAGAGAATATCACTTTTGAGTTTTAAGGAAATAGTAAGCCAAATCTTATACAATCAACACTAAGTAGTGCACAATATTGAAACTTACAAATAGAAGAGACATGACTTTGTGCCACACATCACAATGTATTTTATGAAAGTGATTATTTTATTTAACATGAATGTGACAAATTGGTAGTCTCCTACTTTTACTCAGCTCACAACTATTACATAAATCATTCAATTTTGTAGTTTTATTTATTATATTGTCTTAAACAACTTGATGCATAACAAATTTATTGGGATGACCAAGTCCCTTACAGCATACATCATTGAGAACTTTTTGTAATCTATTTGAGAAGAATGTTTGTCTATGTTCTTTATGAAATGAGGTAAGTTCAAACTCAATCATAGGGAGCAAGTACATTCCATCTCTACACAACCCCTTTTCCAGAATCTAATGGGTCTTTAAATCCTTAATAAGAATCACACTATCAGTAAAACTTACATAAAAAGGAAAGCTTTATGTTAGTTTAGATATAGATAGTAATTTCCTCTTGATGTTAGGAACCACAAGTATACTTTTTAGTGGTATATATGTGATATTATGAAGATGAGTGTCTCCAATGTAAGCGATAAAAATAAAATTATCATTTCCCACCATGATGGAGTCACCGCCTCGATAAACTCTCATATTGTAAATATTAGATGTGTTCTAGACCACGTGGTCGGTAGTACCTAAATCAACGTGCCATTATGTGTAGTCAACTTCATTTGTTCTCAGTGCAACAAGGGTAGTTGTATTGTTATCAATTAGGCCTTTATGTGTTTTGTTGTTCTGATAGGCATGATCAAATATATGCCAACATTTTAATGCATCATGACCTTGTTTCCCATAGATCTGAAAGAAGAGAGGAGTCATCATGGCATTCTATTGAGTGTTAATGAATCCTTTTGTTTGTTGTGTCAGAAAACCCCCTTCCCTATGATGTAAACTGAGACACATTATGTGTAGGCCTACTTCCTAAGATTCCCTACACATAGTAAGAATTCTAAGCTCTACCTCTTCCTATAAAGACACCACATCTAGTGATTGAAGCTATTGTAACTTTTTTGTTGTTGATCTAACTGTTTATCATATCAGTTCCAGGAGCATTCTTATTTGCATAGAAAACCAGAGAGTTAGATGAACCATGCTTATGAGATTTTCTTATTTCAAAATATTGTAGAAGAGACACAAGCTTAGAATATTGGGGTATAGGAGGTATGAGCACACAGATGAGAAATCCCTCATATTTGGGATCGTCTCAGACATTCAAAAGTTGTGAAAACTCTATGTTGATCTTTAAAGTGCACCCTATAGCATGTAACTGACCACAAATGACTTTGAACTGGCACAAATACACATATAGAGGATCAAATCCTTTCATGAATGTTCTTAGTTGAGACCTCAATTTGAATTCTCTAGACTGTGAGGATTGACCTTTTTTTGCCTAGAGTGGCCCATACTTCAATTGAGGTTTGCATCCAATGATTTCACCCATAACATCCTTGGTTATAGGACCTTCAATCTAGCCCTTAATAAGGTGATCAATACGTAGCCAACCTTGTATGTTGGATTAGTATCATGCAATCTAGACTCGTCTTGTATTATAAGAGGTGGATGACACTTGGTTACTTCTAAAAATCCCTTAAGACAACATGAATATGTTGTAGTTTTCACTTATGACTCCCAAAGAAGATAATTATTAAGATTGAGTTTGATTGTTAGGGAGTTTAAGACATTTAAGCCCACATGATACATGTATAGAGGAATAATAATACTTGAAGGTGAAGAAACCACTTATTCTAATTCATGAGTGATGTCATCAAGAGAAGCTAGATAGATTAAGAAATCATAAAGAACTTGATACAAATTCACATAACAAGAACACTAGAAGAAAAACATTAGAGAGAATCGATCAAGTAGATCACCCCTCCTCAGATTTGAAGCTAAGACATGCTACCAACTATGATCTTGTAGAAGCCTTGACGGATAGTGTTGGGAAAGGCGGGCATAGAGAAAGGTAGCAGAAACAAAAGTTTTATCTATCTTCATTCTCATAATAGCAAGATTGCATCAACTGCTAGAAATAGGAAAGATGATTTAACGAGTTCATACTTGGTCCTAGAGCAAGTCCAATGACTATAACTCGTTTTAGTGCAACTATCTTCTAGTTGCTCCTGGATGATGTATGTACAGCTCCTGGTCTTCACCACAAATAATAGACTCAAACGACATCTATAGACGCTCCTGGTCTCACCACAAACTGTAGGCTGATGTTGTCCTCCTAGCAGTAGACAACAACCTCCTCACCTCTAGAGAAGTCCACATAGACTACCTAGAACTCCTGTCATTCTAGTGGAATAGACAGGAAGGAGTGGTCCCTTCCGTTGGTGTACTAGTCACCAACTTGCTCTTCCATAATTGTTTCTACTTTGCTATCCCTCCCTTTAGAGGGTAGGACTTTCTCAGGCTCTCTATTGGTTACCACAACCAGAGAGGACAACAATTGTTAGAGTCAATTTAGTTGTATTCTGCAAAAGCCCCAGTACCCCTCTATTTATAGGAGGGGTTCGGGTTTGGGTTCCCAATCTCTGTGGGAGTGGAAGGGGCCAGAAGATCTTGAAATTTCACAACCTGTGACTCTCAAAATGATCAGTTGGCAACCAAACCGATCGGTTCAGATGTGAGATGGTCGGTTCACAACATGAACTGGTCATTGCGCATGTTTCCTAATTGCACATGAATTTGGAAAATCATTTCCAATTAATGCAAACATTAATTCGTTGTACGGATCTAATTGAACAAGTGAAACAAGAAATATTTCTCATGAATTTAGGAAAGCTACTAGAACCTTCGTCTCACTCACCCGAGCCGATCGGTTCACCAGGTGAACCGGTCATCTCACTCACCTGAACTGATTCACCCAGTGAGCCGATCGGACGTTGGTGCCTTATTCGTGCAGAACTCCAACCAATTCAGTTTCAATCAGCCTAATACTCCAAACAGTCATCTCAGTGGGTGAGTTGATCAATTGGCATTCCAGCCAGTTGATCTGTTGCTTGAATTGAATACCTAAACACTTTAGTAATCACTCCAATCATCATTCAATATTAAAATCCTCTTCTAGATGATTTCCTTTGTGTGTGACCCTATAGGTCCTATATCACGTTGGCAGTGAATGTCCATAACTAACTTATGACATCACAAGCAGAGAGCGGTGCCTAGTTGCACATCAGTGCTACCCAAGTGAATGGAAAGTTGGAGAATCTATGTAAGGTGTTGTAGTGATTGTATAATTCATTTATCTCTGATATCCATAATGAACTTGAGGCATGGAATCACCTCTCAACATTCAATCCATGTTCCTTGAACCAAGAGCAAATTGTCTGAGATAATGTGACCTTAATATCATATATTGATTTACATGTGCATGCACAAACATTTCTCAGTCTCACTTATCAAGTGGCCAGGATATCAAATTCCAGTAGGAGGGGAAAATCCCATATACATCACTCATAATTAGTCCCCATGTGTCAAAGCTACCCAATCATCACGTTTACAGAAACACATATTTCAAGATTACATTTGATGATGTCAAAGTATACCTAACGACATGTGAGGAGCGTAGTGATTTTAGGTCTAAGAGCCACAATCACCACCTTCACTATGAGAGATGACTATGACCACAAATAATGGTTTCCATGTATCACTCTCAAGGTGGATCTATCTGATACATTGTTCCTTAACATATATCAGTGTGCTTGGTTTGATATGCCATATCATGACTAATGAGATTTTGTCATCAACTAACCCACACTCCAGTTTTATGTGTTACTGGTGTCTATCTACCCTCCATAGTAACAACTGACTAGGGACATAATAAGAATGTACATACTCTTAGCATTCATATGATCTCATTATTCAAGTCATGTACTTGAAGACATACATCATTGAGTATTGCCATTCTTTAGAAATTCATAATATTTCCTCATTATCTCATAACTGAGTGAAACATAATGAATCGAAAGCTTGCTTTTATGATGATTAACCAAATCCTTTTATGTTATATTCCATGTCAATCATCATATGATTGGCTATCTAGGAATACCTTACCAATGCCATGTCAATCATCATATGATTGGCTCTCTAGAAATACCTTACTAACAGACTCCCACTTGCACTTAGAGCCAATCATCCACAAATCTCATTCTTAGTGATCTAAACATGTCCACCATGTTTCTGCTGTGCAAGTGCTAATCTAGCGGGTTAGCAACACTTTGCTATTAGTCGGTATACTACATGTTTCTTTTATCTCTTCTCTATGAGATGAAACCACCGTAATATGGCACCTGACATTCCTTGCCTAACAAGTAGCTCTATTGTGGTCACAGTATCACTATTGAGTTATCAATGGTTGGAACATCCATAAATTCATCATATGAACTTTTAGATCCATACAGTATCACTATGTGTTCATAACACAAGTATACTCAGCTTCTATTATAGAATAGAATTAATTGTTATTAGTTTGGAACCCTTACAACTAACAACAATTTTCTTTTAAATCAAACATATTTTATTTCGGTCACTTTGTCATTTCAGAAGCTTGCATCGGTATAACCCTTTACATCCAACTCTTCCTTTATTGCTATTTCTATTTACTAGCAATCTATCGTCAAGTACTTCTCAAGTGCTAATGGATATCTTTAATGACATTCCAATAACCCTTATTGGATTTTGATATCATATTGTCATATCCAATACATACAAGATTATATGGGATAAATACATTTATAACATTCATGATACATTCGTTGCTACAACCTATGGCATCTTAATCATGTCATTTCCATTCTTCATAAGAATTGGAACATATGGTTCATGAGATACTAATTTGGATCCTCTCTTATTAAATCCTTCTGTGTCAAACTTTTTAAACATGTTGTTATTGTATGCGCTCTATGTTGTCAAACATTGAAGAATTATCTCTATAGGTCTTGATCCTTATCTCATAGGACGTTTCACCTAATCCTTCATTACTAAAGGTGTTTTCCATGCCAGCTCTCAATATTCACAATATGGAGACGTTATTCATCATCATATGTGGAATAAGCATATATGCTCCCATTAAATCTTTTGTAATCACATATTTCATCTTTTATCTTGATTCAAGTCAAACTCTTTGACTATCTTATCAAGTTAAAATATCCCATCTCTGAGATGCTTGTTTCAACCCCAGATTGAACTTTGTAGTTTATAGACTTTATTTTCATCCTTGAAGTTATAAAACCTTGAGGTTGTGTCACATACACATCCTCTATTATATTCCTTTTAAGGAATCTAGTTTCAATCTTCATATGCCAAATCTCATAGTCTATTTTAACTACAACAACTAGCATGACAATTGGTAAAGGAATGTCTACCATATTCAACAACTTGAACTAATTTGAAAACTTTTCAACCAATTCGTCCTTTCATGTTGTCCATGGATGTCTTTGCAATAAGACCCTACAACACCCTTTAGGTATTACCCCTTTAGGTGGCACTACCAAGGTCCTACCTTGTTAGCTTACATTGACCCCATAATGGCCATGCACCATTACTCAGATTATGGTACTCATTAGCTTCTAGTTGATTAGTTTGCTCATCTTGTCATGACCAACCTATCTTAGTTTTTGGATTCTCAGACATCTTCTACTAGAACTTATTTTGTTATGTGTCATATGATGAACTTGAGATTCCACAACAACTTGTGATTCTCTTAGTTATCATTGTACCCTTTTGTTGACCTCGAACATTTTGAGTTATACACTAACTCCCACTCATTCTTTAGGAACTTAGTTATCCTATTTAACAAAACATTTTTTATTACTGGATTGGTATTAGCAGTAACATTCAACAATGGTTTGTGGATAAACCTTTTCAAGAAACCTCTTTCTTTAGGTTTCAATCCTTAAGACATATCGAGGCATTCCCTAAATCATATCATATATGATGTCTTATAAATCATTCAGATGGTACATCATTTAGTGATAGGTATGATATTTATGAGGATACAAGAAGATTAGATTAATTGAGAATTATATCATCACCCATCATGCTATAATTCCTTCATTCTGACACATCATAATGTTCAGATGGATTTGACTTGTGATACACTATCATAGTTCTATCTTGAAGGTTCTCAAGCTATTGATGTAAACTATCTCAACGTTTGATCTCAAAAAAAATTCTTAATACTTTTATCAAAGTTATATTTCATTTATAATTTGCTTGAACACTTCAAGAATTCATGTTTCTATTTTACTGAGTACATATCATCATATTACCAGTAAATGAAATGAAGTATAAGTAACTATCTATAACATTCATTCCCAAAGATCTTCATGCATCATATGTATGAGGTCAAGTGGAAGTCTTATCCTCACACTATATTTAGTAAAGGATGTTATGTCATGTTGTGCGTAAGTAAGACTTGCATATTTCCTTAGGTTGAATAACCAAAGGAGTCTAGATTAACATCAATATGTGTTCTAGAAATGAATTTCTTATACATACGTCCAAGGTGACTATTGCTAATGATTTTTGAGTTATCAATTATAATCCTTTGGTATTAACATTATAAATATTCATCTTGATATTCTTTCGTATAAAGACCATTAAATATTCAAGCATTGTCATATAAGATCATATCTTTTTGAGAAAAAAACATCAACAACTCACTTTATTGATTTACCATCCTTGTCATACAAGATGCTTAAAGTAAATGTTTCTATTTATTGGCATAATGAAATAGTAGTTCAACTAACTCTATTACATGGCCACTAGGATAAGATAAATTTAAATATAGGCTAAATATTCAACAACTCTTGCTCTGCCTTATCCATATCTGTCCTTTCATGAAGGCCTTTACTTCTTGTTAGATCTTGCACTTCAAGTATGTCAGATCCCTATATGGTATCATATACCAAGAAGTAAGCAATCAAATTTATCTTATAATGTTTATACCTGAAGTGGAGGACTCAGTGCCTTCCTTCTTATTCTTCTTTAGTTCCTCTAACTAGAGTGGGTAGTTTCTTTTCCAATGTCCTGGCAGTGACAATGGTGACAATCACCTCTTTTCTTCACTCCTCCTTTTGCCTTGAGATATGAAGACTTGGGCTTCTGGACAACTTTAGAACTCATTTTGGCTTTGGCTTTACCTTTGCCTTTATACTTCCCTTTGTCTTGTCAATTACCATCAAAAACTTGGGCTTGTCTTTCTTCATTTGTGCATCATTTGTTCTCAACATGCCCAACAACTCTGTCAACAATTTGTCAAAGTCGTTCATGTTGTAGTTCATGACAAATTGACTGTATGACTCTGGCAGGGACTGTAGAATCACATCAGTGTCTAACTCTTAACCCAAGGAGAATCCCAGTCTAGATAGGTTCTCCACATACCCAATGAGCTTGTGTACATGAGGATCTACTGGGTCTCCTTCTGCCATGTTACATTTGAACAACGCCTTGGAGACATCGTATCTCTCTTGTCTTGTCTGATCTTGGAACATGTTCTTGAGATGTGTGACCATTCCAATCACATCCATGTTCTCATGCGGCCTCTGCAACTCATAGATAATGGAGCATAGCATCATACATTTGACATCTACTACATCTACAATATGCTTTCTGTAAGCATCCTTGTCATCCCTTGGTGCATTTAGAAGGGATTCATCTAGTTCTGGCATCTCCAGGACATAGAGATTGAGCTCCTATGTGAGAACAATTCTCAACATCCTAAACCATTCATGGAAGTTGTTCCTATTTAGCTTGTCCTTCTCAAGGATCGATCATACAGAAAATTGATTATTGTTCGTTGCCATTTATTTCTATAAAAGAATTTGAATTTTTTTCAGAAAAACTTAATATTGATATGATTTGATATGATAAAATTAATGATATTGATTAGGTTTTTAATTAACTATCACTCTCATTATTTTGATCAAGTTGACATCCCTCAAGTATCAATTCAGAAATTTGCAGTGAATAATTTTTCTAATAAGTAAGATCCAACATCGCAATAAATAATCAACCATTAAGGTAGAAAATTTACCAATTACATCATATGAAATTCTTGATAGATTATATGTGAAACTCCTTACCATAATTATTTGTATGCCTCTAGGTCTAGTTCTAAGAACCACTGGTTAAGCCTGACCAAAAGCACAAACAATAATAATGCACCCCGCTTTGGTGGCACCTACATTCTTACCATCACACTTCCACGAGATAGACGGTGCATCATGCTTTGGCATAACCTATGCTTAGTAGATCAAGCTTTTCATGTGTTCCTCTTATTGGAAAGCATCTTAGACTTAATATGTTTGATTTAAGGATTTATATATATCATATATATACATATACTGTATCCAACCATCACATATATATTACGTATCATATACATATTATATCCCACAATGTGAACATGCAATATAAAACAAAAGGCAGTGGTTATGGTCATGTCTACTGTACTTCCTTAGAGCCACAAGGAATTACTACCACTTAGGTCAATAATTACATTACATGTATGAACCCATTGTTGGTGTAGATTTGTGCTTGCCAATCTGAGTTGATCGGTTCAACCCTCAAACTAGCCGTCTTTCCTCTTGGTTGGTCGGTTTGTCACCTGTAATAGTCATTTGGCCTCCCATCCAATAGATGTTTGGATACCTCCAGGTGATCAGTTGGGTCCACCAGGTGATCATCTCATTCCTACAGTCTATCCTCCTCGGTCCTCCAGTCGGACAACTCGATCCTGTGAGACGGTCGGCTAACCTGATGTTGATTGCCATCTTTGTCATTGCAAGAAGGAAAACTATCATATTGCTTATATTATTAAATTGTAAAGAGAAACCTCAAGTTACATTCAAGGGGAGTAAAGGCAGGAGAGAGTTAACTTTACATTGGGAATAAGGAGGTAGAGGCTTGGTATACAAACTGAGGTAAAATAGGAATAAAAACCAAACCATCCAATCCACACACAGATATTAGGTTATTGGCCATAACCATGCTACACATCTACCGTCAAAATCACTTTTAGGATGATGTGTGTAAATTGCATATATATATATATATATATGAGATCGTTTTTAATACCCGCGCGGGTACGTTAGCTATTCTACCCGTGCTCGGACTAGCGGTGGCTTCGGTCGTAAATAATGTGTTTTGGCCCTTTCTCCCTGTTTTGCCGCATAGTCTCCGTTCCCTTTCCTCCTCCGGCTTTGTCCTCGACCTCTCCGACCGGTTGTCCTTTGTGTAGAATATGCTCCTGTAAAGACCGCAAAGTCCGTAGTATTATACCTGAATATGCTACCAGATCGATAGTGAGAGGATCGACTTCCTTCTTGTTCCATCTGCCCCAAATCTCGCCGCATACAAGAGCAAATATGTCGTCATCGTCTAGCACAAACCACAACACCATGATCAGGTCCCCTTATCGGTTCCCAGACTTCTTCATCCTGACAACCACGTTCGGGGCGGCGCAACAGTGGCTAGATGGAGAGCATCTGTGAAGACCTATCTCGGTGCACAATACGCAAGATCAAATGGGATCCGTAAGAAATCCAGCGCACTGCAAAGTGCTCCTAGAGACAGAACTCGCCAGCACCAAAGCACTTCCCGTCCCGGCTAGCGTTTAGCGTGTCGATTCAATTCATCGACTGCCATGTCATAAAGTCGACTGTAGAGGCCTGAAGATACGTTTTTTGATGGTACCAATCCAGAATCAATTTCAGCAAAAAGGATTGATATTTGGGGAAAGTATACAAACTCAGATATCCGAAACCAATTTTACATATTGGCGGAGACGGTTAACTACCTGTTGTTGACAACTAGAAAGCACTGCCAAGACAATACTAAGTTTAGCTACAATCTACTGAATGGAGAGCCCCGTATGGACCCCTGATTTGTATGTGTAGAAATACTGAAATTAGGCCAGAGAGATGTGGAATCTATTCTATATTCTTCTGTATAATTTGGTTAGCGTCACAGTGGAAATTATTTCAGTACATTACGTTCTTTTTCCTACTCTTGGAAAAGGTTTGTTAAAGAAAGGAAAATCTGTAATATTTCCACTCTTCTTCGTTCAGATCCCATAGGACAACACTATTTAGATGGAAGTTTAAAATTTTAACTTGAAAAGAAAACAGAAAATGAAAATAAAGACGTTTGCTTTTGTCTACTTTGCGTTTTGTCACTTGGTAATTGATTCCATTATGGGGAGGACAGAATTAATAACACCGTAAACTAGTTGTTGTGATGCATATTGTTAAGTGTATGCAAGTGTGTATCTTATTATACAATTCAGTTCGTATATTTTATGAAGGCATGTTTGACTTCTGTAATTTCTAAGCACTGATTCTGAAGATCAATCTTATTATACAATTCAGTTCGTATATTTTATGAAGGCATATTGTTAAGTGTATGCAAGTGTGTATCTTATTATACAATTCAGTTCGTATATTTTATGAAGGCATGTTTGACTTCTGTAATTCGCCTTTATCTCAATCCCTTCTTGTTCAATGTGTCTGTCTGGTCAACATTATGCATGAGACACTTCTATCGGGCTCTCCGCATATTATTATTACGTTGACAGTGTTGTGTTTGATTGAATGCCAACGTGATATGTCCATCCATGATGGACTACATTGGAACCTACATTACGGTTGACTCTTGCCTATTATTGTCCATATTACAGATGACACTTACTTATTATAATATGAGTATCTATATTGCAAATTTGTCTCCTACATTATGGTTGGCTCTTGCCTGTTACAATGTGACTGTCTATATGACATATGACACTTGCTTAATACAACATGACTATCCATATTACAAAATTGTCACCTACAATACAGTTGCCTCTTGCCTATTACAATGGTTGGCTCGTAGTGTTGGTTCAGTTACTCGCAGTGTTGGTTCAGTTACTCGGAGCGGTTGTTCAGTTACTCGCAGGGTTGTTCACTTACTCGCATCATTTTTCCAGTTACTCGCGAGCTTTCTTCAGTTACTCGCAGTGGTTTTTCAGTTACTCGCAGTGTTTTTTTCAGTTACTCGGAGTGGTTGTGATAGTTACTCGCATTGTTTGTTCAGTTACTCAGAGAGGGTTGTTCAGTTACTCGCAGTGTTTGTTCAGTTACTCACAGAGGGCTGTTTAGTGGCTCGTAGTGTTTGGTCAGTTACTCGCAGAGGGTTGTTCAGTTACTCGCAGGCTATTTTGAGTTACTCGCAGTGTTTTTCAAGTTACTCGGAGCGGCTGTGACAGTTACTCGTAGGCTATTTGAGTTACTCGCAGTCCCTTTTCAGTTACTCGTAGTCCTTATTCAGTTACTCGCAGTCCTTTTCCAGTTACTCGTAGTGTTTTTCAGTTACTCCAGGGTTGTGATAGTTACCCGCAGCGATTGTTCAGTTACTCAACCTATGAGTAACTGTGAAACACTACGAGTAACTATGACAACAATGCGAGTAACTGAACGAGCACTACGAGTAACTCAAATAGCAGTTAGAGTAAATGTGAAAACAATACTAGTAACTAAAAAAGCACTACGAGTAACTGTGACAACCCTGTGAGTAACTGAACGAACACTACGAGTAACTCTAACAACAATAAGAGTAATTGTGATAGCCTAGAAAAGAAACACTATGATTCAAACTCAGTTACTCTTATACTTTCTAAGAGTAAATGTGACAACACTAAGAGTATCCATTGCACACCCATACGAGTAAATGAATTAAAAGTAACAAAATGCTTGAGTAACTGAAAAGTAATGCTTGAGTAACTGAAATTAATTCTTGAGTAACTGAGAGTAATGCTTGAGTAACTGAGACTAATGCTTCAGTTACTCGCATTGTTTTTTCAGTTATGCTTTGAATGTTGTAAGAGTAACTCTGAAACCACTACGAGTAACTGATACAACCATGCGAGTAACTGAACTGAAAGTAACAGAATGCTTGAGTAACTAAAAAGTAATGCTTGAGTAACTGAGAGTAATGCTTGAGTTAATGAGAGTAATGCCTGAGTTACTCGGAGCGGTTGTTCAGTTACTCGCAGGGTTGTTCAGTTACTCGCAGCGTTTTTCCAGTTACTCGCGAGCTTTCTTCAGTTACTCACAGTGTTTACTCGGAGCATTTGTTCAGTTACTCGGAGCATTTGTTCAGTTACTCGGAGCGGTTGTTCAGTTACTCGCACGGTTGTTCAGTTACTCATAGTGTGATTCAGTTACTCACAGTGTTGATACAGTTACTCGCAGGGTTGTTCAGTTACTCGCAACGTTTGTTCAGTTACTCGCAGGCTATTTGAGTTACTCACAGTATTGATACAGTTACTCGCAGCGTTGGTTCAGTTACTCGCAGTGTTGGTTCAGTTACTCGCAGTGTTGGTTCAGTTACTCGGAGCGGTTGTTCAGTTACTCGCAGGGTTGTTCAGTTACTCGCACATTGAAAAAACCATGCGAGTAACTGTAATAGCAGTTAGAGTAACTGCGAAAACACTGCGAGTAACTATCACAACCCTATGAGTAACTGAACAAATAATGTGAGTAACTGAAAAAAGCATGCGAGTAACTGAAACAAGCATGTGAGGAACTGAACACTACAAGTAATGGTTGAGTAACTGAACAAACACTGTGAGTAACTATTACAAACCTACGAGTAACTGAACAAACACTGCGAGTAACTGTCACAACCCTGTGAGTAACTGAACAAACACTGTGAGTAACTGAAAAACCATGCGAGTAACTGAAAAAACCCTGCGAGTAACTGTCACAAACTGGCGAGTAACTGAACAAACATTGCGAGTAATTGTCACAACCCTATGAGTAACTGTCACAATCCTGTGAGTAACTGTCACAACCCTGGAGTAACTGAAAAAACCCTGCGAGTAACTGAACAAACATTGTGAGTAACTGTCACAACCCTGTGAGTAACTGTCACAACCCTAGAGTAACTGAAAAAACACTGTGAGTAACTCAAAAAGGACTACGAGTAACTGAATAAACCATGCGAGTAATTGTCACAACCCTGGAGTAACTGAAAAAACTCTGTGAGTAACTGAAAAAGGACTACGAGTAACCGAAAAAGGACTACGAGTAACTGTGATCAATTCTTGAGTAACTGAAAGTAATGCTTGAGTAACTGAGAGTAATGGTTGAGTAACTGAAAAAACCCTGCGAGTAACTGTCACAACCCTGGAGTAACTGAAAAAACACTACGAGTAACTAAAAAAACCCTGTGAGTAACTGAAAAAGGACTACGAGTAACTGAAAAAGGACTACGAGTAACTGAGATTAATTCTTGAGTAACTGAAAGTAATGCTTGAGTAACTGAGAGTAATGGTTGAGTAACTGAAAAAACCCTGTGAGTAACTGTCACAACCCTGGAGTAACTGAAAAAACACTACGAGTAACTAAAAAAGGATTACGAGTAACTGAAAAAACACTGCGAGTAACTGTGACAATACTGCGAGTAACTATGACAATAATGCGAGTAACTGAAAAAACCCTGGAGTAACTGAAAAAACACTGCGAGTAACTGAAAAAGGACTACGAGTAACTGAAAAAGGACTACGAGTAACTGAGATTAATTCTTGAGTAACTGAAAGTAATGCTTGAGTAATTGAGAGTAATGGTTGAGTAACTGAAAAAACCCTGCGAGTAACTGTCACAACCCTGGAGTAACTGAAAAAACACTACGAGTAACTAAAAAAGGATTATGAGTAACTGAAAAAACACTGCGAGTAACTGTGACAATACTGTGAGTACTTCAGAGGGAGGTGAGATGGGTTTAGAGTGAGGCGGTTCCATGAGAACTCAGTCTGTCGGAGGTCGCCAGACCATGTGGTAGCCGTGGCTTCTGGATCAGAGTAAGCTGAAGTAGAGAAGAAAGGGGCCCTGGACACAGTTGGCGTGGATGTCAAGAGTGATGTCAATGGTGATATAGCAAAAGGATAGCTATCTGCCTTGTTTCCCTCTCCTCCACCTACGGCCCAACTCCTATTCTTCATGTGACATCATCCATATCACCTATCATCAAGTACCCCTTGAACCCCAACCAACCATAAGAGTAATTGTAAGAACACTAAGAGTAACTGTGACATCAAAGAAGAGTAACCCTGTGATTCAAAAAAGTAACTCTTATACTTTGTAAAAGTAACTCTAACAGAGGAAGGTAAAACACAAATCACAAAAAGTAACTTTATCGTTATTTTTCATGCCATATAGTTTAAATTATGACGCAAAGTTAATTTTTGAGTCTAATTGTCAAGTTGAATTATTACACCTAAAGGTGTTGCATATTGACTTTGATTTGGTATCACCTTCCTAGACATGTACTCTCTTTGATTAGATCATCACGAGTTGTCAAAAATAATGAAAAGTCAACTTTTCCACCCACATTAGAACAATCAGAAATCACGGGATGCCATAAGAAATAAATAAGATAACTCTTTGTAGAAATTAACGACTCGTAATTCGCATTTATATGCTATATTGAGAACAATACAATACATACTGACATTTCATCGAGCAACTACAGGGCATTGACGAAGTTTTAAAAAAGGGACTTAGACCAAAAAGATACAACACATACCATAATGAAGGAGGAACTATGCAACGAAAGATGAGATTAGGGGAAAACCCAATATCATCATATCTCGGACCCTTATTGTAGAAGAAACATAGTTTGCAAAAGGATGGAAATCAGTGCAACTTGATAAATTTGAACGATTTACATTACTTTGTTATATTTACAGATGGAGCAAACCTGGCGCACACGGCACAACAAAAGGAGACGGTAGGAAGGGAGCATCTACATAAGATTGTTTATAGACAATTCTAATACAGCCTACGAATGAAAGGAAAAACAAAGAAAAACAGCGCAGCAGGTGATCTTCCGATCTGGGAGGACCATTTGAAAAAGCACACATCACTCAAAACGGACCGAGCAGATCGGCGTCTTCCTGTGTTCCTCCGCTACATTCGACGCCCGTATAGTTATAGCGTTCTGCATTTTTTTCTTTAGAAAATTACCTGAAAAGCCGTTATCAGTTATAGTGTTCTGCATTTTTTTTTCTTTATCATATTTGTGTGAATCTAATCAAATACCTCATGTACATTCTAGTGAAACATGTAAGAATTTTTTATAAAGATTCTCTTATTATATTCTTGAGCAAAATTTTGTAAGCAAAAATTCAGATCAACAACTTTGTACAATAGATTCATAAATCAAAAACTCACTACAGAACCCCTACAACCAATTATCATTGCAAGTTACTTCTGAACACCTAACTTGGAGCAAAATTTTGTAAGCAGAAATTCAGATCAGCAACTTTGTACAATAGCTTCATAAATCGGAAACTCACTACATAACCCCTACAACCAAAGCAACTCACTACAGAACCCCAACAATCCCAGAGCATCGTGGGCCTGCCTCAATGTCACCGTCCCGGATGAGCTGCTAGTCAGTCTGGATGCGTAATCAATCATCGTCGAGGTCATGTCCTGGTGCATCGCCAGTAGGTTGTCAGAACCAGGGAGCTTCCCTCGAGGACCCACATCGTAGATCAGGTTCGTATGTGGAGTCGTCGTGTTCAGCTGGAATGCCAAGTACAACCTCAACGATTGGGACACGATCACTGGGGTGCCTACTAATGGCAACAACCCTTGGTCCGGCGGGCAGTCGCTACCTGACCCTGTGCCGCCGAGGTAGTACTGCTTGGCGGTACCGCCAGATGTGCCGGAACTCCACCCTCTCATTGCACAGGACCCCACCATCTTCCCGTTGTTGGAGAACCCGACGGAGATGTACGCGTTGTTGTCCGGTGCATATAGCACAAAGCTCCACAGACTCAGGCCGGACTACTTGTACGGGAGCGTGAAGTCCTTCTTGGGCCAGGCAGAGTTTCATTTTGGAAACGACACCAATTTAGGAGAGTCGGGTACTCTTTCGGAAGGAGACGAATTGGGGAAAAGTCAGGAAGCATATCCACGGGATGAAGGGGGGTGCGATATATTCAGATGGAGATGGTGGCATGTGGTTGGTGAAACAATTCCAGAAACGTTGCCGGAGTCAAGGAAGGGAATAGGTTCAGCAGAAGGTATTGAAGGTTTATACGACGGTCGATGAAGCAACTGAGTCCAAAGTCACGGACACAGGAAGAACTCTCATTAGTATATTTACAATCGGTGCCACCGTCTTTCCATCACGGGTAACTTAGACAACGTACCCGCGCGGGTATTAAGAAAGTAGCCTATATATATATATATATATATATATATATATATATATATATTGTTTATTCAATGCCCGTGCGGGTATGTTCATTTGGCTACCCGTGCTTGAATACACGGTGGCACACTTATGTAAATATTAACCAGATAATGAACGACGTTACGACTCGGCCCCAGGCGTTGGCTCATCTCTGTAGCTACTTGATGCTACTGGTAGGAGGCTCGCCGACTTCACCGCCGCTCTAGACCTGCCTTTCCAGTTCAGACCTTTTGAAGGGAAAATCGGCCACGTTACTCATCTAGCAGAACTGCTGGGCGACGACGCGTACGATGATGAAAACAGACACAAAAACGACGAGATCACCGTCGTCCATTGGACCCACCACTGCCTCTACGACGTCACGGGCTCCGACCTTCGTACCGTCCAGCTGCTCCGAGCCATCCGGCCCAGGCTGATCACCATCGTCGAGCAGGACCTCTGCACGGGCACTGACAGCACCGGCGGATTTCTCGGGAGGTTCATCGAGGCGCTGTTGAGGCGTTCGTCCACCCGAGCTACTCGATACCGATTACAGGGTGCTTCCAGCCCATCTTCAAGAGGATCGTGGACAAAGCCATCAGTCTCCTTGCCTCCGTGCAGGGGCTGGAGATTGATAAAGACGCAGACTTTGGTGCTGAGGTGAACGCGAGTGATACTCGAATAATAGCATTCTACACACAGAGGGGTTAAGGCTGCATGAGGATGCTTGTTTGGCCTTCTATCGGGCGCTTGACATTGCCCCTCTCTTGTTGGGGACTATTTTTTGATCTCTTTGCCTCCAGTTCTAGTTCGTCACGTTAGTTTCCTCTTAGAGATTTCAGAACATCTTTCTCTAATTTATAACTCGAGTTCTAGTTAATTTAGTTCTAGATCTCATTTCTATGAAATTTGTAGTACTTTTCTCCTTTCATTTCAGTAGATCTGATTAACCGATGAGGTTACTGCCCTTTTTCGGTACCCTCTCTTATTGATCAATCATTGTTTTATTTTCTACTACAGATCCACATATCTACTTTTGCACACCCGACCTCTGTTCCTTGATTTTAGTTCAGAACAGATCCTCGGTACATGGTTGTAATTTGACATAATTTGGTTCTAACTCTGTGTGTGTGATTTTGTGTCGTTTCAGACAATGTGGCGGTTGTAATATGTGCTGACCTTACTTAAGTAAGGAACTGTTTGGATATTGTGGTTTATATTGAATGCAGTTGCTTAACCGTTTGTACCATATAGTTACTTTATGTGTCCTGTTGTTACTTTCAATGTCATATAATTACTTTTTGTGTCATATAATTACTTTATGTGTCCTGTTGTTACTTTCTGTGTCATATAATTACTTTCAGATCATATTGTTAGAGATCCACTGTTGATGGTGTTAGATAGTTATTTTTTGTACCATATAGTTACTTTGTGTCCTATTGTTACTTTCAGTGTCATATACTTACTTTGTGTCATATAGTTACTTTTTTTATCATAAAGTTACTTTTTTAATAACGCAAGCACATTTAGAAGTCAGAGCAAACACGCAGACAAAGACATATATATTTTATTACTTTTGATGACTCAACTGTACTTTTTGTGTCGCATAGTTACTTTTTTATACTATCTAGTTACTTTTTGTGTTGCATAGTTACTTTTTTATACTAACTAGTTACTTTCTATAGCGCATAGTTAGTTTTTATACCAAATAGCTAATTTCTATACCCTTATGTCAAAATGGGTTTACTATCTATGTCGCATAGTTACTTTATGTAAGGCATAATTACTTTCTATGCCTATATAATTACTTTTTATACCATATAGTTACTTTTTTATAGTAAAAGTAGTCATATTGCATAAGGCATAAGAGAATAGTTTTAACTTTACGACTCCCTTGGATCCCTTGCAAACCAATGTGATTGTGTATGCATCGCAACCGTCACTGTATACCATAAGGACGGGTATACAGTGCCTATGTGTTGGTACATCAGGACACAAAAATAACATAAAAGTAACATCTAAAAGTAACATCAGGACACAAAAATCACTGTATGATATAAAAAGTAACTATCTGACACCAAAAGTAACACCAGGACATGAAAAGTAACTATATGATATAAAAAGTAACTATCTGACACTAAAAGTAATACGAAGACATAAAAAGTAACTATATGGTAAGAATAGTTAGTATCTTACATTAAAATAACATAATCATAAAAAGTAACTATCCGACATTGAAAGTAATACTAGGACACAAAAAGTAACTACATGGTAAGAAAAATAACTTTGTATACATAGGCATTGTGGATGTAGTGCCTATGTGTTGTATCCATCTTTGGTTTCAGTAATCTAAATCCGTGTCTTTGTCGTGTAGGGCTCTGTCGTTGGCTTGGAGAATATGCCACGTCTAGATAATTTGACATATATTTTGAATTTATATATGGCCATTCATTCATTGCCCGCGCGGGTAGCCTGGATTTTGGCTACCCGACAGCCCAAAAAGTAACTCTCCTAGCTAAGAAAGTAACTCTGTTGTAAAAAAAGTAACTATGGTGTCAAAAAAGTAACTCTGCTGGTAAAAAAAGTAACTCTAAACAAAATATACAGCATATATATAAGGACGGGTTTTTTTGATTTTGGAGGGGCAAATGATATTATTTTTGGCTAAATTTTTTTGGAGAGCTTGACAAAATAATCCTCTACAATTGCGAAAAAAAATTTAAAAAAATGATTGGAAGGGTGGGCGGGTAGCTACCCACGCGGGCAATAAAGATGGGCCCTTTATATATTGTATCTTTGAAATTGATTGAAGTGTCATGTACCAAGAGCTTATGTAAGAAAAATATATAATTGTATATATATTACAAGGACGATTTATTGGGGTGTACCACGTTGCACTGATTGGATTTGCTTCTATATCCAATGGTTGGGTATGAATGGCGTTATCTCCATTAGTTTCATATATATTAGTAATCGAATTTTTACTGGTCATGATCAAATGTTACGTTTTATGTCAAATAGTTAATTTTCATACCACACAGTTACTTTGTATACCACATAATTACTTTCTTGTGAGCTTTTAGTGTGTATTTTTGCAATTGAGTCTGTGACCTTGTTACTTTGTATATCACATATTTACCACACTACACTCATTTATGTACCATATAGTTACTTTCTGATTGACTTTGTTACTTTTTATGACCTATTGTTAGATTCTATAACATATCGGTACAATAGATACTTATTTTTATGTCTCATTATAATTACATCACACAAAGCATATCATGCCATGTAGAAAGTATTACATTTAACCATTAATATACATTTACCGTGTAACATACTCTAGTGTCAAAATAGTTACTTTTTATGTCACAATGTTACTATATATGTGTGAAATAGTTCTTTTTTATGATTAATAGTTACTTTATGTGTGAAATACTTACTTTATTTGTTAAGTAGTTACTATTTCAACCAATAGTTATTTTGTGTGTGGAACAACTACTTTTCACGTGATCAATACCTCACATAGATCAAGTATACTTTTTAAAAAACAAAGAAAATCTTGTTCGAGAAGATGATTTTCTAATGTGTCAATCGTTGTTAGAGTAGACTATCATGACAACAATGGGAAAGAAGCGCTAGCCACTACAGGCTCTTACTTTGAAATAGCACATCCGTTGAGTTGGAGTTCCTCAATTAGTTTATAGTCAAATTTTTGACTCGTACAAAACTATACATCTTAATAGGGGGAAAAAATGAACTGCGTGCACGGACAGCGGAAAGGAGGAAAAAGAGTAGGGTAAAAAAAAAAAAGACCCAACTAAATGGCACGTTACTAAAGCTCTATTGGAAGAATTGTTCCGGATGAAATTCTCCAACAGAAATCGATTATCACAACAAGAAAAATAGAGTTGAGGAGTCATTGTTCATCGGATATCAGAATAAGGCCCATAATAATTGAATAAATTATACTTTCTTGGGCAACAATCTTGTGACACATGAAGCTATCCGTAATTAATTAACACTTTCCCTACAACGATCACTTTGTCAAACCACATCCAACTTTGTCGAATCACTCTGTAGAAATGTTTGCACCGAAATCAGGCCTGGCCAACTTCATATCCAGGCAGGCACCGATATGCTCCTTCATCCGCTTCTCAAACAATACATATACACAGGTAGACAACGTTGGTAGAAAGTGGTAGCAAAGTAAGTCTTTGTCGACTCCAAGTTCAGTGAGCAGCAGGGCGGCAAGACCAAGACCTATCCAGGAGCAATTGAGCCAAACAGTGTTGGCAGAGAACCTGACCAAGATAACCTGGATTCTCACCCTGCCACTGGCAATGGAGTCGCAAAGTGGAAGGGACCATTAGGGACCTGGAACTTCAGGTAGTGCTTGCGGTCTGGAACTTCAGGTAGTGCTTGCGGTCATGTCCTATGTCGGTGTCATTACTCTGCCTTCTTGCCAATGTGCCAGACCAGACTGGAGGAGGTAGTCGGTGATTGTGAAGGTAATGGTGGGATCCTACTGTTATCACGGTAGTTCCACCCTGGACGGCATAGCACAATCATGATGTGAGGGCCTTATTCTAGGGAGGAGCGGGGAGCTGGTCACCGTGTGGGTGGCAGATCTCGCTCAGCAGGGCCGCGGCGGCATAACGGTGATGGCAAAAGAACAATAGAATCACAGTCTTAGACGGAAAAATTGAGAATCCGCGTCTTTTATTAACTGGTTCCTTTCTGATCCGCGAATTTTGCTGGAAGGGTAGCAATCACTCATTACCCGCACGGGCAATAAAAACAATCCCATATATATATATGTATATATATATATATATATATATATATATATATATATATATATATATATATATTAGTTTGGGATTATGTGGTCTTTGATCAGATACACATATGAGACAGTTTAAATATTCAAAATCATATGAAATAAATAAAGAACAAAATAAAAAAATCTGGTCATATCAATTATCCCAAAACATAGTAAATTGATGTGGCTCTGATACCACTGTCAGAAATATGGGCATATAGAAAGGTAGTAGAAACAAAAATATTATCTGTTCGTATTTCCATAACAACAAGATCATTTCAATTATTATGAAATAGGAAAGATGGTTTAACAAGTTCATACCTGGTACTAGAGCAAGTCCAACAACTACAATTTGTTTCAATGCAACTATCTTCTAGTTGCTCTTAGACAGTGTATGTGCAGCTCTTAGTTTTCACCACAAATGGTAGACTCAAACGACGTCTATAGCATCTCCCGGTCTTGCCACGGATAGTAGATTGACATTGTCCTCCTAGCGGTAGACAATAACCTCATCGTCTCTAGGGAAGTCCACACGGACCACCTAGATTTCATGTCATTCTAGTATAACAAACATGAAGGAGTTGTCCCTCCCATTGGTGTACTAGTCACCAACTTGCTCTCCCATAATTGTTTCTCCCTTGATGTCCCTGCCTTTAGCGAGTAGGACTTGCTCGGGCTCTTTATTGGTTTCCACAACCAGAGGAAACAACAATTATTAGAGGCAATTAAGTTGTATTCTGGGAAGCCCCCAACACCCCTCTATTTATAGGAGGGGTTAGGGTCTGGGTTCTCAATCTGTGTGGAAGTGGAAGGGACCGAAAGATCTTGAATTTTCACAACCCGCGACTCTCAAAATTATCGATTGGCAACCAAACCGATGAGTTCAAACGTGAGATAGTCGGTTCATGGTGCGAAGTGGTCCTTTTGCCTATTTCCTAATCACACATGAATTTGGAAAAATTGTTTCCAATTAATGCAAACAGTAATTATTTTTACCAATAATATTTAACAAGTGGAATGAGCAATCTTTCTCACGAATTCAGGAAAGCTACTAGAACCTTCGTTTGGCCCAACCGAGCCGATCGGTTCGCCAAATGAGTTGATCAGTTGGTGCCTTACTCATGCAGAACTCCAGGAAATTCAGTTTCAATCAGTCTGACACTCCAAATGGTCGTCTCAGTGGGTGAGCCGATTGGTTGGAAGTTCATTCAGCTGGTTTGTTGCTTGAATTGAATACCTAAACACTTTATTAATCACTCTAATCATTCAAGATTAAACTCCTCTTCTAGATGAGTTCCTTTGTGTGTGACCCTATAGGTCACATATCACATTGGCGGTGAGTGTCCATAACTAACTTATGACATCACAAGCAGAGAATGGTGCCTAGTCACACATCAGTGCTACCCAAGTGAATGGAAAGTTGGACAACAACTTAAAACTACAAAATATGTGTGAGTTGTTCAGTGATTGCATAATTACTTTGTCTTGAATATCCATAATGAACTTGAGGCATGGAATCATCATTCTATCAACACTCAATCTATGTTCCTTGAACTAAGAGCATACTATTTGAGATAATGTGACCTCATTAACATATATTGATTCACATGTGCATGCGCATGCATTTCTTAATTTTGCTTATCAAGTGGCTAGGATATCAAACTCTAGTAGGAGGGGAAAATCCCATCTACATCACTCACAGTCGGTCCCCATGTGTTAATGTTACCCAATCATCACCTTTATGGCAACTCGTATTTCAGGATTATGTTTGATGATGTCAAAGTACCCAACGACATGTGATGAGTGTAGTGACTTCAGGTCTAAGAACCACAATCACTGCCTTCACTATGAGATATGACTATGACCACCAATAATGGTTTATATATGTCACTCTCAAGATAGGTCAGTTGGATACATTGTTCCCTAACATGTATTTGTGCACTTGGTTTCATATGCCATATCATGACTAATGAGATTTTGGCATCAACCAACCCACACTCCAGTCTTATGTGTTACTGGTGTCTGTCTGCCTTCCACAGTAACAACTGACCAGGGACATAATAAGAATGTACATACTCTTAGCATTCATATGATCTCATTATTCAAGTCATGTACTTGAAGACATAGTCATTGAGTATTGTCATTCTTTAGACATTCATAATGTTTCCTCATTATCTCATAATTGAGTGAAATAAAAGGAATTGGAAGCTTGCCTTTATGATTATAATAAAATCCTTTATGTTATAGGACATGTCAATCATCATATGATTGGCTCTTTGGGCATATCTTACCAACATATAGGAGATGCTTGTAACTTGATGAAGAAGTCTCTTTGAGGATGAGGCAACAAGACAAGAAGTTGGAGTGAATCCAGGGTCTCCATTGTTGAGATCTTGATGTCAATTGTTCTGTGTGCGATGAAGAAGTCTTCAAAGATGAAAGAATGAATGAAGGAAGACTCAATGATAAAGAGGAAGATAAGAAGGAAATTAGCCCTAGAAACCCCCTTCCATGGATCAGTGAGAAAGGATCTTTCGTCACTTTGATACCATGTTTGAATCTAACACAAAGAACAAAAAGGGTATCTCATGCACTTCTATCTTGTGCGGATACCAATGTATTTACACTTTGCATCAATACATTGGCCTTCATTACTTGGATGGCAAGGCAATTGATTGGGGTTACATATTTATAGACTGAGCTAGAGGGTATCCAAGTAAAACACACACCCATTAAACATGTGACTGATGGTTAGACATGCATGTCTCACCGTCGCTGAGGCAAAGAAATAAACACCTAGATACAACGTACTTAACACACAGCTTATGACACCAATGGTACTAGAAAAAAATGTCAATGTTCTAGATCTGAGGACTCAAACCCTTATGACTGGGATGGGGGAAAAACTACACTAAAGTATAGTCCTCCACTTGCTCATCAGTTGCTCAACAAATTTGGGAATGTGGAAATGGGGACCAATGTTGGTATTGGGTCTATATTTACAATATCCCACCGTGTTAGCATGGGTAGTATAACTAAGTTACCAACAAGTGCAAAATTTAACCACCCTATACACAAAAACAACACACACTTATATATATACACACATACTTATATATATATATATATATATATATATATATATATATATGGCCATTCATTCACTATTCATGCGGGTAACTAAGTTTAGTTACTCGTGCATTGGTTCTGTAATTGAAGGTACATATTTGTAATGAGACATAAAATGTTTTTATGAGATGACCAAAATTGTAATACAAAGACTCGTTTTATAATGCTACATAAACTGATGTCATAAATATCATTTTTACTGTAATCAGAAAGAAAATTCAAATTTCATGCTGCATTTACAAAATGACTCTTTGTATTATAATTTTAGTTCTCATTACAATTAGGTACATTCCTATTACAAAATAAATTCACGGGTAATGAAAGTTAGTTATCTGCGCATGCAACGAATATATTACCCTATATATAAATTTACACACACACACACACACATATATATATGTATATATATATAGAGAGAGAGGGAGAGAGAAATTAGGAAGTGTGTATAGTCTGACACTTGTAACTTGCATGTACCAACCATTAAAGAAAATACATATGCAAAAATCAATTTAATCCCATATGGATTCAATAAACATTCTTGAGATAAACTGTGTTCAAAATGTCACAATCATATCTCATATAGCATGAGATATAGCCATATCCAATCCAATGCCTCTTGTAGTTTTGACATATCACAATCTACACACATCTTGCTCTGATTGTATGAACTATAAATGTTAGATTGAGGTGATTTTTATACACATGTTATCTAAGGAGTATACATCACAACTATAAAGTTAGAATGTTCTTTAGAGTTGTGAATACATCATAAATTAAGATGAGCATATAAGATACATGTACTCATGTACATCGTTCTTTAAACCCCCACATATCTAGATATATGTGTGTGAGTGCGTGCACATATGTATATATGCATGTATATATGGGATTATGAGTGAAAAACCTCCTGCTATCCCACAATTTTGTAGCAAAGGTATTACATTAGAAAATACTTGTCCATGGTACAAACTTGAATCCTTGATTAGAGAACACTTGAATTCACCAAGACACAATTCCTTTTTAATATATATATATATATATAATATATATATATATATAGAGAGAGAGAGAGAGAGAAACTATAAGGAGTGAGACCTAAGAGGAGATACACACCTTAATCAATCAAATAAGAGGAATAAATCCAATGTCAAACATCATTGTGATTTTTGTGCATGAGAATATGATCCAATCTATTCAATTAGTTTGATCATAGTGCAAAAAAGTTTAAGCGACAACATATACAATTCTAATTACAACAACTTTATAAGATTACATGGCTACAGGAAGGCAAAAGCTATAGTCATTATGCATGTATGTAGAGGGTAATCCAACTACTTCAACTCTATCTCCTAGAAATTTCAGTTATACATGTGCAAATCATGCTCAACTTAGTCTTCCTTCCAACTTCCTTTACAAAAGATGTTGAGAGAAAACCTCACAAAAGTAGAAAAGGTGGAAACTTATCACCAAACATTGGTATGCATATACTAGGGAATATGAAAACAATAAGAAAAAGGGCCAACAATTAACATATCAAGACTCTCAACAAAAGAGAAATCTTAAACCATCTAAATGGATGTCAAAACAGTAGTGATATCAAAAAACAATTTATTTAAAGAAAATAATCTATAAAGTTGGAGTTCTTGCCCTTTAAACAATTCCACAATTATAATAAAATAAAGTAATACATGTTGATTATAATGAATATTGGCATATCTAAAAAGTGGGACCAAAACTCATAATATACAGAGTAGGACCTGAGAAGATATCCATTGAGATGGCATGATACAAAGAGCCATATAAATATCAAGTGATGGAAAATAATTGTTACAAAGTTACACAGTGTATCATGATAAAATTAACAAACCATAAAAGGTGTTATTACAAATTAAAAACTTCAACTAAGTACTTATAAGGTAGTTGCAGAAAGTGCATCATGATGCAAATAACAAATCATAAAAGGTTCTATTAAAAATTAAAAACTTCAACTAAGTACTCATAAGGTCAATTGCAGAAAGTGTATCATGATGCAACTAACAAACTGTAAAAGGTGCTATTACAACTATAAACTTCAACTAAGTATTGATAAGGTTAGTTGTAGAAGAAAACTCATTCATTCTAAGCTATCCTCATATTCACAAATGTGTACATGATCTTCATGAATCCTTTTCCTCTAATGTACCTACACCTAGGTGGAAAGGGAACATTACACATAAGATAGGAACAAAAGCATGGGTAAGTAAATTTGAATTCGTCCAAAATCAAATCTTTAAGCATTTTATATAGGAAGAGTGCAACAAAGGGGTCCCCATTTAAGAGAGGGATATTATCAAACAAGTAAATTCTAGTAAAATTGAAATAACAAAATGATGCATTAAAGATTAACAGAGCATCTTAAAAGTGTCTTGGCATTTAGAAATTTATAAAATAAAATAATTACATGTAGATAAAGTAGACTAAAGATAACTAAAGCAAGGACAAGATATGGACCATTTTTCTACAACAGGGATGATGAAAATACCATGTCTGGATAAAATAACACACCCCTATGTTATCAAGGGTGGAATAGCACATTCTAGATGGAGAATCACGTCCTTTATAAAAATATAGTTATACATAAGTGTCTATATTATTGCAACAAAAGGACATAGAAGGATAATAAGCAATACTAATGTCAAGAGTGCATGGGAACATACATGTTAGCCACCGTCTTGGAGGGTGGGGCGGCGGCTAGTTACAAAAGATTATCTTTGTGAGAATTAAATGAAAGTTGAAGTAGATTGTTTTACCCTTTGACAAAGTATAATAAGACAAATAGTAAAAAAAACCAAGAACATGAACCCGTGAAGAATTAAACAAAGGGGGTCCCATTCAATCTGGGGGATATTATCAAGTAGGTAAATTCAATAAAATTTATGCAATAAAATGATACATTAAAGATCAATAGAGCATAAGTGTCTTGGTATTAATCAATTCATAAAATAAAATAATTGCATGTAGATGAAGTGGACTCGAGATAATTAAAGCAGGGACAAGACATCCATTTGCCTAAATGAAGGATGGTGAAAATAGCACACCCCTATCTTATTAAGTGTGGAATTGTGCATCCTAGATCTAAAGTCACGCCTTTTATAGAAAGTATAGTTATGCAGAAGCGTCTATATTAGTAAAATTAATCTAATACCACATACAAAATATAGAGGCAGGACATATGTCCATCAATCACATTAACAAGATTAATTAGCATAGCAGGAATGTTATAATCTCAATATAATTATGAATAAACAAAATTTCAGGATGTTTCAAAATGATTGCCACTAAATTACATGAGAAGATAATAAACAATAATAACGTCAAGAGATGCCTTATTATAAGAAAATACATGTTAGCCGCCGTTTTGGAGAGTGGGGCGGATGCTGGTTAAAAAAGATTATCTCTGTGAGAATTAAACGAAAGCCAAAGTAGATCATTTACCCTTTGACAAGTATAATAAGACAAAAAGTTAAAAAAATAAGAACATGAAATCGTGAAGAATTAAATAGGACTAAAATTCCATCACACTCATGCTCATATACGTGCATCACGCGCACTCCCAATACCACTTTCTCCTCTTTTGTCTTCTCCTTTCCCACTTCTTTTCTGCTCTAATCAACAAGTGACAAGTGGCAGCTTGTAGCAATAATGCTCAAACCGGTCCACAGGAAATTTTTTTGGAGAAAAACTGGTTGGGAGGATGACGTGGCTGGTATTAATTGGGTGGTTGGTGAAGGTTATATAATAGACAAATAAATTTATTTCACTTATAACTTTTGAACCGTGATGAATTTTTTAATGAAACAAAAATCATTGGATTCCTTATGAAAAATGCATTCCAGCAAGACTAATGTTGATATATTTTTGAGAAAAAAATACAAAAGTAGTATGTAGATGTGATGTGATGAGAGAAAAAATTATTGTATTTATAATTTTTAAACTGTGATAAATTTTTGAATGAGAAAAATTATTAGATTTGTGATAAAAAATACATTCAAACAAGACTAAGGTTGAGAGACAAATTAAGTTGTTGGCCAAATATCAAAAAAGGAATAATTTACAATTTTACAGATGAATTGGCGTCCAATGGTTAATTGACACCTAGAGATGGTTCATTAACGCCCAAAAAGGATATGTTAACACCTACAAATATAAAAATGGTACTCACATAAATATTGTATGTGTTAAATCAGTACTAACTTAATTGACAACAAAAATAATATAATGATACCAAATAGGTTTCTTTGACACCCAAAAATAACTTGATGACGTCCAAATATGATGGTACACATTAAATAAGGTGTAAGGGTATTTCACACCCAACAATAAGTCAATAACGCCAAAAATGGCTAATTGACACCCAAAGATAGTTAATTGATACCCAAAGATAGTTCATTGACACCCACAATTATAAAAATGACTCTCAAGTAAATATTATATACTTGAAATCACTGCTAAGGCTATTCACTACTACAGAATAGGCCTTTGGCGTCGGTCGTTTAACACCCTTTGGCGACGGTTTTCAAGCGACGCTTATGTGGGCACCGCTAAAGGTCGAACTCTTCGGCGTCGATTTTCTAACTGACGCCTATATGACCTATAGGCGTCGGTTATATATAGTTGGCCGACGTCTATAGGGTTGGTGCCACAAAAAAGAGCACCACCTAGGACACTTTCTGCGTCGGTTAACAACTGAACAACCGACGCCATACGCCCAGACGACACGGAGAAGCACGGTTGTGCTTCGCTGCATGGCCGTATTTAGTACTATAGGCGTCGATTGTATACAAATAAGCGACGCCTTTTCCACCACGGCCGTGCTTTCCTGCACGGTCGGGTTGTTTGTCATATTAGGCGTCAGTTTTTATCAAATAACCGACGCTATAGGCCTTTGATGACGGTGTTTTATAAATAACCGACGCCTATACTTTAATTTTTTTTTAATTATCAGTTTGCAGGCCTGTTGTGGCTGGTCAGCAGGATGAGAACCTATAGTTCAGTTTTCTGAACTGCAGGTTTACGACATCCATTGATATCAGCCTACAAACAGGCCACAAACCTGCAAAATCAACAAATATTTTTTCACACAAGTAGATACATTCAGACATCAATTCAATTCTCACATTCACAAATGTAGAAACATTCAAATACATGTATAAACATTCAGAAATATTCATTTACAAAATAACATTCAGGATCGCTATCAGCATCCCAATTATATCTTACAATCGCCACTGCTTGTATGGCTTTTGCCCATTCTTCTCTTACTTCATTTAATGCTTCCATCGTATATGGAGCATGTACATTTTTTAAGCGTTTACCTATAGTGTGGTCGATTTATAAACGCCCGCAAAGAGAATGATGTATATATATAAGTAATAATATAAAAATAAGATTGATATATTTCATACTAACTAATGAGACTATATATAATACCTCATGTATGGTATTAATATCCAATGCGGCATGTCGGATAATCATCTGCATAAATCGCATCACATAGTATGTGCATGCCCAGCAATTGTCTTGTGTAGCGCACTATAAATTGAAACATACAAAATATTAAAAAATACAACTAAGTACAGTTCACATAAATAATATATACATTGGAGTCGAAAACTTACTTTTACATTCTCCCAAATTATTGGCTGGTTCTTTCTCCTTGGGACATTTCCTCCAGCATTTTTGAATGCATCTAAACCCCTACATGTTAATGTAGCGCAGTAAATTACATAATTAAATAGTAATGTAATAACAGATGTTAACGGATATAAAAATGAAATATTTCTCACCAGAATAATGGCATTCTCAATATGTGTCCAATTTTAGTATTCAATGTACTTCCCGCAGGATCTAGATAATAAACAGTGAACGTCTCGGGGATAATAACTAGTAACTCGCAATGTCTACCGCTAGAGGTAAAAAAGTTAAAAATGAATAACTCAAAATGCACAATAAAAATGGAATTTTCTTAAGTCCAAATTATAAATAAAGTAAACTTACTTGACATTGAATGGAGCTATTATTATCGTCTTTTTTTGCTGACCAAAAATTGTAAAAGCATCTATACAGTATTGTTGAACACTATCAGGGTCTTTAGCTACCATACTAATCAATGATGGAATCAAAAATCCCACATGATCAAATACAAATTGTTTGTATTGATCTTCGACTAAGTAGCTGCAAAACATGTATTACGTATGCATTAATATATAAGAAACCAGATCACCGGATCTTACACAAGGTATATGGATGTATAAACAAGATCTCACCTTATCCATGTCTCTATCATTGATGTATTTAACCAATCATACATAAACAGCTCAATAATATCTTGTATAAATAAAGAGATATCGTATGATTGACCTGCATAATCTGCTTCTAAAGAAACAACTATAGGGCAATGTATATTATGTGCCCGTAGCCAACATGCCATTCCCCTACAAGTAGGACCTAACGGGTATTTTAGGTCAGTTGGAACCCAACTTGGTAATGTAGGAAGTGGAGGTAGAGGCCTAGGTGCTCCGGGTGTCTTCTTTTTAACTTGTATATATAATTTCAGATTAGTTGACCTCATATATACACATTAACAATCTAAAGTAATGTAAATTTATCTTAAAATTTCAGTAGTGTAGACGACATCTACTTTGGGCCACAATATCACCCCGCCTTCTGCCTCACCAAGTGTATCAATATCTGGGTGGGCATATGGCAATGCAGCTTCCCTCCAATCGGGTAATACACATATCGGGCTCACACGAACATAGCCCTGCGGCAGTGGAGTCCCATGAAACGTTGCCCCAGGAAGGGACGGGTAAGCCTGCACCTCTGCAACAACATAGTCTTGCATTCTTAAGTGGCATGGCTTCAATGCCTACAAATTTACGTAAAGAATGTTATACATATATACATATCATCTTGAAAACATATCATCTTGAAAAGACTAGCTACAATGTCATAAACAATACTACTTACAGGAGATGTTCTAGGCGATGGGTCTCCAGGATTACTCGCAGTCTATGCATCAGGAGAAGAGTGGGTCATCATAGGCTGATTGGAAGCCTGAGATGTCTGCCACCGCACTATTTCTTCCTTGACCTTCTCAGCAACTATATCATTGACCTTCTTAGCAACTATATCCTCGACTCTCTTATTCTCCTATACATGGATAAAAGAAACATTAGCTTCTTATTATTAAATTCCCTTTTGCAGTAACATTCTAAAAAAAGAATAGGTTACATCTTCTTATGAAAGTCCCGCTCTGGGTTTGTGCTGGGATGGCCCAAAGAATGCTTTGATGCCCACACCAGCGCCTGCACCCCTAACACGTCCAGGATGCTCTGGGTTACCCAGAGCAACTATCAATTCATCCCTTGTGCCCTGAGGAATGAATGTGCCTTGTTTCCTCTGCTCGTACAGCTCCCGCTAATCACCATCAATAGAAATTGGTAAGTTAACACCACAAATAATCAATATTCAAACGATTGCTCTAAGAGTTGTATTTTACCATTTTTGCAGCCGCCTCAGCAGTTACGGGCTTCTTTATTTCACCCTTCTTATTTTGCCTCCCAGTTATCCAGATATCATGGTGAGGCATGGGTGTGGCAGACTCCTGAGTAGCCGCAGACTCCGCCTGTAGTCTTTGGCGAACGCTTGCATAGCCCTTTGGACCCATAGTGTGGTCATGCACATTCAGTGCACGCCTTACTTTTTGTGTGTCACTGAGGGCCTAATTAGTATGCACATTAATGATTTGGTTAGTAGCACTAAATGTTAATCTTGAAAAGGTGAATACAACATATATTAATTAAATTGGGAGTGACGCCTAATACCTTGAATTCTTCATATTTTCTTGAAGCAACAAAATTGTCCCAATCTTCTTTGTCCAATAAGTTCCGCTGCTCAAGGGCTGACTTCTTCTTCTTATCACCATCTTTTATGTATTCTCTGTTCAGATTTGTCATATAGTTCCTAAGCATCTTTCCAGCACGTTGCATCATACTTTTACGATGCAGCTTCTCATCCAATGCAAACAAATTATGTAAAATAGAATTCTTATTAACTAGTATCCAAAAATAGAATTGCAAATAATATAATTTGTAATCTACAAAATAGAATTGCAAATAATAATGACTCACGCATAAATCCTTCCATATCAAGTCTTTCTTTGCCTGAGGAACTTTATGCCAATTATCATATTTAACACCACAATGGCTTCGAGTGACACACCCAATATAGTTTACAAAATTATTGCGGTTCACTCCAATTGCATTTCCTCCATTATGAAACTCAACAACCAATTTGGATTCACTGCCACTTAGCGCTATTAACTTCTTCAACAGAGTGATGCCCCTTTTCTTGTTAAGTGTTTGGTGTTGCGCATCAAGTTGCTCCAGTGCTTCAGTGGGTACATGTGCATCATCAACCTAAAATTTGACAAAAATAAACACACTGAATTAGCACAATATAGAAATTTGGGATATATGACATAACTAGAAGATAATGAATTTTATAGAAATACATGATATGTTTTTAGAACTTACATTGGTATCCTCGCCATGCTCGTCATGGATAGCATGCTCATCATGGACTTCATGCTCATCATGGACATCATGCCCATCCTGGTCAGCCATCTGAAAATGTCATTAAAAAGGCAAACATTTAGCATTTGTATTAACTAGAAAAAGGCAAACATTTAGCATTTGTATTAACTAGAAGATAATGAAAAATCAAATCTGAAAATGATATTGATATTAAAAAAGCAAACATTTAGCTTCAATAAAAAAATATAAACATACATGCCTCTAAAATTGTGATCTTTTATCAATTAACAATCCTTCATTGTGATCTCTGCGCACATATAAGTCATCATTAGCTTCAATATTTTGTGGAGTTGGCAACCCAACAGAGAATGGACTGGAGTCATCATACTTATCATAGTACTCTTCTTCATCTATAGGATCTTCAATGAACTGTCTTTTACCATGAAGAACAACCAACCATTTATCATTTGCAGGATCATCAATATAGAATATTTATTTTGCCTGTGATGCCAATATGAATGGTTCACCCTTCTTATATATAATAAATGTGTACCACCTATCCCATCCTTGAACACCTAATCTCACTAGTAAGTGTATAATGTGTATTGGGTTTTCGAGAAAATTTCGGCAGCATTTCCCCGTTTGTTCTCTAAGTACATATGTACTTATAGAACAAACAGGGAAATGCTACCGAAATTTTCTCGAAAACCCAATACACATTATACACTTACATCCTAAGTGAGATTATGTGTTCAAGAACAGTCCCAAACCGGGGACTATCCAAGGTTTACTCCTAATGAGTAAATCTTAGATGGGTTTCTAGGCTAACAAACACAATAATAGATATCTACAATGAAGCCAGACTCCATACAAACAATATATAATTTAGTGATTGTTCATTCTAATTTATACCAATGTACAAGTAATATAAAGAACAATGATTGTTCACTTTCTAGGCCAACAAACACATTTGATGTCATTCTTATATATAATAAATGCGTACCACCTATCCCATCCTTGAACACCTAATCTCACTAGTAAGTGTATAATGTGTATTGGGTTTTCAAGAAAATTTCGGCAACATTTCCCCACTGTTCTCTAAGTACATATGTACTTAGAGAACAAACGGGGAAATGCTACTGAAATTTTCTCAAAAACCCAATACACATTATACACTTACATCCTAAGTGAGATTAGGTGTTCAAGAACAGTCCCAAACCGGGGACTATCCAAGATTTACTCCTAATGAGTAAATCTTGGACGGGTTTCTAGGCCAACAAACACAATAATATATATGTACATGTTAGGGTTTCATCACAATTGATGTTAGGGTTTCATCAATGTTAGGTTTAATCAAATCAAATTAGGATGCTAGAATTGACAAGTTTAAATCTTATTTCAACATGCATCAAAATTTACTGAATTAAGTCAAACATTAGGATTAGAAGCACAAATATATGCAAGCAAAAAATTTGTTCATATCCTAAGATTTACATAAAGCATTACATAAAAATGTGTTCATATCCTTACCAACAGCAAGCACGGTCGTGGCTGTGTTGGCCTACCACAGCCATGCTGGACAGCACGGTCGTGGTAACGGCCGTGGTTGTGTTGCCTTACCACGGTCGTGCTGTCCAGCACGGCCGTGGTAGGCCAACACAGCCACGGTCGTGGTTGGCCAATACAGCCATGGTCGTGCTTGCTGCATGTTGGTAAATAGCTAGGGAGAAGGAAGAAAGAGGTAGCGCTACCTGGAGCTAGTGTGGAGAAGAGTGGCGGCAGCAGTGGCGGACCGGCAGAGGACGCGACGTGGAGCGCACAGAGGACCGCCGGCGGCAGCAACGCGTGGAGCAGTTATAGCAGTAGTGGCAGTGGAAGCAACAAACGACCAGGGGTGTGGAGCATAGCAGCAGCAGAGGATGCGGCGGCAGTAGCAGCAGAGGATGCGGCGGCGGCGGGCGAGCACAGCAGCAGCAACAGCGGGGGGCGTGGAGCACAGCAGCGGCGGGGGGCGTGGAGCACAACAGCAGAATTCGCGATGAAACAGGAAGAAAGGGGGAAGAGTCGGGTGATCGGGTCTATTAAGTTGGTCAACGGCGTCGGTTATCTATGAAAACTGATGCCTATTATCTTCAGCGTCGGTTGCTAATAAAAAACCGACGTCCAATTAGACAATCTTTACCCTAAATTAATTGGCGGGAACCATTATCAGCGTCAGTTATCCAAGGATAACCAACACCAAAAATGGAACTTTTCGCACAAAATTTCATTTTAAATAGGCGTCGGTGAATAGTTAAAACACCGACGCTGTATGTGACCCAAAATTTTTTCGCTCAAAAATTGAATTTCGCGGGCGATTTTAGGCGTCGTTTGGTTATACTCAGCCGACGCTGAATACAAAGCGGTACCCGTGTCTGGCTGGTCTTCGAATATAGACGTCGGTTTGTCTAAATAACTGACGCCTAATATGATAGACGTCGGTTTTCCTAAATAACCGACGCCCAGAAAAGCGACACTGAACGCTATTTCTGTAGTAGTGATTTGACTACCAAAAACAATGTAATGACGCCCGAATAGGTTTGTTTGACACCCAAGAATAGCTTCATGGTGCCCAAATATGATGTACTCATTAAATAGAGTATAAGACTATTTCACACCCAACAACAAGTCAATGACGCTAAAAAATGACTAATTGACACCCAGAAATGGTTAATTGATGCCCAAAAATGGTTCATTGACACCCAAAATTATAAAAATGAGTCTCAAGTGAACATTGTATGTGTTTTATCATGGATAAAGGTAATTTACAACTAAAACAACATAATGGCATCCCAATAGGTTTGTTTGACACCTAAGAACAAATTAATGATGTCCAAATATGATGTACTCATCAAATAGAGTGTAAGAGTATTTCACGTCCAACAATAAGTCAATTGTGCCCAAAAATGGCTAATTGACATCCAGAGATGGTTAATTGACGCCCAAAAATGGTCATTGACACTCAGAATTATAAAAATGACTCCCAAGTGAATATTGTATGTGTTAAATCATGACTAAGGGTAATTGACAACCAAAAATAACGTAATGGCACTCAAATAGGTTTGTTTGACACCCAAGAACAACTTAATAGTGCCCAAATATGATGTACTCATCAAATAGAGTGTAAGAGTATTTCACACCCAACAACAAGTCAATGGCGCCCAACAATGGCTAATTGAAACCCAGAAATAGTTAATTGACACCTAAAAATGGTTCATTGACATCCAGAATTATAAAAATAACTCTCAAGTGAATATGGTATGTGTTAAATCATGGCTAAATGTAATTGACAACAAAAAATAACGTAATGACACCCAAATAGGCTTGTTTAACACTCGAGAACAACTTAATGGCACCCAAATATGATGTACTCATTTAATAAAGTGCAAGAGTATTTCACACCCAACAACAAGTCAATGACGCCCAGAAATGGCTAACTGACACCCAGAGATTTTTAATTGGTGCCCAAAAATGGTCATTGACACCCAGAATTATAAAAATGACTCCGAAATGAATATTGTATGTGTTAAATCATGGCTAAAGGTAATTGACAACCAAAAATAATGTAATAGTGCCCAAATAGGTTTGTCTGATACCCAAGAACAACTTAATGGCACCCAAATATGATGTACTCATTAAATAGAGCGTAACAGTATTTCACACCCAAATACAACTTCATGGCACCTAAAAATGATTGTTTGACGCCCATACGTTTAACAAATACACAGATGAATTGACGCTCAATGGTTAATTAACACCCAAAGATAGTTCATTGATGCCCAAAAATTATCATTGACAACCAAAGTAAATATTATAAGTGTTAAATCATGACTAAGGTAATTGACAACCAAAAACAATAGAATGATGCCTAAATAGGTTTGTTGACACCCAATAATAGCTTTATGGTGCTCAAATATTATCATACACATTAAATAATATGTAAGAGTATTTCACACCCAACAACTTAATAGCATCCGGAAATGACTAACTGGCACCCAGAGATGGTTAATTGATGCCCAGAAATATTCATTGACATCCATAATTATGAAAATGGCTCCCAAATAAATATTGTATGTGTTAGATGATGGCTAAGGGTAATTGATAATTAAAAATAATGTAACGACGTCTAAATAAGTTTATTTGACACTGAAAAATAACTTAATGGCTCTTAAATATGGATGTACACATTAAATAGGGTGTAAGGATATTTCACACCCAACAATAAGTTAATTGACACCCAAGAACAACTTAATGGTGCCCACCAAACACATTCTTATTATATCCATGCATGAAATGGTGCCTAATTAGTTAATTGACACATAAAGATGGTTCATTGACGACCACAAATGGTTCACTGACATCCAAAAGTAAAAAAATAGCGCTTTTAGAGATTTTTGGGCACTTTAGTAATTTTTGGGCACTATTTAGCCATTCTTAGGCATTATTTAGCTATTTTTAGGGCTTTTTTAGAAATGTGTGGGCATATCATCATTTTTTGGCACTTTTAGTTATTTTTTGTGCTATATTTCATTCAAAAGTTCATCAGAGTTTAGAATTTTTTTAAAAAATAATTTTCTTTCTAATCACATCACCTCTACATATCATTTTTATTTTTTTTCTCAAAAATATATCAACATTAGTCTTGTCAGAATGTATTTTTTTATAAGGAATCCAATGGTTTTTATTTCATCAAAAAATTCATCACGACTCAAAAGTTATACATAAAACAAATTTATTTTCCATTGCATAACATCCACCAACCACCTCACCCAAAAAATGCCCCTCCACATCATTAAAAAATTATCTTGAAATGCCACTGCCACCTCACCGCCACCACCCTACCAATACCACCATCAAAAAGACAAAACTTCTCAATTCTTCCAAAACCACCTTCCAATCTGAACGTAACTGACGTGTGACCAAATCATTTTCGAATTAAATAATAGACTGACAAATTAAGATGAGAGGACGGTAAGGACCCAACATATAGGCAGGAATTGGTTACAGTCGAGTAAAGTTTATATATCGCTATACTAAAGCAAGGTCGTCCAGCTTGTGTCCTAGCTTATCGGACCAGGTTGGGGGCCTATTTTTTATTTATTTTCATCGTTATCCAAGTTTCAATGTGTTTTTATGCTTGGTCATTTTATCTATGTATTTGCATGTTTCATCAACATGTAATGAGTTTTGTCTACATCTTTTACCATCAGACCAAGTTGGGTGCCTACTTTTTTTTATTATCATCGTTATCCAAGTTTCAATGTGTTTTTATGCTTGGTCATTTTATCTGTGTATTTGCATATTTCATCAGCATGTAGTGAGTTCTTTCTACATCTTTTACCAACATGTGTGTGTGTTTCACATTGTAAGGAGGCGGGATCACCCCCTTACTAAAAAAAATTGAAGAATTAACATCCACTCTAAACACACTCAAAGGCATGTTCGAATAGGTATAAATTTTCCAAATTTATTATAATGGTATGCAAAAGACCAAAGTGTAGCAGCAGAATAAAAATAATTGACTATATTCAACGTTCATAAAAGACTACACAAGTACATCAAAATCTCCCATTAGGGTTTACAACAAGATACAACAAATGGGATCTAGATAGAGGGAAGTCTAAACTACTTCAAATTTGTCTCCAAGCAACATCTCCAAGAGCTAGGTCCATGTAGGAAGCTATGTTCTTCTTGGTCATGTTCAACACATCGATCTAAACCTGGGTGGTTGGGAAAACACCCAACAAAAGGGAAAGGAAAAGAAAGTATGTGTTAACAAATATGAATAGGATATCAAGGAAAAGAAAACATATAAATAAAGGCTAGTTTTCATCATAAGATGAAGATTTCAAGAGTATGAGGCTATTTTTAAATAGATACTTGCCATAAATAAAATATAATAAAAGGGTTGCATGTATGATAATTATGACTACCTTAACTAAGTAGGATTGAGGCACCTACAAGACCTAAACCTATAGGTGAGGGGGGAATTAATACATTCCTAGTCGCCTACGCATATTTTTATGGGGGAGAATAAGACATTTCCCAGGGCAAATTAATACATGCCCTATCTATGGGTGGTTGTACATAAGTATCACTACTATAGCTAAATAGTACATAAAATCAACATGCCAGCAAAGAATTCATGGCAAGTAAAAGCATCATATCAATTAAAACATGACAGTGGGGTACAAAACCCAAGAAAAAGAATATCATTACTGATTTTGAGGCAAGTTAGCAAAAGAATCATGAATAGAGGAAATAAGATTCATATAGTGCCTCATTAGGGAATATAGAGTTTGGTTTGCAAATATCCCAACTTAGGGTGTGAAAATGCACATACATAAAGAGGATTGCACATACATAAATAGGGATTGCACATACCTATCTTACTTATATCAATTACTAAGTTTCTTCACTTTAATTGAGTCCAAGATCAACTTTGCCTATTTTCAATGTATTAACATGTATTAGAGTACAAAATGTACATTAATATATAGAAACCCTAACTTTAGAACTTTTGATCAAAAATCAAATTTAGATTTTGAAAATATCACCAATGAACTTATTAGGTTCTCCTAATCAAGAAAACATATTTTTATGTTAATTTTGGAGTTATGATGATTAAGATGTACTTTTTATGGATTTTATGCATTAAATTCATTTTATAAAAATCACCCTTCATCAAACCATGAAATAAGACCTTGAAAATATTTTTACTAGATAGAGATTAATTTTCCAATTCTAAAACATATTTATTTGTCAAATTTGGAAAAGTGGATTAGAAGATATGAATTTTTCAATACTGACCAATAAGAAATTGCCACATCATCAAACTGATCGAGATAATTGAAGAGAGAGGGAGAGGGAGAAAACACCATTTTACCAAATATCAGGTTTGAAGTTGCATAGGTAACCAAATTAGAGCTTTCTAGAGAAGGTAAAACAACAAGAAATTAAAACCCTAGAAGAACATGGTAAAAAGAGACGGAGATCGTCAATTTTAAACATAGAAGCATGAGTTTTAAGCATGTAGTGAGCAATGTATGAGAAGGGGGTTAATAAAACTCACCTCTAGGAAGGTAATAAGGTTCAAACAGAAAGGATCCCAAGATTAGAAGGTCTGGTTGCTCCAAGCCCAGCTCCTTTCTTGAGCAAAGACCACCTTCTCCACTTTAGAGGTGCAAACCCAAGAAAAAGAGCACGTAGATGAGATGTTTTGGGGTTCTGGGTGGAGTTTTACCATGTAAGGTCATGGTTACGACCTGGAAGAAGGTGGGAGGAATACTAATAGTATGAAAACAAGGAAGGAAAGGAGGATACTTACTAGTTTTGGTCAGAATCACCAAGGAGGAGCTTAAGAAATCATAAATAGAGAAATTAGGAACCCTAGTAGCCTTCTTCACCAAGGTAGGAACCTCCTTTTACCTTGGGATAGAAACTTCATGGCAAAATAGAGTAGTAATGATTCTATAATCTAGAGGGAATAAATGAAGGCAAGAGTTTTCGAATTGGGAGTTGGGAAGGGGTAGATATGGTTATATAAAGAAAGAGGTCAAGTATGAGGTGTCTATGAGACTTTCCATGTGTCATGTATAAGGGTGTCCATGGACATTCAAGCCTTTATTGATAATAAAAAAGTCAAGCATGAGTTTTTAAGTTACTTTCCATGTATCCAATGCTAAGGGTGCCTATGGACATGCAAACCTTTATGGATAAGGAAGAAGTCAAGCATGAGCTGTCCATGGAGCTTTCCATGTGTCCTTAGCCTAGGGATTTCATGGCTATGCAAGAGAACAGATCATAGAGGCTTCTTGAATATCAAATGTCGATTTATGGACACTTATAGGCCATCCCAACCGATGTACAATCAAAGAAATAACCTCATTGGTTGATATCTTTTAAAGATAAGCTCATTTATAAAGAGGGTAATCCCTAAAATGCCCTTAGTGAGAAACACCTTCAAACCAAGGTGCAATCAGGTGCCCTATGGTTCAAAAACTAGATAATGTTAAGGGAATATATAAGTATTATAATGCATGTGACAATTTGCAAAGAAAACCTCCCAATTGGGTAAATTATAGAAAAGTCTAGATTGTACTTAAAATTGCATAACTTGCACAAACAACATCCGAACTGGACCAAAATTCATCCACAAGTTATCTTTGATGTGTTGAATATGAATTTGCCATTATTTCCATATTATGAAGTTATATAATCACATTATTCATTACTTATGCCTTTTACTCATTTTCTCTCTCCTAAACTTATTGTAATATTTCAAGGTTGTCCAAATTAGATGAAATTTGACATGTAGGCTAATTTTTATATGTAGATTTCAAATTTGAAGTTTGTTTCCACTTTTGAGACTTCTTTTTATGAGATATGTGATATGGCCCATTAACAACTTATTATCTAAATTATTCATCCAATTAAGTTTCTTATCTTCATATTACCACCAAAATGAGTTATGTGGCATATTTTATGTATCCATTATAAACCTAAGATTAATGTTATAACATTAGATTACATTAAGGTGATCTATACATACATTAGCTCATTGGGGTTATACTAAACATATATTTAGGTCTAACCTTCAACCTTATTTGGCTAGTCTAACCTTCAACCTTGTTTGGCTAAGTCCAAAATGTCAACTTCCAGGGTAGGGTCCGAGATCTAGTATGTTACAACACACCACCCCTTAAAGGGATTTTGTTCTCGAAATCAAAACATCCACATATGAGAAAACAACTTATTCACCACCCCTTAAAGGATTCATCTTATTAAGTCAAAATTATTCTTTAGGTACAAAAGGTTCAACTACACTTCCTTACATCCAACTACACAAGCATCATGCAAAAAAAGCATAACTTATAAAGACTAACTATGAACTATGGGTTAACTTGCTCTTGTCCATCCTCAAACAAGTATTTACATCTGGGAGACTAGTTCAACATATTAGTGTCCCTAAAGATAAATCATATAGATGTCTAAGGCTACTATTGCCTAAAAGCATGCTATTTTGAACAATTCATATTACCTCTGGCCAGGCCGGTATCATATGGATTCGGGAGTCCTCGTAAACTAAGCTAGTGGTGCGAAGGAAAATCTTGCCAGACCCCTAACCCTGATCCTTTCTAGACACCTTTGCTTTCAACTTCATGCCCTAGTAGCTGCCTAAAGGCCAAGCTAAACAACCTCAAGTTACTATGGTTACTTATGCATCTTTTAGTTGTAAGTATTTTAGGGATTTATTCATCATTAATATAATGTGAAACTATATGATCCTAAATCAACCCTGCACCATCTATTGATCAACTCTAGGGCAAACATGTCACTTAAAGGTAAGGCAAGTATTCTAACTAGGGAGACAAAATTGAAATGGTCAGATTTTGACTATCATGGGCTCTGATACCATGATGTAAGGAGGTGGGATCACCCCCTTACTAATTTTTTTTGAAGAATCAACATCCATTCCAAACACACTCAAAGTTATGTTGGAATAGGTATAAATTTTCCAAATTTATTATAATGGTATGCAAAATACCAAAGTATAGTAGCGGAATAAAAATAACTGACGATATTCAACTTTCATAAAAGATTACACAAGTACATCAAAATCTCCCATTAGGGTTTACAACAAGATACAACAAAAAGGATCTAGATAGAGGGAAGTCTAAACTACTTCAAATCTGTCTCCAAGCAACATCTCCAAGAGCTAGGTCCATGTTGGAAGCTATGTTCTCCTTGGTTATTGTGGCAACACATCCCATTATCACACATATAACGAGGTGTTACGCGAAAACGTACGGAAATCTCCATAACCACATATTATGAAAACACAGGATAATTAAAACCGATTGCGGAAAACTGATAAACTGTGAAACTTATTACTTTCCAGTCCTCATCCTGCACAGAAACATGTCATATATACACATACACGAGACCTGATATGTGTCTACAGCTTACAGAAACAGCTGCTCATCCATCACATGAGTTCACCACCTGTTCACATACATAAAGGCCCATATCCGGCCATCAGCAGGATATGCAAACATCATCGATCGCTCATCGTGAAACATCGTCAAAACACTTCCAAGGACCTGAGAGTATAGGGATGACTCTAGACTCTACTACAAAACATCCAAAACAACATCATGTCCATTGCTTGCCTTCTACTGCTCCTCAAGCTGCTCGGCCGCTACACCACGACCGCAACCACGTCTACCTCGACCACCTAAAAATGGGTTAAACCAGCGGGGTGAGACAATTGAACAATTGTCCCAGCGGGAAACATAACTCCCTACCGCAACTATAGAACCTCAGTAGGAATAAACTATAACAGCAGATATCTAATCAACAGATATAACATGAGCAGTCTACATAAAGCAAGGCTATTCTTACCGACAAGCTTACCAACTGTACAAAGGCATATAACCAGATATCTTTCAACGGAACATGATTGACAAGATAAGATATATCATTATATAACATGATTATCAGAACAAGATATAATGCCACATAACTTGATTATCAAGATAAGATATATTATCGTATAACCTGCAAGATATAACAGAGATATTACACAAACAAGGCCTCAACCAATATTTCATGTTTATCTTAAACAGTAAATACTAAACGGTTGTGTTACATATTATTATGCCCTGAGGATTTGAACTGTACCGTTCAAATCCAACCTTCGGTTACGAAACCCAAGCCGGTGCCATACAAGGTCAATGGAAGAGCCGGACTCCACGACCTCCCACCTCGTGGTCAGTACACGAGTACAACACAAGCAGGACCGCAGTCACATGCTGAAGTGGTCTAAACCACAGTGTCAGCTCCATTGGCTACCCTCACTCTAGCCCGCCTTGGTACAGGTTTCGGCGCTAGTAAAACTGAGCCACGGGCATGTTCACCGTGCTTTGAGCCATGAACGCATTCATGCTCCACACGTCACATATCCTGAGCCATGGGCCTGTTCACCATGCTCTACATACAAATCTGAGTCTGTAACTGAAGTTACACTCTTACCTCCTTACTTTAGGCTAGGAGTCACCTCTCATATTCAACAATATGCGCTCCGGGTTAACCCGTAGGGGAACCCGTTTCACCATCACCAAGTCCTGACGATGATGGATCTATGGCCAGGGCAAACTACATGATATAATTCCAATATAATTAATTAGTATCTTTTAGATGGATTGCAGGATTCAACCAAGTTATAATCATGCAAGATATAACAGAAAATAAAGAACATTATATTATTATTGAAACCTCATCAACCTGATCCATCACAAAGATCCAGCATCACATGTTACCACTTGGCCTCTTGCCAACCATCCAGATCCATATCAAGGATCATCGCATAACATAGGATATCAATCCTTCATCATGTACTGTCACTGCCTCTCAAGGCTCACATCATCATCATGGGACCAACACATTACATATATAATCTCACAGAACAAATATCAAGGTAATGTTACTCATCACATATGTCACATAGCCCTTTCATGGCTACACATCACCTGTATGGTTAGAATACACAATAACCATAGATTCAACATAAGGAATATGCTTACTATCATGAGTTATCATTCAAGATAAACTATTTATCAATATTACACTATTTGATGATCAAGCTTGTTAAGCACATCATACCATAATCATGCTTACCCTTATCTCAGGATTAGTCAAGGTATTCACTTTATATAATAATTATGTTGAGTATACAAGTCAACTACTATTGTTACCAATATCGTTACTATTACCATCCACTATCATCATTATTACCATTTTTATCATTATGCAAGCTACTAGTGTAACTATCATCATTCTCACTAACAATTAAGCACAAGGGTTAATTTATGCATGTCATTACTATCATTATTGCCATCATTATTATGATCATCATCATTATTGTCATTATGCAATTACCATCATCATCATTGTTAATATCATTAGCATTATCATAGTTTGCAAGGCATCATTATCGTTTGAGCATATACATCCATTTACATAATCACATGAGATCATCACCATAAGGTCACCTAACCCTCACTATAACCCTTCACGACCCTCACTAAAACTCACCTAGACCTGTCGGCCGACACATACACCAACCCTATCGGCCATCACCACCCAAGGGTGTCGCCCAACATGGCTATCGGCTATCACCACCCAAGGGTGTCACCCAACATGGCTATCGGCCATTACCATGCTTAGCCCTGTCGGTCAACACAAACAACCATCAAGAGGCTTAGGTCTATCGTCCTCCATGAGGAAGAGGATATCTCTCAACACAAGGTCTATCTCGCCCATCATCATCCATCAACCACCTCAACCATATCGGCTAACTCAACCACAACTATGTCGCCCAACACAAGAACAAGGCCTATCATCCAACATAGCTCAACAAGGTATACAAACATATCGGCCAACCAAAGCTTAGCTCACCCTATCGCCCAACACATGGGCAGGGTATCGGCCAACCTCAAGAACTCACCATATCGTCCACCAAGGTACCCTATCGTCCATCAAAGGAAGCACCCTATCGTCCTACACAAGGACAAAGGAAAACATGTCGTCCAACCTCATGGATATCGTCCAACACCTCCACAACAAAAGGGGTATCGCCCAACCTTAAGTCACCATCAACCTCAACTCAACCCTAGGTCACCATATCGATCAGCACAAAGAACCCCACTATGTCGCCCAACATGAGAACAAGGGTGTCGCCCAACACACCCAAAACCAAGGGAGGATATTGCCCATCCTCAAGGCAAGGGAGGATATTGCTCAACAAGGGTCATCTTCAACCTTCAACACATGGAAGCCCTAAACCCTAGAAAGCAAAGGTACACAAGCAAAATATAAAAGTAAGGAACTAAGCTACACGACTAACATATAACAAGATCATAGCTAGAGGAAAAGGAGTTAGGGTTAGAAGCTATGCAACCCGCCTTAAGCTCCAAGCTCCAAGGAAAAAGAAGATGCACTCCAAGGTCCAAAGCTATCGTCCACCAAGCTACTACAGGAAGGTGTATCGGCCACCACTTCAACTCCAAGGGAGTGTGTCGGCCAACACAAGCAAGATGGAGAGGGATATCGTGCACTCAAGGTGGAGGAGAGACCAAAAGAGCAAAGGAGACTAAGGCAAGGAGAAGAGCTACATATATAGGAAGAAGGGGAGGAGAAACCAAGGTACAACCATGCTATGTGTCGTCCACCCAAGGGACACTTGTCCTAGGGTTCAAGCCAACACATTAGCAAGCTAAGAGACACTTGTCCAAACTAGGCACCAAGTGTCACCAACCAAGGTCAAGCCACATGGGCGACACAAGAAAGAACTCCTGCTGGGCGACACAAACAAGCTACTGGGCGACACACCATACCCTAGGTCGACACAAACTTACCTTGGACGACACAAGGCAAGCCATGGCCGACACAAAGCTCAAACAAGCCCAAGCAACACATCTCAAAGCCCAAACAAGCTCAACTCGGGCCCAAAGAACTCAAACAACAAGCCCAAGCCTTCCTATCAACCCTAGAGGAAGCAAAGAGGGGAAAACATCTCACAAGATGACCAACTTGCATACAAAACCCTAAACTTTGGTTATTTGCAAGTAGCCCCTCGAACTCTCAACAAAGCACAACCAAACCCTAATCACCACTTAGAGGTGATTAGCAAGCATAAAACCATCAAGGTTAAGCAAAACAAACAGGGTAAACCCTAAACGCAGGTCAAGGTCCTTACAATCTAACCCCCTTTAAGGGATTTTGTCCCCAAAATCCGAAGAGAAAAGCGAGGGATACTTCCTCCTCATCTCTTCCTCAAGCTCCCATGTGGCTTCCTCAACGCCACGACGCTGCCAAAGAACCTTCACAAGAGCCATGTCCTTTCTCTTTAGCTTCTTGATCCTTCTGTCAAGGATCGCCACAGGACCTTCCTCATAGGTCACATCTGCATCGAGCTCAACTTCAAATGGTTGTATCACTGTACCTGAATCCGGATGACTTTTCTTCAGCATACTGACATGAAATACTAGATGCAACCTGTGCAACTCTGGAGGCAACTCTAACTCGTAAGCTACTTTTCCAACACGTGCTATCACTGGTTAAGGTCCCATATACCTGGGAGATAACTTACCCTTCCGTCCAAACCTTAGCACACCTTTCCACGGCGAGACTTTGAGATACACTTCGTCTCCTACCTGGAATTCCAAAGGTCGTCGACGATTATCTGCATACAACTTCTGTCTGTCCTGTGCCACTTTCAACTGTTGTTGTATCACCTTGATCTTTTCTGTCGTCTGTTGTACTAGTTCAGGGCCCAACAACTGATATTCACCTGATTCGTACCAACACAAAGGAGATCTGCACTTCCTCCCATAGAAAGCCTCATAAGGAGACATGTCGATGCTACGCTGATAACTGTTGTTGTAAGCAAACTCTATCAAACTCAGATGTACATCCCAGTTGCCTAGAAATTGCAAAACACAAGCTCGAAGAAGATCTTCCAAAATCTGAATAGTCCTCTCATACTGTCCATCTGTCTGCGGGTGAAAAGTTGTACTGAACCTTAACTGTGTTCCCAATGCCTTGTGCAACTGTTCCCAAAAACGACTCGTGAACTGAGGACCTCTGTCAGAAACTATCATTGCTGGCACACCATGTAAACGTATTATCTCATCCACATAAACTTGAGCTAGCTTCTCAGCTGTATACGTCATCTTCACTGATAGAAAATGGGAAGATTTAGTCAATCTGTCCACTATCACCCAAATGGAATCATGATTCCTAGTTGTCCGGGGTAGACCGACTACGAAATCCATTGTTATATGATCCCATTTCCACTGCGGTATCAGCAAAGGTTGCAACGTACCTGCCGGCTTTTGATGTTCAGCCTTCACTTGCTGACACACCACACATCTTGCCACGAACTCAGCTACATCCCTCTTCAAACCAGGCCACCAAAACAAGTCCTTCAGACTATGATACATCTTGGTGACATCTGGATGCATCGCATACATCGACGTATGTGCTTCCTCAAGCACCAACTTCCTCATATCATTCACATCTGGAACCACCATCCTATCACGATAGCAAACTAGTCCATCCTTGGACTCATGAAACCCATCACGCTTGTCGCTGCCGAACTCTGATCTGATCAACTGAACTGCATCATCAGTCTGTTGTGCATCCTTGATCTGCTGTCTCAACGTAGGCTTAACTTGCATCTGTGCGAAAAGACCAGACAACCAAGAAACTTCCATCTGTACATTCATCTATCTCAGAGAAACAAACATATCTCGCCTATGGCAAACCATGGAACTCAACTGTGCCTTCTTTGAAGAAAGAGAAGAAGACTTTCTGCTAAGCGCATCAGCTACTACATTCGCCTTACCAGGATGATACTCGATAGTGCAGTCGTAATCATTGATCAACTCCATCCATCGTCGCTGTCGCAAGTTCAACTCTTGCTGCGTAAAGATGTACTTCAGATTCTTATGGTCCGTAAAGATCTGACACACTTCCCCATACAGATAGTGTCTCCAAATCTTTAGCGCATGAACCACTGCTGCCAACTCCAAATCATGAGTCGGATAATTCTTCTCATGCTTCTTGAGTTGTCACGAGGCAAAAGAAACCACATGATCTTCATGCATCAACACGCAACCTAAACCTTTCTTGGATGCATCACAGAAAACAACATAGCCTATCCCAGAATCTGGTAAGATCAACACTGGAGCACTGGTCAGTTTCTCCTTCAGACTCTGGAAAGCTCGCTCACACTGATCATCCCAAACAAAAGGTACATCCTTCCTGGTCAACTTCGTCATTGGCAAAGCGATCACACTGAAGTCCTTGATAAACCTCTGATAGTATCCTACCAACCCAAGGAAACTACGAACCTCTGTCGGCATCTTTGGCTGTTCCCAATCCGCAACGGATTCCACCTTCTTCGGATCTACTTTGACTCCTTCAGCAGATATCACATGACCCAAGAAAGTCACTTCATCCAACCAGAACTCGCACTTACTGAACTTGGCATACAACTGATGTTGACGAAGAAGAGTCAACGCTCGATGAAGATGTTGCTCGTTCTCTAGCCTATCCCGACTATAGATCAAGATGTCATCTATAAAGACTACAACAAACCGATCTAAGAACGGACGGAACACTCTGTTCATCAAATCCATGAAAGCAGCAGGTGCATTGGTTAACCCAAACGACATAACCACAAACTCGAAATGACCATACCTTGTCCTGAAGGCTGACTTTGGTATGTCATCCGCCTTAATCCTCAACTGATGATATCCATACTGTAGGTCGATCTTCGAAAACACTGTAGCACCACGCAACTGATCGAACAGATCATCTATCCTCGGCAACGGGTACTTATTCTTGATCGTGACCTTGTTCAACTGTCGGTAATCTATACATAACTGCATCGAACCATCCTTCTTCTTAACGAACAACACGGGAGCACCCCATGGCGACGTACTCGGTCAGATAAAACCTTTTTCCAACAATTCTTGCAACTGCTTCTTCAGCTCTGCCATCTCTGTTGGAGCCATCCTATATGCTGACTGCGCAACTGGCTGTGTCCCTGGAACCCGATTGATCTCGAAATCAATCTCTCGGGGTGGAGGAATACCAAGAAACTCCTCAGGAAACACGTCTGCAAACTCTCGAACAACTGACACTTCCTAAAGACTAGGACCTTTTGCCTTGGTAACCACAACAGTATCCACCACGTGAGCTAAGAAAGCCTCACATCCTTGTCGTAACAACTTATCTGCCACCATAGCCGATACCAAACACGTCGAAAGAATCTTCCTATCTCCCTGGAAAATCCACTTCTCTCCAGCAACATCAAACACTGCCTGCTTGGAACCGCAGTCCAAGACAACCTTATACTTCTCTAAGGTATCCATCCCAAGGATAACATCAAAACCATGCATATCAAGTGGTATAAGATCCACTTGGATGCGATGTCCCGACAAAGATAGAACACAAGATGGACACTCTTCTCGAAGCAAAGAGGAACCATCAAGAGGGGTTTCTAACAACAAGCTATCCTTCTTACAACTAACAGGAAAACGACAGTTTTCAAGCATACTATAGGCGATAAAAGAGTGTGTAGCACCCGGGTCAACCAGAACAGATATAAAGCAAGAAGAAGACATATCAGAATGAAATAACTCCATCTGACCTGTCACCACTCGCGGGTTGACTATCGCCTCCGGCTGATTCATGGCATAGAATCGAGTCGTTGCTTGTTGTCCACGACCTCTGCTTCCTTGAGCAAACGATCCAGCTTGAGATGCCTGACCGCGTCCTTGACCTCTGCTACCACTGGGCTGCGGTCTCTCAGACTTTTGGAAACTCTGTCTCGACTGCTGCGTCACTTCAACATCTCTATTCGGGCAATTAAGCCTGAAATGCCCGACTTGTCCACAAAGATGACATGCCTTGTCCTCAAACCGTGGCCTAGCTAGCCCTGTCACTGCCACAGAAGATGAACTGTGCGCCTTAGATGGTGAAGAAACATAACCTCTTCCCTTACTCGGAGACCACTGAGATGGTACACCAGCACTTCTCATCGCTGACGGTGCCGAAAACCTGGACTTCTTAAAGCCACCAAACCTTCGCCCTTGAAACTGGACAAGTCTTTTAAGAGACATAGACTCTCTTTTCTCCCTTACTGTTCTCTCGATCCGCCGAACAGATTCCACGAACGTAGCAAACTGCTCTCGGTTCTCCAACGCAGACACCGGGGTTGTCAACTCAGCACTCAAACCCTTCTCGAAACGTCTGATCTGTTCCTCATCTGTTGCCGCCATGTGAGGACAGAACCTCAACAAATCCATAAACTTAGCTTCATACTCGGTGATGTTCATCGTCCCTTGTCGCAACTTCTCAAACTGACTGATCTTCTCGTCCAGATACGTCTTCGGAAAGAATCTGGTGACGAACTCGCGTCAAAACACTTCCCAACAGATCACCTCACCAGGCTGCTTCTCTTCTTCGATGGTCCACCAGTGACCAGCACTACCCTTCAGAAGGTAGACAACATGCTTTACCTTGTCTGCTTTGGGGATGTCAAGGATCTGGAAAGCCTTCTCGAGACTTGTCAGCCACAGATCTGCATCCGCTGGATCAGCCGTTCCAGCATAATCCGAAGCTCCAACTCGGCGAAGCCGCTCAAAGGTCTTCCCAATACCCGATGCTTCTCCATGGGGAACATGTGCTCGCAGAGGAAGCACTGGTAATCACTCAACCATGAGATTCATCGTAGCCATTAACTGCCCCATAAGCTGTTGGTAGGCAGGATGTTCAAGTATGGCTGGGTTAGGTTGGGGGACCTCAGGCACCCGATCTGCATGTGCCTGTCCATCTGCTCCATCAACCGATGCAACATCACTATACTCAGTAGAGTGTTCTTCATGGTTTCTAGACATCTTGACTTTTCTTCCGCTGAGGGCAAAAGATATTGTAAGAAAACCTGGACACACATAAGAACAACTCAACCTAGTCCTAAATCCCTATAGACTCAGCGAACCTAAAGCTCTGATACCAAAACTTGTGGCAACACATCCCATTATCACACAGATAACGAGGTGTTACGCGAAAACGTGCGGAAATCTCCATAACCACAAATTATGAAAACACGAGATAATTAAAACCGATTGCGGAAAACTGATAAACTGTGAAACTTATTACTTTCCAGTCCTCATCCTGCACAGAAACATGTCATATATACACATACACGAGATCTGATACGTGTCTACAGCTTACAGAAATAGCTGCTCATCCATCACATGAGTTCACCACCTGTTCACATACATAAAGGCCCATATCCGGCCATCAGCAGGATATGCAAACATCATCGATCGCTCATCGTGAAACATCGTCAAAACACTTCCAAGGACCTGAGAGTATAGGGATGACTCTAGACTCTACTACAAAACATCCAAAACAGTAGCATGTCCATTGCTTGCCTTCTACTGCTCCTCAAGCTGCTCGGCCGCTACACCACGACCGCAACCACGTCTACCTCGACCACCTAAAAAGGGGTTAAACCAGCGGGGTGAGACAATTGAACAATTGTCCCAGCGGGAAACATAACTCCCTACCGCAACTACAGAACCTCAGCATGAATAAACTATAACAGCAGATATCTAATCAACAGATATAACATGAGCAGTCTACGTAAAGCAAGGCTATTCTTACCGACAATCTTACCAGCTGTACAAAGGCATATAACTGGATATCTTTCAACGGAACATGATTGACAAGATAAGATATATCATTATATAACATGATTATCAGAATAAGATATAATGCCACATAACATGATTATCAAGATAAGATATATTATCGCATAACCTGCAAGATATAACAGAGATATTACACAAACAAGGCCTCAACCAATATTTCGTGTTTATCTTAAACAGTAAATACTAAACGGATGTGTTACATATTATTATACCCTGAGGATTTGAACCGTACCGTTCAAATCCAACCTTCGGTTACGAAACCCAAGCCGGTTCCATACAAGGTCAATGGAAGAGCCGGACTCCACGACCTCCCACCTCGTGGTCAGTACACGAGTACAACACAAGCAGGACCGCAGTCACATGCTGAAGTGGTCTAAGCCACAGGGTCAGCTCCATAGGCTACCCTCACTCTAGCCCGCCTTAGTATAGGTCTCAGCGCTAGTAAAACTGAGCCACGGGCCTGTTCACCGTGATCTGAGCCATGAACGCATTCATGCTCCACACGTCACATATCCTGAGCCATGGGCCTGTTCACCATGCTCTACATACAAATCTGAGTATGTAACTGAAGTTACACTCTTACCTCCTTACTTTAGGCTAGGAGTCACCTCGCATATTCAACAATATACGCTCCGGGTTAACTCGTAGGGGAACCCGTTTCACCATCACCAAGTCCTGACGATGATGGATCTATGGCCAGGGCAAACTACATGATATAATTCCACTGTAATTAATTAGTATCTTTTAGATGGATTGCAGGATTCAACCAAGTTATAATCATGCAAGATATAACAGAAAATAAAGAACATTATATTATTATTGAAACCTCATCAACCTGATCCATCACAAAGATCTAGCATCACATGTTACCACTTGGCCTCTTGCCAACCATCCAGATCCATATCAAGGATCATCACATAACATAGGATATCAATCCTTCATCATGTACTGTCACTGCCTCTCAAGGCTCACATCATCATCATGGGACCAACACATTACATATATAATCTCATAGAACAAATATCAAGGTAATGTTACTCATCACATATGTCACATAGCCCTTTCATGGCTACACATCACCTGTATGGTTAGAATACACAATAACCATAGATTCAACATAAGGAATATGCTTACTATCATGAGTTATCATTCAAGATAAACTATTTATCAATATTACACTATTTGATGATCAAGCTTGTTAAGCACATCATACCATAATCATGCTTACCCTATCTCAGGATTAGTCAAGGTATTCACTTTATATAACAATTATGTTGAGTATACAAGTCAACTACTATTGTTACCAATATCATTACTATCACCATCCACTATCATCATTATTACCATTTTTATCATTATGCAAGCTACTGGTGTAACTATCATCATTCTCACTAGCAATTAAGCACAAGGGTTAATTTATGCATGTCATTACTATCATTATTGCCATCATTATTATGATCATCATCATTATTGTCATTATGCAATTACCATCATCATCATTGTTACTATCATTAGCATTATCATAGTTTGCAAGGCATCATTATCGTTTGAGCATATACATCCATTTACATAATCACATGAGATCATCACCATAAGGTCACCTAACCCTCACTATAACCCTTCACGACCCTCACTAAAACTCACCTAGACCTATCGGCCGACACATACACCAACCCTATCGGCCATCACCACCCAAGAGTGTCGCCCAACATGGCTATCGTCTATCACCACCCAAGGGTGTCGCCCAACATGGCTATCGACCATTACCATGCTTAGCCCTGTCGGTCAACACAAACAATCATCAAGAGGCTTAGGTCTATCGTCCTCCATGAGGAAGAGGATATCTCTCAACACAAGAAGGTCTATCTCGCCCATCATCATCCATCAACCACCTCAACCATATCGGCCAACTCAACCACAACTATGTCGCCCAACACAAGAACAAGGCTTATCGTCCAACATAGCTCAACAAGGTATACAAACATATCGGACAACCAAAGCTTAGCTCACCCTATCGCCCAACGCATGGGCAGGGTATCGGCCAACCTCAAGAGCTCACCATATCGTCCACCAAGGTACCCTATCATCCATCAAAGGAAGCACCCTATCATCCAACACAAGGACAAAGGAAAACATGTCGACCAACCTCATGGATATCGTCCAACACCTCCACAACAAAAGGGGTATCGCCCAACCTTAAGTCACCATCAACCTCAACTCAACCCTAGGTCACCATATCGATCAGCACAAAGAACCCCACTATGTCGCCCAACATGAGAACAAGGGTGTCGCCCAACACACCCAAAACCAAGGGAGGATATTGCCCATCCTCAAGGCAAGGGAGGATATTGCTCAACAAGGGTCATCTTCAACCTTCAACACATGGAAGCCCTAAACCCTAGAAAGCAAAGGTAGAAAAGCAAAATATAAAAGCAAGGAACTAAGCTACACGACTAACATATAACAAGATCATAGCTAGAGGAAAAGGAGTTAGGGTTAGAAGCTATGCAACCCGCCTTAAGATCCAAGCTCCAAGGAAGAAGATGCACTGCAAGGTCCAAATCTATCGTCCACCAAGCTACTCCAGGAAGGTGTATCGGCCACCACTTCAACTCCAAGGGAGTTTGTCGGCCAACACAAGCAATATGGAGAGGGATATTGTGCACTCAAGGTGGAGGAGAGACCAAAAGAGCAAAGGAGACTAAGGCAAGGAGAAGAGATACATATATAGGAAGAAGGGGAGGAGAAACCAAGGTACAACCATGCTATGTGTCATCCACCCAAGGGACACTTGTCCTAGGGTTCAAGCCAACACATTAGCAAGCCAAGAGACACTTGTCCAAACTAGGCACCAAGTGTCACCAACCAAGGTCAAGCCACATGGGTGACACAAGCAAGAACTCCTGCTGGGCGACACACCATACCCTAGGTCGATACAAACTTACCTTGGACGACACAAGGCAAGACATGGCCGACACAAAGCTCAAACAAGCCCAAGCAACACATCTCAAAGCCCAAACAAGCTCAACTCGGGCCCAAAGAACTCAAACAACAAGCCCAAGCCTTCCTCTCAACCCTAGAGGAAGCAAAGAGGGGAAAACATCTCACAAGATGACCAACTTGCATACAAAACCCTAAACTTGGGTTATTTGCAAGTAGCCCCTCGAACTCTCAACAATGCACAACCAAACCCTAATCACCACTTAGAGGTGATTAGCAAGCATAAAACCATCAAGGTTAAGCAAAACAAATAGGGTAAACCCTAAACGCAGGTCAGGGTCCTTACAGTTATGTTCAACACCTCAATATAAACCTGGGTGGTTGGGAAAACACCCAGCAAAATGGAAAGGAAAAGAAAGTATATATCAACAAATATGAATAGGATATCAAGGAAAAGAAAACATATAAATAAAGGCTAGTTTTTATCATAAGATGAAGATTTCAAGAATATGATGCTATTTTTAAATAGATGCTTGCCATAAACAAAATATAATAAAAGGGTTGCATGTATGATAATTATGACTACCTTAACTAAGTAGGGTTGAGGCACCTATCGGACCTCAACCTATAGGTGAGGGGAGAATCAATACATTCCCAGTCACCTATACATATTTTTATGGGGGAGAATAAGACATTCCCCAGGGCGAATTAATACATGCCCTATATATGGGTGGTTGTACATAAGTACCACTACTTTAGCTAAATAGTCCATAAAATCAACATGCTAGAAAAGAATTCATGACAAGTAAAAGCATCATATCAATTAAACATGGCAGTGGGGTACAAAACCCAAGAAAAAGAATATCATTACTAATTTTGAGGCAATTTAACAAAAGAATCGTGAATAGAGGAAATAAGGTTCATATAGTGCCTCATTAGGGAATATAGGGTTTGGTTTGCAAATATCCCAACTTAGGGTGTAAGAATGCACATACATAAAGAGGGATTGCACATACATAAAGAGGGATTACACATACCTCTCTTACTGATATCAATTACTAAGTTTCTCCACTTTAATTGAGTCCAAGTTCCACTTTGCCTATTTTCAATCTATTAACATGTATTAGAATACAAAATACACATTAATGAATAAAAACCCTAATTTTAGAACATTTTACCAAAACTCATATTTATATTTTGAAAATATCATCAATGAACTTATTAGGTTCTCCTAATCAAGAAAACATATTTTTATGTTAATTTTGGAGTTATGATGATTAAGATGTACTTATTATGGATTTTATGTGTTAAATTCATTTAACAAAAATCACCCTTCATCAAACCATGAAATCAGACCTTGAAAATATTTCTAATGTATAGATATTAATTTTCCAATTCCAAAACATATTTATTTGTCAAATTTGGAAAAGCGGATTAGAAGATATGAATTTTTCAATGCTGTCCAATAGAAAATTGCCACATCATCAAACCGATCGAGATAATTGAAGAGAGAGGGAGAGGGAGAAAACACTATTTGACCAAAGATCAGGTTTGAAGTTGCATAGGTAACCAAATTATAGCTTCTATATAAGGTAAAATAGTAAGAAATTATAATCCTAGAAGAACATGGTAAAAATAGATGGAGATCATCAATTTTACAACATAGAAGCATGCGTTTTAAGCATGTAGTAAGCAATATATGAGAAGGGTGTTAACAAAACTCACCTCTAGGAATGAAAGAAGGTCCAAATAGAAAGTATACTGAGATTCGAAGGTCTAGTTGCTCCAAGCCAAGCTCCTTTCTTGAGCAAAGATCAACTTCTCTACTTTAGAGGTGCAAACCCTAGCAAAAGAGTATGGAGATGAGATGTTTTGGGGTTTTAGGTGGAGTTTTATCATGGAAGGTCATGGTTACGACCTGGAATAAGGTGGGAGGAAGACTAACAACATGAAAACAAGGAAGGAAAGGAACATACTTACTAGTTTTGGTCAGAATCACCAAGGAGGAGCTTAAGAATTCTTAAATAGAGAAATTGGGAACCCTAGGAGCCTTCTTCACCAAGCTAGGCACATCCTTATACCTTGGGACAGAACCTTCATGGAAAAACAGAGTAGGAATGATTCTCTAAGCTATATGGAATAAAGGAGAGCAAGAGTTTTCAAATTGGGAGTTGGGAAGGGGTAGATAGGGCTATATAAAGAAAGAGGTCAAGTATGAGGTGTCTATGAGACTTTCTATGTGTCATGTATAAGGGTGTCCATGGACATGCAAGACTTTATGGATAAGTAATAAGTCAATAACAAGGTGTCAAGTTACTTTCCATGTGTCCAATTCTAAGAGTGCCTATGGACATGCAATCCTTTATGGATAAGGAAGAACTCAAGCATGAGGTGTCCATGGAGCTTTCCATGTCTCCTTAGCCTAGGGATTTCATGGCCATGCAAGAGGACAGCTCATAGAGGCTTCTTGAATATCAAATGTCAGTTTATGGACACCTATAGGCCATACCAACTGACATATAATCAAAGAAAGAACCACATTGGTTGATAGCTTTTAAAGATAAGCTCATTTATAAAGAGGGTAATCCCTAAAATGCCCTTGGTGAGAAACATGCACCTTCAAACCAAGGTGAAACCAGGTGCCCTATGGTTTAAAAACTCGAGAATGGTAAGGTATAATGCATGTGATAATTTGCAAAGAAAACCTCCCAATTGGGTAAATTGCAGAAAAGTCCAGAATGTACCTAAAATTACATAACTTGCACAAACAACATCCAAATTGGACCAAAATTCATCCACAAGTTATCATTGGTGTGTTGAATATGAATTTGTCATTATTTCTATATTTTAAAGTTATATAATCACATTATTCATTACTTATACCTTTTACTCATTTTCTCTCTCCTAAACTTATCCTAATATTTCAAGGTTGTCCAAATTAGATGAAATATTGACATGTAGGCTAATTTTGATATGTAGATTTCAAATTTGAAGTTTGTTTCCACTTTTGAGATTTCTTTTTATGAGATATGTCATATGGCCCATTAACGGCCCATTATCAAAATTATTCATCCAATTAAGTTTCTTACCTTCATATTTCCACCAAAATGAGTTATGTGGCATATTTTATGTATCCATTATAAACCTAAGATTAATGTTAGAACATTAGGTTACATTAAGGTGATCTATACATGTTAGCTCATTGGGGTTATACTAAACATATATTTAGGTCTAACCTTCAACCTTATTTGGCTAAGTCCAAAATGTCAACTTCCAGGGTAGGGTCTGAGATCTAGTATGTTACAACACACCACCCCTTAAAGGGATTTCATCCTCAAAATCAAAACATCCACATATGAGAAAACAACTTATTCACCATCCCTTAAAGGATTCATCTTATTAAGTCAAAACTATTCTTTAGGTAAAAAAGGTTCAACTACACTTCCTTACATCAAACTACATAAGCATCATGCAAAAAAAGAAACATAACTTGTAAAGACTAACTATGAACTATGGGCTAACTTTCTCTTGTCCATCCTCAAATAAGTCTTTACATCTGGGAGACTAGTTCAACATATTAGGGTCCATCAAGATAAATCATATAGATGTCTCAGGCTACTATTGCTTAAAAGCATGCTATTTTGAACAATTCATATTAGCTCACGCCAGGCCGGTATCATATGGATTCGAGAGTCCTCGTAAACCAAGTTAGTGGTGCGGAGGAAAATCTTGCCAACCCCCGAACCCTGATCCTTTCTAGACACTTTTGCTTTCAACTTCATGCCCTAGTAGCTTCTTAAAGGCAAAGTTAAACAACCTCAAGTTACTATGGATACTTATGAATCTTTTAGTTGTAAGTATTTTAGGGATCTATTCATCATTATTATAATGTGAAACTATAGGATCCTAAATCAACCCTTCATCATATATTGATCAACTCTAGGGCAAACATGTCACTTAAAGGTAAGGCAAGTATTCTAACTAGGGAGACAAAATTAATATAGTCAGATTCCGACTACCATGGACTCTGATACCATGATGTAAGGAGGCAAGATCACCCCCTTACTATTTTTTTTGAAGAATTAACATCCATTCCAAAAACACTCAAAGGTATGTTGGAATAGGTATACATTTTACAAATTTATTGTAATGGTATGCAAAACACCAAAGTGTAGCAACATAATAAAAATAACTGACTATATTCAACTTTCATAAAAGATTACACAAGTACATCAAAATCTCTCGTTAGGGTTTATAACAAGATACAACAAAAAGGATCTAGATAGAGGATTATCTAAACTACTTCAAATCTGTCTCCAAGAAACATCTCCAAGAGCTAGGTCCATGTTGGAAGCTATGTTCTTCTTGGTCATGTTCAACACCTCGATCTAAACCTGGGTGGTTGGGAAAACACCCAACAAAAGGGAAAGGAAAAAAAAGTATGTGTCAACAAATATGTATAGGATATCAACGAAAAGAAAACATGTAAATAAAGGCTAGTTTTCATCATAAGATGAAGATTTCAAGAGTATGAGGCTATTTTTAAATAGATGCTTGCCATAAACAAAATATAATAAAAGGGTTGCATGTATGATAATTATGACTACCTTGACTAAGTAGGGTTGAGGCACCTACCGGACCTCAACCTATAGGTGAGGGGAGAATTAATACATTCCCAGTCACCTACACATATGTTTATGGGGGAGAATAAGACATTCCCGAAGGCGAATTAATACATGCCCTATCTATGGGTGGTTGTACATAAGTACCACTACTATAGCTAAATAGTCCATAAAATCAACATGCTAGAAAAGAATTCATGGCAAGTAAAAGCATAATATCAATTAAAACATGGAAGTGGGGTACAAAACCTAAGAAAAAGAATATCATTATTGATTTTGAGACAATTTAACAAAAGAATCATGAATAGAGGAAATAGGGTTCATATAGTGCCTCATTAGAGAATATAGGGTTTGGTTTGCAAATATACCAATTTAGGGTGTAAGAATGCACATACATAAAGAGGGAATGAACATACATAAAGAGGGATTGCACATACCTCTCTTATTGATATCAATTACTAAGTTTCACCACTTTAATTGAGTCCAAGTTCCACTTTACCTATTTTCAATGTATTAACATGTATTAGAGTACAAAATGCACATTAATGTATAGAAACCCTAATTTTAGAACTTTTTTTTTATCAAAACTCAGATTTACATTTTGAAATACCACCAATGAACTTATTAGTTTCTCCTGATCAAGAAAACATATTTTTATGTTAATTTTGGAGTTATGATGATTAGGATGTACCTTTTATGGATTTTATGTATTAAATTCATTTTAAAAAAATCACCCTTCGTCAAACCATGAAATCAGACCTTGATTTTTTTACTAGATATAGATTAATTTTCCAATTCCAAAACATATTTATTTGTCAAAATTGGAAAAGTAGATTAGAAGATATGAATTTTTTAATACTGACTAATAGGAAATTGCCACATCATCAAACTGATCGAGATAATTCAAGAGACAGGGAGAGGGAGAAAACACATTTGACCAAAGATCAGGTTTGAAGTTGCATAGGTAACCAAATTAGAGCTTCTAGAGAAGGTAAAATAATAAGAAATTAAAACCCTAGAAGAACATGGTAAAAAGAGACGGAGATCATCGATTTTAAACATAGAAGCATGAGTTTTAAGCATGTAGTAAGCAATATATGAGAAGGTGGTTAACAAAACTCACCTCTAGGAAGGTAAGAAGGTCCAATAGAAAGATCCCAATATTAGAAGGTCTGGTTGCTCCAAGCCAAGATCCGTTCTTGAGCAAAGATCAACTTCTCCACTTTAGAGGTGCAAACCCTAGCAAAAGAGCATAAAGATGAGATGTTTTGGGGTTCTAGGTGGAGTTTTACCATGGAAGGTCATGGTTATGACCTGGAGTAAGGTGGGAGGAAGACTAAAAACATGATAAAAAGGAAGGAAAGGTGCATACTTACTAGTTTTGGTCAGAGTCACCAAGGAGGAGCTTAAGAAATCCTAAATAGAGAAATTTGGAGCCCTAGGAGCCTTCTTCACCAAGGTAGGCACCTCCTTTTATCTTGGGACAGAACCTTCGTGGTAAAATAGAGTAGGAATGATTCTCTAAGCTAGAGGGAATAAAAGAGAGCAAGAGTTTTCAAATTATGAGTTGGGAATGGGTAGATATGGCTATATAAAGAAAGAAGTCAAGTATGAGGTGTCTATGAGACTTTCCATGTGTCATGTATAAGTGTGTCCATGGACATGCAAGCCTTTATGGACAAGGAAGAAGTCAAGCATGAGGTATCAAGTTACTTTCCATGTGTCTAATGTTAAGGGTGCCTATGGACATGCAAACCTTTATGGATAAGGAAGAAGTCAAGCATGAGGTGTCCATGGAGCTTTCCATGTGTCCTTAGCCTAGGGGTTTCATGGCCATGCAAGATGACAGCTCATAGAGGCTTCTTGAATATCAAATGTCGATTTATGGACACCTATAGGCCATCCCAACCGACATACAATTAAAGAAATAACCTCATTGATTGATAGCTTTTAAAGATAAGCTCATTTATAAAAAGGGTAATTCCTAAAATGCCCTTGGTGAGAAACACGTTCAAACCAAGGTACAACCAGGTGCCATGTGGTTCAAAAGCTCGAGAATGATAAGATAATATATAACGATTATAATGTATGTGACAGTTTGCAAAGAAAACCTCCCAACTGGGTAAATTGCAGAAAAGTCCAGAATGTACCTAAAATTACATAATTTGCACAAACAACATCCAAATTGGACCAAAATTTATCCATAAGTTATCTTTTATGTGTTGAATATGAATTTTCCATTATTTCCATATTTTGAAGTTATATAATCACATTATTCATTACTTATGCCTTTTACTCATTTTCTCTCTCTTAAACTTATCGTAATATTTTAAGGTTGTCCAAATTAGATGAAATTTGACATGTAGGCTAATTTTGATATGTAGATTTTAAATTTGAAGTTTGTTTCTATTTTTGAGACTTCTTTTTATGAGATATGTCATATGACCCATTAACGGCCCATTATCTAAATTATTCATCCAATTAAATTTCTTATCTTCATATTACCACCAAAATGAGTTATGTGGCATATTTTATGTATCCATTATAAATCTAAGATTAATTTTAGAACATTAGGTTACATTAAGGTGATCTATACATGTAATAGCTCATTGGGGTTATACTAAACATATATTTATGTCTAACCTTCAACCTTGTTTGGCTAAGTCCAAAATGTCAACTTCCAGGGTAGTGTCCGAGATCTAGTATGTTACACACATAGCATTGTAGGCTGAAGGAAATAAATTATCCAATTATTTTTTCAAAAAGATTACATATAAATTATTTATTATATATTAGTCATCAATACACATTTTTTTTAAAAGAGTGCGATCTGTGACTTTAGTAATGACAACCCAAAAACCGGAAGGAGTCAATTGATAATTAATCAACTTATTATCTTTTAGTATGTTGTGATTAATCTTTTTATAATTTGGTAGAGTACATACAATTTTAGTTATCATACATACTTGTCAAAGGTAGTCAGTCAGACAGTTTGAGTTTTCCTCTGTTAGTGTGTCTATATATATAAATTTCTAGGATATAAATAATTTTGATAAAGAAATGAATCGAGTTATTCTCTTTCATAAGTGTCAGAGGAAATCAGTTCCGGTAGCTAATGGAATTCCTCTCTTTTAGTGTGTTGTATTTATGTTATTTCGAGTATTATACATATTTTTTTTGAGTATAAATAACTTTTGTAATTAAATAAATCAAGTTATTCTCTTTCAATGAGTTGTAAGTATTAGTTATATATCTGTTTCAAAGTAAATATAATTTTGGTAATCCCACATACATGTTGGAGTGAGTTAGCTGGACAGTTTATTGAGTTCTTCTTTTTAGGTATGTTATATGTAAATGAATATGAGTACAATATATGTAAATTTTTAGAACATAAGTAATTCCAATAATCACATCAATCATGTTATTCTCTTCCAATGAGTTGTGACATTAATTATATAATTTTTTAGAACAAAGACAATTTTGATGATGACAATTGAAGGTTAGTCTGGGACAAAAAAAAAAGACAATTGGAGGTTAGTCTGCTGACCTGTTTACTCACTTCTTCTCTTTCAAGGTGTTATAATTAAATTATTGTGAGTAATATATATATAATTTTCTAGAACATAATAAATTTTCGTAATCACATGAATCGAGTTACTCTTTGAGCGAGTTGTGAGTATTAATTATATAATTTTTGGAATAGAGACAAATTTAGTAACCAGACAAATATGTTGGAGGGAGTCAATCAGATAGTTAATCAAATTCTTCTGTGATAGTGTGTTATATTTATATTATATAATTTTATACAGGATAAGTAATTCCAATAAGCACATGCCACAAATTGGATGAAGTCATCTAGAAATTAACCATCATTGACAAACGCTCAACGAAAAGACCACATGTAATTTTATTAATGACACACTACAAATTAGAGGGTTTCTCCTAAAAATTAGTCAAATTAAATTATTTTAGTAGATTTATTCAATTGCGTAATGTTATTGGTTAATTTAATTCTGCAACACGTGCTTAGCACGTGTCTTCCTACTAGTTAATCAGAGATGCGGGTGGCTGCTCCTACCAACCACCACTGTTTCCAAGTGAGATAACCCCGTCCATTCTATCAATAATACACAATACAATAATACGAGGATACCGGCCATCTCACCATCCCACCGGAGCTTTTACCTTCCTGGACCTTTGCTACACAGGACCGACCGTTCCCCTACGGTGGCAGCGGCAATCAGATAAGGGGAAACAGAGCGAGGATCCTTTCCCGCCACACTTTGTCCACAAGGAAAAAGTAAAAAACTCAACCGATCAATCAGAGTCATCAGACTCCGCTCATTTTTCTTCCCTAGTTAGAATATTCTTACGCCATGTCCTGACAGGCAATCTCTCTTTTCTCTCATCCGCCGTAAGCGCTGACGCCCAGGGATCGATCTGACTTGCTCTTCACTCCCCACCCGCTCCCCTCCTCTCGTCCAGACCAGTCTACTCCAACCCCCACGAGCGGAGGCGGGCGAGTGCGCTGCCCGCATCTGCCAAGAAGGTAGGGTAGCGACACCCGCCGGTCCTGGCTCCCATCGGAGACCGGGGAGCAGCAGCAGCCTTAGACAATTTCTATCTTAACTCTACTTAGGGTTTTCATCCGCCGCTGATGTTTCCTCGCACGTGGAATCTTCAGAGCCTCCATTTGTACCCTTTACGTCCGGTATTCTAGGTGGAAGTGTAAAGTGCGTAGTGGTCAGTAGTCGCCATTAATTACTGTTCTTCCTTGGTTTAGCTCTGCACCTTCTTGCTTATAGAGTGACACCCGCCGAATAAAAAAGAACACAACTTGCAGCTGCTCTGCACTTCGCTGATTGTTTCTGCCGCGATACACCTTTTCTTTCACCCACTTTGCAACATCGAATATGATTCCGGTATCTCCGCTCGAGGCAAAACAAAAGTTTTGATGCCTTTTTTTTTTTAACGCATTCGTTGCTTTATGTTTTCCGCCGTTCTGAGTTTAAAAGCTGAGCTGACAACTTCTCGTTCACTCTCTGCAATTCCTCCCATTTCGCAGGCGATGAATTTGCTTTGCTAAGGAACCGAACCCATCACCACTCGAAGGGGTGCCTCGTCGTTGGCCGCCCTGCGGAACGTTTACCTGGGCGGTACCGATGGCGTTCAAGGCTCTTGTCTGGTATTGCCGCCCGGTGGACCATGGCGTTTGGGCGGAGATCACTCAGAATGCGCTCGGGGCGTACACGCCCTGCGGCCTGGAGACCATCGTGCTGGGCATCTCCAATCTCGTCCTCCTCTCGCTCGCACTCTACCGGATCTGGAGGACCTATCGGGAGCCCACGGCGCAGCGGCACAAGTTGCGGTCACCGTGGTACAACTACCTCCTCGCGGCACTGGCCGCATACTGTACGGCGGAGCCGCTCTTCAGGATTGGCGCCGGGCTGTCGCTGGTCAATCTCCAAGGCGAAAATGGGATCCCTCCATTTGAGGTGCGTGCTGCCCCTGATTTTTTCATGTCTGGAGTACATGCTTTTCCCTTTTCGCCGGAAGCACTAAAAGTGGCTGCTTCTGCCACGCACTATGAACAAGCTTGGGATGTCCCTAGTTCATTTGTTTTTTGTTTTTGTTTTGTTTTGTTTATTCAGCCAGTTTGGTAGTCTCTTGTGTGCATTGCATATGTCATTGTTCTGTACCATCTGGTATTTTTTGTTTAGTCAGCTGCCAATTTGGTTGTCTCTTGTGTGCGTTGCATATGTCATTGTATACCAACCGTCACATGTCCTAGCTTTTTGGCTACTATACAATACAGTGCGTCCATGCTTTTTGCATTTCATCGTCCCAGAAATATTACACCCCGTTGCTCTTATAATAAGAAAAATGAAACTAGGACTAATTTTAGCTAGCTTCTTTTTAATTGTTACTAGAAATATGAATTGGTGTGATTCTCATGGTCCTCAGACTGCTATAAAACATCTGATTTGCAGCTCCAACGGACTCATTCCTACCTAGGATAGGAAAAGAGCCGATTTGAGTTTTTCCCCCATTTCTATCTTCTGAACCTCTCGTTTTGCAGCACACTATTTTTGTTGTGAAGGCAAGGTTTCCATCTACTAAGGCCCTTTGTCACAACTTTCCAGTAATTTAATTATTTAGCATGATAAAATTATGTCGGGGCATTAACTTCAACTGTCTCCTTTTCAACAGATTTTCGCTTCGGCTGTTCAGGCTGCAGCTTGGTGTTCTGTCCTCGCTATGCTCTGTGTGGAAACTAAAATCTACATCCTTGATCTAAGATGGTATCTTCGGTTTGTCGTCCTGTATGTTCTGATCGCCAATGCCGTCATGCTCAACCTTGTCCTCTCAGTCAAACAGTACTACCAAGTGTAAGCTCTCTACAAAGCTATTTTCTTCATGTTCATTGCACCTGAATAGAATTTTCTTGATACAACGCCGATGCGTACATAACTTTTGACATCACATGTGTGCTAATTGGCCTATATCAAACATTTAGACTTGTAAACAATGAGAACAACAAGCTAATCGCCTTACCATTTAATTCACAAAGTACCTTGTTTGTATATAAACCTTCTCATAGACATTCATAGTCTATCAAACCGTGCTTTAGGTGATTATTGGATACCAGAGAGGGTCTTTACAACATTTCCCTTAAGAGTAGAAGGCAATGGATGATATCATATTGACTTCTTCTATGGGGTTTCAATTTTTGGAGATGTGTTATAGAGCTTGCTAAAATAGACTAAACATGCCTAATGGATCTCCTTGCAGTTAACCTCTCTCCCTCCTCCCTCCTCTCTCTCTCATCTTGAACATGTAATATACAATGCCATAAATTAGCCGTATAAAGGAGAGTTTGTTTATCTCATCTAATCTAAGAAGATTACTAAGTTGATGATATGGTATCAGAGCACTTAGATTAAACTGAACCATCTTCGGATGGATGCCTTGTCCCTATCCCCACCCACCCTCCCTCCCTCATATGCTTATGCAGCCAAACCCCATCTCATCCTTTTTACATGATTCGATGCATCCTTTCTAAGTAGGAGAGAATCCTTGTAAAGATGTATCTTATTCTATAAAATTGAACTCTTAGTGTTTAGGACTGAGGACATGAAGGAAGTGAAGACCTCCAAACACTATGTGAGTACAAGACAACACTAGCCTTGTGAGATAAAAAGCTCAGGATTACATCTCTCTCATGACATGCAAAACAACAAGGGTGGAATCTCTGCAGTGATTCATATAAGGTTTTGAGAAATAACAAGGCTCTAGTTTTGGTAATAAACATCCTTTTTGACATCCTATTATGTTTTTGGAGTGTACACTCACAAGTTTAATGTGACATCCCTTTGTTTGAAAAATATCTATTAATTTTTAGAGTTTCTATTTGCCATCATTAAATCTGTGACATTTGATTAACCGTCCTAATGAATTTTAATATTTTCCAAAAAATGTCAATAATTCTAGATACCTTGTCTTTGGACCCATATATTCCCAATTATAGTAGATATAACCATCAACAAGGTGATATGGTATTTGATGCTATTAATTTGTTTAAGAATAGAGTGCGCTAAGCGTCATGATGATGAGATACGATAATCAATGCATTTATTTCAGAATAAGGATACCGTGCACACGTTTATTTTAGAAACAATATATTTAGTAAAATCTCCAAAAAAAACTTGGATTTTTTTCCCAAGGCACAAAGATTAGTCAACTATGCCATAGGATTCACCCAAGATTAGCTTTATTCTGGCTACTTTAATCTATGCAAACAGTGTTTGTCTCGCTCACCTATCTTGAAAAATGAAATGAGAAGGGGAGAAAGATTGAGCATTCAAGAAGACTAAGAGCTAGATAAGAAACATGAAGAGTGGAGATTCAGACGAGGCAAATTGGAATCCTTATAATGCCTTCTCAACCACAATGGATTAGGAGTCATGAAAGTCAAACTTTTCCTAGACTAAGTTCAAGCATACACTATTTCATAAGAGTGATCAAACAAAGATGGGATGATGGTTCATGGGCCGTCAATGACGTGACCCAAGTTTGAACCTCCAAAAAAGATCCTTGTTTAACCTCCTCGCCATACATCTCAGGGTTTGCATAGTTATTGAGGCAATAGGAGGGTCACCCCTACTTTTGTTCCAAAAAAGGAGACCACCCCAAAATCAAAATTCCAAGCATTGTATGGAGCAGTAGTTGAATTGATACTCAAGGCTATCCCTCAAGTACACAAATGATGATCAACAATGAATGCCTTTGAGCTTTCACATTGAGCAAGTATTCTATGATCATGAGCAATGTAAACACACGACATATAACTTAAACTAACTAGGGTATGAAGCTTTTCTTTCAATATTAGAGTTTTGAAACCTGACCTGACTCGGCTGGTTGAACTGCCACCTGGAAGCTCTAGCCGGTCGGGCTGAAACTCATTTTGACCCAACCTTGACCCCGTGACCCAACCGGTTTGACTGTTGATCCGATCTTTGGGTCAAACTCGGCCGGATTTTGTTGGTTTTGATTTTCCCTCACTAACTAGTCATGTGATTGATTTTATTCCCCTTCCTCTCAAGCCAAGTATACTATATAGTATGTATTAAAACATTCATTTGATATGTTATTTATAGCTAGTTTTGAGCATTGTAAAACCATTATTTTGCTTGTTTATGAAGGAATGCATCATTTTGTATGCCTAATGTTTAGCGATTCATCATCTCATTCCTTCATAGACTAGATCATATATGCATACCTATATATATAACTCATGTATATATACATATATATATATATATATTATATATACAGATACAAACTATCATATATGCATACCTATATATAGTCATGTACATAGTCACAAGTTCAGTATTCAGCAATCATTCGGCGAGGCTGAAAAATTCGGCATTCAGGAATTATGCGGAAAATTCGGATAAAAATCGGTAAGAATTCGGTAAAAGTTCGGTCAACTATTTGGGAAATATTCGGAAAAAAATCGTATATATATATATATATATAACACATGATACACATTTTGATCCAATGACAACGTCCCAATAACCAAGTCAAATAACATGCTCTAAATCTAAAAAAGGAATTAGATATTAAGTATGATGATATGATGTCTAAATATGATAAAAGTAGCTGGCCACATGATCATAGAGGAATTGGCCACAAAAATAACTGCGGAACTAAATGTCACCAAAATATTTAGAATGCAAGGTCATTCTTCGTCATCTAAATCTAAATCAAGGTCATTTGAATCATCATTTGTCTCTAAATCATCACCCAAACCAGCATCAATATCATCTTCATCTAGTTCTTCATCTTCAACATCTCCATGTACATCCTCGATGTTGCCCACAAATGCATCAATTTTGTCAAGATCAATGGGTTTGGTATCTGCAACTTCCTTTGCCTTGGAAGTTTTCATCAAATGCATGTTCATCCTTATAAATACCAAAATTTCCAACCTTTTTGGATCAAGCCTATTCCTCTTTTTTGTATGTGCTGCATCAAAGGCACTCCAATTCCTTTCACATCCAGATGCACTACAAGGTTGGCTTAATATACGAATAGCGACCTTCTGCAAAATCTTAAGATGACCTCCATACATGTCCCACCACATCCCTATGAATTCAAAATATCATACATTAATATAGTAGAAACATATAGTACCAAATTTGAACCAAGAATTGAGACTTACTAGGATGTGTATCTTGTAAAGCTGCAATGGCTAGTGAATCAAATACCTCAGGAATCATAGCATGATAGTCACGTAGTTCTTGGGTGACTAGAAGAATATCATCAGCATCAGAGACCAATCTTTGAACCACCTTTGAGACCCCTCTTCTTACCTCAACATCCATCCTCACTCTCTTTTCATAATGGAATTTTGGGTTGAGATAGCCAGCAGCAGCATGACTATTATTATGCAAGTTCTTTGCCCACCTTTCATCAATAATCTTCCAGAAAGGAGAATATTGAGCATGATCTCCACTAAACATATCTTTCATTGTTTCTTTTACTCTGTCCATAGCCTCATAGATATATCCATTAGTAGATCCATCACCATCTACCATCCTAAGAACCTTCATAAGAGGCTCCATCACTTGAGTCAAACCAGCAACAGAATGCCAAAAGTCATTGTCTTGAATGATTTCCTGTACATCAATACCATCCTCAAATTTTGATTGAGGTAAAGCCCTCCAATCAGAAGATGCCACCATAAAGCGCAAGCCCTGGTCCACATCCAACAAAGATTGTAAGCATAAAAAATGAGTGGCGAACCGCGTGGTACCAGGTTTCTTCAACTCTCTTCCCTCAGTATGCTTCCTCATCAAATCAAGAACGTGTTGATACTTATACATGAACTTCACAATTCTCCTAGCATTCTCCATGATAGAGTGGACCTGTTCCAACTTATCAAAGTCCTGAAACATCAAATTAATACAATGTGCTGCACAACTAACTTTGAATATCGTGGGTACTTTATTTCCAACAATGTGGCTGCACCAAGAAAGTTAAGAGCATTATCTGAAACAAACTGGACAACATTAGAGGGGCCTATTTCTTCAATTGCAGAGGAGACAAAATCACATATATATTGTGCATCCTTTTTGTGCCCAACAGTGCAAATTGATTTCAAGAACATGACACCCTTTGGAGAAGCAGCCATGAGATTTATATGTGGACGACTTCTAGCATCCTTCCATCCATCAGACATCAAAGTGCAACCAGAAAATGACCAACTTTCCTTGATGGACATGATATACTCATCAACATCACCTCTCAGTTCCTCCAATAGCCTAGTCCTTGCTGTCTCACTGCTAGGTGGCACATACCCAGCACCGCACCTAGCAATAGCTGCACATGCCTCCTTAAATTCAGGAGTCCTCAATAAATTGAAAGCGAGGTTATTGGCAACAACACACTTCATTATAGCTTTATCAGCCAACTTCCTCTCCTCCTTCTTCGTCGGTTCATGCAACGTTTGTTGCTTTTGGATATCACCCCGTAATCTGTCCACATCAATATAAGTCATATTGCTTTGTGTGGCAAGACAAGCAGAGGATGTGTTTGAGCTAGAAGAAGAGGTTGTTGTCCAAAATGCAGAGAGCTTTTGCTTCTTGGCCTTGTTTTGGATCTCATCAATAGATTTTAAAGCAGAATCACGCACATGATCAGGAACTGAAGCACAAGGATTGATATCTTTCCCAGTTATTTTCCCAAGATGATATCTAATTCGTGTGATCCCAGCATGAAATTCTAATTGACAGTATTTACATTTACTTTCGACCCTACTTGTTCAGTATGTTCCCATAATGGATCCTTTCCACGCGGCATTGTTCAAGCTCAAATATCACATTCCAACCTCACACTGTTAAAATAGAATTATTGGGGTGTTAGCCACAACATATTCATAAGTAGTGATACCCTATGGCAAATAACAAAGGCAAGTTCAATTACTCTTATCAGTTTTTAGTTCTTACTAAAACGGAAATGACAGCAAGAATACATAGGAAAGAGCACGGTATCAACATTTGTTTTCAATATAATCTCACGCTTACAGACCCAGAAAAAAAAAGTACAGTATAGAAATTTAAACTACAATACAGATATCAATAAAAGATGGAAACAGAACAGCTCCCCAAGAGGTATAATCGCCAGAGAACAGATCACAGTACATATAGACTGCATGAAGAAATTTTATTCAGAAGCTATTGTTGGTTTGCAAAAGTTTTTGCAACAAGTAACTCTTTGGGGTACTACTACCAGAAAAAACAAACTGATCAGTCTCTAATATGATGATTTGTTCTATATTAATAAGATTAATCATTCCGCTTTTTCAAAATTAAAAAAACTTTTGTTCTTAACTTTCCAATATCAACTGACTTTACTAGTTGACCTAAAACCAAATAAATGGATTTTTCATCCTAGGGACAACGGCGGTGCCAGGTTAGAGAATATGAGTTTATATGGAGACACTGTGAAATTTTCCAGAATCACGGCGGTGCCATGTTTTTCCATCAGATGGGCAATCCACAATCAGAGAGAGGGAATATGAGGCAGCCGCAGAACTGATAAAACAAGGGCCTTACTTAATGTTGTAGGCTTGTAGCCGTCGCTGCCTCGCTGGTCGGCGTGGTCGCTGTGTGTTGGTAGCCGCAGCCCGCAGGTCGTCGTTGCTCCTCCTTCCAGTGGCCGCCGGCGTCGCTGCTGCAGTAGGCGGTGGCGGTGCTGCTGCAGTAGGCGGTGGCGTCGCTGCTGCAGTAGTCGATTGGGGCCTTGATCAATGGGGTTTCTTCGTTTCCACTCTCCAGGAAGGTTGGCCCCAGCAGCTCCACTCGTTTATGCGGTGGCTTCCGGCAGTGTTGACGCCGTAGAAGATTCAATCGTTTCTGGCACAGTTTGGGGCAGGTTGTGCCGCCGCCGCCGCCGCGTACAAGGTCGGGTGTCGGGGGCTAGGTTCTCGGTGAAGCCGTGACGGGGACCGGGGTAATGCGTGAAACGAACTAAGGCCCAAGTGGGCCGCTTTGCAATAGACGTTTTTTACAAAAAAATCGGGAAAAATTTGTGTTCTTAACGTCAAATACCCGTTTAATACGCGCATCGCGAATTATTCGCGAATAATTCGTAAAATTCGGGAACAGTACGCGATTATTGCGAAATTCGGCTGTAGCATGCGGCTGGTGAAAAGTGCGCGTATTATTCGCGAATTATTCAAAAATTCGGCGAATTCTGTGACTATGGTCATGTATATATATATATATATACATATATATATATATATATATATATGGCTAAAAGAATTGTGTACCTGAGTACATGTAGCTTACATGTACCCACCTTCATTTATGGTGATTATAAAATTATAATGAATAATCCAACCTTATGGATGTAAAGTATACCCCTTAGATAAGATGTATACAAAAAATCAACACAATCTGATATTCATAGATCATCAAAAGAAAGAAAATGATTATTTTCTGATCAACGGTAAGTTGTAGAAATGACATAAACCATTGAATGATTTATTGCTATATCTCATGATCTATATGAGATATGGTTATGATTTTTTAAAAACGTCTAATCTATGTAGTGTTGAATCAATCCATATGGTTGGATTTTATCAACATACTCCGCATATGCTATTTTAATGGTCGGTACACGTAAGTTACATGTACCGGCCGGTACACACTTCCTAACCTCTCTCTCTCTCTCTCTCTATATATATATATATATATATATATATATATATATACAAACTATGTATCAATAGACACGTGTGCGTATACATTTGTTTATATATGTATCATGTTGACGTCGCCCGGTCAGTCGGGTTGACTGCTATGCCTGGAAGACCCGTAATAAATGCTCTTTTTTCTGATAAGGAGGCTTATAAGGAAGCATAAAGAAAACGAAAGTGTCACATGTTTTCATCTGTTTTGAAAGACGTATGATCGAGTATTGAGGGAAGTACTTTGGTGCGTTTTGGAGAAAAGTGGTGTTCGTATCCGATTTAGATCGTCTAGGCAGCCAAGAGTTGCCTAGGGACACCAAAACAACCTAGGCATTTTTTTTAAATTTTTTTCATATTTATATTATATATGTACACACACATATATGTATTCATATATTAACCTATGGCAAAATATGAATCAATAGCAATCAGTAAGAGGAAAGAAAAGGATAAAAGAACACTGGATGACTTGAGGAGGAAAAACAAATTTCAAAAAGAAATCAACAAGGAGGTTGGGGCAAGATGATGAACAGAGAAAGAATGAAAAAAAGAAAAGAAGAAGCGGAGCATCATGCTGCAGGAACCTTACATATGGTGAAACCATGGTGAGAAAAAATAAAGCAGAAGAAAATTGGTTGAGGAAGAACAACAAACAACAAAATGAAAGTAGAAAGGAGGTCGAAAAGACGAGAAACAATATAGTGGCCATATGTATAAAGATGATAATTAAATCTAATATAGAAACACTAGAGTCAGGAAACTGAAAATGCAAGCAAGAAATTAGCATTGTATTTATGTGAGTACATTCATACAAGTGATATATAAATAGATTACAGGAATAAGAGCATGAAGAAGAAAAAAATTATATATTGTATAGTTAATCGGTAAGTGGAGCAGCATTAAACGGATAGTACCATAACAGGGTAGCAGGGTAACTCTGTAACATGGCAGCAATTTGCTGCTTGGTAGAGCAAAAATAGGAAAAGAAAATAAAGAGGAATGCAGTAACATTGCAGCAACTTTGCTGCTTGTTGGAGTTGCAAAGGAAAAGAAAAAAAAAACAAGAGGATAGATTAAGGAGGAGGAATGAATATCAAAAGAAATGAAAAAGAAGATAAAGAAAAAAAAGCCCTGACTTTAGGCCCAATTAGGCCCAGTAGGCGGCCGCCCAACAACCTAGTTAGGCTGGGCGCCCAGTTTTGGAAGCGAGGTGGCCGCGTAGGGCACCTAGGCGCTGCCTAGATGGGCACCTGTGTAACTATGGATCCAATAGATTAATTTGATTAAACATGTTCAACGCTCAACACACGAGTGTCAAGAATCTAGGAGGAGCGACTGAGATTGTAATTACAAAGGGGTACATCGAGGATTGGCTATGAGCCTAAATTTATTTTCCCACTATAGTTATTTATGAGTTGACGTAACACATTCACGATAATATTCCTTGGTGTATGTTATTTTGTTTAGGATATTTTGTTGATTAATGAAACTAAAGACAAATTGAACCACAGAGTTGAACTTTGGGGAAATGCATTGAAATCTAGTTGTAATGGATCTAATATTAACCGGGTGGATCACAAAGTTGATCTTGAAGAAATGCATTGGAATTTAATAGTAATGGATTTAAGACCAACATTATCAATATTGACTATATACATAGCAATTTCTGCCCGTCCACTATGTGAGTGGTAATGCTGAGTTGGCTGGAGTGAACGTACCATAATGTATTAAGTTTTATCATTTGGGCTCCATTATACATATGGATGATGATGTTCAAGATGATGTATGTCACAGGGTTACAAAAGAATGATTGAAATTGAGGGGTGCCACTGGAATAGTTAGTAAGTAGAAGATCCCTCACATAACTGGTTTCAACTCAACAAGAAATTAAAAAATCTTCCTCTTGAGTCTTGACATTCATCTGATTAGTTGTGCACTTCAAATTATACACTGATAAGCAGCCGGATCTCGGGGTTATACTTTAGCCTCCTATGGTAGCTTGTGTTTCTTATTTGTTTGTTAATAAATTGATTGTGTTATTGTGACCATACATATCTTTGAAGCTAAGCCATGTGCCACAACTCACAAGCACCACTTTGCATGAAATCATAGGTGTACTTCTTGGTGAAAAAGTTGAAAATCCAAACCACGACTCTACCATTCTCGTTACCATGTCCTGCACTCAGGGTAGATGCCTTTGAATCAATGGTCGTTCTAGTTATGCAACCAAGTTTGCTACAACCTACTATGTATCTTGGAAAAGTGGACCGAACTATATAGTTCATCTCATTCAACTTGACTAAAGGAATCTGTAGTTGAGTACTAGAGCTGTTTTCATACTTGATTGAGATTAAGAAATACAAATGCTGCTTGAGCCTCCCTTGGACAAGAGAGAAGAACATGCACACTGACTAGCTCGATTATTCAACAAATTTGGGAAAATATGAACCCCAACAAAAGATGCGAACATCTCCCTTGGCACCTTTAATAGTGACATGGCCTAGTGAACAAATAGAAGATTTCACTTGATCTCAGATTAGAGACTTGATTTTTGTTCATTTTTGTTTTTTTGAAGCAACAATAACTCATTAGCTAAACATGAAACAACTAGAAATAGAAATCTACACCTAATGAAAATGGCAAGAAGACAAGCCCATTGGACTTGTGATTAGATAGGCTGACACATGTTAGAAAATCCAATTCGCACATATGGAGAGACACCAGAGAACCATTCTATAGGATCCTTTGCCAAGTCAATCATTGGAAGGGTCACGAATTGTGTACCCTTAGTGTGATAGATACATTATCTGTAAGTAGATCTTAGAGTGATTTTTTTTTTCTCTTGTAGAAAATAAAGTAACATCAGCAAAAACTCTCATAACCATCAAGCGATGCAAAGCAGATCAATTCTCTGACATGTTGTAGAAGTAAAAAGTAAACGACACAAGGCAAGTGGTTTATGTATTATATTACAAAAGATCCATTAAGATTCTATGCGCACACATGAGGGAGAATGAAGAAAGATTCACCATCTCAGTTCTCAAGACTTACTAAACAATGCTCTTTTATATGTCAGAGGAATTTTACATAGGATAAGAAAAGTACATAAATGCCCTCATTTGACATTTTCTTTACTTGGATTTCCTGTGAACTCGTAGAGGTTGCACTATTATATTTTGTGGCTTAGTTTTTGATGAATCTAAATGTCAATCTTGAGGTGTTAATTCGTTATACCTGTGAACACCACTATGCTATTGGATTTTGACATTTTTTTACTTTAGAGGATCTCTGTAATTTGTAATTCTCTTAATATGGACAAATTATCATTATTTAGGGTCGTGATAGCAAACCTTTTATATTCCTTTGTTTATCTCTGGATTATATTTCCTTAATTTCCAAATTGATTTTTCTTTGCAGGTCATTGTTATATATATATGGTAGTGAATTCATATGTCAGGCAAGTTAATCTGTTATCATTTATATATTTTCAGATTGGGTGAGTGGCCTTACTAATCATATCTATAATTTAGGTAGTATGTACAATTTTCATTGATTTTAAAGGACAATTAGATCCGGTTATCCAATATTGGTCCAACTAACACAGTTGAATGTTTCAAACCGTACAACTGTACGCAGGTTGTGCTAATATATCCCTCTGTCATGGTGATATTTTTGTTTATAGAAAGTTTCAGTATGCCCTAGGCTATTTTGGGGTTATTGAAGATCTAAAGGAGGGGGGTTGGTGACTTGGTGGTATGTTACAACCAGCAATGGAACTGTCACTCTTTTGTGACATGAATCCTTATAAGAACTTTGTTGCAATGTCCTACCTAGCGATGCACTGCATCCCCACCTAGGTGCCTTGATATAAGCAAGGGGTTTAAAGAAAGCAATGCCCGACTGGTTGTGTTGAAGGACAAGATATGATTGCCACCTTAGACGAGTAGGAGCAAAAAAGCTAGTCCCGCTGCATCCTTGCCCTTGTAGTAAAAAAGATGCAAGGTCACCACTTAGAGGGAGGCATATAAGGATGCAAGTCCAAGACAAAATGATTAGAGTGGGATCTTATAATATTGGCTAGTTCATAAGAAAGTCTTTGGAGATAATGGATATCGTAATTAGAAGAAAAGTCAAGATAACTTGCTTACAAGAAACTAAGTGGACAAGGAAATGACGCAGAGAGATTGGAGACACATGGTACAAAATCTTGTATACAACATGAAAACCATAAAAATGGCGTGGGAATTATTCTTGATATAGTGTTGAAGGATGATATTGTCAATATCACATGGATGGGTGATTGAATCATATAGCTATTAAGCTTGTTTGTGTCGTAAAATTATTTTTATTTTTAGTTCTTTTGCACCCCAACTTGGCGTTAGCGAGGAAGCTACAAAGGATTTTTGAGATACCATGAATGAGTTGATGCGAGGAATACCAATGGATGAGAAGATCATTATTAGGAGTTAAATGTCCATGTTGGGAGTATTAATGTTGGTTGTAAGAGAGTTCATGGTTGTTTTGGATCTATATCCCTATAACAAGAGGGAGTCTTCCAGTCAGTGTGGTTGTTCATCGCCCTGTCTGCCACTGTGCTTGCTGGTTTGCAGCCCGTTACTTTTTCCTGACCAATGTCTGCTTCTCTTATCACTACTTTTTTTGTATATTTATCGAGCCGACTTCCCGTGTTGTTACCGTGGGGTGCCTGATCTGATTTGATTTTCCAGCTGCTTCTGAGGTTAGACTCTTTAGTTTCTGTTTTACTTTTTTACAAGGAAAGAAACTAGTTTAGCACACTTTTACAAAAATATTTACCAACATAGCACACTTTGCAAAATGTTTCCAAAAATAGCACACTTTGGTCTAAAAATGCCACTTTGTATGGAGCTTTTTGTATCCAGGATTGAAAAGCGTCACAAATATTGACGTGTTTATTTCAAAATAAAAAAAATAATAAAAAAAGTCAAAAGCCCACATTGAGTGGCACTTTCAACTTGAAATTTAAATGGGGCGTCAAGTTGAAAGCACCACATTAGGCTTTTGATTTTTTAATTATTTTTTTATATTTTAAAATAAAGACGCTAATATTTGTGGCGCTTTTCAATCTTGGATACTAAAAACGCCACTTTGAGTGGCGGGTTCCACTCAAAGTATGCTATTTCAGGAAATATTTTGCAAAGTGTGCTATGTTGATAAATATTTTGTGAAAGTGTGCCAAACTGTTTTTTTTCCCATTAACATATGCCAAAGAATTAGAGCATAGATATCTGTAGCAGTGCCTCGTTAGGTATTCCAAGGTATGTTGCCTAATTCTGATATGGCTTTTTGTACATAGACAACACATGCTTACTTTCATGGTTATATATTGCCTTTCTCAGCATTTTCGTTTCTTTTATTCATTAGATCATCATTGAATACCTAGCTTTGTCGTCTTCTTAGTACTCTTCTTGGCCATTTGGCAATTGGTGGAGTGGATTGCAGATGCTTCGTAAACGCTTCAATCAGAAACTGTAAATGTTTCAGTACCAAAGCAGCTGATCCTTCAAAAGCCATAGCTTCTTCTATCATGCTTCTTATACATACTCTTTTTACTGAAAGAATAACGACCCAGGTAGGGTTCTTTTGCCACATGTCTACATCATATTAGAACACAGATTTGGTCCCTGCAACTGCCACCTCTAATGTCTCCGGTGCACATGTGAGTTATACGTAGAGACAGTGATACTTTAAACTCAGAAGCAGATGAGTATTATGGAGCGTCCAATCTCCAAAGAAATTAAGTTTCCTGACGACAAAGAGTCCGTCTGCCGATGATCTCTGTTATACCGGACTGTGCCTTATGCACAATTGTGTTGTGGCTTCTTCTCACCGCCCATCGTGGGGGCTCTTTAAGGGAGTTAATTAGGTTGAGCGCTTCGAAACTAACTCCCTCCAAATTAACTGCACCGCAACCTCAGCGGCCTCATCATACCTCTTCTCGCACGCTGCTTTAGACATGTGGAGACCATGAAAAAAACAAAGGTGGTGCTGAAGCGGGCATTGTGATTATTTGGAATTGCAGAATTTGTTGCCTTCCAAGGTCGTGGCAATATTTTCGATAATCTATATCTATTTTACAATTGTGTTCAGAAAATATGCTGAAATACCATGAGTAGCAATTATGCTAAAATATCTATTTTACAATTCTGCTGAAATCTTCTGGGCTTTCTTTTTCGTCTAACTACACCCCACTGCATCGTAGCAAACATGCCCTAAGGTACGCGGGCCAGACAATATCCCTATTGATGTATGGAACAATATGAGGATTGAAGGATCTATGTGGTTAACATCTTTCTTCAATAAGATTATGAAGACCAAAAAGATGCTGGGAGAGTGGAAACATAGTACAGTACTTCCCATCTACAAGAACAAGGGAGATATTCAGAGTTGAACAAACTACATAGGTATCAAGTAGTTGCGTCTTACTATGAAGCTTTAGGAGAGGATTATTGAGCAAAGACTAAGATCTATAAAGCATACATTGGATTACCGGTTTGGTTTCATGCCTGGTAGACCTGGTACATATGCTATTAGTCTAATAAGGAGGCTTATGGAGAGGTATAGAGAAAACTAATGAGATCTTCATATCATTTTTATTTGATTAAAAATAGGCTCATGATTGAGTACCTAGGGTAGTGTTGTGGTGGGTTTTGGATTAAAAGGGCATGTCAATCCAATACATTGAATCAATTAAAGACATGTATGATACCTCAACTTCAACTGTTTGACTCGTGAAGAAACATAAGATTTCCCATTACTGTTGGAGTACATCAAGGATCGAACGCTGAGCCCATGCACTATTTGTTCTTATCATAGATAAGTTGATAAGCATGCTTATGATGATCTCCCTTGGTGTATTTATTTGCTGAAGATATTTTGCTAAATGATCAAACTAAAGAAGGATTGAATGATAAAATTGAACTTTAAAGAATGCGTTGTAATCTACCGATTTAAGATTAGTAAAAGAAAAGTAGAGTACATGGATTGAAATTTTCAACCAGTTTAGAATTGTGAATGGTGGTGCCAAGTTAAATGAAGTTGATAATACCAAAATGTGATAAGTTTGTAGCTTGGGTTCTACTATTCAAACAGATGGTGGTGTTAAAGAGGATGAATGTCACATGATGAATGCATGACGGCTTAAATGGAGATGTGCAACTGGAGTAGTATGTGATCTGGATATCCCGTTCAGATTAAAAAGTAAATTTTATAGAACTATGCTATCAACCATGTTATGTGAGTGGATGTTGGGCAGTGAGAAACAAAGTGTCAACAAGATTTATGCGGCCGAAGTGCGTATGCTGAGATGGATGTGCGAGAAGACAAGAATATACCGCTTGAGAAATAACTATATCAGGAACAAAGTGGGGGTGTCAAGCATCAAGGACAAGTTATGTGAAGGTCTTTTGAGATGATATGGACATGTGTAGCTCAAACAGACAAGTGCACCAATTTAAAGCAATGTTGCTGACTTGAGCACAATAAAAGAGGAGGTAGGCCTTAATTAACTTGGGAAGAGTTCATAAGGAGAAGTTTTGAATCTTTATATCTTGCTGTGAATATGACCCATAACATACAAAAAGGATCCTTGTAGCTGAAACCACATGGTTGAGATTGAGGCTTCAATGATGAGAATCCTAAATTTATAATTGCCTACTTTTTATTCTCTCCCCTTCTCTATATCTCATTGATTTAAAAACAACCGCTTCAAGCACTTAAGCGCCCTTAAAAGGTCAACCTCAGCCCTTTTACCTAATAAAGTGACTAGCAAAGCGTTCTCCCATTAAACATGCACTATTTTCGTTTTACTTTGCTTTGTCCTATTTTGCTTGGCTCACGTAATCATCCGCTTAGACCACTTAACCAAAACAAGGCCTGACTAGTTCAACAAGGAATATATATTCAAAATAAAAATCAATTGCTTGATGCCCTATACATACTACAAGCTATAAACATACAAGAAATTGTTGACAATATTCTTCTCCCACCTATATGAATTTGTATACCAGTGCTGTACACGTTATTGATGGTTACCACGTCTATAGACATATATCGCTTTGTAGGTAATCAACAATATCCTATAAGAACATACTGATTTCACCATGTAAGAATGCTATGCTAGTATCTTTAAAGTACTATATATAACTAATATAAAATTATTAAAATATACTATGTAAATAAATTAAAGTACAATACATGTCTATCATTATATGTATTCAACTACGCTAAACAATATAACATGCAATATCCGTGCATACTAAAATTTTGTTGGTTGACTACCAATAATCTATAGTAGAATACCCTAATCCAATTTACTCAATCTTATTTAAATATTGCTATTAACTGCTAAAACGTAAGTCGGTAACAATTGCTTTAAAAAGCGTTTGGGGCGGCCCAGGCCCCAAGCCGCTTCTAAATTGCCTCTGGTGCCAATTAGGCAACCTTGCATTAATCGTCCGTTTCAGGTCTCTCTCCTGCCTAAGCACCGTATAAGGGTTGCTTCTAAACACTCGCCTAAGCTCGTATTTTTTGGAGTGGAGGAGCCTAGTTGTGCTGCAGGCCCGTTTGTCTCACTTCCAAGGCTCAAAAGTCACTTAGCCCAGTTGAGTTTTCAAAGAACTCCTACAAATTATATAACTTATGTGTCATACTACTTCTATAGTACTATGTATGTAATTTTTTTGTAATGCAGTATATACTAGGTTTAATATATGTACAAATATAATATAATACTATATTTTATAATAATTATGTGCGTGTATTTGAACCAGAGGTTTACTAGGAAAGTTAACTAGCTATATAGCAGATAATATGTAGTTAGTTATAAGATACATGAGTATATATTATTTGTGAAAACTACATGGAGGCTCGACATGCAACATGGAGGTAAAACAAGGGGGCTGGACATGCAACATGGAGGTAAAACAAGGAGGCTTATCCGGGGGTTTGAACATAGGCCCCTTCATTGGGGAGCCTTGGTCTTGACCACCTATGCCATCAGCCACTGAGACATTTCTCTTTTGAGTTCATATACTTAGGTATTCACCATATAAATTACATCAATTTTTTCTGCCAAGAAAACTATATAATTTGAAATTGACTTGTGTGAATAGAATGAAGATCTGAATTTCAGAACCGTTAAAGTACTAATTTCTCAACTAGTTTGGATGTTTAAGTGTATCATATAACAATTTCTATTGATATATCATAGTGTGCATATAATATGTATACCCATGGTATTTGTGTCTCTCGTTTAAATTTAAAGACCGTACGTAATTGAAAGAGTGTGACAACAATGATTAATTAGTGAAGGGAAGAAAGCTAGTGGTAGTACTATAATAAACATGTGGTGAGCGCAAATGTGGTAGGGAGCCAACGTAGCACACACACTACACATTTTCGCACTGTATGACATTTGCATGCATATGATTAGGTTGGGCACAACCTTGACTTGCTTGTTCTGCAAGTGACATGGTCGTGCCATTGAACACATGCTATGTGGTCGCTTTGATATGACCGTGCTTGATGGAGCATCACCTTGCAAGACACCCACATGCCTGCTTGAACAACTTGTGACCATGCATGGCCATATGAATACAAGTGCTATTGCTTCTAGTTAATTGCATAACTTGCACATGATGGAACAATTGTGTCACTTTCCGAGTAAGGGTGACGGGAATGGGTATGAGTGTGTAAACGTTAGACTAGTAAAAATAATCTTACTAAACTAAACAAAACAAATGTTTAAAAGAAGATCAAACAAAAAATAAAGTGTACGGTGTGTCCTATAGTTGTAGTCTTGCGGTGGAATTATATTAGCCCGTTCTTCGGTTCTGGTAAAGCTTTTAGCTTGTTTATCTTATGATTTGGAAGTGAAGGTACCTTCTATACATTAGATCTATATTTCAGTCTGAGATGTTAGTGATTGGGTTGCCACGAGAGATGTAGCAACAAGGGCAAAACTAAAGAGAGACTTTAGATGAAAGCACCGTGTACTGGTTTCTAAAACTAATGCAACAATTCTATGCTACTATTGTTGTAAAACCATAAGGGTTAAGGGATCACCATTTTAGAAATCATATCATTAGAGACAAAAATATGGGCATGCATGCTATGTGCCCTCTAGGCAAAATAAATTATTTAGGAAACTAACAAAGACTAAGAAACTCTTTCAACAAAAATCTTGTCGGAAGACGAACACTGAACAATATATTTATTGTGATACTGGTTCATATGCATAGTCTAATGATAATAGTATATACCACCTGAGTTGTCATTCACCATATGCACACATCATATTTGGTGGGCACCAAGAGATTTCCACATAATTGTGTGGGAATAGAAGAAGAATAAGGCTAATAAGAAGATTTTTGCCTCTTCAACTAGGTGGGGGCTATTGTTCACACAATTAAGGAAGAATTAGAGATTCCTGTGATGAAGTTGAAGAGATAGTTTATAATCTCTATCTAAAAGAGAAGAAGGGCATCCTTGATGCATAGTGAAGATATGCTAGGATAATGTTGGTTAAATAGATGATGATTGAATATGAAGTAAGAATCTTGGGGCTAGGTAAAACATTGAAAAAAAACTTAGTGGCGATAATAAGCTATGATGAGCTAGGAAGCTGATGGCCTTTTTTTCACTTGTGATCTCAACTCATGCATCATTTATATGCATCACATGATTAATATAGGAGAATCATGTAAAAGTGTCAAAAGCCTCTATGATGTATGGGATGCTAAAAGATGTATCTTCCAGAACAAAAAAGGGAAGAAATTCTAGTGTGGTTTGAAAAAAAAGGAGAGTTGATATAATATGCAGACAGAGACACCCATGTTTGATAGGTTTAGCAATAAAAATAGAAACTTTATAATTCAGTTTGTTTCTTATTATTCCGAGACGACACTTTCCTTACCCTCAATGTATGCCTTAAAGAGGCCAAGGATTACAAGTAAGACAAGGAAAATATGGAATAAGGGTGATGCCATCCGTAAAGGCGGAATTGCATAGAAAGCAAGTCCAGATCCAAGACAAACCCGATTAGAGCTTATTGGGCTTAAGTTGGGCTTTTACTTAGTTATTTGTTTACTTAGGAATTTTATGTTTTATTCCTTAAATTGGGATTTTACTTTCCTATTTTATTTATTTGCAAGTCAAGTCTTCTAGTCTTATAAAAGCCAGCCTTTGGGCTTGTGTCCGGGCTATGCTTCTCAAATAGTTACAAACAAGTGCACCTACTTAAAAACTACTGGGAGGTGTGACGCAAACTACATTGCAAAACAAAACTAATTTATATCAATCAACTTTGTCGGACAATATCCCTGAGCATAGGCTTATATAACTAACAACAATCCCTAATGGCTTATTTTTGCTCAAAACTCAACTAAAATAGGAATCCATGAACTAATTCATTTGGAACTTACAAGTTGCTAATATCACACTTAAGATTGTAAAACGGAAACAATTGCGTAATGAATCCTAAATAAAAACAAAGACAACTATTGAATAAAAGACAAAAATAAAAGACAACTCATGAGTCATGACACACTCTAATCAGATGGTGCGAATCCTTAGCCAGGCTCTGAATGAGCAGGTTGTCCTACATCAATCCCCCCCAGGTTGACCTTAGTTATCATGTCGTCCGCCTAGGCGCCGTCTATGCGCCTAGGCTTAAGGCAGTCCGCTTCAAACTGGGCGCCCAACTGCTGAGGTGACTAATGTGGCCTCTTAAGGCCTTATAGGCCCAAATTAGACCATTTTAAGGGTAATTTAACGTAAATTAGGTCTAGATTTGGTCATATTAGATCAAATAGAGTCATTTTATGGTTGAAATGTCTGATTTAGCCCAAATCAAGTCAAATTTGGGTAAATTAGGTTTGATTTGGGGGAAAACATCCCTGATTTGGGTAAAATAGTTTTGATATGGTAAAATTAGGTATGATTTGGTGACATAGGTTTGATTTGATCAATTGAGGGTGAAATAGGGGTGGTTAGGTTTGATTAGCCCATGTTACACAAAATTAGGTTTGATTTAGGCCAAATAATGTCAAATTTGGGTAAATTAGATCTAATTTGGGGGAAGACGAGCCTGATTCATGGAAATAGGCATGATTTGAGGAGGTTTTGGTCTAATTTAGCCAAATTAGGTCTCATTTAGGTCAATGTAAGGAAAATTTGGGAAAGTTAGGTCTGATTAGGTCGTCTTATGCAATATTAGGTTTAATTTGGGCCAATTCATGTCAACTTTCGGTAGATTAGGTTTGATCTAGGGAAAACAAGTATGATTCTGGGGAAATAGGTCTGATTTGGGCAAACTAGGTCTAATTTGGTCATCTTAGGTCTCAATTGAGTCAATATAGGGAAAATTTGGGTAAGTTTTGTCTGATTAAATCATTTTATACATAATTAGGTCTAATTTATGCCAAATTAGGGTATACTAGGTCAAACTAGTCAAATTTAAATCAAGTTAGTTCAAACCGAATTCCCGTTGAAATTTGATCTAATTTGACCTAGTATGCCCTATTTGGCATAAATTAAGCTTAGTTATGTATAAAGTGACCTAATCAAACATAACTTGTCCAAACCTATATTGACTCAAATGAGACCTAATATGGCCAAATTAGACCTAATTTCCCTAAAATCAAACCTATTTCCCTCAGATCACACTTGTTTTCCCCAAATCAGACCTAATCTACCAAAAATTGACATGATTTGGCCCAAATTAAACCTAATATTGCATAACATGATCTGACCAAACCTAACTTCCCCAAATTTTCCTTATATTGACCTAAATGAGACCTAACCTCAAACCATACCTATTTCCCACAATCATGCTTATTTTCCTCAAACTAGACCTGATTTGCCCAAATTTGACATTATTTGGCCTAAATCAAACCGAATGCGTAACATGAGCTAATCGAACCTAACTACCCCAACTTTTCCGTACATTCATCAAAATGAGACCTAATGTGGCCAAAACATACTTAATTTGCAAATTAGACCTATTTTACCCAAATTAGGCATGTTTTCCCCAAATCAGACATAATATACCCAAATTTGACTTGATTGGGGCTAAATCAGACCTATTCCAAGCATTAAATGACTCAACTTGATCTAATATGACCAAATCTAAACCTAACTTATGCTGAAGTACCCTTTAAGTGGCTTAATTTGGGCCTATACGATCTTAGGCGGTCACATAGATCACCTTGGGGGCTGGCCACCCAGTTTGAGGTGACTTGCCTTAAGCCTAGGTGCCTAGGCGGCCACCCTGATAACTAAGGGTGGTAGATGGACGTTTGATTCAAATATGGACTGACCCCTAGGTTTCTGAAGGCAAAACCTTGAATTGGGTTTTATTCAGCTATGCTCGAGCTTGGGTAGTATGAGATGCTCTCTTTTTCTAGAAAAACAATTGCTGGAAACACATGGTAGGTACCTACTGTCCGGTGGGTTGAAAGACTGACAATGTTCTTGTCTACACTTACTCTGCCCCAAGCTAGAGCAAATATCCCCATATTCAAATGTAGAAGAATATGAAAATCTGGAATGCATAAGAGCGTGTTCTACAAAAGCGCCCAAATTTAATAATAGACTCGAATCACGATTCTCAGTTTTCATTAACTGTTGGTATATAGTATATTAGTATGATACCAAAATAGGAGAAATTGAAAAGAAGACATTAACAAAAAATCTAGATTTTCATAGGCCCAAATGACCCCTCTAAAGCTGGGGGGATAGATGAACACAACTATAGGTAGGGGCCAATCACATAAACTAGGAACATCCATGTATATATATGTATATTTATTTATTATTTATATATATGTTTATATATATATTTACATATATACATATATATATCATATATATATACACATACATATATATATATATATTTTCATACATACATACATATATATATCATATATATATTCACATACATATATTTATATATGTTAGTGTTAGAAGAAATGAAGAAAGGAAGAAGACAGGAACATTGATCACATGTCGGCTGTAAGATGCAACAAACGTGAGTAGGGCTTGAGCCTACACACTTGTATATATATATATATTAGGGTAAGTACATGAGGCACAAAGAGAGAAAAAGAATAAAAAATAAATTTCATAAGCAAAATGGAGCTGCCGCTGGATTGTCGTTCCGCCGCTGTGCCGGTGTCGATACCATCGACATGAGTGTCGATGGTATCGACAGAACATTGTCTCGCGTCTGAACCAATCTCGATACCATCGACATGTGTGTCGATAGTATCGACCGAGATGCAGGTGGCTCCATCTTGAACCTGAACTGATCTCGATACTATCGACAGAGTGTCGATAGTATCGACTGGGATACAGGTTGCTTCACACTCCCCCTCAAGCTGGAGAGTACACATCGTGTATGCCCAGCTTGCCGCAGAGTCTCTGAAAGATTGCTGAACCCAAAGGCTTTGTCAGGATATCTGCTAGTTGATCCTCAGATCTGACATATGGTGTCACAATAGTGCCATCTTTTATTTGATCACGAATAAAATGGCAATCAACCTCTATGTGTTTTGTACGCTCATGAAAGATAGGATTCCTGGCAATGTGCATAGCAGATTGATTGTCACACTTGAGCTCCATAGAAGGTAGAAGAGAAATTTGTAATTCAGATAGAACAGATTTGACCCATTTTAGTTCACAGCATGCATGGGCCATAGCACGGTATTCAGCCTCAGTGCTAGATCTAGCAACCACATGTTGCTTCTTACTTTTCCATGTGATAAGATGATCACCTAGAAAGGTACAATAGCCTGATGTAGATCTCCTATCAATATGATCACCAGCCCAGTCAGCATCTGAATATCCTGTGAGAGACAGAGTAGATGGAGGTGCCTTTGGTCTAGAATATGTGATACCCTTGCCGGGAGCATTTTTTAGATACCTCAGAATTCTGCAGACTGCTGTCCAGTGTGACTGTCGCGGAGAATGCATATATTGGCTGACCACACCCACAACAAAAGAAATATCAGGTCGGGTGACTGTTAGATATATTAACTTACCCACTATTCTCTTGTAATATTCTGGATCTTGATACTCAACATCATCAACCACCTCTTTGATGTGATAATCCATTGGTGTAGATACCGGTTTAGATTCAGCCATGCCTGTCTCCTGTAGTAAATCAAGCACATATTTCCTCTGAGATAAATTGACACCTGCATGAGATCTAAGCACTTCAATGCCTAGAAAGTATCTTAGTTTGCCCAGATCCTTTGTATGGAAGTGTTTTTGCAAACCCTCTTTGACACGAGATATTCCCATGGTGTCACTGCCAGTAATTACTATGTCATCAACATATACAATAAGAATAATGGATCCACAAGAGGAGCTGGAGTAAAATAAGGAATGATCAGTCACGGAGCGAGAAAAACCCATCTGAAGAATAACTTCACTGAATTTGTCAAACCAAGCTCTAGGTGACTGTTTCAGCCCATATATAGCTTTCTTTAATTTGCATACTTTCTGACACTCCCCCTGAGCAACAAACCCAGGAGGTTGCTCCATATATACCTCTTCCTGTAGATCACCATGGAGAAAAGCATTTTTGACATCCAGCTGAAATAGTGGCCAATCAAAGGTAGTAGCAAGAGAAATAATGATCCACACAGAATTCAGGCGAGCAACATGAGAAAAGATTTCAAAGAAGTCAACACCATAGGTTTGGGTGTAGCCCTTTGTAACCAATCAGGCTTTTAACCGTTCAACTGATCCATCTGGATTGTGTTTAATAGTAAAAACCCATCTACAACCCACTACTTTCTTTCCTGCAGGAAGATCAACCAGATCCCAAGTACCATTATTTAAGAGAGCTGACATCTCAAGTTACATAGCCTGTGTCCAGCCACTGTTCTTCATAGCATCATAATGGTTTCTTGGTATCGGCACAGAATCAATCCCAATAGCGAACGCACAAGCCTGCTTAGACAGATGAGACAGGCAACATACATTTGTAATAGGATGTTTAATAGTACAGGACCTAGTACCTTTCCGAACAACAATAGGAAGGTCGAGATCTGATGTCTCTGTAGGAGTCTCTTGAGTAGAAGGCGATGATGAGGGCTCTGGGACTGGTGCCGCTTCTTCTTCTGGATCTTGCCTGCCTCGCCTATGGTATACATGTATGTAATGCTCAATGGTAGGTCTATCTCCTGCTTGTTCATCCGGGATAGAAGTAAAATCCGGAATGATAGGTGGCACTCCCTCACTCTGCACCGATGGTGCCAATCTCTCATTTTGTATGTTTGGTGGCTCTCCCTCTCTCAACTGCTCCCCCTTGCTCATAGCATTGGAGAAATATGGAGTGGTCTCATGGAAAGTAACGTCCCTAGACACAAACATGCGGCGAAGACTAGGACAGTAACACTTGTATCCTTTGCTAGTATTAGAGTAACCCAGGAACAATGTTTTAATGGACCTAGGAGACAGCTTGTCGGCCTTAGGGTCAAAGTTATGGACAAAAGAAGTGCAACCAAACACTCTAAGAGGAATAGGAAAGGGGGAGTCCATGGGACGCAATACAGAAAAAGGAGTCTGTCCTTGAAGAACAGAAGAGGGTTGCCTATTAATCAAGAAACAAGCAGTTAAGAGAGATTCAGACCAAAACTTCTTGGGCACATTAGATTGAAACATAATAGATCGAGCAATATCAAGAAGATGGCGATTCTTCCTCTCTGCCACCCCATTTTGCTGAGGGGTGTGAGGACAAGATGTGCGGTGAATCATACCAACCGAGCTACAAAAATTAGACATAGCCTTTTGAACATACTCCAAAGCATTATCAGACTGAAGAATTTTTATATTGCAATCAAACTGGACTTTAATTTCAGTATGAAAATGTTTCACAATAGACAACACATATTCTCTACTTTTAAGAAGGTAGATCCATGTCATGTGTGAGAAATCATCGACAAAGGAGATAAAATAACAAAAACCATTATAACTCTGGTCTTTTACAGGACCCCACACATCACTATGCACTAACTAAAAGGGACAAGAATCCCGCTTATTGACTCGACTGGGATAGGATAACCTATGGTGCTTTCCCAGTTGACATGACTGACACTCTAAGGAAGATAATTGGGACAACTCTGGTTTCAACTTCCGCAGGTTCTCCAAAGAAGGATGTCCATATCTGCAATGCCATAGTAAGGGGGAACCACTCAACAAGATAGATGGAGCAGGAGCAGACATTTGGCGAGGTAGACTGTCACCGTTGAAAAGGTAGAGATCACCTTTCCTAGGCCCCCCACCAATCGTCTTCATACTCTTGAGATCCTGTAATATAAAACAAGAAGGTCCAAATATTACCCAACATTTTAGAGTGTCAATCAATTTTGCAACAGAAAGAAGATTAAAAGGAAATTCAGGCACAAAGTGAACTGATTTAAGATCAAGCTTGGGTGTTAGGGAGACAGATCCACTAGCTAAAACTCTTTTCACTGAACCATCTGCCAGTGTAACAGATTAGTGAGGAATAGATGAGTCAATAGTGTGGAGCAATCTCCTCATACCAGTCATATGCTGTGAGGCGCCAGAGTCAACCACCCAAGATGAGGATGAGCAAGATGCTATGAGAGATGTAGCCTGATTACCAGCTGTAGATGCCAGATTTGCCGATGAAGAAGATGATGATGACCCCATACTCATGTGCTGAGTCGCCTGAATGAACCAGTCATATTCTTCTTGGGTAAGAGTGATGCCGGTGCCATAGGTAGTACCCATAGTTGTAGTGGATGAGGATCCTGTGGTGGTGGCACAATGTGCTGCTCCCACAGGTGGTGCAGCAGGTCTTCCATGTTTCTTCTAACACTTCTCCACTGTATGTCCCGGTTTGTCACAAAAGGTACATTTCGGACGTGTCCCACGCCCTCTACCCATACCGGGTCGTCCTCCTCGTACCGCAGCAGCAACAGACGCATGAGATTCTCCAGAGGGTATATCAGAAACAAAGGAAGCAGACTCAAACAGAGATTGCTGGATCCTTGAATAAGCCTCCACAAGACTAGGTAGTTTATCAGTAGCCAAAATAACGCTCCGAGCGGAGCTACAAGCCGAGTTAAGCCCATATAAGAATTTGGCTGTAACCAGATCATCTCTATCCTTTATCTGTTCAGCAACGACCACAGGATGATAATAACTTAGCTCTTGAGCAAGAGCCTGAATCGCCCCAAAATACTCAAGAGATCGGTCACCCTGTTTTTCAGCAAACAGACGATCATAGATCATAAACTGACGGAGAGCATTTTTCTCTTGAGAATAATGTTGCTTCACTGCGTCCCATATTTCCTTGGCCGTAGAGTAGAACATGAACCTTGCGACGATTGCAGGTTCCATATTATTCCACAGCCAAGTCTTCACAAGACTGTCATGTCGCTTCCATTCAGCATACCCTTCATCAGTAGATGCCTTGGGACCCGAGTCAACATGCCTTGCTCTGTCACGAGCCTCCAAGACGGTGTGGATGGCGTTCATCCATAGAAGATAATTTTTCTCGTTGAGCTTAATAGAGGCGATAGGTGACACCTCGTTGTAGATCATAGGTGTCTTGATATCCTCCATTGTAGAACAGATTATATGACGGATTGATACACGTCAAATAGAGTGTGGTGACAGAGAGATACACGTCACACACAGAAGAAAAACAAGGAGAAATGCGTTACTGATGCATTCACAGCCTCCAAATGATCTTCCTAATCACACATGGAGGAGGTGTGACTAGGATGATGACTGAGACGAAACTAGTCCTCCGGTGGTGTTTTTAGATGATCGTTGGATCACTTGGAGATCCCCAACCGCTTTGTGATAGTGGCTACGGTAGAGTTAGATATCTACCGCAGACCCAGAGTAGCCAACGGTGGTTCTACACAGCCGGTGGATTACGCCAAGTTGACGGGTGGGAAGCAACCGGCCGCCAAGGAGAGAGAGACCTGGAGAGATCCGCCGGAGAGAGAAAGGAGAAGCCCTAGATCGATCTCCGCTCTGATACCATGTAAGAAGAAATGAAGAAAGGAAGAAGACAGGAACACTGATCACATGTTGGCTGCAAGATGCAGCAAACGTGAGTAGGGCTTGAGCTTACACACTTGTATATATATATTAGGGTAAGTACATGAGGCACAAAGAGAGAAAAAGAATAAAAAATAAATTTAATAAGCAAAATAGAGCTGCCGCTGGATTGTCGTTCCGCCGCTGTGCCGGTGTCGATACCATCGACATGAGTGTCGATGATATCGACAGAACATTGTCTCGCGTTTGAACCAATCTCGATACCATCGACATGTGTGTCGATAGTATCGACCGAGATGCAGGTGGCTCCATCTTGAACCTGAACTGATCTCGATACTATCAACAGAGTGTCGATAGTATCGACCGGGATACAGGTTGCTTCACAGTTAGAATATTAGCTTATTTAGTTAATAGGTTAATTGGTCTATTATGTACATGGGCCTGTTGCCCATGGCCCATTAGGGTTACTCCGCTTCCTTGTAATAGCCTCCTCTCCTATATATAGAATAGGGGTGTACATATCAATAAAATAACATAACATCATCGTATACACTTGTTTACATGGTATCCGAGCATTAGCGAGAGAGAAAAAACCCTAGCAGCCGCTGCCCCTTCTCTCTTCTCCTCCCTTGTTCCAGCCCTAGCCGCCGCTCCTCTCTCTCCTAGAGAGAGCAACAAGGGGGAGAGCCCACCTGCCGGCGGCTGCCGCCTCCTTCCATGGCTTAGGCCGGTCGCCTGCTAGGCACTTCCCGACCTCCATGGCTTCTTCTCCTTCTTAAGGTTCAACCTTTCAGCCGACGCCATCCTTCCTGGCGTTCTCCATGGATCTATCCATACGTCGACACTTTCCTTCCCGACGATCTATCAATCTTCATCAAGTCCGAATCTTCGAACAATGCTAATTCCTGTCCAGATCCGTCAGTTCGTCGTCACTTTCCCCGTCTCCTTAAAGAAGATCTGATTGTCAAGCAGCTCCAATCGCCTCTATCAAAGAAGCCACTCCAAGCAGATTAGCCTTCTGCTCCAGCAACTACCGCTATCATGTTCATCATCTCTTGCTTTGTCGAGTTCGTATCCATCCGCCACACCATCCATTGAAGCATCTGCAGAAACCACTCCAAGTAGTTTCTCTGTCCCTTGCAAGGAGCAGCGACAACAACCACTACAAGAAGCCACGTCCATCATCCACACCGTCCACTCCAAGCAGTCTTGTCGTCCCCTACATGGAGTAGCGACAACGACGACTACAAGGAGCGACAATGATCCACACCCTTCCTTTTCATCATGATCTACATGAGTACAAAAGACAACACTAATTCCCATTGCCCATGGTGAATTCCGGGTTTCTTTATCTCCTTGACGATGCTTATTCCCGTCAGATCATGCTTCTGCGGCATCACACGACGTGTTGGACCAACAACATGGCGTGTAGAAGCCCAAAATCCACTCAGTGGCGTAGGGTTTCGTCCAGATCTCAAGTCACACGGCGTGTTGGCCAACCAAAACGGTGTGTTGACGCAGGTCTGTCATCTTTGACTTCGTCCAGATCGATAACTACATGACGTGTTGCAGACCAACACGACGTGTCAGCGAAGATCTGAGTTACGCCTCTGACATCGTACACGATGTCTAGGATCACTACACAGCGTAGTGCACGGTGTCTGTCATTTTCGAGCGAAGGAGCTACACGGCGTGTCGACAATCTCACACGGCGTGTCAAAAGGAGCCTGCCTCTCACCCCTGACAATCTACACGGCGTGTCAAGTCACAGACACGGCGTGTCAACAACAATCTGTGCACTTCCAGTTCCAGTTTTGACGTCCACCAAAGGTCCATCTCTCCTCTAATATTTGATGATAATCGGATCCTGTTATTTTTTTTGACCTAGCAAATTTTTTTTACGGGGGCTCAGCCCCCACACCCACACATTTGTCAAGATCCATTTTTTTCTCTATCCGGATCTTATAGTCAGTTGTTTTGCATATTGATTCCGGTTATCGGTCTTCTACCAAGCACCATTCTGGTAGTACCACTTCTCCTACCAAGTAGCATTCCGGTAGTGTATCTCCTCTTTCTATCAAGTTTTCATTCCGGTAGTCTTCTTTTTGTTCTTCTCTCCATACTACACCTCTCATTTGACCTTTTCCTTTCCCACCTTCCCATCCATCATGTGTGTGTCTTTCCACATGCGGGGGGGGGGGCATGTTTCCCTCTTTCTACACCATCTACTCGCTCTCGTCGTATTTGGTGTGCGGGGGGGGGGAGGAGAGAGAGAGAAGCGTATGAAGAGAACATGAGAGAGAGGATACAAGGAGAGAGATGGAGAGATGAGATGAGAGGATATTCCAGGCTATCTTCATGGAGCTTCATATTCTTTATCACTTCTGCATTACATTTCAGACAATATTGAAAGATCCAGTTGCAGCATTGACACCAAGCCTTTCGCGTTCATACCGCATTATGTATGTCGGGATAAGAGCTGTTGTGGCTAATTCCGGCCTCTAGTCCCTTTGGTGTTGATACGTTCTAGTTGATCATCCATGTTGCGTTGATGGTGTTCCAGATGGTTGCTTCTTCTCTGAAGCTCGTCATCTTCAAGCCTGTGCAAATTTTGTATTTACAAGGATTCATCTAGAGTGATCTTCACCGAGCTACTTCATCATGTCTTCTCTGAGTTGCATCTGCTACTTCTACGTGTTGAGACAACACGTCAACATCTCGTCCAACATGTTTGTGCCACATTATGTACGTCAGTGGTCTTTTACGCTTATTCCAGTTGGCTACGCTTCTCAGAAAATTCAAAGACACCTCTATTGCTACATTGACATTGCTCCGTGTTCATGCCGCGTTATCTACATGGTATGTGTTGAGTGTGCTATTCCACTCCACATTCCTCTCCAGTGAAGATGGCATAGTGGTGGTATTTATGATTGTTTGCTTCAGATGTTCTTCATTCCAGATGCACCTCAAGAGAAAGACCTTCTTTAAAGCTCAAACTTCTCCATCTTGTAGAACACATCTCAAAGAGGCGTCGTCATACATTTTTAGTTAGGAAGTATTGTTTAAGGGGGAGTAATAATTTTTGTATGGGGAGTGACACTTCTATCTTTCATTTATCGTTTTGTTTCTTATCGTTCAATCGAGTCATGTAACTCCAAGCTTGGACATACGTTCACCCATGCTTCAGCTTGAGGGGGAGTGTTAGAATATTAGTCTATTTAGTTACTAGGTTAATTGGTCTATTCTGTACATGGGCCTGTTGTCCATGGCCCATTAGGGTTAGTTCGCTTCCTTTGTGCTTCCTTGTAATAGCATCCTCTCCTATATATAGGATAGGGCTGTACATATCAATAGAATAACACAACATCATCGTATACACTTGTTCACTATATATATATATATATATATATATATATATATATATATAGAGAGAGAGAGAGAGAGAGAGAGAGAGAGAGTTAAGCTGGAATACACTTGAGAGTACCGGAGACGCTATACACCTCACTCATTTTCCATCACGAAGCAATTATTTTGGAAATTGAAACCGTTCATCTTCTTAAATATCTTAAAAACAGTATATAATAAATTTGAGCTCATTTGGACACTTATAGCTCATGCATCTAAGAGATGCAAAAATTATGTATTTCAAATTAGTTATGTGCGTCAATTTTGTTTTCCTTGGATGAGTGACTTACATTCATCCAAATAGCCTCAAATTTTGTATGTGGTCTGTTATTGTTGTAACAATGAAGATCAATGGATTAGATTTTGCAAATATATAGCCTAGATAGGCAAACATCATTGGGGTGTACGGTGTGATCTGTACACTCGAGTGTATTCTAGCCTGTATATATTCTGGGAAAGATATTGGCTACTAAATATGAATTGTAATTTACCCAGTTTTAATACGTCACTTTTGTATAGCATATCAATTCTGTTTCTTGCATCTTTCAATAATATTGTCAGTATATCTAAAACTTTACTAGTGCATTTTTGAATTTAGCTAACTTTCTATGCAGCTCCTTTTTGGTGTTTTATTGTTGACATATATTCCTACATTGGATCCTTACCCGGGTTATGTTCAAGTAACTACTGAAGATGAACAAATGGACTACGAAGCACTCCATGGAGGGGATCAAATATGTCCAGAGAGACATGTTAATTTGTTGTCCAGTAAGAGGAGACTTAATAACTCAATACTTATGGGATCTGTATCGTAGTTGATGTTTTTGGAAATTTTTTGTAGGAGATTATGTAGTTTGATTTGAATACATGCTGTTTATCCCTCGCAGAAATTCTATTTTCCTGGATGACTCCACTTATGCAGCAAGGATATAAGAAGCCCATCACCGAGAAGGATGTTTGGAAATTAGATTCATGGGATGAGACAGAAACCTTATATTCAAGGTGTTAATACTATTTTATTCATCTTTTTCACGGTTCTTGTAGTTATATTAGGACATGTTGCTGATATTTTGGTAATTAATGGTATGCAGGTTTCATAACTATTGGCTTGATGAGACTAAAAGGTCTAAGCCATGGCTCTTGCGCGCTTTGCATCGTAGCCTTGGGGGAAGGTAAGGATTGGCCTTATACATGTAATTAACAAGTGGACATTTATTTCATTGCCATACAGTTAGGTCTCATTTATTTCTCAAAGATTCAACTAAGGAATGTAATCAATCTAAAGTTTTGATTTGTTATGATGTTTTGAGGTATTTTTTCTATACCATTTTGTCGAGGTGTCACTTTCTTTAATTAGTGATATATGGATTGTTTGCTAATAAGGAAAGAAATGGGATACTACCTTAATGAATCAAAATCAGATTTCACTGTAAATCAAAGATTGTCCAGTTATGTTCCTCATCTCTCACACCTTATCTGGGAGGAATTGTGTAACGCATGGGCCCACTGCCCTAGGCTCTAGTAGAGTTTCAGGAATGACGACTGACTCCACAGACCACCACTAACCTTAACTGCACACATTGTCCTCAATGACGCGCAAGCCAGGATCAACTTCCCGACTGGTCACCCATCCTAGTACTACTCCAAGCTGAGCACGCTTAACTATGGAGTGCTTTAGTGATGGGCTCCCGAAAAAGGAGGTGCACCTTGGTGATATAGGTAGTCCAATCATTCCTTTTAAGATCATGTTATCCGAGGCCTCAAATCCTGAGATGTTACAATCTCCCCCACTTAGACTCTTGACGTCCTCGTCAAAGCTCAACTATAAGGCCTCATATTCTCTTCCCCATTTCAGTGCAGACCCACAATGGCCCATGGACACCCAGCTCCCGATCACGGCCAGCGTAAGGGTGGCTACGTCAACCATGGACAACCCTTTCCTACATGCCTGGACCGCACGGCTCAAGACTGGCATGTCATGCCCATGTGGGCCCCACCTATTGGAGGGGTTATAACTCTGATACCATTTGTAACGCCCTGGCCCACTGCTCTAGGCTATAGTAGAGTTTCAGGAATGGCGACTAACCCCACAGACCACCACTAGCCTTAACTGCGCACTTTGTCCTCATTGAGGCACAAGCCATGATCAACTTCTCGACTGGTCACCCATCCTAGTACTACTCCAAGCTGAGCACGCTTAACTATGAAGTTCTTTAGTGATGAGCTCCCGGAAAAGGAGGTGCACCTTGGTGATATGGGTAGTCCAATCATTCCTTTTAAGATCATGTTATCCGAGGCCTCAAATCCTGGGATGTTACAAATTGTATGTGAAAAACAGTCAAATAATATTTGTAAACAATAGAACAACATATCAAGAAAATCATAAGCCTACTACTTTATAGTTATTCATAATACCAAAATATAAAGCCTATGCTGCAGCATATGGGTGTGGTTCAGCTTGCTTTCCACCCTATATATGCACATGTGGTTGCCCTTGCATACTAGACAAAACATACCTGAAAAAAGCTGTATGTAGTGTTTTTAAAAGTGTCTAGGCGGGCACTTAAGCATGTGTATCTTGCAGAGATTCTATATTCTTGGATGACTCCACTTATGCAGCACACGACACTTTTTAATACACTACATACAGTGTTTTCAACTTATCGTCCTAGGCGGCTGATGAGCCTGTTGTTTTTTCAGGCCTCCAGCCAGCTGCTAGGCATTTTACCATCAAGCACTTACCAAATGCCCTCCTTATCCGCTTTAATCCCCACTTCAGGCCTGTTTCTGGGCACCCGCTTATGCCTAAGTGGTTGATTTTGAGGTCAGGTCCATTTGACAGACTAAAATGCAGCAGGCCTGCTTAATGATATAGAAAAGGCTACACACATCATCCCTGTGTGTTGTCCCCTATTATTCCATACATACTACTAATTATGTAGTTTCTGTATTTACATATCTTATTATTTATGTATGTTGTTTATTTCTTTAATGTCCTCACCACCAAGACATCGGCATATCTATGTATATTGTTCATAGTAACAGATTTTAATGCTATACCATATGCTGTAATATTATACTGTACTGTGCGCATATGCACAAAGATGCTTGCATACTTTACTCAGTTTGTAATAATGTGTATGATCATATACTAAATTATACACTACTTATGTCTTTATTATACTGAAGACACTGTAGTTTACACTTAACACCATAGACTATAGTGTATACCTAGTATTTAACACTCTATTGTATACCTAGTACTGATTAGTTTGACCCCACTTGATGCTTATATATCACTAAATTATATAGATATAGTTATGGAGGTAATAAGCAGTAACTTCTGAACTATATATCCTATAATCATGTAGTTTACAGTATTTGATTTGTACACTATTAGCTATTGATATCACTTAAATTTTCGCAGTTGTATAATGTTTTCTATATTGTCGTAACTCATAACCCTTAAATGCTTACTGTTATATACTTATATATACTAATGTTATAATATATAGAATATTTAAATATTTATATGTACTTATTAACGGGGTGATATTCCTTGGTGTATGTTATTTGCTGATGATGTTGTTTTGATTGACAAAGCTAAAGATGGATTGAATGATAAAGTTGAACATTGGAGAAAGGCATTGGAATCAAATGGATTGATGATTAGTAGTAGCAAAACTGAGTATATGCATTGCAATTTCAGCCAATCTCACAGTGAGAATGATGGAGCCAAGTTGGACGGAGTAGATATACCAAAGCGTGATAAATTCCGTTACTTGGGTTCTATTATTCAAATAGACGGGGATGTCCAAAATGATGTTTGCCACCGGATCACTGCAGGATGGTTGAAATGGAGGAGTGCAATTGGAGTATTATGCGATCAGAAGATCCCTCTCAGGTTAAAAAGTAAGTTTTATAGAACAACTATACGACCGGCCGTGCTCTATGGGAGTGAATGTTGGGCGGTGAAGAAACAAGGTCTCAACAAGATGAACGTGGCTGAAATGCGTATGCTGAGATGGATGTGTGGGAAGATAAGAAAAGATTGCTTGAGAAATGACTATATCAGGAATAAAGTGGGGGTGGCGAGCATTGAGGACAAGTTGCGCGAGGGCCGACTCAGATGGTACGGACATGTGCAACGCAGACTTACTAGTGCGCCTATACGAAGCAATGCTATTGAGACAAACACTATAAATAGAAGAAGAGGAAGGCCTAAATTAACATGGGATGAGCTTATAAAGAGAGATTTTGAATCTCTACATCTCAATCAAAATATGGCCCATGATAGAGCTGAATGGAAACGAAGGATCCGTGTAGCCGACCCCAACATAGTTGGGACTGAGGCTTAGATGATGATGATGATGATGCCTTATTAACGTGATGAATTTTGCAGTGTCATTATCGTCCAAAATCCATATATGTATCGAAGTAAAATTTGTGGGTAATTTACATGTTATCTATAAATTTATATACTTGTGTACTTATTGATATAGGGGATAATTTTTTTGATGTCACTATAGTCTGGATATGTATAAAAGTTAAATGCGTGGGTAATTATGAGTATATATACAAAATTAAACATTTGTTTTACAATAAGCACCCCCTTAAGTGCCTGCCAAACACTTAAAACAGCCGCAAGATCCTATCTGCTTGCCTCCTTCACACTCTCTAATACATTGGTTTCATGCATGCATACAGATGTTTGGCTCTACATATATCATGGAGTAGTTGTTAGTAGAAATGATGTGCTATGCTATATATTTAGTTTAGTGACTTCAAAATTTCTCAAATGAATGTGTAGTTTTGGCACATCTCAAATTCCTTTTTTCAAATGATCATCATTTATTCACTTAATGGTTGAGCAGTGTCTAACGTCTAATACATAGGAGAGTGGTAGGAGTTTTGATAGCCAGAAAACACATAATACATAATAAAAACGAAAATATGTATGCACTCTTCCTAAGTTGGAGGATGAATATAATGTACAGTCGGCTTGCTTCATTGCTCCTAAACTTTCCATCTTGAGAATCTTGGTGAAAAGATTAACTCATGATCACGTGTCTTCAACATAGGAGTAGGTATTTTCTTGGACATCACAACATCACAAACAAAATGACAGTCCTCCTCAATATGTATAATTCTTCATGGAGCACTACATTGCTGCCAATGATTAGTGAATGCTCTACTGTGATAGTACATATGTATCGAAGAATCAATTTGATATCCAATCTCTTCTAGGAGAAATCTCCTTTACATGTGACAACTCACAAGTAGTGTACTTGGCATCTGAAGCGAATCTAGACATTACATTTTGTTTGTTGCTCCTCAAATAAGTTACCAGTAACCATAGTATAGTAGACGGAGGTTGATCTCCTGTTAGTTGGACTGCTTGCATGATCAACATCAAAATATCCAACTAGATTGGTATGCTGATTGTTGTTATTAAAAGAGCTTACTCAGGATCCCTGTTTAGATAACACAATATATGGAAAACAACATCCTAGTGGCTCCTCCTAGTAGGTATGAAAAAACCTCCCGCAATCTTCCCACTTGAACCACAACCAAAACTAGTCCGATTTTATATGAATATCCTGATTGATGGAATCATGGATGGTCTATGGTTTGGTTGACAAAACATCTGAAGCTTTTGGTATGGATACCATGTGAAAACTGAACAAATCAACAATTGTTAAAAAGCCTCACAACATTGGCTGAAACAACATACTACTAGTAACATTGCGCAAAGCCCCAACGTTGTCCCACTTGCCTCCAAAGTGATTGGGTGCGATCGTTGTCCCCACAGGGTTCTTGTACTCCCCCTTCTCCTTTTGATGCTCTCACGATCCAGTTGAGCGCTACACAAAATGCCTCCAGTACACCAGCGGCATATAGTTTTCCTTTGGGATATTATCAAGCTTAGGTATCAAGGTGGGCGCCTAGGCGTCCTAGGCGCTCCACAGGTCCCTCAAACCTAGGCGCCTCGGGGTCATATGTTAGTTGGGCAAACTAGGCGGGCTGGGTGGGCTTGGTGGCCGCCTAGGCGGTCAAGGCAGACAACCTAGGCGCTTCTAATGTTACTGCTGCGAACATGTCAGTCCTTATTCTGTTGTTTCTTTATTTTTTTGTATGCCCTCTTGTGTCTTCTATTCTTGTTTCTTTTCTTTTCTTTTTTTTGCCAATTTTTCCTGCATTTCCTGTTCTCCCTACTGCTGCCTTTTAATTTTTTGTACTCCCTCTTATGTACCCTCTCACTGCCATCTGCATGTTTCTTATTTCAGAAATTCAGACTTGCCCTATTTCTCCTGCTCCCACATCTACTAGACTACTTGTATTACTTCTATTCACATATTTTCTTCTTCTTTTTCTGACTTATTCTTGCTCCTACATCTCCAACAACTACTGCTGTTTGTATGTATGCATCAGAGTTTTCTGATCTCTTCTGCCTCCCCCTAGGCCTCCTCCAACACGTGCTCGACTGTTTTTTTTTGTTATATCTAATTTCACCTTCCTCCTTCACGTCTCCTCTATGTGCGTTTCTTTTCCTAACTTCTTTCCTGCACATCACTTGCATTTTTTTTCTTTTTCTGTACTCAATTCTCCTTCAATTCTTCCTTAGCTTCCTTCTCCTGTTGTTTCTTTTTTCTTCCTCTTAATTCTCCTTCTTATGATCCTCCCAACAGTTATCAATACAAGTTAGGCATATGAAAACATTTAATGGACAAATTGTTACAAAATTGCATGTAGTACCATACGTATATATTGACAAATATGTAACAGAAAATAAATACAAAAAAAAAAACGCCCAGAAAAGCCTAGGCGCCCATTAGATGAAACCTACCACCTTGACAACTTAGCCAATGGCCCACAAAGGAGACTATTCTATTGGCCTCCACAATTGCTGTTGCCCCGTTGGCGTGCACCTCATCAAGGTACAACTTGTTGTGGTCCAGACCAATGATCGGGTCTTTCTTCTCACAGATCAGGAACGAGGATCAATAGATTGAGACTATGGTGTTGTGGGCGTTGAGCCGCCAACGGCGGATGTTGTTGTCGCCGCTGTTGTCCATGAGGTGCCGGGGGGGGGTCGGAGGAGGGGATGTAGGGGAGGGATTGGAGTTGGTTTTAGGCCATGGAGTCGCCCACGAATGTGATGTGTTGGCAGGAGAGTGAAGTTTGGGGGATAAAGGAGGGAGGACACAATGGTCAGAGGAGGACGACGTGGAGGGGAACCACTCTGGCTGACAGGGACAGTGTCAGTAGTTGGTTCAGGGTGCCCGTGGGCCATGCAATATTGGCCAGCCTTGATAAAGCAACTTGTGCTGTTGCACAAGGGGAGAAGAGACCTGTCAAACAGGATCAAAATCTACGAGACTGGTTTAGGTGATGAAATTTGCCACTTGCTAGAATTCACCCAAATCAATACCCACCCGTTTAGTTTACGGGTTTCACGGGTGACCCAGCTAATTAAAAGAAATATATAATAATAAATGTAGTACATGTATGACTCTTAAGACATGCCACACATACACATTTATCAAGCAGCTAAAGCCTGATGTGTACAGTATACAGTGTAAAAGACGAAGTCTAAAGGCTATGATTGACATGTTTTGTTAATTTTGTATGCTAATGGAATCAAAGTAGTTATGTTCTATATTGTTATTTATGTTAATGAATATATAGTGTGTTGCATGTTTCATATTTAGTTGCGTCGATTATATTTTTGTTATATGTTCACTTTGTGCAGTAGATAACCATAATCACATACTATATTAGCAACTTCTAACATTAGATGAAAAATAGTGTTGTTAAGGTGATATAATATGGTATTTGTAACATCTATATCATTTATTTCTCTGATTTTACATTGCAACAGTTGGCTTTTTTTCCTTACAATTTTATATTAAAATAAAGCAATATGTATTGTATTGTGTTTGACACCAAAAACGATGGATGATTGCTGTCATTTTCCTATGTTTGCACAAAAAAATACTAATGAACCATTCTACTTTTTGTTGTAGAGAAGCAACTAGCAAGAAACTTTTTTATTGTACACATTATATGGGCACTCGGGGTCTACCCACAACCTGCTGGGTCGAGTTTGGGTGTGCTATTATTCCACCCGGTTAACATTGGTCTGTTTAACCCGCATCCGCAATGACCCAAGCCAAACCCAACCCAACCACCCATTTGACAGGTCTAGGGGAGAGGTTGATGAAGGAACCCACTGCCCATGAGAATAATCACACCTTGGGTCCAGAGGTTCAGGGACGGTGGTTTCCATGCTGGTTGCAACAACATAGGAGTTGTTAATCGTTGTGGCAACGGAATTAGTTGGTACGTGATAATGGCAGCTGCAACCGGCAATAGTAGTGGCGGTGGTGGAGAGGCCGAGGGAAGAAGTTGAAGTTGAGGAAGACCAACAAGAGGAGGTAGATGATCTTGGTGATGAGCCCCTTGAGTAGACAATTGGGAGATGGCGTGGTGGAGAGTGGGTGTGGTGCCCATGGTTGTAGGGTCCCCTAGGTCTGACAATGGCATTAGAGAGTGGGTTTGGTGCCGATGGTCCTTGAATTGAACCCACAAACAAAGTTTATCTTTTTTTTCAGCAGCTCGCTTGCGTGAATTGTGATGACCTTTTAGTTTTTGCATGTGCATGGAAATCATGCGAAGTGAATGAAAACCCTACATATGTATATCTCCTAATGTAGATATCCATGCCACCGACAAATTAATGGTATAAACATCTTGTTAGTAACCAAATAAATAAATTGAACCAGTTGGTGGATAATGGACATGGATAGAGATGAATTGCCATCCCTACCTCCTAGGATTATCCTTAAATCAATTAACAACAAAAGCAACAAAGAAAACATTTGGTTTAATACGGTAAGCTCCAATTTTTTTGAGTTGTCATTCCATAAATTCTATGATTGGTTTGTGCTTTGTTGCCTTGCACCCATGGTTTAAAATTTCAATCAAAATTGCCAAATTTCAGTTTTGATGGCTACCGGACATCAAAACCTACTTCCTAACCACCAAAACTTGTACTATATAATTTCATTAAAAATTCATTTTTCAAAAAATCTGAAAAAAAATGAAAACTGTTATCTACTATTTGATTGAATGCAAGATATAAGTTATAACATTCTATTGCATAAGAATATGTGTGTGTGTGTACATTGCATATCGAAATCTTGATCGAAACAATTTTGTATCTTTTCACTTACACATGTAGGAGCCCCCCACATATACCAACATATGATATTATAGCATAATTAGGTGTATTTATGTATGTAGATCATCCAGGTAAAATTCCATGGCTTAATTCCTTTATTTGGTTGTCAAAATTGTCAAAATCTTGTGTCGATGAGAGTGGAATTATCAAAATTTTCACCACAATTTCGGTAAAAGGAGTCAAAATCCACATTTTAAACTATGCTTGCACTCCGACATGCATGCTTCTTCAATAAGGTTGAAAGTATGTTTTCTTTGGAGCAACTTCAATTTTCAATCAACAATGTTTTGAAAAACGGTATGCAGTATGCGTTTGATCATGAGGCTGCATAGAGTATATGCAAAATGCAGGCGCATATGCGGGGCATATGCTGTTTTAGATTTTAATAAATTAATTATATGATCATTAAAATATTTATTTAAATTATAAATTATTTCACCTAAATTTATTAATATGTAAACATATAACTATTTATGTACAATATGCTATATATATGCAATTATATGTATACATATATGTATATATGGGTGAGCGTTTGTCTGTATAAGTCGTTGGATGAATAACAAAACAAGATAAATGATAAAAAAGTACACAAATATCATCTCTATATGAAAAGCGGCCGCGTATGTGCCGCATATGCGTTGCATACGCGGCCATGACCACATAATGGACTGCATAGACATGCGGTTTGGGAAAATGGTCAACATGCATATGTGGCCGCATAAGCGGCCTCATACGGGGCATATGAGAACACTACCAAGAATCGCCACAATCTCCTAGTCCGTAGTGCAACTTTTGAAGGACTTACTTCTTCGTGTCAACTATACCTGAATTGTCACTGCCATTGAAGACAATATCATCACATACACACTTAGGGTCACACGTTATGCCCTAACTTTACCCTGGTTCCTGAGAAACAATCATAGGGGGTTGGCCCACAAAACTGTAAAACTGATTCATACATAGCTTTTTGTCAACATAAAACTACATCATGTTTATGCATAAGTTCATAATAGAAAGATGTCAATACTCAGGATCATCTAGGTAGATGGCACCCCACTAGGCAAGCTTGAAAGTCTCTTAGGCCTTTGCTGGTCCCTTTGTTCTTCAATCGCTCCAAAAACCTGCGGACATCGCGTCCCCAACCATGCATTGGGAAAAACATACGTTAGAGTAAGTGGCATGAGTATTCTAAAATATACATTGCTATAGAACTGAAATATTACAAAAGATTCTTGAACATCATAAATATGAAACGAACATTTAACTCTGATTAAATCTAGAACCATATTATCTCTCCTTTCTTAAACTCTCATTTTCTATTCTATCTTTTTTGGAGACCTATAATCTAGGTCTCATGGCCTACACCAAAGTGTCTGGATCATAAATATATTATCTACTCGTGATGAGATTATTGACATGCTCTAATCTTAAGTATCTTTTACTTATGATTTTTATCTATTTGCGGCCACCATTATACAATAAGTCCTCCTCTGTTGACACCGAAGTGTCCTCTATGGTCCAATGCACCCTCTGTTGGCACAACGTGCCCTCTGTTGACACCGAAGTGTCTTCTATGGTGCAACACACCCTCTGTTGGCACAACGTGCCCTCTGTGATACCCGCAGTGTCTGGCGCAGTGCGCCCTCTGAATCGTCACAGGACTCTCTGGTGATGACTTATTATATAATGTATTATGTGAAGGTTTTGAATTAATTATCTTAAGTCTATCTTTACTAAACTCTGAATCTGAACTTATCTGAAACTGAGTACTAAACATGTACTTAGTTTTGAATCTGAAATCTGAAATCTGAATCTGAATCTTTGCTCTTTCAAATCTGAACTGAATCTATTATGGAACTTGAATATGTATTTCAAATTACAACATAATTGAGATTGGGTCTATAACCCATATCATGTACCTCTATTCAAAATCTGGTTACTCACACGGGGAGTAGTCTAAGTCTGAATCTAAATCTCTTATTCTTAAATTCTAAACTGAATTCATTGCTGGATTTGAACATGTATCTCATTATCTAGGTAAACCTTATTCTAAAACTCTTATTTGGTAAGATTACTTCATTATACCAATTTTATCATAAATGAGTCTAATGTCTTATGAGAAAGGATCTAACATGAATATAGAAATACTAAGTGTACAAAGTATCATAAGTCAAGCTTATGAAAGTATGATAAGTACAACATATCTAAAAAATATCAATTCTGACAAGATGGTTCAATCCTTCTTATAAAATATGATGTTACCCTGAAACTTTACATATGAACTTACATATTAAACCTTAAATATCAAAATAGAAATCTTATAAAATATTATATTGCAACCTAATCATAACTTAATGTGTCGTTATCTCATAATTCCATCATGAACTCATTTTTACAACACATTGTGATCCCAAAAGTACCTTTATTTCTAAAAGTAGACCATGTCTTAATGCTCTGAAATTCATATTCTTATATTGTAATTAAATTCTAGATATTATTCATTCTAAGGAATCTAGTTGATATATCTATACATATGCATGAAATCTTAATGGCATATTTCTACTTGAAATCGTAATACATAGTTATGCCTATAAATATGAGAAATCCTGACAACATATGTGTACTTAAATTCTCAATACAAAACTATCCCAAATCAACAACTAAGTATGGCTACATTAGTTGCATATCTTATCTTACAATCTTATTCATTAATTTCGAACATTTCAGAGAAATCTTGTAGGAACATGATTCTTTAACTTTCTCATGGACTTGGTCCATGGGTCACAACTATTTTGAGCAACATGTCTCTATTTGAGATTTTGGATATCTGAACTCACATAATGATAGAGATATGAGAATATTCTTGTTTTCATTAAAATCTTAGAACATTGAACCATATAAATTATAAAAGTCTTATCAGGAGACATGTAAACATACTGAACTTAAAACATGAGTACTCATGGGTAGGGATGAGCATCGGGTTGGGCCGGCCGGATCCGACCCGCGACCCAGCCCGCATAACCCGATCCAGACCCGAACCCAATTTACAACATGGGTGGGTCGGGCTTAAAATTTAAACCCATATTTTATTTGGGCCAGGTACGGGCGGAGGTAAACCCAGGCCCGAAAACCCGAATGCCCAGATTATATTTTATGTACATTATACACCTATACATCTATCTTTGTCCTGAAAGAAAAACATACAAATTTCTTGATACAATATGTAGTATGTACCTTACCAATGGCAACATGGATACTATGTAATCAATCAACATGATTAATGAATTCATACTAGTAAGATAACCATCATTGACATGAATAGACATACTTGATTTCTTTATTTTGATCTCATTGTGTCCACATATAGGAGACGAATGATCTTTTGCTCACTGCATAGTAGATTATGCTCATCTTTTTACTCATATGCCCACATGTAGGAGACAAATGATCTTTTGCCCTTCCAAAACCCATTTCATTGTATATACATATAGGATGAGGAGGCAAAAAGGCACAACATTGTGGACTCCATTGATTTTTTACTTCTCATACATTCACATGTACGAGAAAATGATTTGTTACTCTTTCAATATAGTGTATATGCATTCTTTTGAAGGTTTATCACAAAATACATATCTCAGTAATTCAATTTTTATGTTAGCAAGTTAGATCTAGCAAAATTTGGTATGCTCATTCGATGTTATATGGGCAAACCCGAATCCGGCCCGAAACCTAGCATTCTTATATGGGCCGGGTATGGGCTGACATTTTTCAATTTTATCCGGGCCCAAACCCAGCCCGTGGCCCGCTTTAAAATGTGGGTTTGGGTTTGGGACAGGCAAAACCCGATATAACCCGGCCTGATGCTCATCCCTACTCATGGGCATGGACCACTTACCTCTTGTACAAATGGCATCGATAAGGAAGTCTCGATTCTAAGTTCCATAAATTTAATAACTTGGATATCATCATAGTTTTATCAGTCCAAGCCTAAATTCCCTCTTTCTATTTCTAAATCTCAAAACCCCATCTTCCTAACTACATATACCAACTTAGGGCTCTTATTTAGACTAAACATAAATTTGATCTAAAATCACCATAAAATCTTAGCGTTGAAATAAAATAAAACTCATACTATATAATTAGTATTATCTTTATACTCAAATAAAACATATATCGTCTTATGCACTAATATGAACATATACTTCATATAATGAGAATAATTCTAAAAAGTAGTCACATATTGTAAACTTACTGACTCAATCAAGAAATCAAAGTAGAATACCATCACATTACTAACATCATGCCTAATTGGCCATACATATATCACTTATAGTGTTAGGATCATGGTGCAGAACTTCGACTTCGTGTCGACTTCGCCAGGTGTGGAAGTGGAAGTTTTAAGTTTCGAGGAAGTTTAGACGCAAACTTCGGCAAACTTCGATGCCATTTTTTGAAGAAAATGATGTGAATTTGAAGGAAACTTTAATTGAAAACTACTATATATGTTGTACATCTATCTTATATATGTTAATTTAACACAAAACACAATTCACAACTCTCTAGCCCTAGTTTCAAGGGTCAAATGTGCAATACACATATACAAATATAGTTCACCATATGTATTCTATACAATATACAGTCAAATAGTAGTTAAAACACCCTATCTAGGAAAGAGTGGCAACAAACAACATAGGAGTTGATATTAGAAGTTGTGAAGAGGGTTGGAGGCAACACTTATGCCTTATATGGCCTTTGGGACACTAGATATGATTAATGCTCTGGGTCGTCTCAACTTCGACCAAACTTCACCCAACTTCGCCAACTTCGAGGAAACTTCGACAACTTCGGAGAAGTTGAGACGAAAATACACACAAAAAAGTCAACTT